>VWZO01020232.1:655182-1331391 GCA_013396975.1 Bucco capensis | reverse complement strand
CTTGGGAAGAGCATGGATGGAGCCCTCCCTGGAGCTGTGTTCACGAAGCCTGCCCATGATGACATGCCAGAAGTGCCAGAGTGCTTGTTTCTGTTGAGTTCCCTCTCAGAAAGCAATATTTGGGGCAATGGGACTGAAAAGACAAAATACAAAGAGGTAGTAGTGCATGATTAGCATAAACCCAATATTATTGTAGCAAACACACAGAAAAAGCTTGAATTATCTGCTTTTAAATAATAGGGATTGGAAAGTTTGAATTTTTTTATTCAATTTTTATATATAATCTTGGTAATTTTTATGTAAACAAAACAACCCAAAACCCAACACCTCTGCTATGAGAAAACAAATCTTGGTGTAAAAAAATCCTCCATTCAATAGATTTATTGCTTACCTGAAATTGTAAAGGAAAAACTAATTAACAGAAGGAGCATCCAGTAGGACAAAGTTTAATAAAAGATATGAAAAAAATAACTTTTCTTCCACTTTCTGACCAATGTCTGTAAATTTCTAAAGTTAGCTATGTGCAAGATGCCAGTGACTAAAAAAACTCTCAGATTGGATTTATTCAAACCCTCAAGTGAGATATGTTAGCTTCTAGCCAGTGAGCCCATTGCTGCCAAAACAACTTGGACAATATTATTGAAGCCTGCAGGAAAGTGCCAGCCATGGAGAGAATCTTTGCTTGTGATAAGGTCATGAGAAGGACCAACACAGCTAAAAATATCAAGACCTCCCCACACCATCCTAAGGAAGGTTCTGGCTGAATCATTGAGTGTGATACCAACAGCCAAGCCAGAGACCTTTGGCTCTGCAGTGAGCTTAGAAGGGATAATAATATATGGATGGAGAGTAATGCGTTCACTAGAAAAGACCTAGAGACTGTGCAAACTTTTCCAAGGAATTTTTGAGTCTGTGAACTTTTTCCCTTCATTATTTGTCTTGTCACTCATTTTTGCTGATGTGCTGTGGATGAAGAGCAGATCTCTTGTTGTTTGCAGTTGCTCTTACAATATTCTGTGTAGCTAACTAAGCAGGAGGGTAAGTTAGAGCTAACAATAGCATCCTCAGTGAATGCCTGTTCCAACATCTCCAAATTCCCTCAATCTTCAGGTGTCTTTGCAAGACAAAGTGATGTCTTTCCAGATGCCAGCTTGAACACAGGAAGAAACAGCCACCTGGGCATCAATTCCCTCCTGGAAATGCTCATCAGTACAGTGACTGGCTTAAGCAGTGGGGTAGTAGTCAGAGTCCTCTAGCCCCTCAGGATCAGCAGAGCATCCTCCTCCACTAGCTCCTTAGAGACCCTGGGAAACAAGGACCAGCTGGAAAGAGGAGGAGATGGTCAAGAAACAGCTTTATTCAGACAGTCAGGGACTGTGGGAATGGTCTCCCTGTATCTGAAAGCAGCTCTCTTCTTCCAGAGAGGATTTTATCCAATTCCATAAGAATCATTCCTTTAGATTCAAGCCATAAAATCCTACCAGGAGTGGCAGGATTTTCTCCTCGAACAAACACCACAGCTTTCATCCAAGCCACAGCCCTCTTTACTGTTCCTTAACATTCCCACAAGAGAACTTTGCATTTGGAAGTAATAAAATTGTAGAGCATTGAAAGTAAAGCAAGTGGCAATGTGAAATCAAGGTAGAAGTGTGTGCTGATTGAAGAATGTGCCTTCTATTTGTATTTGGAGGTGTGTTAGTTGGATGGCAATGGCCTCTTTAAGGAATTCCAACCCAGTTCCCCAGTGTGGAGAGAGATTTGGGCTATTAGCGACTTGAATGCTTTCAGAGTCTTCCTTTTTGTTTTAGAATTCTCTACAGGTTGTAAAACTTGCTTTCAATAGGTTAAGGTTCAGCAGTGGCATCACATTGAGATGCAATAACATGTTGGTTGGAGGTCATTGACCTACTGTTTTCCTTATTGTTTCTGTTCAGAGCACATTTGCACAGGGTCATTTGTATTTGTTACAGAAGCAGAGTTTTCCCATCAGGGTATTTATAGATCTCAGAATTACTAGTACTTGATTTAGGCAAGTATCCTTAACCTAGACAGAAACTAAAGCCTATATTTTCACAGAGGCAAACATAAGCACTAGCTGAAAGACTTCACCAAATTGAAGCTCTTGGGGCACTTTTTTGTCCTGTTTATCTTCAGGTAGGCTGGTTTTCATTGTGTCTTTTTACAGGTCAGTGTTATTTATGCTCATTGTTTTATCTGGCTGCATCAGATCTTGCTGACAAAGTTTAGGATTAAATGCACCTAGCTTTATTCTTCCTCCTCAGACATGTTTGGGATGCTTGAGCTAACTCATGAATGAAAATGCATGGTATTAAAACCTGGCCCTAATTCATCACATTAAGCTTTAAAATGTCAGATGATTTTTAAAGTTCTCCGTACAGAACTATGTTACTGGAGCACCACTCCATGGATAGATGAAGGGTGCTGGGTAAAAGAAATACTAGCTAATGGCTGAAATGATGAAAACAGTTCTTAATCTCAGTGTGTCAGGATTGCCATGGATTTCCCAGCTAGAACTGAAAGCTATGGAGATCACTAACATCTGGCATTGCACTTGGAAGAGAATATTGCACCGTTACAGAAATAACTGTAAAAATATGGGTTCTATAAGAGTCTTTTAAGTAAAATCAAAACCCACTGTTATGCTAAGAAGAAGGGAAGGAAGAGTAGCCTGCTGTGTCCTCCACTCCTCCTTAGCAGGACAGTGATGACATTTCAGAGTGTTTTGAAGGAGTATTTCTTTGCTGATCCAAAATCTACTAAGTGCCTCTTTGCTGGCAATGGCTGCTTATGCTTTGGTTTCTGTCTTCTAACCCCTAACTGTAAACTCACAGTCAGGCTTTGGATGTATTTAGCCTCTAGGTGTTCACCTCTTCAAAAGTCAGTTTGAGCTGAGGAGTCATTTCACCTCCTGAGAGAGACCTCATGCAGTGTGAAAGCATCTCAGTACTCTAAACAAAGCATCTCATTTCTCTAATAAACTAAGCTGAGGTTTTGGTAGAATTAAACCCTCTAATCTAGCAAATGTTCTATATTCAGTAAACTGCTGAACAGTACATCAGGCAATTTGTTTGATCAAAGGATGGCAGGAGTGGTGGGAATATGATTTTGTATTTAGTTCTCTCTGATTAGGAAAGTTACACAGCCCATGATTTAGTTTTCAGGACAGCCATAAAATGTCCTTGCCTCCTGCTGAATTGCTAGCCAGGCCTCCAGGCATCAGGCTTGTTTCTGCTCAACACTTCAGCTCAAGGTTGCCAGTTAATAGGTAATGATAAGAATTGATCCATTGCATTTTAATAGATATGACAAAACGGGGTGGAAGTACTGTGAAAATAACTTGATATATAGAGAAGTAATCTCATTTTAATGCCTAGTAGCTGCAGATGTTCAGATTGCTGTGATGCTATTAAAATGAGTATCTATTAATACACGAATATTTCACTGACAAAAGCGGAGCCAAACAAAAACCCCAAATAAAATAAAACAACTTAAATTGCCTGGTTATTGGAATTAGCCTTCAATCAGTTATTCATTTCTAACAGGCAAAAAGCTGTGCACATCTGAAAATATCCTGCTATCACTGCTCTCCCTCCCATAGTTCACAGATTGCTTTTATGCCTCCATCTACCTCTATGTGAAATCATTGCACCATTTTCATTTTCTCTCTCTGTGATTTCAAGATATTGTGGATCAGTTTGCACTCACTGGGCACTTAACCTCCCTGTTATCCTTTTTCTTTCTGTACCATGCTCTCCAGCACAACTGCACTTAATTCACTTTCTTTTATTGGTTTTGTATTAGTCACTGTGGTCTGGGCTAGTGTGGTCCTGCCTGCATTAAGGAAATTTGCATCCACACAACAACACCACTGTGGTTATTACAGCAGCATAAACCCTTAATGCATATAGGCTGTGTCAGGGCAAAGTGGGGCTTTCAGTGCTGCAGTTTAATCCAGGCACATAATTAATTTCCTTAATACAGACAGGGCCTCTCATTAGCCTCCTCTCCCTCCCTGGTCCTTTCCTCCTGCTGCTCCAAACACCAGTTACACTCTCCATTTATTAGCAAGAGCAGCAGCTCCTGGAGACAATAAAATGGAAATTTTAAGATGCTGGTGATTTAATTGATCGCGTTTGATGTCAGAAGAAGTGTTACCATTGACTTGAGGGAAATTGGGCTAGGCTGTTGCTGGGTGTTTCTCAAAACACTATCTTTTTTAACATAATGTCTCCTAGGTTAGTGAAGAGCAGGATTAAACAAAGTGGTGACAAAACAGAGGTGGCCATGGGCATGAGAAGCATGGCTGGTATTGGTGTCAGCACTGGGAACATCAATGATGTGAGATGACTGCTCAAGAGTGAGTGCAGCTTATCCCTGACTCTGCCACTCTGGGTTGATACCTTGTGATATACATATTAAGAATAGCATCTAGTTGCCACAGTTGGCTTGAGGCTTGAAAGAAATGCCTAATCTATTAACTGTGCTTGCAGACCAAGGCCTCAGATAAGCTGATATCAATGTTGGCTTAAGGAGAGAAGCATGTCTTAAAAACTGGAAAGTTTAAATTTACATTAAATACTTATCTTTAAACAAGATTCGCATAATTACTACTAGGAAAAGCAGGTTTTCTACTCATCTGCCTCCAAAGTATCATATATTTTGTCCACATATTTTCATCACTGACATTATTGTGCCTGAAAGTGTGATTGGAACAGGTGGGGTCCTATAACCCTTACATATAGAAAGACAGAAAACTAATTTTTCAGGTTTTATTCTAATTTATTTTTAATATGCTAGTGTCTAGTCGCTGTTTCAGATTAAATTAACTGATTTATCTACCTGCAAAGAAACTAATAGCAGTGATTGTCCACAGTAGAACCAGACTAATGGTCCATCGAGTCCCACTGACTAGATCCCATTTTGACACTGTCCTAAAGGTCTTTTGCAATCAAGTTTAAGTTTGAGGTTAGTTGATATTTCTGTGAGTGGTAAAGGAGAGTCTTCAAAAGCTAAAGCATCTAGGAGACAAGCAGTGATTGTTTTCTCTGGAGGAAACTATGTTGGATCTGAATCTGCTTGTTACTAGTGGCTAAATTTCCATCTAAAATTAGAAAAAAACCCAAAACAACCAAGATTTGTCAAAGCAGACAGAGGCCAAGAGCAGTGCACAAAACAGTTAAATAGGGAATTCATGTGCTGAACATGTGAATATGGCAAGAGAGATATTACTTGAACAAAGACATAGCAACCATGGCAGTTAGCAGAGAGCAGTGAGTGGGATGTAGCTAATGGGAGCAAGCACTCAGTTGCTAGCTTAGGTCCACACCAGCTGCCATCAGGATGGACAGGCTTGAGTTGGGTGTTCCAACTAAATTATTTATTAATAGAGAAGTTGAAATAGCATATTCATTTACCTGCTTGCACTCATGCTCATAAATTAAAGTGTGGGTTGGTTTTTTTTTCCCCACTTTAATCCTTAGGAAGCATTAATTAGACAACACTAGAGCAGAAGCATCCCTATTCTTCACATTTAATTCCTGAGACATGTTGACACTGATGTTTGAATGGCAAGTGGAAATGACAAAACTGATTAAGCTGAAAGTAGCATGAGACTTGCAATTAAATTGTTATTACTGAACATGGATATTACAGTTGCTCCAGAAGCTCCCAGATGGTAGAAGGGCATCATAGTGTCAGGTGCTGTGTGCAAACATGCCACTTAGCCTCAGAGAACTGATGGTCTACAAATTGATTATCTCCAGTAAGTATCTGGTGATGGTGCATGTTTGCTGTGTTTTCTGAAATGAATACAGAAAAAGCACTTAGAAACCTGCTATTTCTACATGCCTGAGCTGCTATAAAATCAGTGAGGGAAAGAGTGCTTTATGTCCCTTTTTCCTTGTCATCTCAAAGATTAGAGTCATCTTTTTGACCTCACAAGCTCATAAAGTGAATCTCTGACAAACTCTAAAAAAAAGGGCAAAAAAAGCATCTTTTACTTGGTGTAACTTGATACCTGTGATTGGAATTTGAAGTCCTTGACCTAACTGAAACTGAAAAAAAATCTATTAGTTGACTAAAGTAGTCGAAAGGTAGGGTTGGGCTGGAGGTGACAAGAGGCATCAGGGAAGGCAAACTGCAAAATGCATTTTCAAAAGTCTAACAGCTCCTGTGGTCAGTCAAGCATAAACCTACAGGCTCTCCTTCTCATGCTGATCTTGCACAGCTAAAGCTAATATTTCCAAGTGGAGAACTATGCCATAGGTGCATGACCTTGTCAGCTCTCATAAGCCCAAGTGAATCGGGTGGAGTGGATACGTGAACAGCAGTCCTCTGAGGAAGCCACATCTACATTTTGGGCTTTGCTCCTGGGTCTGTCTCAGGCAATGCCCTGCAGAGGTGTCTGCAGCCACCATGCTCCAACCTGTGCTACTTTACTGCAGAACTAAGGCTTGACCTTACTCCTATCCTAAGACCTGGTGTAATAATAACAAAAAGCTAATTTTATCTTCTAGGAACAAGCCCAAAGTAGAGTTTTAGAGACATAATGGAGTTACCATACTTTAATACATCAGCTGAGCTATGGTAACAGGCTGAGTCCATGCTCCTGCTCCATGCCAAAGCTGAGCTGAACCATATTAGTATGAATCTCAGTGCTCAGCTCATGAATGGTAACTCGTTAAATCACAGTTATTCTATCATCTCTATGAGTCCTATGTGATCACACTCTGTCAATTAAAAATGCATCTTGTTTTTCTGAGATAATTTATTTTTTGACATCGTTTCCTCAGACTGCTGCCACATTTCATTACAGAAGTGACTACATTTCAGTGCTGGACATTCCTTAATTACAGACTTGCACATGCACAGGAAAGTAAAGATGTCTCTTTGGGTCAAGGCTCCTACACTTACTCTGGGTCAACAGATGCTGTGTTGACTTTCTACTAGTCCCCAGAGGAGATGCCACTGTTTTCCAGCCAGCACATTTCAATAATTCACCACAAAAACAGACAGAAAAGGAAACAGAGGTGGCAGCAACTTAAATCTTACTCATTGAAGAAGAAAACTGTTTTCTTCTTGACCTTCCTCCCCAATGCCCAGAGAGCAATGCATCACCTGCCCTGTCCAAGAGTCCTCTGTGCAGCAAAGGACAGTCACCAAGCCCTTCCCTTCTCTGGCATCAACAGCTTCATCAAGCTCCATCCCTAGCAGACTAATGTGCACTTTATTTGAACACATACTTCGCTGTGCTTTGGGATCCTGAAAGATAATAGAGGTTTCAGGAAACTTATTGCTGTTTGTTATATAACCTGCTAAAGTAAAGGACTTATAGGAATTCTGCTCAGCCTTAATTACAGCAACACAGCTATAATACTGTGATCAGCTGGAGCCAGGTTCAATAAAATCTCCATCCGGCTTCTGCACAGAGACCTAGGTGAACCTGATTCCTTCCCTGGGCTTCCAGCCCAGAAATTGGATGGAGTTTTTATGTAAGCACTTAGGGCTCAACTTTCTCCATCGACACCAAGCTCACTCAGCCTCAGCAGGAAAAGGGACAGCCCCACAAGGCACTGCAGGAGCACATTGTACTCGCTCTTGCCCCTCCTGCCCCGGGTAGGGCCTGGGGTAAATTCCAGCTGAGCTGAGCTGGGCCAGGCTGAGCTAGGCCAAAATGGGATAGACCAGGCTGGGCTGAAATGGGATGGACCGGACTGGGAAGGGCTGGACTGGACTAGACTGGGATAGGTTGAGCTGGGCTGAGCCGAACTGGGCTAGGCTGGACGGAGCCCAGTTTGACCGGACTAGATTGGGCTGGGCTGGGCTGAGCTGCACTGCACTGGACTGGACTGGGCCCGGCCGGGCGGGCAGGGCCGGGCCGGGCCGGGCTGGAGCCGGCCCCTTGGCGGTGGTGGAGCGGGTGGGCGGGAGGCCGTGGCCGCCCCTCCCCGCCCCTCCTCGCTGCCTGAAGCTCAGCGCTTGTCGATCCAGAAGAGGCGCCGGGCGCCGCGAGAGCTGCAGGATTACAGCGAGTAGCTCCGCGGAAAGGGCTCCCGTAAGTGGCTTGGCTTCAGGTGGGCAACTTCGGGGAAAAAAGTTGGGCTTCCCTGAGATGGTGGCGGAGGGGAGAGAGGCGGAGGGGAGAGAGGTGGCGGGGAGCTTCCCACTGGGCCGGCTGCCCTCAGCCCTCCCGGGCTGCTGTCGCTCGCGGGAGGTTGCTGAGCCCCGCGGAAGGGAGGGAAGGAACCGCAGCCAGTTCCGCGTCTGGGGCTGCTCCGTGGGCTCCCAAGTTGGTGGCGGAGCCGAGGGAGCGGAGCTGGACCCCGGGCGCTGCCGGCGGTAAGCGTGGGGCAAACGACCCCGGCTAGGCTGGCAGCCAGTAGCAGCCTCGCGGGGGCACGCAGGTGACGGGGGTTGTCGGGAAGGCCACAAGAGGGGTCCCCGCCTGGTTTGGGGGAAATAAAGGCGGTTTGGGAGCTGCTGGTTGGACGCATCTACAGCCCAGGGCGGAAAATAATGGTCTTCAGGTAAGGTGCAGCACGGGCACTTGGAACGTGCTTCTGCATTCCTGGTGCAAACGCACCGCTGCTGTTCTCCGGATTGATTTCAGCTAATTGCATTAGCGAGGAACCTCTCTGTTCGCTGCCTGCGCTCCGGAGAGCAGCTGCGCCGCTTCCCGTCTGAACGCTTCTCCCGCTCGGCTGCCAACGCTCTGCAAAACCCCTTTGGTTCCAGAGCTGCTTCCTGAGGGGTAGGAAAGGGCCCGAGGGCTACGGGGCTGGGTACTGCTGGGTTCTGGCTGCTCGGCCTGACCCAGGCGGTTGTGTCGGCGCCTAAAAACTACCCCAAATCTGTTTGCGTGCTTTTTATCTCCCCCCACCCCCCCAAATTGTTTTAAGTGAGTCTGGAGTTACTGAAGTTCTAAGGCTGTGCTTCTCTGGCTTTGCTTTTAATTACGTACTAAGAATTGTCTCCAATTCAGAACGTGGGTGTCCGAGCTTTTTCTTCTCTCTCCCTGATGTCATTGGGAGTGTTAAGCCCAGGGAAGGCTTTTTAAAAAGCTTTTTTTTTTCTTTTCCTCTTGACTAATCTTTGTGTGCTCTTTCTGTACATTATTCGGGACTGTTCTGTCCGGACTAAATGCTGACAGAAATAGAACTTTCCCGTCAGACACAGGGGAAGAAGATTGAGCTATAGATGAAGTTTCAGTGGTATCTCTCTCTCTGTGGTAGCCTGGCACAGCAGAAGGCTTTGCTCTCCCTCTGTAGCTCTCTGCAATAGCTTCTCTGCAGGTTTCCTTTCCTCTGGTGTTCATTCCATAACTAGTGATTTTTTTTTTTCCTCTTTTGGAACTTTGATTTTTATTTATGATTCATACCTTGCCATGCATGATCTGCAGATGTCCCCAGTAGCACTCTGTGACCTTGTTGCCAATTAAGTGTGGTGCCTGGTTGTGATTAACCTAAATTCGAGCACCATTTTGTTGTACCCGTCGGAGGGAGATCAGTGCGTGTCTGATGTGAAATGATCCAGCAATAGCCTTGGGTGTTAACTGGTTAGTCATGATTACCTTACTGATGACATTGACACACACACAGAGTCACTAGCATACTGATTTTTAGCTGTCTTCGAGGTGCGTGTTTTGTACAGGAGGAAAAAAAGAAAATCAGTGTTTTTATGAGTGTAAAAACCTAGAAATAAAAAATAAGGCATTATGAAGGACAAGTAAAGTCTCCAAACTATTAACTGTGGTATTTTGTAAGGGAAACTTGACCTATAGTTTAAGCTGCCTGCCAGGTTTGTTCAGTGATACGATTTTTTTTTAAATGTATATGGGAAGCTATGAACAAATGATTAAGATTAATAATGGAAATGCTGAACTAACTTTTTAAGCACTGGAAGTGAATTGCTACTCCACATAGAATGATTCCAGAAAGTTATTTATTATGCAAGAGACTTTCCATAATGATCTGGCAAATGAATTTGTGAAAGCGTTTGAGGAGAATAGTGTGTGATTATTACTAAAAATGCTGCCAGCTTGATGTTGGGGCTGCCATTGAAATGCATGTTGGTGCCCTGTGGTTCTTGCCTGTGCTGTGAGCTTGCAGTCCTGCTCTCCAGGCTCCTCCCTTGCTCCTCAGGGCTCCTCTAGGCTTTATGTCTTTTTACTTCTCAGTGTTACTCTCACTGTTGCCTTGCACTGGGAATGAACTCCAGGCTTGGAGCTGAAAGCGTTGGTGTTTTCTGCGTGTGGAAAACAGGAGGAGGTGCTCCTCCGGTCCCTCTTGTCAGCCAAGAACCTGCAAGTTGCTACATTTGCTATATGATTTTTTGCAAAGTTGATTTTTGTGGATGGGTGCTTAATGAACAGAACACCAGGTAAGGGTTGCCTAATTCATCTGCAACTTGGTACCCTTTATGTTAAAGCAAGGGATAGTACTAGACTCTTGGAGAACAGCCAGTGGGTTTTGGAGCTACTGCCGAGCATTGGCAAGCTGTGACCCTGCATCTAACTCCTGTAGCTCTGGCAGTCATTCAGCTCCCATGCTGGTGACCTTAGTTAGGGTCTTGCACAGAAATCCGTGCCTGTATCCAGCTGGCTGTATGCTTTGCAAATCCCTGGGCTTGGGAATTTATGGATTTGTGAGTTAGGGACCTACCAAAACAACTTGTTCTTTACATTCCTAAAGACCAAGGCACTGTAGCTATGTAGTAAAACTGTGTAAGAAAAGCAACATGAAAATAATGTTTGTATTGGTTTCCCTCCTTCCCCACAGATAAATGTTTCCAACCACTTGTGCAGTGGTTTTGGGGATGGTTTTTTTTGATCAAGGCTTTCATTTTCACATCTCTTCTGTTCTTGTATTATCATAATAGGGAATTTCTGCAAATGGGTGAAATCTTTCTTTTCCTTCTGGAAGGTGAATATTCTCAGTGACATAAGCCAATAGTTTTATGTGAGTGTAGGTGGTTATCAGGGTTTGCTTTGATCCTAGAAGATGAACTGCAATCTACAAACAAGATTTTTCAAACATTTGGAATGATGAAAGGTATGGGTGGTGTGGTGTGATGGTGCTGTCTGAGGAGCCAGCAAGCCTACAGAGAGTGAAGAAGTTATTAGTGATGAGGCATGACTGGTGGTGAATATTCCTGCAGAGTGTAAAAAATGACTTAAGGAAAGGTGGGGCTTGATTTAATAGAATATGCAAGGAAAATGGGAAGTCTCTTCATCTGTAAAGTTGCTTTTTGTGTGTATGAATTGTCATCCTACTTGGTGCTGCCTTTGGTAGCTTGGTGTGTGTTGTCCTGGATCAAATATGTAACTTTCTAGTTCATATTTTGAAATGAGTTAACATTGGATTATAGGCTTCTTGGATACATGCATGGAGTTGAACACAAAGTGACTTACTCAAGGGACTTCTGTAATAAATGCACTGCTTAAGCTCATGTTGCATATGGTTGATGTCAAGATGAATTAAATAGCAAGATACTTTGAAATCAACTTTTGTTTAAAAAAAAAAAAGTTTAGGAACTTACTGTTTTGGTTCTTCAAACTGAGTGTGCCACAGAAACTGTCTGTGGAAATGGAGGAGCAGAAGACTTGCCTTGATGTTCATGCTCTGAAATGGTCACTCTGTTACTGCTATCCTTAATAAAATGTATCTGCAGTGACAGTCAGTCATATCCCTTGTCTTTTTGTTGTTGTTTTGGAGCTCTGCAGCTTACGTTTCCCTCAGAGGCAGCCTCTTTCAGTCAAACCAGGGAAAGATCAGCCAGTGATTATCCCAATTAAATTGCAGAAACAAAGTTGACAGAGCTGCAGTCTCTTCTTATGCCAACATCCCCACCTTTGATTTAGTGAAGCTATTTCGAGGCACAACCCTTACTTTGCAGTGTGGGTTTGAATATCCACATTTTATAGCAGGAGAATGCATTAGAGGAAAATTAATGAATCATCAGTGATAGCTCATAATGTGCCTTCACATAGGAAAGGATTAGGTAAAGGCTGCAGAAACTGAGCAGTACTTTCCTGTTTGCAGGTACTGATTCAGTGCTCAAAAGGCCACATTGTTCCAGTGTCCACTGAAACAGGTAAAAAACAGATTAAAGTTGATGGCCTTTAAATAGAAATGTATCCAGGAGGGTACTGTTTGGATAACAGCAATGGGAGGGAAAAGTAAAAAGTCTTTGGCTGCAGTCAGTGTGAATTTACTGTACGTAGTTTTGTTTCTTTTAATCTACTGTCTAATACAAAGAGAAGAGGTAGTCCAGAATGAGTGGAGGTGGCAGGAGTTAGAGATTCTCAGTCTCATCCTTGGTTGAATGAGGAGAGAAAATGTTGAAATGATGCAGGTAGCTGGGCTTGTTTTTTTTGTGTCAAGCTAAAATACACATGTAGAAATCTGGTCTGAGAAAAGATCAATTAAAGTACAGCTCATAATGGCTTTATTTGGAAGATCAGTCAGTTTTATACTCTTAAACTTCCACTTTTTCAATGTAATACAGTATAATATTCCTTAAAATCAATGGTAATTTCATTTTGCATAGCTGATATTTTCTTTTTTCCCCCAAATACGACTTTTAAGTATTTTTTCCTCTTAAATCTATCTGTTGATCAATATAAAGAACAATTAACTGGCAAAGTTGCTGTATTTCCAGCTGAGCAAAACAGCAATCAGAGCTACTGAAGTTGTGCTCAGCATTGAACAATCATGGCTGCAGCCTATTTTATGCTCTCCTGGAGAAACCTACCTAGTGAGAATGGACAGTGTTTGAAACCAGGGCATGGATTATTAGTGTTTGGTTAATCCTGATTGCACACAGGAGAAACTTTGTTTGCAGTGCTTGACTGTGCATCATCAAGCATTTAAAATACTTGCTGCAGAGTATGGTGGACACTCAGAAAATGAGCCACAATAGCATGGGCTCTAAAAGGCTTTTTGAGCAAGTGCTTCAGAGAACAGGAATAGAAAAACACATGTGACCACATTGTCTGGGAGGTTAATCAGTTAGTTAGTTATTGGGTGCTGGAATAAAGGATAAACCTCAAGGTTTTTTCCAGGAGAGAGTTATCTGGCTAACTCTCACCCTAATGCACCAGACTTAAGCAAGTATTTTCTTCTAACTAGTTTGCTCTTGACAACAATAGATTAGACTCTTATTATCTTTAAATACTGAAAATAAGCATGTTATTGTCAAAGAGACTAATTCCAGACAGGCAAAGCTGATGTTTATGGCTATGTAGAGCATGGTCTTGAAATGTAACAGTTGACTGAATTGTCCTAGTTTGTTGGTTGGTTAATTTGTTTCTCAGAGCTTTTACCTGCTTTATTTCTTGTGCATGGAAGTCTTGTAGCTGAATCCAAACACTGGGGAAACAAAAGAACCCAAACCAAAATGAAACAACAAAACCCAAACTGAACAAAGCAAACACCTGTCAAACAATAACAAAAAACCCAAACAAAAGAACTAGCACCAATCAGCAAAGCCCCAAATGGTTCCTCAACATCAGATCACTTCCTGTGCAATGCAAATATGAGTTTAGATATGGGTGAAGCAACATTGCTGAGATAGTGGAAGCTGTTTACATTTGAAGGCTCATTCCTTCTGGTGTGCAGCTGTGATGAGTAGGGGCAAGCCTGAGGTTCTCTAACACACTGGATATCACTTAATTTTCTGACCTGTAGTTGGAGGGGAAAAAACACATGTTATGGTGACAAGGATTAAGTGTGAGCATGAAGGAGCTCATAATCTTTCTGCAAGACTGATTTAAAGGACAATGCCACCAACCTCCCTGTTGATTCTGGAGGCTCATGTGCTGCCTGATACCTTGAAATTCCAACAGCTAGGGTGGAGCAGGACTCACTTGCTGATCCTCTCTGCAGGTGTGTCTAGTGGTGGCAGGTGTCTCTACTTTTCTCATCTTAGCTTATTTGCAGCCGAAGTCCAGAATGCTTCATCTGTTCCAGGTGTTACAAATCAGCTCCTCTACCCTGTTTAAATGAAGAAAATTTAAATCAGGGTTGTTTTTTTTACCATAGTAAGTCATTTGTATGATGCAGTGCTAGAGAAGTTGCAGAGTCAAGACCTGCTCTCCTTGAGTGAGCTGTGGTGGGATGCAGTATAAGAAGCAGCAATCAGGTATGAGAAGGCTTTGTATCTATTAATATAGATCTATTCCTATATGCATTTTCCTTGGTTTTGAGATGTATAGTTAAGGAAAGACACACTTGTACATTCAATTATAATGGAGAAGTGAGAAATCCTGACTCTTACTGTAGTTTTAAAACAGTAGCTTGAGCTTCACTGAAAATTTATGATTAAATCCAGGTTACTTTGCTATCTACATTATAATCCAAACAGTAATGAGCCACTCTGGCATTAATTGTTTTAATAAATGCACTTCTCCCTCTTCTGATGTTTTGTTTACTGACTCACTGATAAAATAGCATATTATTTCTCTAGCACTGCTGAAATCACAGTGCCATGTTGGTAATTTAGGGAGTGTGTTTCAGTTCAATAGGCCTTGACAATTCTGAGGAGTATTAGCACTCAACATATTTAGGTCCTCTATGAAATTTAAAATTTAATAAATTCCAAGCTGTTCATAGCTGTAAACCTCTCTTTGGAGTAAATTGGTGGGGAAAATCAACTGGTTTTTCACACTCTGGCTTAATGTAAAGCATGACCAGCATTCTTTTTTGCTTGTACTGAGGTCAGGACAATCATTTTTAGCATATTGCACTACTTGACTACATAAGGAGCAATCCTGTCTAATCCAATCCAGAGCAGGTCAGTAAATGATAAATTTTGTTTAGCTTGCAAGCATACTGATTTTCACAGTTCATTTACAGAAGAATCATGCATCTCTGCATTTGAAGTCAGTGTCTCTTAGCATTCCCAGTATAATGTGTAAGATGAAAAATGTTGTTTTAATGACATATTATTGAGGAGATATTTTACATGGAGAAACTGGGGCTCATAGGGTTGATGCAGAAACCATAGGCTACTTTTCCTGAATATAATCAAGTGCTTTGATTTCATTCTGGCTTCTTAAGGCTTATTGCAGTCACCTGGGTGTCTGTCCTGCTGGTTGAGAATAGTCTGTTTCTTACAGACCTTGTTTTCATGGTTTTGTGTGCTACCACATGTTAAGGGTTAGGGCTGAGCTGACCACTAACTGAATGACAGATTCTCTAAACTCCTTTGCCTTCCTAAAGGGAATAAGAGAGAAAGACTTAAGGGTTGGAAAAGAAAATTAAAAGAGCTTTAATGAAAATAATAACATGCAAACTCAATTTCCAACCTAGTCCTCTGATGGGCAGTTATGTCGCCATCACCACTAATACTGTGGCAGAAGTCCCAGACTGGACTCAGCAGCAGACAGGAACCAGATTCAGGAATGCACAGATTGGCATCAAAGACAGAAGGACAGAGTCCTCCTTGGACACTGGCCAGTGAAGAAGAGGCTTGTCCCTCATGATCCCTCAGCTTTATACTGAATATGACATCCATGGATGGAATCCCTTGTTGGTCAGTTTAGGGTCACCTCTCCTGTCCACTTCTCCCTGCAGGTGCCACCTTTTTACTGCACCCCAATGTGGGGCACAAGATTGAGCAGTGATGTTGCCTTCGACTTGCTGCTTTGCAGACAGAGCCTTTCTGCAGCCCAATCCTTGGTAGGAACTCTCCCTATCCAGTGTTGTCCCTGCTAGCAGCAGAGACTGACTGTGAGAACATGCTGGGAGCTGCAAGTGCCTCACTGGGAAGAGACTGAGCTGAAAAACAATGCCCTGAACAGAATTAGTCTAGTCCTAGCTCAAACCTGGATAACCACTCAGCCACTTACTGGTACACTCACTGAGGTGGAGCGCAAGCATGAGGATGAGCTTGATGCTTCTTAGCTGCTGAAGCAGGTAGGTAACCCTTAGGGATTGTGATCTTTAGGTGAAGGACAGTAGCACTATCCTGAGTGGTGGAACTGTGTGTTGGCAGAACATCAGTGTGCAGAGTCACATGCAGTTTCTACATAAACCCTCCTGACTAAAATGTCAGTGTTCCCTGTGATGACTTTGTTCTTTATTTAAATGGTAACTTTTTTTGGTGCTTGCTGCTACAAGTGTAGTGCAGGTTGTTGTGTGTGCAAAGCTAAGGTTTTGAGTGGGAGGAAAGCTTTCTTCAGCATCAGGGGGTGATTTAACATCTCAGCCAAATGTGGTGATGTAGGTTGTAAATGGCAAAAAGAATAAGCTGTATATGCATGTATGTTTTACTAAGGTTGTTTGTAAAGCAGAGTATAGGTTGATGGCATTTCTGCTTGACCACCAGTGCCTCTTTCCTGTTGAAGTGCATTATGCTCTGAGAAGATGCTCCTGGACAATTAAATAACAGTAAAATGTTTGTTGCACTTAAAAACAAATAATCTAAAGAAACCAACAATAGTGATCAAGAGCTGTTAGCATATACACAATCACATATGTGCATACACTTGGAGAGTCTTTTCTTCTATTATTAAGGTTAGTAGAAGACTATGTTCTTACTTCTGCTATTCCAAATCTGAGCATCCAAATGCTGTGGAAAACAGTGGTAAGCATTAACTCCTTCAGAAGTAAAGGAAAAATACATTTATCTTTCAGGTAGTTCTGTGGTGGTTTCTGTCTGCAGTTGTATATTTGGCTGCAGGAAGTTATGTTGTTAACTGCAATAAGACCAGACCAGAGGGTGTGTTTTAATAACTCTAAATAATTGCTGCAATTGATACACGTTTTTAAACCAGCAGGGTTTTATAAATGAAATGGTATGTGTAGTGTAGGATAATGATTGTATTGGTTATTATTGCATATTATTGAAATACTGCAGGTTCGGAGGTGGATTTTTCAGGCATTTCCAGTTACAGGAGAGAGCTGTGTTCAGTAAGGATCTTCCCTAACTCCTCTTGGCAGTGATTGTCTCCTTGACCATATGTTTCCATTTGGAAGCTTATGTTTAGCTGGTGAGGAGGATTTCTGTGGGCTGTGGTGTAGTTCAAGCCCTGGAGTAGATGCTTAGCAGTGATTCCAGGAGGAAACCTCACTGCTGCAGCTGGGACAGGATCTCAGGGCTCTAACAGGAGCATTTCTTTTGCTATAAAGCAATTAAATCACATTCTACAGTTTCCTTTTGTTGCTTACCTAGCAGAAAATAGGGCTTTGGTTTAAAACAACCTCATTAAAGAGGTCAGCACTATATTAACTGTTAGCATTTATTGAAGTGGCAGAGCAGAATTTTGTTCCAACAATGCTTTGGCTATTAAGCCTCCTCCATCCCATCTCCTCTAAAATTTGGTCAATTTAAATACTCAAGGAGATGATAGTTGCAGAGAAACCAGAAGTGTATTAGAGGCAGCAGCTGGTGCTCTTAGTATTTTCCCCAGCTGCCAACCACGACTGGTGAAAAGGGCAAATCAAGGGCATGGCCACAGAAGGGAGGCTGTGCCAATGAAGGCTGCTTTTCATGGCAGCCTTTCAACTGCCCTGAACATCCAGAGTGATGCCAGACAAGCCTATTGCCAGTCCAGCATGGTGGTGGGATGACCTATTGCAAGCTGTGTGCTCTAATCTGTTTATGTGGACTTGAGACTGGAGGGAAGGAGCAGAGCTGAGTTCAGCCTGGAATCAGCCTTTTAATTTTTATGGTGTAGGGGTTTTTATTGTGGTTTTATTTATACATTTATTTTCCAGTGGAGTATATGCCTGAATAATTGGTAGGCTGCTGTTCCCATTTAGAATTACAAGGGCACATTATTATAAATAATTGCCCTTGGAACATGTGAACTTATTCAGCACTAAAAATTTCTCCATTGCGTTGCTGTGAACTGAATTTAAGCTTCACTTCGTTGGTTCATACAATAGACCTCTTAATGATACAAGTTCTTTCCTCTTAACCTTGGGATTCAAGAATATCTTGCCTTAGAGTTATTAAAAGGCAACTGAAAACATGTGCATTGAAAACCTTTATGCTACATCACAGGGGGATGTATTTAAACATTGATTGATTGAAGTTCTGGTAAGGGAGTAGCCTTACCACCTTTGAAAGTCCCCTGGTAAGTAAGCAAGCCCTAGTTTTGAGCACTGATACTGGCTTCTGGACATTCAGGTCTGCATCTGGCTTTTTAGGAAAATTCCTAATGTTTTTGTACATGTTTTGTCAGTTGTTATGCTCTAGTGCTGGCTCCAGCACTTTCCTTTCCATCTGTCCTAGTTTTTCCTTGTCGTGAAAAGTGTGGGGTTTTTAACTGTGGAGATACTCATCTTCACACCTTTATCTGCTTTGGGTATTCTAGGTAGAAAGGATAGGTTTTGTACATTTTCCCTCCTTTCTTTGGTATGAGTGTGCATGTAAATATGTGAATTGAGTCATCTGTTAGCATATAGCTTGTGAAGAGTAATGAGTGTCATTTAGTCAAGGTTTCTAAGGGCTTTCATGTAACTATCCTTCCAACCAAGCTGAAGCCACAAGATACAGGGAGTTGAAGCTTTCCCTGAGACAGATTGAGCCAGAAGGTGAATATTAGTATCAGATTATCTGTTCCAAACATGCTTGCCTATGTCTGGATCTTGTGAACTGGATGCTATATATAGTGGTTTAAATCAATGACAAATGCTGCTGAGCAAGACCTTTAGTGGAAGGTTTAGTGGAAGCCCCAGTGAAGGCTGTAAGTTGATCAACTTAGAGCAAAGGGAATCAACAGCTAAGTTAAGACAGGCTCCTAACTTTTTTTTCCCTGTCTGTTGTCCTGTTTGAGCACAAATACTTGCTTTAATGACTGTGTGAATTAACTGACTGATAAAAGGTTTAATTGTATGGGAACTTTGCTAAAAGTCACACAGTATTTCTGCATGGTTGATTGTGTCATTCTTTGCATTTCCTGTGGCCAGTATCTTATTAGTTTATGTAATTGGAAAATGCTGAAAATTAAAGGTGATGAGTTGGTTATATTAAGATCTTCAGGGAGATGATTTCTAAAGCATCCCAGTCCAGCTTTTTGGGTAGATACATGTGTTGAACAGAGAGGATGGCTGCCTCCTGCCTCAGATTCAGGGTGTGACTGGGCTAATACTTGCTCCTTAATATTGAGTGTAACTACTGGAGAGGGAAGTGAGTTACCAGTGAATGGAGATGGGGGAGAAACCTGTCACTGTGTTTATGAATGAAGTGAATGCTTAAAAGATGATGCAAATGAGTAAATATGAAAAACTAAAGATTTAGAATCCCTTTAAACACTGAGTACTGAAATCTGCAGACATGTTGGTGATGTGTAAATTGGCTGTCTAGGGTTGGTAAATGTTTATGTTGTGTTCTGTGTGATGCTGCTTCTGGTAGATTACTTCAAATTTGAAGATTTCCTACAATGATGACTGATTTTTTTTTTTGATTTTTTTTTTGTTCACCCACTGAAAAGAATTTGCCTGAGGCTTACAGATTAGAAGCTTGGGTTGTGATTTCAGCCCTGCAGATGGGGAGACTTGGAGAGGTGAAGGAGGCTGCTGATGCTCAGTGGCATAGTCAGGGGTGTTGTAAAAGGATTCCTGAGGTTCACTGCATCTTGGCCTCCCAGGGAAACATAGGGAGACAATGGTGTGTCAGTGAGTGTTTATCTATAGGTAGAACAGGGACCACTGCAGCTCTTCCTTTGAGTGCTGACTCTCCCTTTTCCCAAGAGCCATTACCATCTGGCTGGACATGTCTGGTCACTCAGCAGGATATCTGCAATTTCCTATGGATGGAGGAGTTGCTGTTGGGGGTAGCCAGGGGAGGTTCTTGGGTGTCCTGTGGGGAAGAGGTGTGACAGTGCTGAGCCTCTCTGCTCAACCATCTGCTGGGATATTTTTTTTTTTGTTATAAAATTTGAGAATATTAAAATGGAAAATCAAATGCTTCTCCACCTTAAGTGAATTGATTTCTTTGTTTAATCTGTTCTGTAACCTGATTCGAAAGACAAACCTAAAGCAACTTTAGCAGGGAGAGATTTTATGTTCATCAGCCATATGGTATACTGGATTTTTAATGTATCAGTTTCTAGCTATCACACTTTACCTGTAGGATTTTTCTTGCCTTTTTTTTTTCCATTAAATTCTGAAGCAAGCTGCTGAGGTCAGGAAGTTGCAGATGATGCTGCCACATTGAAAAAGGGGAGGGGGGGAAAGGTTTACAGCAGAGTTTTACCTAAAGATTTGGGAAATTCATTAGTTGAGTCTGAGTTGTGGTGGAAAATAATCATCACTCCATGTGTCTTGGAGGTTTTACCATTTCCAAGTAATGCATAAGATAAGTCCTTAAGTCTCCTTTATGTGCAGTCATTTTTTACAGGATAAAAAGCAAAACTAAAGGTTGCAAGAGAGGAGGGTAAACAACTAATTTGACAGAAAGGAAATACAGTTAAGAATAGAAGTAAGTTAAACTGTTTAATCCCTTCTAGGTTTGAAAAGTTTTTGGGATAATGAGAAAAAACTTAGAGATGCCAAAGTGACTTAGCTCTTTCTGGGCTATAATCCTTGAGTTAAGGGAGACAGAGAGAGGATCAAGTCACATATCTCCTTAACTCTTTAATTTAGCCTGCAGCAGTTCTGTGGCTTTGGCTGTTGCAGGTCTGACAAATGGCTGTGCTGGCATCACCTAAGGAGTGGATAGTAAGTAGGTGAGGGTACAGGCTAAATCAGAATTGCTGCTGAAAAAGCATCTGTGTAACTGAACCCTCACATTTTGAAATGATGAAGTCTTTTGGGGGAAAACCAGGACTTGAGTTGCTATGATTTGTAGCTCTTCATGTGAGGTCTCCAGCTGTGCTGTCCCTAGAATTTGTCTGAGCATATAAGCGTATGTTTTGAGCAATGTGCACCTACCTCCTCAGAGTAAAGATTCTACTGAGATGTTCTAGTTAGTTGTTAGGTTTGTTTCCATGTTATTAGTGGTGTATGAAGAGCCTCTCTTCGTATACCAAACTTTTTACACCAAAGTAAATACATACTTCGTTAGAGATCAAAGATCTCATCATTCATATTGAAAGATGTCTGTGTTTACTCAACCAAACTGCTCCCTCTTAAAACTGATAGAAGGTGGCTGGCTAAATTAATGTGGAAAACTGATTTGAGGGTTTTTTTTTCCCTCCTTTCTTTGGGTTGGATTGAGTAAGAGTTTACCTGAACTTGTACTTAGAGCAGTGCTGAAGCCTGCAGAAGCTGTGAGCCCAGAGTGCTGCTGGAGGCAGCCCTGATGAGCTCTGTTGCCAGCATTGCCCAGCTGCAATGGAAGAGTGCTTCAATGTCTGTCTTCTTCACAAGAAAAACAGCAGCAGCTGCTCATGTGTAACATTTCTCCCATGCTTGGACATCTACTTGTTTGTCTTTTCTACTCTTGACTAAGCAAGAGTTAGCTTTTGTCCCAGAAGTAGCCACATTAATGTAAATAGTTGTTTTCTGTTCTTCCCCCTTTTTAAGGGTCTGCCTTCTCCCAGCGCTATTCCTCTTGTTGCTTGTCTTGTTCTAAAAATTCTGTTGAAATTCTAGTGGAAGAAGCCATGAAGCCTTACAGAGAACTGGGAAACGAGTTGTGGAATCAAATACAATTACTGAAGCAGTTATAAAAGGAAAACTACCTTAGATATACCTGTTTAGCTTAATCTGTTCCTAGATCTTGCAGTTTATCAATTCCTCCCTATAGTTGTTGTAACTATGGGCTTTTGAATCTCATGTTGACTATCTTTGCTACTGCATTGCTAAAGAAACTAGAAAATATGTAGGGCTCTGGGAAAGAGCTGTGTTTCTGAAGCTATAAAAGCTGTGTTTTAGGTTACTTTAGTATCCTTTTTCCTTGGTAAGCTTAAAATGCAAAGTGAAGAGGTGTTACATCTAACCATGCTGCTGTTCTGTGACTTACATCAAGAACAAGTAGCATTTCCTCCCATTTTCCTTTGAAGAATAACACAAGATTGTATGTTTTGCTTTGCATTAGTTTTTGTAACTGTGGGTTGCACACCAAAATCCTGATACTGGAAAGTTCCAGGATTTCACCAGGTGCAGTTGTTGATCAGAAAGCCTCCTGCAGATCTGTCCTCTACAAAACAGATGAAATAAATTATCTTCATCAAGAAACACACCACCCTCCTCAAAATCACAGCCTTCAGGAGCACCTGAGGGGAGATGGAAGTGGTCCCAGTGTCTTCAAGATCCAGCCCATGGTGACTTCTGTGTCCTGGCCTGGTGTCTGATGCTGCTATTGTGTTTCCTCTAGCAGTGATGATGCCATTTGATGCCTGTCCTTAGGGCACTGAGGTCCAGAAGAGAACTGTGGACTTTTCTCTGCTTTTTCTGTGTTTTCTTCAACAACTTCTAGGAGGAACATAGTGTCTTTTTCATGTTCATTACTTATTCAGTTTCTAGTTTTGATGCAACTCAATTAAAACTACTGTAAGACTTCAAGGTTTTGACCTTGTCCCTATCATGTCCCAGGAATATTCTTGACTAGGTCAACTGTGGGTTAATTGGTTTATTTCCAGATGAAAAAGCTTAGCAGTTTATTCTAAGTCTGTTTTCTGACTAGAATAAGTGCAGTGTTTATACTAATTTCTAAAAGTGTTTCCAGATGACTGCAAAGCAGCTCCTTCATAGCCAGGCTTCTCTTAAAATTGTGAAACCATCTCTTGCTCATACTGCCAAAGCTCAGAAACTAGGCTATACAGGTCCTTACTATGCACATGTCCCATGTCACGCAAGGGAAACATCAAGAACAACAAGTGTGACACTTACTTTCTTTACTCAGCTGTACTAGCTTTTAGAGGGTAGGTGGTTTAGTATGGGGGAGCTTGTACTATTTTGGGCTTCTTTCATTGGTAAGAGGGCAGAATAACAGCACTCAAGAGGCATCTGTCCCATGTGTGCTTTAATTTGAAAACTGTTTTGATATCACTTGCTGAATGTACTCCAGAGTTAAGAAAGTTGCATAAGCTCCTTATCTGAAGCTAAGCAGCTTAAGGAAGTTTCAGAGCTTCACCACCTTATGCTTCCTGCTGGTGAGCTGTTTTGACAGTCTTCTCTTCCTCCAGCATCTCAACAGCCTCATGTTACAGATTTTGATAATTTGCATAGTTTACTGTTCATGTGTTACCCTGAAAGAACAAAAAGCTCCTAAACCATTCACGTAGTTGTGATTTAAAAACAAATTGGTCAAATATGTGAAACTGATAGGAAACAGGAGTGAGGTTTGGTGGAATTCAACCTGAAGCTATCTCCAGTCTGCTTTCAATCTGAGGCGGACTCTGGATTGCTTAAGTCAGAATAGGCATGAGTTCTGATCTAGCTTGTTTGATCCCCTTAATTCCTCAGGAGCTACCCAATGCCTTTCTGGGAACCTCAGATCCTCTTGTGATAAGAGTTTCCAGCTATTTCCTGAAGCTCTCTATACTATAGTATGAAAAAAAATTACCTGTAAGCTTCAAACATAGAAATTGCTAGTAACAAAGATGTAGTTTCCCCTTTGTGTCCAAGGATGCTCCTTCCAGCAGATAATACTCTACAGTGGCATTTTTTAAGAGAACCAAGCTTGGAATTTGTAGTTGGTGCATATACAACATCATCCAGAAACGGGAGGGAAAAAATCACTTTTTTTTTTTCTCTGCAGGTATCTTAGCAAAATAAGCAAAAGAAAATAACTTCCCTTTTTTTCTTATGACCCTTTACAATACTGTAACAAAGGGAAATGTCTCGTAGCCTTTGGCTCCCTGCAGCAGGGAGGGAAGAGTCAGCATTGCCACTGTATTTTCAGTAAAATTTGAAGTGCATCAGTCTGGGGACTAAGCACTGCAACCCAGATAACTGTCTGCAATTGTAACTTCAATTTCCTCAAACTCTAAACATGTAAGGATCTGCATTTTTCCTTTCTGAAAGACTCCGACTTGTCCAATGAGCCTAATTATGGCAGTAATGAGCATACCCTTCTCAGGTTAATTTATTCCTGTGCTGCTTAGGAAGTAGTATTACACAGTGATTTGAACTAGCTAAATGGCACATGGGAAAAGAAGTTGTTTGAGATACAAACAGTATTGCAGTGGAGAGCACAAAATAAATGTTACTGTTGCATTTACACTTCAGATAGGTTAAATTTAACCCATGATGGACTTATGGAAATGTGCTGTTACTCTTATTATCTAGAGGCTAGAAAAGTGCTGGTATAGACTTTTCTTCTCTTTTTTTTTTTTGTCCCTAACCAGGTCAGGTTTTGCTTTGGCAACAGAAATAACAATGAGGTTTTGCCCATAGCAGAGGGGTTGGAACTAGATGATCTCTAAGGTCTCTTCCAACCTGGCCAGTCTATGATCTTAGTAAGTGCTGGCAAAAGGTGATTTTTGAGTTATGCTCACACAACACTTAAGTGGATGTTCCCAGCAAACAGCCAACCTCATTTACCTGCAGGAAGGTGCAACAAGCCTGCTGGGGTCTGTGTCTCTACAGTTGCTGTTTAGTGGAGCTGGTTCCTGCCTCTGGCAGCTACAAGCTGTGTCCTGCAGTGCTGGCTCCAACCCATCTTTACTTTACAAATGCAAGCATCTATAATTATGGGCATGCTTGTTATTTATGTTAGTTATCTGGTTCCTTTGGGAATCCTCCTGAGTGTTGTGTTACTCTGATAAATTCCACAAGTTTTCTCTGCATGGTGGGGAGGACTTTTTGGAAAAAAATACAAGCAACCCTTCTTTGTTTCACTGGGATATATTTTACATTATTGTAGACTTTCTGAACTAAAAGATGCTGGTGCTTTTAGACACAAAATTCCAGCAAGACTTTATCCTCAATTGATAAAGTTTGATTATGGTATTCTTTCTCTGCTATTTGAAATATATGGAGATCCAATTAATATTACAGGAATGTGAAAGCACTCTTAAAAGCCCCTTTGAACAGTGGGGCTTTTGAAAATCCTGCTTTCTGGGTTCATTCTGTATGGTCAGGTGAATTTAATGGTTTTGTTAGTCCAAAAAGGCTCCAAAAACCTTTGCAGAATTCAGATTACTTTTTTATGACTTAAAAAGATCTATATGCATTGTAAGGCACAGCTTCAAGTACTCTTGTACAAGGTTCTTCATAGATGAGTTTATACTTTGTGTTCTTGCTGTAGTGATACCACTTTAAAGAAGACATTATGCCTGCCTTTAAGCTGTCTTCCAGCATAAGTTCCAATTTTCACCTTCCATCTCCTGTACCATGAAGGATGCAGAGGTGTCCAAAATATTTCAGTAATTGCAGTCTTTCTGTAGGAACAGGTTGCCAAGAGAGGTTGTGAATGCCTCATCCCTGGCAGTGTTCAAGGCCAGGCTGGATGTGGCCTGGGCAACCTAGTCTAGTGTGTGGTGTCCCTGCCCATGGTGGGGGGGCTGGAACTTGATGATCTTTAAGGTCCCTTCCAACCTGGGCTGTTCTGTGAATATTTAGGAAGTGATAAGGGATGCTCCTCTAGGTCTTAGAAGGTTAGGGAAAAGTATTAGGTAAGACTGTCCAGGAGCTTTTGCTTCTTTGGCCATAACACAGGAAAATACATATTCAATGACAGCTTGAAGCTATGTAGCCTGTCTCTAGTGTAGCTGCTCATGAAGGATTTCTTTTGTCTTCTGGCCTCTTCCTTCCCTTCCTGGCTCAAAGCACAGGTATATTGTTCAGCTACATAAAGAGTTTTCTGCTCAGTGCTTTAAATAAAAGGTGGTAGTGAATCTTGCTAAAGGGAGTAGAGCAGCTTGGCTGCTTGTAGCCCACTGCAGAAGGGCTCAGCTTTCTGGTTCAGTGGGTTTATTGGGTCTTAAAGAATTATGAATTTAGTTTGAGGTCATTCCTGGAAAAGTATTTGCTCTTTGTCTGCAGCACACGATTAATGGGGAGGGCAATGCCAAGTGCATTAAGACATGAAGTTAACCTTGGAGATGAAAAGCAAACCAGCAACTTCTGGGGTCTAGGGCTTGTTGCTACTTTCTTATTAGACACAATGGTAAAGAATTTTTCTCCTCTAAAGAAAAGTGGGATTTGGGAGGTGGAGCTGTTTGGCGAGCAAAGTTTCATGTGTAAGTTTTCTGAAGCTGTGTTTCAAACTTGCTTTGGTGCCATGAATGATTTCAGAACAATATTAGAATGAAATGAAACTTCTGCACCTCAAAAATTAAATGTGTTTTTCTGCATCCCCCTCCCTGGTGCCAACTCCATGTACTCTGTATGACTCTTCTGCAGGTTTGTTTTCCTGCCAGGGAACTTACCAAGTTACTCCCCATCTTATTTCTCTCCATAGTCTTTGAACCTCTATCAGACAGGTTTCCTAATTAGAATTTAATTTTTAAGTCAAGAAATTGATTTCTTTTTCAATACTTTAGATTTTCCTATGTTCATCTCCACTAAATGTTATCTCAGTGTAGCTCCCTGCTCCTTCCAGTTTTGTTTGGTTCTTTTTAAACCAAAGCTGTCAAACCTATCCAGCAAAGCTGATGTAGTCTTTATCTCATCTAACCTTGCACTGATATTTAAAGTGATCTTACTAAGTAATTTAAACAGTGCCCTGCTTTTTGTGAAGCCTATTTTTAATAGCCTGAAAGTGAAGTCTTGGTACGTGGGAAGGATAAAAGAGGTGTTTCTGTGGTCATAGATTGTTTGCTTGTGTTAATCTTAGGATAGATCTGAACATTCTTCTTTTTAGTATCAGTGGGTATCATTTGGCAGTACTGATGGGGAGCCAGGAGTGTATGAGGCTGAAGTGAGATGTGGGAAGAGTTCTATTAAAACAAAAATAATCATTTAAAGATAACCATATTTTGTGCTCTTAATAATAATCATAAAAGGGTTTGATTCTGTTAAACAATGCACTGTCATGTATGCTAATCAAATAAACATCTCTAATGGCTTTGTGACATTCTCCAGTGGGTATTATTCTGCCTGCCAGTTTAAGTTTTCTTTCTCTTGCCATCTCACTTTAGGGTTAATAACTCTTCTCCTAGTTTGAAATCTGGCTGAGATGCAGTATTCAAGTTTTCAGGCAATAGTTTCTTTTTCGTACAAAAAAAAAAAGAAGCTTTGCATAAAGATATTTGAGCATTTTATTTCTATTCATAAGAGGAAAGTCTCTCGGGCTGAATAACTTTTTAAAGTGAAACTTCATAGACATCAGTGCAGATTAAGCTGCCTTGGTCTCAAGTAAGAAGGGAAAAAAGTACTGAAATGGGTTCAGCTATAGCCATTCAGCTGTGACTTTGAGCTTTTCTTTCCTTTCACCTCAGTGCTCTATGCTGCAGGGGATTAGTTTCTTGCATGTGACTTCAAGTGAGATAATAACAGGCAGGATAGATTAAGGGTACCTGTGGTCATATCTCCTAAAGCTCAGCTCCTTGCTGAAATTGGTGAATTCTTCTATCTAGCTCCTCCATTCCCAGGCTATAGGTGTTTCTGAAGAATAAGAAAAGGCTGGTAAGACTGTATATAAAATGTAAATTTCACACTTTACCTTTATCTTCCTTGTTTACCTATATACTTGAAGCATTTATGCCATTTTGCCCTCTTGGTGTCTTACTTTTTAGGAATGAATTTCTTCTACAATTAAACAGGGACAATACATCTCCTAACCCTTTGTGTGTGGGCTGCCAGGCTATAAACAAGTGTGGTGGCTGAAGCCTGTGAAGAGAAGAGCTTGGTTCCTCACCTTGGGACTGCAGTGGTGCATTCCTGCAGCCTGCTTTGTCTTCAGCCATGTAGGATAGTTTGATGTGAGTTGTTGCCATGATGTAGAGCACTGTGCATTATGTTTAGCTGCTTCATTGCCAGAGGCAGTTTGAGGATGCATTGAGCTTTGGAGCAGAAGACCCTCTGGAGGAGCCTGTTTGCTGTTTGCTTCCCCTCCCAAACTGCTCCATATCTCAACACTGAGTGATGTTTTCAATAAAATCTATCCTGTGTGTGCATATGAGTTTAAAGAATGTTGTACTTGAAGGTGTCTACTGACCTGAAAACCAAGAATTTACTGCTAGTTTAGTGATATGTATGACATCTCACCTTTGCCTACCATGGCAAAACCCATAGATGTCTAATAGCTAAAGAAACAACAACAAAGAATCCCCTGTGATCACCTCCAGGCTTCTTCCTCTGCTTCTCTGGCTGTGAGGCAGAAAACAAAGCTATGGGGTCTGTCTCAGGTCAGTTTGCCTGTAGGTCATCTCTTCCTCTTGGCTTGGTTTTGCTCAAAGGGAGGAAAAAACCCCTGTGTGAGGCTTAAAGAAAGAAGAGAAACTTTCTATCACTGCTCATCTGGAGCAAGGTGTTTAAGCAATAAATTTGCATCAGTTCTATGTCACTTTTGGTCTAGTAAGTTTCTCTTATTGATATTGGTCAAGAAGAAACAAATGGGTAGTGTAACAGTGAAATATTCAATTCACAGTGCTCTCAGACAATCTGTTATTCCTCTGTGGCATTTCTTTGCTCCCTAGATGACTAGCTTAGGTAAATGGAACTGCCTGAATTTCAGGTTTGAAGCTTGTCTCAAGGCTAGGATGAGGCTTACTTGTCCTGTACCTGATTTTATGTAGATAGTGCACTTCTGTATGGGAGAAACATGAGGGAGAATGGCACATTCTGTTTAATATTAGAACTAGATGGTATTCCTGTGAGCAATAGGAGTCTTGGAAATTCAGCAGGCTTTAAATTTTTGAAGAGGGAACTACTAACAAATTGCTGTAGGTAATCCTTGGTTGGAGGTAGATCAGCAATCCCTGATCAGCATCCAGGAGGTCTCTGGCCAGGTGAGGAGGTGCCTGGCAGTGGTGGATGGTGATGCCAACTGGGACAAGGTGAGATGTATGAATCAGATCAACTTTTTGGCCAAAGAATATCAAAGTGAAGTTATGTATGCAATAGAAAGTGATGACTTATATTTGGGCAACCATGCAGGATAAAAGCAGCTTTTGAAGTTATGATTTGTAGGAGATGGAACCAAAGGTGTTTTGAAAGAAATACTCCTTGTACCTCACCAGAGATCCTTTCCCTATATGTGAATACAAAGGCTCTTTACATGGGGATGAGGATTGGCTAATGAAAGTAACCCTAATCACCAAAGGTCAGACTAAATATTGGCTCATCAGCAACGTTTCTTGCCTTCCCAAGGCTTGTGGTGCTAATGGTCAGCCTGGATTGCTGATAGTTTTAATACACACATCATAGTCATCTGAGTTATGGAAACAGAAATCAGGTAGTCAGGACCTCCCCCTTTTCTCTGCACCTCATAGGGTATAGTTCATCCAACTTCATGTTTGAAGGCTGTTGGGGGGAAAAATCATTTATTTATCATAATTCTAGAGCCTTAGATTATTTTGAAGTGATTTGTGACCTCTTGCCATTTGGGTTCAGAGAATTTCTGACCTCTGGAAGTACCTGTCTTGGAATGGCTGCTTGAAGGTGCTGACCCGTGTGTGTTATCAAAAGGGTGTCTGAAATTGGTAAGTTACAGGGGAAAAGCCTCAGGCATACAAATTATAGGAACAGGGGCCTGAAAATAACAGAGGAAATACTTCATTTGTGACAAGTCAGTCTTCTGGAAAAAAAAATATAAGGCTTTTTGAAGTTGGTTATTGGTTTGAAATATTGTTATTCCAAGAAAGGAGGAATTGATGGACAGGAGAGCAAGTTGTGTCATCAAGGGTGCATTGCAATTTGAACATTACAGGAAGTTAATCACAGGGCTTGGAAATGCAAGAGGCTGTTGCCCTGACATTGTGTATTATGGGTTGGCAAGGCATTGAAGAATCTACTGAAGTAGAGAGGAACGTACCTGTATAACAGTAATAACGAGATATTTAAAGTAGCAACAGAAGTTAGCTTTTGGCAATGACTGGTGAATGTGAATATAGCTATACTGTTAAATTTTAATAACACTCATAGGGAATTGCCAACTTTTCTTTGTACTAAATAGACAAGACTCCCGATAACTATAGGTAAAGAGATTGTACTGAGAAGTTGGAGCCTGAGAGTTTTAGTACACTGTAGAAACACCTTGTCCTCCTGTATGGTTTGGAAGTACAATTTTGGCACTGAAAAGATGATTTGCACTTGGAAACTGGCAGTGAGCTTGGTGGTAAGTAGGGCACACAAAGTCTGTATGCAGATGAACACTGCAGCAAAGCTCCACATCTGCTCCTTGGGGCTCAAGAGCCATCCCTGGACACCAAGGACAGAATCTGCACTTGCATCCGTATCAGGACCATGCTCTTGCCATTGAAATCAAATGTCTTGGCTGATGCTTGTACAGTTAATATTGCCATAGCAGGTGTTTACCTAATAGGTGTCTTAATTCTATTTCTTCTGTAAGTAGAGGTCTTTATTGTGTTGGTTTTTTTCAGTGCTAGCAGCTTCTATAACTAAAACTCTTCAAAAATATTATGGAAAGAAAACATCAAATACCTTTTGTTTATTTCTGATAAGCTTGTTAATAGCAAGCCCTGGCTGACTGTAGAGAAAAAGCAAACAGTATAAAGATAAGTTTTAACATTTCAAGAGAACTTTGATGCAATTCTGTTTTGTCTCAACTTTTGTTTTTACCAATGTGTGAATGTTTCATGAAGCAGTGTAGAAAAGGAACAGTGCAATTGTTTTAACTTAATCTATATTTTGAATTTGACACATTGATCTACCTTATCAATGTAACCTTCACTGTACAAACACCAACAAGAAGCATAGTTTAGTTTTTAATGCCTGTAACTTAACATCAAATGATTCACTCTGTTTGGACTAAGTCTTCTATGTGCATTGAGTCTGGAGTTGCTATTGCTTAACTAATTGAAGTTGTATCATCTAATTGGTTAAACATTCCCTTGTAAATTTAGGGAAGAATGCAAAGCTGGCTCTTTTAGTGAAGTGTTCCCATGAGGGTCCCAAAATTGATGGAGATTGGCTGGCTCTGCAGGTCCTGCAAAGTAAAGCCCTCTGGCTGGGTTTAAAGAGGCTCTCAAATTGGTGATACACAGAGTTGTGGATGATGGTGATCTGAAAGTAGGATTCCTGAGGACTTTTAAGATCAGTGAAATTCCTTAATTATTTTCTTTCTGCAATTCTACTGCTTTTGTTGACATGGAATAACTCCCTGTGGTAAAAGGCTCAGCTGAGTTAAAACTTGCTTTAGTGGCTATAGCTCTTCAAGGGAAGAACTGCAGATGCTGAGTTCAGTAAACCTGTTGGTGTATTCAGAGAGGGTGACAACATCCTGACAAATAAGAGATACAAAGCAGAGATGGTCTGTGGCAGTGTTTGTAAGAGTGATTAGTATAAAGGGAGAGTGGGTGTTCAGTTACTACAAATTCTTTGTTCCAGTGGGAAAGGAGGGACTAAAATAAGTATAGAGCTAGGGCAGATGCTCACTAAGCCAGAACCACCTGAATGGTCTGTGTGGCAGAGAGATTCATGTCAGGTACAAAGGATGGATAGGCAGATGAAGCAGGGAACCATGGCTGAAAGAGGCAGTAAATGCAGTGAGACAAGAGAAGTTATAATAAAATTCTTCACACAACAGTTGCTGCTGCTTCTATTCTAACCTTTTGTAAATTAGTTTTGTTTAAAACCACCCTTTTAACTGTGCCTCTGCTGACGACACACTGGAGATGACTTTAATCCTACTTAGTGCTTGGCAGTGGTGAAGTTTCTCCCTAAAACTTTCTTCCTCCTCTGTGTGCTTGCAGTCTAACTCAATCAGGATGATTTGTCTATTGTTGATGTTCCTGTAGGGGTAGGAGGAAGAGCCACAGGCAGCCTCACAACTGCTGCCTGCAAAGGTTCCTCCTAATGAGTGGTGCTACCACACAGCCATGGAATAAGATCTAATGAGACCCCAAAGGAGTCAGAGCTACCACAATTTTCCTTGGAGCACCATTTTAAACTTTTCTTTGGAACAAGCCACAGTCTTGCTTAGCAGGATTTTTATCTCTCTTCTCTGTCATTCTTCTTTAGTTTCTAACTGGTCATTCCTTACTTATTTAGTCTTTCAGGTGTATTAGATGTATTTGCATTTCTTTCAGAAGTATGCTACCAGGACTGGCTGTGTAATACTCAGTGTTGCCTGCATCTTGTTTTTCCAAAGCCTTTCCAGTCTCTAACATTAAATTACTCAGATGCTTTACTTTTTAGATTTGCCCTTTGGAGTATGTCAGAGTTGAGTTACTGGCCCAGGTTGCCCAGAGTGGTGGTAGAAACCTTATTCCTGGAATCATTCCAGGTCAGGTTGTTTAGGGCTCTGAGCAACCTGGTCTAGTTGCTGTCTCCCCTCAATGCAGAGAAGTTGGACTAGATGACCTTGAAAGATTCTTTCCAATGCAAAGCATTCTGTGTTTCTGGGAATTAACTATTTCCTTCAAGTGTGAGAAATCCCTTCTGAGTTCTTACCTTGAGCTGACACCATGTCTGCATCAGTGGAACTGATAAGATACAAGTTAACTAGTTTAAATAATGAAAACCACAATAAAATTTGTGGTCAACTCTGGCATTGGATAGCTCTGCCCTTGACTAAGATACCTCCATATACCTTTAGCACTTCTGAGTTGGATTCATCTCAACACACACAGATCCAACTGGAGTGGGTTATCTTGGTATCAAAGCAAAGCCTAGAGATTAGCTAGTATTAAGAGAAAAAACTAGCTGGGCAGATGATGTGGAAATGTAGTAGTTCTGCAGTGATTTGTCTTGCATTTCTTTTGGGTGTTGAAAAGCCTACAACTGTAGCATGTTTTATATATATGGAAAATTCATGAGCATGGAAGAGTGAGCCTGTAGTTACCATACAAATCTAGTGTCTTTTCATCGTGGCATTGGTGCCTTTCTCTTTTACAGTAGCAACTGTAAGAGGCAGAAGCTTGATCCAGTGAAGTGGAAGATAACAGTAATTTTTCACAGCTAGTAACTTCATTTTGAGGGAAATGAGAAATAGATATTCCTTCTGCCCACCCCTCTGGAAATAAAAAGGAAATGGGCTACTTGAAGCTGCTGAGGGCTATTCCACACTAATCAATGAATCTTCTTCTTATGATGCTCTGTGGGAATGACTTTATCATTAGAGTGTTAATCTCATAATTTATCAAGATGAGAGTCTAATAATCCTTTCCCTGAGCAAAGGTGTGCTGACCTCTAGTGTCAGCACATCAGCTTGTTTTCTGTTCTGTAGTTTGTGATCAATATAATAAAGTCTAGGTCTCTGTAGCTCTCCTAAGTTCCAGGAGTTTCTGATTAATGTAGACCTGGTGATACTACAAATTCCTCCAGCTCAGACTCAAAAGTTTAACTTGAACTTGTCAGCCAGATCTGCCAAGATCCATGTCTGTCTCTATATATAGTAATAAAAATTCCACCTTTGGGGATCTACTGTTTTTTCCAATTGGCTCTGAGTAGTAAAATTTAAGGTCACTGAATAAATTTAGTGACTCTTGAACTTTTCTCAGACTTTCTATCTCTTCCAGACATACTTGTCCAACACTTGGTGTATTACATGATCTGAAAGTACCTGGGTTTTTTGGAAAGCTAATTTTGAAGGAAAGAAAATCATTCCAAATTTTAGTGTGTGTAATTTGTAAGTAATTTGTCTGGCTAGTGTGTTTGGTGTGGTTTTTCATACTATCCTGTGGTTGACCTTCACAGACTTCTCAGAGGAACTCTTGAACTTAATTATCTCTGAAAGAAAGAAATATATATAATAAAGAAATTAGATCTGTTATTTTTTCCTCGTGTGTTCACACCACTTCAGGTTTGCTTTCTCACCTTTTTGAAGTATCTTTGGCTTCTCCTGAAACCAGAGCACTGTATAATATCAGAAAGCTTTCTTATTGTGCTTATTCTGTGGTTATTACTGTTTCTTTACATCTTCTCCAACCACAGGAGGTACAACTTGTCTATTCTTTCTGGCCTTTACATACCAAGTGCTGAATTTCTGTGGAGGTAATTTTCACCAGCACTAAAATGATAATGTGGATCTGCCCCTTTGCTTCTGCAAAACAAAGTGGAGATAAAATTATTCTCTGCTGTTAATATTACATTGCTCTCCATTTGTAAGATGTGACATATTTGAAGCATTACAATCAGATGGCAAGGAACTGGGACCTCCTTTTTGTACTCTTGACTTTTCTTGCATCTTTGACTGTGGGTGATCTGAAAAATGACCTCTGAAGGTGACAAAGATGTTCAGCACTGTCATTTGATTTTGAACCCTGCATTGGATGCCTTTGACGCAGATTATTTCAGTGTGCTAGATAATTAGAATATGCAGATATATAAATAACTTGCTACACCCTTTCTAATAAAATAGATTTTGCTCTGTAACATCTGAAAGGGTTTGATTGTTAGATTAAGACAAGGTTATAGTAAAGCAGAGCTGCAGTGGTCCTCAATATTTGATTTTTGGAGCAGTTTCAAAGCAATAAGCTTGCTCCAGTGGCAGATATTCACTGAGGGTCTATAAACAGCCTAGTACTTGATTTTTGGAGCAATTTGGCAGTGGCAACATTGGTGTTGAAGGGGAGAGAAGAGAGCGCGTGGTGGGTCTTGTGCTTCCTGCACCTTCCAACAGCACACTGGGATAATAGCAGCAGGAAAAAAACCCTCTTTTTAGCTCCCTTTCTTTAATGGGAAGCCTGTTGCTCAACAATGAACTGAGGAGAAGCTTCAAGAAGTCCATATTTTGCTGTTAAATGGATATGCATATGAATTTGCATCTTCCTTTATAAAGAACTGACATGTTAATGAGCATAACCATATGTTTATCTGGCTTGAAGCTATAAATTTGAACACTGATAAGTGTCATGTTTTAAAAATGAAAATCTAGATGTTCAGGAATCTGAGATTAGCAAAGTTTTATAGAACCGAGAGAAAATGAAGCTTTTAAATTAATTTCAGTCTTACAAGGTTTGCTAGCTGGTAACCACCATTCTCCCTTTTAGATATTAAAATTAATTAAAATATAATACAGGCAGAGGTTAGGATGTATTTTTATGATCTTTATACCCACATAAAACTTTTCTTTAGCTTCTCCCAGTGCCCTTTCTTTTAGCCTGAAATGGATCTATCATGTTCTACATTGCCTGGAGCACTTAAAGAACAAAATCAAATTTGTAAAGCTTTTCCATCATGCTTTTTTTTTTTTTTTCCCTTGCTTGTAAGACTGCTGGAAGGCTGACATACAGGAGTGACCTACTTTAGTATTCCTACTCCACCTCCTCCCCTCTCCCCTTCTTGCCCTTCTGGCTGTTCTCACTGCTTGGGGCAAACTTTGCAGTGATAAAATTGTTGGCTTCCATCGACTAGGCTGGTGCTTAGGCAAGATTTTGCATTGCAGCCCAAAACTGGAATTGTCCTGAGATGCCCTTGTGCCAGCCTGGAGTGGCACTGGCACAGCTTCTGATGGCTGTGGGAGCAGCTGCTCCTTGAGGAGTTCAACCAGAGCTGTGTCCTGGACAGATGTTTGGTTGTCCTGCCTCTGAGCTCTGGCTGCCTACTGATAACCTTCCTTAGAGGATGGCTCAGTTATATGATCCTTGGAAACATGGGGCAGGGAGTGACTGAACTCAAGTTTTCAGTTTCAGCACAGTTTTTCCTCATTTCCTGTTGCTTTTCTTTGGTTGATTTTGTGTTTTGTTTAATTTTATGTTGCCAAAGCACTACTGTGAAGTTTTTAATATTCACTAGAATCTATTGCACTTCCCTGACTGCTTTTGGAAACCAATAATGTTTTAGTTGCATATGATAAACATCTTCATATCTTAAGACTGAGAAGTGGTTGTACTTCCTCAAATTGTCCAGAGAGCTGTCTAGGGATAGAATATGTCCCATGTGTCTCCCCTTTTTTTAGGTACTTGGCAATTTCTTTACCCCACAGGAAGCTTCTCTCTTGTATCAGCTTTGCTAGCAAGCTGAATGATCAATACCTGGAACTTGATAGAACTGTGAGGATTTGGTTTTGCTTGGTTTCTGGTTTAGAAACTCAAGAGAAAAGCAGAAAGCAACATCTCTGACAGCACAGAGGAAAGGATGTTGCTGTCAGTGCCGTGAGCCTTGCTGCAGAAGCTGATGGTGTAACCAGTGTGAGCTGGGGTGTCACAGGATGAGAAAAGGTCTTGTGGGCCATGGGAGCTTTCTCTGGGATGCTGAAATTCTCCTAGCAAGTCATGGGGTGAGGATGTATCAGTATGTGATCTGATCTTTTAGGGTGCTTAGCTTGAAATTCACACACTTGATTTGCAGAAGCATTGGAAACTTTCAACTGTAATGTGAAATATAATTGACATGGAAAAAAATAAATCAAGTTTGGGCATCTTTGGTTTGGTTTCTCAGAATTCGTGGTTGCTTTCTTGACCTTAGTATGTAGTATGTGCATGTAGGAACCATTTACTCTACTCTATGTACTGCAGAACCTCACATTTTCCCCAGCTACCTTTCTCTGCAGAGAGAATGGAAGTGACACACACAAAATACAAAGGCCACAGCTGTCATACAGCTTCAGAAAGCATACTGCAAAGCTTTTTTTTAGGAGAAGATTTACAAGAAGTCATACCCAGGCTAGTAGACCTTGGCAAACTGTTTACTATCTAGCTAGTAACAAAGGTAGAGATGGAAGCTACCAAATTAATTCCTAGCCTGTCATCACCCCTGAGGCACTTGGGTGCAATTTGCTCACTGGTGGTGGTTTTTTTGGTTGCTAGATCTTCCTCTTCAGGCTTCAGCAATGCAGTTCTGCATAGTGAGTACTGATCTAGTATGGAAAACAAGCAGAGAATAATGGATTAGCCATGGCTTTCATGAAATTGGTTGTTGCACATGTTCAGATTGTTGCTAGCAGAATATATACAAGGCAAGTGCAGCGCAAGCTCTTCTTGTAACAAATGCATTAAACTGCTGCACTTGGTGTATGATTGCACCTCATGTAGTCTCTCTTCCTCTAAAACGACTGTTTCTTACAAATAAATGAATGCTGGAGATTGGTGAGCAGTAGGAACTACAAAATCAATTTGCCCATCAGTTCTGCTGCTGAATTACAACTTTCAACACCTTGTACACATATCTAAATGTGATACTTGTATGTACCCTTCTGTTGAGGGCTAAGTCATAGGGGAAAAAAGGAACATTATGGGATCTGTCAGCTTTATTGTATTTAAAGGTGCATTTAAAAGGAAGCCAGTTCTTTAAGCATCATGGTGGGATTCAGTTTTATGTTTGTTCTTTTAACAGGTTAAACCTTGCCACCTGGAAGACTAAAGCTACAGTTCACCTGAGACTGAACCAGAATCACTGAATTTAGGTGTCTGAAGATGCTGCTGCTGTGGAAACAGCTGTTCCTGGTATCATTTGTTGGCTGTCTTGGAGGTAATAATATGCAATAATCTCTAACTTCCAGTTTAGAGCTAGGCATAAGTCTCCAGATTCAAGATGTGAACTGCACTCGAGGAACAGAACTACAAGGGCTTTGAAGTGCAAATGTCAGTTTAGAAACCAAGCATCTGATACATAGCTTAGATAATACAAAATATTTAGAGTGAATGAATTCAAGTAATCTTTTTTTCCCTCCAAAGTTACTATATAACTAAGGCTATGCTTTCAAGGCAAGCAGAAGGTATTTGAATACATTAAGGATGTTATTAGTAATGCATGCATTGTAAGTATGCTGATTTAATAGCTGAAATATATGGGGGGGCAATTAACTGGAAACTTTAAATCCTTGCTGTAAATGAGGATAATTGTTGCAGCTTTTGTCAAAACTGTTTACTTTAGAATAGGTTTATTCACGAGGAGTGTCACTCCTGTAATAAAACTGCACCAGTTCAGTTCAGAAGTTTGTTTTTCCCACTCTGCTAGACCCAGTTAATTCTTGGTGTTTGGAACTTGTGGTGCTCTTTTCTGCCATGTTAGTCCTGGGTCATTTTTCTTCACCTTATCAAGGTCAATGCTCATAGCAGCAGTAAAAGTTTCTTGGTGATCTTTTCATTCAGTATGTATTCTGCTCCAGCATCCTTAGTAGTGCCAAGGTGCATGTGAGGGGGAGAGCAGAGACCCTGTAGTGCCCTCAGGGCTTGACTCTTGCTGGCTGTGGTGTGCAGGGTTACAAAGAGCTGGCAAAGCTGATAGTGTCCAAATGACCTGTGTGCATGCTCTTCAGAATGGTCAGAGCTGCTTTGGGAAGGAGAGTTGTATCTATGCATGTGCTTTAATTGAAACAATTAATTGTTAATCAAATGGTTTCTAGCCTGGGTCCAATTTAGTAGATGTGTGTTGGTTGCACCAAGTCTAGGGCAGAGAATGGATAGAGACCTTAATTCTATGGCTGGCTTGTGCAGTTGCAAATGTATGTATGTGCTTCTGAATATCTCATATGTAATTCTGGACTTCTGCTGACTAGTGCAGTACTGTTGTTATTTACAGGAGATACTATTTGTTAATTTAAATATAAGCCAAACCATTTTTTTAAGTTATTTGTTGCTGTAATGAGGGGGAAAAAAAATCCAAACAGGTAAAATACAAATATTAAAACCCATTCACTACCTAAAGGTAAGTGTAGTCTTGCTGGGTTTGATCTGCTGGATAGTGGTTTTGTTATGTTTACATTACAAGGCTTGACTAAAATGTATGAATACATTTGATTGGATACCATCAAATGCATACAAATGAATATAATCACTTGGCATTCTGCTTGGTATTTGTAGTAGAATGAATGATGTCATTATGTTTGTGGTTGTGTTAGTATTAGATGAGTATTGATGCTAAAAAAGGGGCCTGTTTTTAATCTGTTAAAAATAACTTCAGGTTTTTCAGTTGATAAAAGGTAAGGAAGATAAGGACTAACTTTATCTGCTGTAGTTTCTAGTTACATTTGTGCACTGTAGTAGTTATCCTTTGAATCATAACAAATATCTGAGATACAACTCTAGTGTAAGAGGGAAGGCTAAACCCCCAATATTTCATTCAAAGATAACATGCAGTAAAATGTTGTTTTGAAAAACAACAATCATTTTATCCTTTAATGCAGCTCTTTTTAAATTGAAAGGCATGCATATCTTTGGCTTGATGAGTTTAAACATGCCTAATTTTTTATTAATGGAAAAAACCTCTAAGCTAATACATGAGGCAACATCCAGACCCAGGAGAGTAAGGTAACCCTCAAATAGCTTAGGGGTTTTCCTTGTCTCCCAGGCACTACTGATGTGTTATGAACAGTAATGTGGGGAAAGGTGTGAACATCACCAGTTGGAAAGTTGCAAACAGATATTTGGAGTGTGAGCTGCAGCTTCTGCAGAACTGTTGGTGTGACAATCTCAAAGCTTTGTTGAGATCACTCTTCACCTTGGTAGTGGCTTGTGTTGAGAAGTACATAACCTCCTTTGACAAGGATGAAAGAGTTTTCACCCATCTGTTGAAGGACTTTTTTTTCCTCCTTTAATCTTTCTTACACTTTTATTTCATGTTATCTCCAGTTCTTTTGGGTCATATTTAAAAGAAATGTAGATGAAAGCAGGTTTTGTTTTTGCTGCCTATGAAGAAGGGTAGCCTTAAGGATAATGGCAAGGTTTCTTATCTTAAACTGTATTAACACCAGGTATAACAAATTACTTCCTGAAAAAAATCTACTCAGGAATGTGTAGTTCTGTGTAAATCTAACTACAAGAAGAGACACAGTATGAAAGGGATGAGGTTAGCTGCAAATTCACCAATCTACATCTCCAATATTTTCAGTAGTAAAGTCGACATTGGCCATCAATGAGTTTGCCAACAGAGAAATGCTTGTTATCCAGCTAATTATTCTACTGGTAGAATACTTAATTTCCAGTGACCGTTGCAGTCACAAGGGCATTGTTGCTAATATTTTGGAGAGCAAATGATACTGGTCTTGTGTAAGGCTGTCCTCTTTCCATGGTAATTCTCCTGACCCTTCTTTGCACCTATTTCAGTTCATCTTCCTTCAGTTAGGTCAATTCCCAAATGTCAGTTTAGTAGCCATGGGGATTTGGTAGATTGGAGGACCAGCAAGAAGTCAAGCAAGGCTGTTTGGAAGGCTTATACACCATTAATTAATATATATATCTTCATTCTTGACTTGTCACTGTTATATTGCCACCATTGAGATTAGAGTTACAGTCAACACTTGCAAAGATAAGAGATTGTGGCAGCTGTAGTTTGCTGAACAGCCTGAGTTGAGCATTTCCAGCTGCCTAACACATCTCACTTGAAACTCTGCAGAAGGTCTCAGTCCTCATGGTACAGTTCTGCTACTTGGAGACTGGGCATGTGGTTGATGCTAACATTATCTGTTTGCTTTGATCACTGGAATGTTTTTAGTACAGTGTGCTTCTCAAATCCCCTTGGGAATCCTGTGGTTGAGTTCACTTCAAGACAGATTTTTAGGGGGAAGCACACTGTAAATGTAGAACAAGTTGTTAAACCATTTTGAGAACATTACTTTTAACCTGCCATTAAGATAGATCAGCAAGTATTCTGACTCTAGAGAAAACAATTTTTCTTGTGCTCTGCTTATAAGCAAAATGACATTTCTTTCAAGACCTATCTACAGTTCAGTGTTATGAAATAGCATCCTAGCTAAAGAAATGGAGATGCTGCTGATCTTGGCTTATAAACCTTGACATTCTCTGTCCTTACATATAATGTATTTCAAACTAATTCCCTTAGTGCAGTGTCCTATATTGAATTGCTTTTCACTTATCCTATGTGAATCTTCACAGTTCATCAAAGTGGGGATGTGAGACTATCTAATGGAGAAAATACATAAATAGCCCTTGGGCTTTTGTTTATTGATGTGTGCTTATATCTGTATGACTAATGATCCTGCAGTCTTTTTGCCCATATACCTAAGGGAGTCAAAAGTTGATTATTTAGCATTAAATATGTAGATAGAGTTCCAAAATGTCTACCTTGTTAGAAAGGGAATTTCAAAACACATACTTTAGTATTATTATATTTAAATTACTCTGAGGAGCAGCTTCAAAGAAAAATAAATCAAATATGCAAACCAATGTGAACAGTTAAACTGCAAAGCTAAGCCATGATCTGTAGTGAAGTCATGAATTGATTCCCTAGGTGTGTTCCTTCTCCTGAGTTGTATAGACTTCCACCTGCCCCAAGTGGCCCAGCTGATGGCATTTAGTCTCTTGGAGAGCAGATCCTTCATTTCCAGAATGTGTAAGAATAGGTGTGATGCAGACTGAGTCACTGCTGTTTCAGTGACTGGTGGATATGCTGAACACATAAAATAATGAAGGGAAGCACTTATTACAGGATGGTTTGGGTTGGAAGGGACCCTGCCATGGGCAGTGGACACCATCCACTAAATCAGGTTGCTCAGACAGACTTATCCTATCAGTGTGTGAACTGCTGCTCTTCAGTTGGCATGGCAGCTGCCTTTTCCTACCACTCTGGCTGATGCTGGCTTCATTTTCCTGCTGCAGCTTATTGCACTGCTCAACTGGAGAGGAAGAGGAGTAAGCTGCATGGGGAGAGCTGACTCCAGCAGCCCCAGCTGGTACCAGTGCTGTGCATTTGCTCACCCAACAGCACTGGGGTGAGCACAGGCACTAGTTCTTCATCTGCTTTCTCATAATATTCTACTGTTTTCAGCTGGCTTACACTGCTAAAACTGACTGCTCTCTTCTCCCTGGAAAGGTATCTTTTTTTCAGGTTTCTCCTGAGAATTAAGAGGAAAACCAATTTTAGAAGGATGTTTGAAGGGGAAAGAAAGCTGTGAATAGAGAGAAAGTTCAAAGAAATGAAACAAGAACTGTGTTTGTTAAAGCAAAAATATCTTGTTCTCCAGAAGATGAAAGGGCATATTTCAGACAGTGTGTCCAAGGTGAGACCTGTAGGATCCACTTGGACTGTCTGTGATAAGCTTCTAACTTGTTGCAACCACAAATAGTGTTATCCTAACACTATCTCAGCTGCACATTACATCAATAAGGCAAAGCAAAACAACTAGCATTAACCTTTTTTCCTCCAGCCATTACAAGCCTTGGCAAAAATACCAACAAACCCAATCAAAAGCCAACAAAACAAAAACCTCCTAAAAAACAGACAAACCCCTCCCAAAACAGGGGAAAAACCCCACCGACCCAAAACTGTTGTAACATGCAGAAGCTATTTGGATATTGAAGTTTGGTTTGTGTTCTGTCCCGTTACACTGGAACTTGCTCACAGGGAGGTTTTCCTTCTAATTTATTTACTAGTACATTTGATTCTCCAACTAGATGATGTTGCATGTCTTTTTGTCAGTTGGGGTGTTTCCATTGTTTTCACTTTCATTTTTTCCCATTTTGTTTATTCCTCAGTCTAATACAGAAAAAAAGTCCAAGCCCTTAGGCTCAGCAATGTCATGTATCAGATCCACAACTCTGCTCTTTATAGTATTAGATTTAGGAGACTTATGAAATGGAAAATCATGAGTCTTATTTTCCAAAGAGTATGAAAACAAGATTTCCATGTTCTTACTGATTTATTGTTGCTATTAAATCATGCCATGAGGAAAGCAGAAATATCCTCTTCAGAGGAAAACCTTGTCTCTCCACACCTGGAATACCATTTTGAGGTGGTGAGTGATTTGCTTGGGCATGTGTAAGGATCTCAGTCAGGTTCTTGTTTAGACCAAACATCTTCTGTCCCATAATGATTTGGAGAGGCTAAAAGAGAGGATTATACTGAAAACAGTATGATATGGGTCTGCTCCTTAGTATCATTGCACTTGCTCTAGATTCCAAATATCAGAATCCTGTAAGGTCAATGAGGTGAGTGAACAATATTCTTGTTCATGGTGGCAACTAGTATATGGAGATAGGTTCGAATTCTTGTCAAATCCTTACTAGCCAGCTGCTCTGGAAAGGCATTCCCTTACTCCTGTACCAGATGCTGTCTTCTTGTGGCTAAACATCTTTTAAAGGTACAAGAGTGTTGAGTTTTGGTTTGTTTCTTTATGGCTCCAGCATTTTGGAAAACAAGGGGTTCACCAACCATCAACATATTGTTGATTTAATGTAGATGAGGAAATAACTCATGGTTCTAGTATATTCTTGTAATACTCCATGCAGGAGTATATTTGCAGTCATAAATGTGTAATTCTTAGTGCAGGCTTCTTGGACATTGGCAGAATTCCAGTGCTACCTTCCCCTGTGCAAAACAGACATAGCTTTTAGAAACTTGCCATAATTTTGATTTAGTTTTCAGTGAGGAGTTTCTATATGGATGAGAATCCATTTGTAGGAAAAAATAGCTGTCATCACTTACTACTATGGCACTACTCTTGTTAAAATTCAGTTTTCATTAAGAGTTACAGCATTCAGACAGAGGCAGGCTGTATCTTAATGCATAATGGGTTTGCATATTAATAGTAATATCCTTTTTTGTACATTATACATGTATAATCATAATGCTGAAATGCATCTCTGCCGATAGTCACTGTCAGAACTGTTTAGCTTGGATTGCTTGTATATTGCTAAGAAGATTCATTAGACTAAGAGAAAATTCTGTTTGCTTATTGAGTTAGTTACAAAATGAGGAGAAACCACTCCTAGAGTTCTGCTTTTCTATGGATTGTTTGATATCATGGATGCTTCATACAGATTGAGTATCAGAAAACAGAATTACTGCTGTGAATCTGAAAAGGCACCCAATTGTAGCTCTCCCTTTGCATTAAACCCAACATGCTATCAAGTTGAAGTTACCCCTCTATTATGGCACAAAAGAAAGGATCCAGCAAGCAGTCTGGTATATAAGCTCTGGGAGGCAAGAAATTTGCTCTGCTGCAGGCATCTTTTGTCTGTAAACTGACAGATGGTGGTAGCTTACTGGAGATTTCATGTCTTCCTATCAACCAGTCTAAATCTTGCCTCTGCCTTTCTGCTGCAACTCTTGCTCTTAATACAGCTGTAGTCATCTTTTACAATTGTGAGCTTTTCTGTGTACAGCCTGCCCAAGGAAGCATGCTCATTTTGAGAGAGCCTTCTTAGGGTTTGGTTGCCTCCTTCATCAATATTACAATACAAAGGTGAGAAGAAACGGAGAATAATGATANTGCTGGAAGCGCTCCAAGAGTCGTAGGTGGTGGTGATAGATGAGCCATGCTTGGGAACCATAGAAAAGAGTAGACATATAAAAGAGTAGATGCTAAGCTATTCACTTAGAATTAAGCAAGGGAATAAATATGCTCTACACTATCAGGATCCCCAGGTTTTTTTTCTTTTTAGGTGTATATAAACTTAGGGAGGTCTAAGTCAATGAAAAGACTGTCATTGACTTGCTCCAAGTTCAGTGGATTTAAGGGAATCTGTATTCAATGATGGACATAATCTGATCAGTTGCAGTATTTAATTCCTTAAGTGTGGAAAATGCTGTGATATCAAAACTCTTTCTGAGGAGAGACTTTCAGTACCTTTGAGGAGCCTCCTCAGTTTCAGCTTTGGTTTCCAAGCTGAAGAAAACCTCTCTTACAGCACCTGCTTCTTGCTGTGGATACTGTCTAACCCTTAAAGTAAATCCTCACCTCCAGACAATTAACACTTCATTTCAACAAGACAAATGCTGTCTTTATCTTCATTGATTAAACTCATCACAGACTTTGACATTTGAATAGAGAAATTATGGCTAGTGGCAATTCTAATTTTTATATACATTACAGAGAAGAAATTTTCCAGTGCCTCTTATCCTGCAATTAAACTTTGTGATTGCCAGTACTAGTGAGCATGGAGACTGTACCTCTGTATCTATAGAGTTTTCCTGCATAGTGGAGTTGAAAATGTGGTAGACTCTTACAGAAAATGCATATTGGAATTACTTGCTGAAGGTCATGGAGCTTGGTTGCATTTAATAGTAACTCCTAAAAGAATACTTAAATCCATAAAATAGATACATATATTTTATATGAATGGTGATACCTCCCAGTGCCTTGTGACTTCTGTTCGCTCACTTTATTAGTAGGTAGATCATTGACAGATATTTAGTGTATTAGTGCTTATTGTTTGACTTCAGTCTGTCATCTCCAAGTAAGTAGCTCCTCTTAGCATGTAGCATGGCTGCCATGTCATGAGGGCAGGACAGAAGCTTCTCCCCAGCTGTTTTATGGCTGAGCATGGTCCAACATTGGCAACACAGAGTTTCAGAAGAAGCAAGGTCTTGGAAGTTGTTGCAGGACAACTGGCTTGGCACCTCAACATCAGGCAGCCATCCCCTCCCATCCCAAGGTGGTATAAGGGGACAGGGACAGTAAGGACTGTATCATCCACTGTCTGCAAGCTGGAATCCCTCTTTGTTCTTTCTTAAAGCATCACTTCATCTCTCCTTTGCTTGTGCCTTAGCAGCAGCTATTAAAGTTATTCTTCTTTACTTGCTAGACTGTCCCTGTTGAAAAGATAAAAGCTTAGAGCTTGGCTGTTTTGCTTTTCTTCTGCTGGTTTGTGTAATGAAATGAAGATAAAGCTTTCACTCCTTACCTGAATAGCCATCCTATTGTTCCTTCTGATAGCAAACTAGACAGAAGCATCCCAGGCTTGCTGTTCAGCCATCTTCATTGATTGAAATACCTTTTGAAGTATCTGTCATTGGTTGTTTCTGAAAAATAAATGATGTCCAAGATAGATGAAGAATCTCATCTAATGTGATAATCCCCAGGGTCTTGGAAACTGCATTTAATCTTCTATTTGTTACCTACAAAACAGGCCTAGTGCTTGGTGCTTTATGAAGGTTGGAGATCTGCAGGTGGGCAGGGAGAAACTCTACCTTTCTACTTGCAGAGAGAAAAAAAAAAACATTAGGGAGGGGGAACACCAGGGAAAAGGACTTTGGGAGAATTTTGCTGTGCAGAACATGAGCTGTAAGAGCCTCTTACTTGGAAAGCTGAGGACACACATGAAAATGCTTGTGAATGATAGTTGAAAAACAGAGGAGATGTTGAAATCTAAAGCTGAATACTTTGGCAGATGTTCAGAAAAACAACAGAACTTAAAATAAATGCTTGTATTTTAAAAAACCTTCCAGAAGAAACTGCTGTGACTTTGTTGTTATGTTCAGAATGAATGCTTTAGGGTTTTAATTTTTGGTAATTTTAAATAGGCTGCTGCTAGCATTTGAACAAAAGCTTTATTTTAGCTATAATTACCCTTTCCATTTCTTGTGTAATTATAAGTGGGATAATATTCACCTTTTAACTTTTCCAGTATAAGGTCAGTGATGAGATTTTGAAGATCAGTATTTATCAAGGATCAGAACACAATTTTCCCACTGAGTTTTTAGTAAAATTACAAAAGGTTGTAAAGCAGTAACTTAACCTCAACCATACTACTATACACATTTGAAAACCTAAGCAAATAAAAGCTCATTTATATTCTTGTCTTGTAAGCACAATCAGAACTTATTGATGCTAAAAGGAATCAAATTTCCATAACTCTAAACAGAATATTAAAATATAGCTGTCTAATGTAGTGTGGTGGTTTTTTCCCTCCTTGGATGGAACAAATAGTTATGACTTTCTTGTTGAGTCTTTTAACAAAGTCAAAAGCATTTGAAACACTTTCCTTTTTGGAGGAAAGCAGACCTTTTCCTAGACAAATGTTGCTTGCTCTCTTGAAAGAGAAAGAAGATGACACAGGGATGAATGTGTTTGTGCTTGGTATCCTTTACTCTTGCATAATCAAGGGTCACATGTTCAGGAACTGAGTACTCAGTGGAGAACTATTGAAACACAGAATCCACTTTATTTGAATCAGCCACTACAGGTATTTGTAGTGTTTTAATCCAACAGAGGAGACAGAGAGCCTTAGTGAAGAAAGAGAGGTATGGAGTAGCTTGAAACTTTATGCTGAAACCAACTGGGTATTTCCATATAACACAAAATGAGAAATGTGGAATAGCCTAATGCAAAGGGCTGTGAGTTTTAAGGAGACCTGGGTTTGATTTGTGATGAATGTGACCCTATTCAGGTGACTCAGGTTTCCATCAAACATCTAGGGAGAAAAAAAGGCATTATGACACTAAGTTTCTTGTGCAGTCCCAAGAGTCTGTGTGAAAAGAGTCATACTGTCACTGCAGTGTTCCAAATACACATTGGGGTTTGTTCCCATCTCCTAAGTGTCATTTTATTACATCAGTGGATTAGCATCACTTTTGTTTAACATAAGCACAAGATTTCACAACTCCTGTGCCACTCTTCCACCGTCACAGGTTGGAGAGGCTCCTAGTGCAACCTTGTCCCCAGTGAACTGCAAGTCATGCCTTGCACACAAGGCATTACTCTTTGCAGAACACTTCAGTGCATCTTGGGGTGCTCTGCAGCAGGAGGCAAAGAACTGGATGCAAAAATGTTGTATTCATTTGCCTTCAGCAGTTGTTGTGCAGTGAGAGCTTCAAAATGTATTAAACCTGAATTAAAACCAACTTAATTTGCATAGTCAAGGGTAATCAGTGTATAATTTATCCTGGTTCCTCATACAGCTAATTATAACTCTGAGAGCAATAGAGAAAATCCCCCAATAGTTCCTTGTTAGAGTCAGTTAAGGATTTTCCCATGCTTCAGAGGTGACAGATAAAGGTGTTGCTCTTGGAATGGCAGATTTTATGATCTTGAAGAGAACAGGCAAATTGTGTCACCAACTTTAGCACCAGACACAGGATTTGACTCACACTGATGTCAGCATACCCCACCATAAATCTTGCAATGACATCCTATAAAGGAGCTTCAGGTCTGCTCCTTGGTCACTTTAGGAGGCCTTTGCATAACTTGGAAGAGCTAAAGTGCCAATAAGAAGTGGTCTTGTAAAGCTCTGTTGTATGTTCAAGCAATTTTTTCTTTAAGCTCTTTCATTCCAGATTACTTTTGGGTCTTTATGTTGCCAGAGATCATCCATCAGTAGAGGCTTTATGAATTGGATCTTTTAAATTTCCATCACATTGCTCATTTTTAAGGCTCACTGTGTAGGGAGATCATGTGATAGGTTATTTAATGACTCAAGGCAGCTATGTAATGGAAGGAAATACATTTTTTTTTTCCCTGCATTTTTCAAAATGGGAAGAAACATTTATCCTGTGTCAACACCTTCAAAATGGGACAGATTCCTTCCTTCCTCTGGTGTTTTGTTGTAGCTGGGAAGCCATTCCAGCAAGCTCTGATAAGAGGGAGTGAGATAATGTACTGACACTAATGGTGTCTTGACTTTTGGGGAGAGGGGGTGGTGTGACAGTTCTGTCTGCCTTCAAAATGGATATGACTGGCTTTTGGTTGCAGCTGTGTGGGGAAAGAGAAGCTCTGAATTTACTGACTAGCCTATGCAAAGCTTCATTGCAGACCATAGAGTGTAGATGAAAGAAAATTACATGACTGAATCTATTTTTAATATCTATTTTATATGTAAAATCTAAAGCTTCTGGATCTGCATCTCAATCTGGTTCCATAGCACTGATGCACAGTGGGCATTTCAGCTTTTGCAAGAGTTTGAGGACTGACAGTAATGAGCAACATATTGGAAAATGCTACTTCTAATTCTTTTTGTGGAAGTTTCTTGAATCTTAACTTGAATTATTATATTCTGTAAATAGTATCTGAAGAGAAAATGAGATTACATAAAAGCATTGAGTGAATGAAGGAGAAAAAGCAGTTGTTGGAGATCATAACCTCATTGGTTGGGGTGACAGTTTCAATTCCATTTGAGTTCTCTGCACTTCTCATCTTTTTTTATGTTGGATTAGGTAACAGTTTTTGTCTTCTTATTCCCATAGCAACCTTATCTTTTTTTTTTTTTGATGTAAATCTGCTTGTCTCTTTCTATCTTTCAAAGCTTGCACATGAATAGCTTGTGAAGGAGGAGAGGGAGCAGAGACTTTCTGGCATAGGAGAGGGAAAGAATGTTTTGGAATGAGAGATAGGGAAAACCAACCTCTTTTTTCCTCTTCATTTACTAGCATGGGCATGTTTAATCCTCCTCATCCTCCTTACTCATTTCTCCAATAGCTGTCTGTGTTTTGGCACTAGTTATTTTTGACTTAAAGCCTTAATTTTGCTGATTTAGATATTCTTTGGAGGACAAAACATTCTTCTGAAAATACTTAGGACTTTAGTGTCCAGTTCTTACATTGTAAGGTTTCTGATGGTTTTGGTGGTGGGTTTTGGGGGAAGGTTTTTTGTGTTGGGAAGAGTTGTTTGTGAGTTTTTTAAGGCTTTTAAAACCTAAAATTTCTCTTTTACTCCCATAAAGATGAAACCAATATGATTCATTATCTTTTTAGTTATTTAGACTTTATAAAATGCAAATCTGAAATGTTTTTAACAGGAACATTGTGAAGTGTTAGCTTCATGTCTGTAGGTGTGAGAATCTTTATAAATAACTAACAATTTTGGCATTTCCTGTGCCTCCTTCTGCCCAGTAAAGTTCCAAACAAAAATATTGACTCTCCTTAGGGTTTTTGCACTTAAATAAGCCTCTGGAATATGGCTTATTTGGGAAAACAGAGCTTATATTCAGAGAAAAATCAAAGCAAATCATTGCTAGGGAAAGGATTTCAGCCCTTGTTTGTCAGAAATACCCTAATGGAGTCTTGTTAGCTCATTTAGCATAGTACAGATAATATTAAGATAATACTTAAAAACATCTATGTCACATTAATACCACATTAAGGGCATGATCTAAAGCTTATTGAAGTTGATAGGAATGTTCAGTAGTAATTTTAATGCTTTGATCTTTCAACTGCAGTTTTACTACTTATGAAGTGGAATATCAGAAACACTGCAGTCAACATAAACACATCTGTTGTCTGTGTGGTACTTCACCCTCTGTGCCTAATATAACCTGGATGTGGAGCCCACCTCACACTGAAATAAAGAATAAAAATAATTCTGAGGGCATTTTACCGCAGCAAGTTCTGAAACAAAACAAGTGGTGTTGCTAAAAGGCATGTAACAAGCATAGTTGTCTTGTGATGTACCGAATTATACTAACACTCCATGAATATATCCATGTACAGGACATTTTCTAAGTAACCCTAGGCTGCAGCACACTCAGAACTACTGCTACTACACTGCCTTGCTTCTGCCTTTATTTTTATATTGATAATGTTTTTATGTAAGTGTTTCTGATAGACTCTGGTAGTGATCAGTGTCAAAGAGCCCAGGTTGTGAATTATGGGGAATCTCATTTAATAACCAAGAAAATTCTCACTACTTATAAGAAGAGATGCAGTACCTGTTTTTATTTTCCTGTTGCTCCCTCTCTCAGCCCTGTGCAGTGAGAGATCCTCTTTCTTTTTTATGAAACTATTTTTTTCAGCCCATGGCTCTTTATTAAATTGTAGTTAACAATATACTTTTGAGGATTACATCACCCTATGTGGAGCAATTTGGCTTAGGCTGGAGATCAATCTGCACGTAGAGCATCTGTCACTTAATGATTCTGTTAGATACCAACAAAAAGATTTGAGGTCCCACTGTGTTTGGGATTTTTCTGCTTATGTATATGTCTCAATCTATTAAAGTCTCTTCAGTAACACTGGGCTTGTATTTGGTTTTATAACTGCAGTGGCAGAAGAACAGATAGGTGTTTATGGGCAGTTGTTTTTTTTTCTATTCCTGCATCTTCTGTTGTTGAATGGTCTGATTCTAAATTTATTAATCTATGCAGTTGCTTGCTCAGGTGTAATCCCTTGCTCAGCCACATCTATTCATCCACTGAAGTATGTGCACATTGGTACATCATGGCATATTAAAGGTTTACCACTGCCTGCCCCAGCTGTCATCTCTTTGACCCTTCAGTAAACTAACAGTCTTCCACATAATTTTGCTTGCATTCAAGTGTAATGCCATTACTGCAGAGGCAGGCAGAATGCAATTCTCTAAAGATCTTGCCTTGTTCCCTCCTCTTCCAAGGAGGTTAATGTTCTCAAATGATCCCTGCATTTTCTTTTTTTTTTTTTGCTCTCTTGCTGCAAGAAGAGCAAAATAGAAAGTGCTGTGGGGAATCTGTTTGCATTGGCTTTTGGAGGATGGAGCACACTGGAACAATGAACTCACCAGAACTTTACCACTTGAATTTCAAATGCATTCATTTGTTTTCATTGGCACTTCTATTTTTTTTTGTAGCTTTTTACAAAAAGGTTAGACAGATTTTATTTCTAATATTACTTACTACAGAAATAAGCAAGTCAGAACCTCTTTACCCAAAACTAGCTAAACCATGTTTAAATATTAATGGCATATGGGAATAAATGAAGGCATAAGGCACAGAAAGCTTGCAGAGAGGGCTGGGCAATCACCACCCATGTGAAGTTTAACAAGGGCAAGTGCTGTGTTTTGCACCTGGGATGGTGCAGCCCTGGATCTCCATACAGCTTAGGGAATGAAAGGCTGGAGAATGAAGCCCCACAGAGGGGGACCTGGGGGCCTTGGGTCAACAGCAAATAGAGCATGAGACAACAGTGTGCCCTGGCAGCCAAGAAGCTAACCATGTTGTGGGATGCATCAAGTACTGCATTGCTAGCTGGTCAGGAGAAGGGATTGTCCTGCTCTGCTGTGCACTGGTGCAGCCTCAACTTGAGCATTGTGTGTGGTTTTGGGGCACCACAGGAGAGGAGTGATGTGAAGCTCTTGAAGAGTGACACAGAGGAGGCCACAAAGATGGTGAAGGGTCTTGGCGTAAGCCTTATGTGCAATGCCTGAAGTCACTTGGTTTGCTCAGGCTGAGGAAGAGGAGAGATTGAGGGGAGACCTCAGTGTAGTCTACAGCTTCCTGATGCGGGGAAGCAGAGGGGTAGGAGCTGATCTCTTCACTCTGATGACCAGCAGTAGGACCTGAGGGAATGGCATGAAGCTCTGCTAGGGTAGGTTTAGGTTGGATATTAAGGAAAGGTTCTTCACCCAGAGGCTGGTGGAGCACTGAAACAGGCTCCCTGGGGAAGTAGTCACACCACCAAGGCTGACAATTCCAGAAGCATCTGGACAAGGCCTTCAGGCAGATGGTATAATTTTTGAGGTTGTCCTGTGCAGAGACAGGAGTTGGACTTAGTGATCATTGTGTCCCTTCCACCTCAGGACATTCTGTGATTAAGTTAAATCAGTGGTCTGCCCACAGACATTCAGCATTTACAAGTGGTACCATTTCAACAAAACCAAACACACCTTCTCAACTTCGTATGAATGTGTTCATTCTGTTAGTGTGTTGGAGGCAGTGTGGATAGCCTTGTGATCCACACTGTGATGGAGAGAATGAGAGCTTGTAGATGATGGCCTGAAACTGGTGTCTGGGGACATAACCATAGTGTGTCTGGAGGCAGCTGTCAGGGCATTGAGTGCACATTCTCTTTCTGAACTTACTGTCATTGTAATGTCTAATGATTTGTATTTTCCTGGTGCTTTTATACTGTATACTGATTGCTTCTACTGTATGTCCTGCTATTTTAGTCAGTAATGAAGTTAAACAATCAAATGAGTCAGTGATTTATTGGTTTTCTTGGTTTAGAGACTGGCTTTACACTGCCACAGCTTCTCATGTGCTCTCTGAACTTAGTCATTTGCCAGTAGGCTTCATCACTATCTCCCCAAGTACCAAATCAGTGTATGATATGATGCTTTTAATTACTAATAATCTGATATTAAGAGTTATGTTTGGCATTTCCTTAGCAATTATTCATACTCCTTTGCATTCAGCTATTTTTGAACCTCTGATTTCTGAATATCTTTCTGTTCTATTTCGTATTTCTATCAGAAGAATCTTTGTAGGTTCAGCTTCTTTGGTGAACAAAATCCAGCATTTTTCTCCTTAGTATTCTTAATAATGTGATACTCTTATCTGCCTTTTCATCCTTGTGTATAACTCTTTTATTTACTTCCATTTAAAAATAACTTTAGCCTCTCTGTAAGCTGGTTCTGTCATATCCATCCTGCACTCTTTTCTCTCAACTTCTCTGAGGGGGATTCAGTGGAATTACTATCTTGCTTCTTCAAGAAACCTTTTTGCCTCTTAATAAATCCTCCTTTACTGAAAAAAATTGTCTGGAGATTCCAGTGCAGAGCTTTGTGTCTAAACTTTGGGACCTAAACATACTTCCAGACTCCTTTATTTACTGATACCATGGTGAAGGCAGAAATCAGTCTCTCACATCCCAGTGTCCGTGAGATGATGATGTTGATCTAAAGGCTGGAAAAGCACTGCTGTGATAGCAACTGTTTTCAGTTGAGAGCAAGACATTTAGCCACACTGTAATACTTGTCTGCCACACATCCTGAATTGCATTGATTTGCCACTATATAAGGTGTCCAAGTAGATCAAGATAGAGTGAGTTCTTACCAGAAGTCATTTCCTTGGGTAATGAATTTAATTTATTCCAAGTCATGCTTGCAAGGGTCTCTTGTTCTTCCTCCAGATGAGGCAGTGTCAGATACCAATTCTTTTTGAACAAGACCAAATGTAATTTCATCATCTATTTACTCCTCTGTTTAATTATGTAATGATTACTGTGATAAACCAAAACATGGGATTTGTTATCTGCGTGGGGATTATACTGCTTGGGGTTTTTAAGTCTCTCTCCATTATATCTGGGTCAGAGCAATGATTAATATTGGAAGAGAGGTTTTGTAACAGACTGAAGCTCTGGTGTATGTACTGAAAAGTCCATTCTGATTTTAGTGGGGATATGAGGAGCAGAAGTAGATGTGTGACAGAGCAAATGAAATTTTGGCTTGGTTGCAGTGGGAAGACTGTTTATAGTTCCAGTCAGGCTGATTAGCCTGTGTTTGTGTAGCTGGTAGGAATGGAGCTATTCTTTAAAAGGATAAAAGGTGATGTTTACAGTACTTTAGGTTTGAGAAAATAAGCTCTGCTGTAGGTTATTCATGTTTTTCTAAGATGAAAGATCAGAAGGAACTGTTAGATGATCTGGTTTGATCTCCTGGATATTGCAGTACAATTTTACTCAGTAACCTTTGTATTAAACCCTTATCCAGTATGCAGTAACTTACTGCTGCTTCTGAACTGTGGGGAGTTTTAATGCTACCTCGAGTTTGGCTCCAGTCTTTGGATTTGTCCTACTTAAGACATGATACCAAGAAAAACTCCTGTCCAAATGCAATAAGCAGGTGAGTGGGCAATGTGCTGGCTGAGAGCTGCTGCCAGGCCAGCACCAGCTTTGCAGGTCGTGGTAGATTTTGCTCCTCCAGTATCCCTCCAGTCTGCTCTGAATGATTCCTTTTAGTGACTGCTGCGAGCCTGTTGATGGGAAGGCACCAAGTGTAAGGAAGTTGCTTACAGTGAGAACATAGTTCAGTGGAGATAAGTAGCACTGCTGCAGGGAGTCCTGCTGGGAATGTTGGAGCAACTGCAAGTTGTGACTGCTCATCAAGTTTCCTTAAATGTCCTACCAGGAGCACACAGTCAGTGCTCAGCAAGAGCTGCCACGCAGTCAGTGCCTGGCTTCGCTCGCCGTAGGTGCAAAATAGTTTGACACCTTCCACTGAACAGTCAGACTCTCCAAAACTAATTAAATGTACTCAGCAGCACTTGAGGAAGAAAGGAGAGGTTTCCAGATAAGGCAAGAAACTGGCACTGCTATTGGGCTGAGATGGTCTTTCGTGTATTCAGATCCTGGGAGCAAATGCTGCGAGATCCATCTGGATGAAATGAAAAGGGAGAAGCTAGAGGAATTTAATTGGTTGTAATTAATAGCATGATCTTAATTGAGGGGTTAGGTATTGACAGAATGAGTTTTGTGAGACTGCAGTTAAAGGAACTTTTAAGTGTGTTGAACCAGAGTGTTGGCAAGAGTTGAGGAGGCTGGAACTGGTAGGGGGAAGCAAGGACTGCAGAGAAGCCACTGGGAAGAGGGGAGATAGGATGGAGATGCGTGAGAGCAATGACAGACATGTGGAGACTGCTCTGCAAGCTAATGCATCCCAGACCCCGTGAGAAACCACAGCACTGGCACTCTGGATCTGGGGGTTTCAATTTGATTGGCTGCTTCATGGGAGCTGGGTTTGAAAACCTTCCTTTATGGCAGGGTAGATGATGCCCTCAGTGCCATTCCCAGCTGCAACATGTCCCCAGCCAGCAGGGACTAATGCACATGCCAATCCAAACCATTGGGGCTAAAATCTTACTGCTTGGGGTTTAGATTTGCAACCTCAATTCTGGCATTTTCTAGCTCCAAATAATTGAGTCTACACCTCAGTCTGTTCTTCAAATTTTATTAGGGACTACAGAGTAATATGTTTGCACAAGAATTCTGAATTACATTATACAGTGTGTTTTAGCTATTGATTAAGAATCTTTTTCAGCACTCATGCTTGTGCACAGGTTGGAGATAGGGCTTCATGGGACACTTTGGCATTTGGCTTTCATCTTCAGCATTCAAGGGATGATTCTGCCACTTGGACTGCACATTGTCCTGTCTCCTAGAGATAGTTACATTTTTCATTCTTTGCATTTTTATGTGAACCTGGCAAATTTTTCTTGTTATAAACATCTCCACTGTCAGCATCACAACGATGTGGAGTTTTTGCTTTTCTTTTTCCTGCCTTATCCACAAAAATACCAGGTTTGCTTGTCAGCTGCAAATGACATCGTGGCAAAAAAAATGTGTTTCACTGCATCCCTGTTCCCTGAAGTCTGTAAGGAAAGTAACTACAGACCATCTGCTTTAACCACTTTGGGCTACTGTAAAGGAAACAAAATAAATTCTGGTTTGCTTTGATGTGCTCCTGAACATCATTAAACTACAACTTCAGTGTTGCTGTACTGTGCCTGGATAGAAATAGATCTTTTTTTTTTCTTATCTCTTCCTTCCTCTTGAGCCTGTTAATGTGGTCTAATCCTACCTAGTAACCTAAAAGATCTATAGTTATATATGTTTGCAGCAGTTTTGCAGAATCTGTTTTGTTCAGTGGCAATCTCTTTGCACTCAGCTAGACAGTGCTGCAGTTGAAGTGGAGCACCCAAGGAAGAGTGTGTATTATATCCCTGTTTCAGAAGTGTTCTATTTGAACATCACGGAAGCAGTTCATGTCAGGACCATGTGCTATCTTCAGGATACTAAGTCTGGGTTGTTTTATTTGTCAGATGTGAAAATCCACTTACCTCTTCCTTAAAAATTATGATGTGAATAGTTGGTATTGTAAAATAACTGTTTTTCCTCTGCATGAGCCAGGCAGATGTCCTACCATGAAATGCTACTCTGCATTTTCATCTACCAGTAACTCCAATAATAAAATGAGAAGTTGAATTTTCTCTGAATTCCCCTGTAAATATTGTTCTTTTATTTCTGTACTTGGACCCACACTTCAAATAGGTTGTTGAAATCAGTTACGTAGAAACAGTCATCTTCTCTACTTTCAGTTGTACATGTTTTATCTAAAGAATTAGCTGTAAATTACCTGCTAAACTCATAGAATCACAGAATGTTAGGGGTTGGAATGGACCTAGAAAGATCATCTAGTGCAACCCCCCTGCCAGAGCAGGATCACCTAGACCAGCTCACACAGGAATGCCTCCAGGCAGCTCTGCAATGGCTCCAGACAAGGAGACTCCACAGGCTCCTGGGCAGCCTGGGCCAGTGCTCTGGCACCTGAACTGCAAACAAGTTTCTCCTCAGCTTAATACTAAACCTCCTGTGCTCCAGCTTGCTCCCATTCCCTCTTGTCCTACCATTGGATGCCATGGAGCAGAGCCTGGCTCTCTCCTCCTCACACTCACCCTTCCCATATTTCTAAGCATTGCTGAGGTCTCCTCTCAGTCTCCTCTTGTCCAGGCTGAAGAGACCCAGCTCTCTCAGCCTGTCCTCCTAGGGCACATGCTCCACTCCTTTCAGGATCTTGCTGGCCCTGGGCTGGACTCTCTCCAGCAGCTCCCTAGCCTTCTGGAGCTGAGGGGCCCACAACTGGACACAGCATTCCAGGGGAGGCCTCCCCAGGGCACAGGAGAGGGGAGAAGAACCTCTCTGGCTCTGCTGGCCACGCTCCTCTTCATGCATCCTAGGATGCCATTGGCCTCTTGGCCACAAGGGCACATTGCTGCCTCATGGGCATCCTCCTAGCCACCAGCACTCCTAGAGCTTTTTCCCCAGGGCTCTTCTCCAACACATCAGTTCCCAGTCTGGACTGATCCATGGGCTTGTTCTTTCCCACATGCAGTACTTTACACTTCCCCTTGTTAAATGTCATTCAGTCTCTCCCTGCCCATGTCTCTAGCCTGTCCAGGTCACTCTGGATGGCAGCACAGCTCCTGGTATGCCAGCCACTCCTCCAAGCTTGGGATCATCTGCAAACTTGCTTTCTAGAAATACTATGGAATATAGCTGTCACCTGAAAATACTGCTAGGATACAGATAACCCAAAACCTGTCATCTTCCCCATCTCACTTGGTATGGAGCACCTGGCAAAAAGCCCCACTGCTTTGATTAGGGCCATATGGACCATAACAGATGTAATGATGACAAATAACAGATATAGCAGATGAGTAAGTGTCCTATCAACAGATGTCTTACCACAGCTGCTGCTTCACACATAAAAATACACTGACTTGTTAGTCAGCAGAAAAATCCAATATTCACAAGCCTTCAAAATATTTGTAATTCTCAGCTCAAAATACAAATCCTACCTGGGAGAAGCAAAATAATATGAAATGCACATGTTTATATAGAGCTGCAAACATAAGGAATGCCATTAAGTCCAACATAGCTAATTAAATACATTACCACCACCACCACCCCCCCCCTTCCCTGAAAGAAATTGCATCATTTTATGGAGCTGCTTCCAGCTCTCACAGCCTGGGGACCACAGCTCTGAGGATGAGGATCTCCAAAGCTCTGCCATCTCAAGATTGGCTTTCTTGCTATGATCAGAACTTTGAAATAGCTTTATCTGTTTGTCCTTGTCCCTTTCCCAGCAGCTTGGCATGTGCACTGAAACAAGGCATTTCCCCATCCTTGAGCTACAACACTAGAGTCATTTGCCTGGCAGAAAAGAGCAAACCTTAACTCATGGCTCACCCTGACACAATCATCAGTGCCATTTTCTTCTCCAGAATGAGTTTGGTTTTACCTCTAGCTCCAGCTGCTGTTTGGTATTTTTAACTTGGCATGTTGGGGATCCTACTGGATTTTTATTTTGCACTATTTCTCAACCTGAAATCAGATGAAGGGAGTGGAGCATCTGTGAAAGGTGGCTGTCTTTGGAAAGATAAAGGCATAAAGTCAGTGGTAGGAAAAAAAACCAAACACCCAACCTGTTGTCATCAGCATGTTACCAGTGCTTCAAAAATGAGCTGTTGTAGGATGGGTTTCACTGATTTATTTGAGGAAAGTCTTCTTGGAAACACTGGCACTTGTTTAAGAAATAAACAAACCTTCAGGTAACTAGACTTAGATCTGGCAAAGCATTTAACCATCTGTTCATTAAAACATGAGTAACCTGGTGCTCTTCAACACTAAGCCGTCTCTGTGGTCAGGAGTGGTTAGTGATGGAAGTGCTTTCCAGACTGTCAGGATATTGTCAGTGTTTGTTTTAGGAAAGCATTAGGGGACCAAAAGCTGTGTTGCATCTGAGAACTCAGCTGTAGGATAATTTCCTTGAGCAAACATCCTTCCCTCCTGTGATATTTCTGAAATTACTTGAATTGCTTTGTTCACTGCTGTGTTTGCCTTGGGTTCAGAGATAATTCTCAGATAATAGGAATTTGGGGAAGGCATATTTTTTGCAATATTGGTGGGACAATGTCTTTCCTTCAAAACCTGCATTTCCTTTACAGTGCTGTTTTCCAGTTCTGTCTGGGCACTTTTCCCAAAGCAAAGTGTGTTTAAAATAAACTTCCTTGCTCATCAGATGCAGACTTAACTTTTATGCTATTAATGTTCCTGTACTGCTTGCTTTTATCCTGATATCCATGTCCTCTTCTGTCTGTTCCACAGAGCCCGTAGAAGCATCTCCTCTCTCTTTCTCTGTCCCACTTTCTCCCTTATCCTCTTCTATCTCTTTCCCTGCTGGCATCTCATGTTCACTCTTGACACATCCCTGCCAAGTTCTTTTTAGCTTTTTCCTATTTATGCTAATACAACACAGACTTTGTGGTATGACTTTTTAATGATTCTCCTTTAATTAGTGTAAGAGTGTTTAATTCTTTCCCATTCCATTTTTTGCTGCACCCCAGGTGATTTAAGGGGAGGTGAAGACACTGAGAGTACTGTCAATTGATTTTTGGTGCTGGTCACTGCACCTGGCTCCAGCAGCCAGCCTGTTGATCACTGTACAGCTTGCTGGTTAGATGTTCTGCTTTTCATACAGTGGAAACAAGCTGCAAGGTCTCTTCCCTCCCCTGCTTTGCTCTGTGTAGAAGTTTACAGTGTGTTATTAGCAGTATTTCTATGGATGTGGGAAACAGGACTTTGAGTGAGGCTAACATAGTGTGAATTGAGAGGAGCAGTATAGTAGTGCTTTGGATTGTGAATAAAAAGTGCCTTAAGAGTGAGAAACCATTTCTGCTTGTCTTGTCCTGGAACTTTTAGGGTATGAAATGGCCAGAACATCAGTGACTGGAGACAGTGGGGCTGGGGCTCGACTTGGGGAGCATTGCTGCTGCTCCTGGGCTGTAGAAGTACACTCACAGGGCTGGATCTGCTCCTCTTACTGGAATGGAGGTTAAAAACTACTCCAGTGTGTGTGTAACCTGCTGTACTGTTACCTTCCTATAGATAAATGTTGTACTATAAAATGACAATTCATTGGTGTGTCACAGCATTAAGAGATTGTGTAAAGGTTGCTGTGAAATGATAGGATTTTCCTGTAACTTCAGCTCTGTTAATACTTTCCTTTCTGCCTCCAACAATAATTGATAACAACAGAGATAATTTTTGGTGTCATCCCTTCATCCAACTCAAGCATGATTCTCCCAGGCTTGATCTAAAGGCCAGGGAAGGCAGCAGAAAGTCTCACTTGCTCCATGAGCAGCTCTGTTGTGCTTTTTCCAAGGGCTGGATGTCTGCAGACAGCTTGTTGGAGTTAACAGGCTATATATATCCCAACTGTTCTGTTGAGAAGATACAAGTATTCCTAAGGAATGTTAAAACTATACCAAACATACATTCAGATTCTGGTATCTAGCTAAAGAGGAGTAAAAGACATACTCAAGGCAATGCCTTGTTATAGCAAATTTTGGGTTACAGAGTGGTGGAGAAAGTTTGTGCACATAGGTGATTTATGTGATGAAGATCTCATTGTGGCTTTTGGTTAAAAACATAACAGGCACAGTCTGCTGTAATAGCTATTTTTGCTGAAGAGCTGAGACTGGTATTTCATTTCTTTTTAACCATATGACTTTTTTACCAAGATGAGTGGATTGTGAATTAGTTCTTCATTATGTGCTGATACTGAGCAGAGTCCCCACTTTAGAATTACCTAGTCAAGAAAACAGTTAAGATTTGGGTTTCTGACTCATTTGGGTCCTTGAACATCCTTCCAGTACAGAATTGCATATGAAGTATATTTAACAAGTTCTGCTGCTTTGCATAATAATGAACCTAATGAAGTAATGGCACAAATATTGTTGTGACTCTTAAGGGACAGTTATGCTTGAAGAGCATGAACCTTGGTTCTGCAGTTACCAAAACGTGGTAGGATTGCTAGTAAATGTCTATTGACAATATCAATTGATGGGAGTGTAATAAGATGCTTGGCTGTCACTGGATTTAGGGAGGAGCAGGATTCAGCAGGTTTCCAGCTCCAAGAAGTGAATGTGTCTTGTACATTACTTAAAAAGAGAGAGTTGATATAATTTCTAGAAGCCTCTACTAATCTTATGAAGATCCTATGTCCAGTTATATATGACTAGGGGTGAAACCTCACACAGGTTTTGTGGCAACATGTGATACATCTCAGTGCTGCCATGAGCTAGGAGTTGTGTATCTGGAGCAGCTTTGTCCTCAAAAATTCTCTGTGATTTTCATCACATGGTGTTAGATGTCTTTTGAAACAATAGGTATAATACCTGATCTGATCTTGTGTGGTCTTTTTGCTCACCTTCCTTAATTGTAGAAGATTACAGAAACCAGAAAGGTTTTTCAAAGGTGTTTGCAGTGAAGGCACTCATATGTCCTGCAGGTGAAGAGCAGGGTTTTTATTCCTTCTTAGGTGAGAACAAGGTCTGATCTACAGATGTTTCAGGTAGCACATACTCTTCCTCTCATCAGTTCACAAATCCATGTCTTTTAATTGTCATGGGTTTCACATGAACTTCTAAATACTTTTTATTCCAAAGGCATAAACCAGTTAATACAGAGTATGATGCACATGTTGCTCCATATTCTGAACTCTTTCTCAGCAATGTGCTTGAGACTTAAAACTTATTGAAGGGAAGAAGAGAACCCAGTGGAATATGCAGCTTTCATATCCTTGCTGTTTGTATGTGCAAGCACACGTTTTGTTGTTCTCCTTTTTGGGCAGAATGAAAGGCTTTTCAATAAAGCTGAATTACATTTTCTTGCTCCATTTTATTGCAGTGGCATGTGTATTTCAGTTGATGTAACTTTATGTACTTGGTACTAAAGCAATAAGGCAAATACACATATTAGCAGGGGAGGGGAGAAGAAAATGCTGTTTCAGGAGTCAGAAAAGTCCTAGTTGCTAATTTTGAACTTTCTTTTACATGGCAGACTATAAACAGGCAATAATACCATTTAATTTGCAAATTACACAGTTCTAGGTTGGTTTTAAGTTGTATTTTTTCTTCCCCTTAGGTAGTCAGGTTTTTGTGTCACTTGAACCAAAATATTTTCAGTGTTATGATTAGAGATTTTGCCTGGTAGAGTTAAGTAATAAAGTTGCTTATTTCCTACTGGAATGGTAGCATTTCAGATGAGGAGATAAAAGTGGGGCATAATAAATACAAGTAAAGAGATATAGGCAAGAGAAACTAATTAAACCAGTTTATTTTGGTGATTGGTTCAGGAAGGTAGTTGATGTTTTAAAAACCTGATGAAGAAGACAACCCATAGATCAAGACAGAAAATGCAGAAACACTTTTATATGTATTTCTGCCCTTTTCCTTCGAACAAAACAATGGGATATTGTCATCCCACAGGGCACTGAAAACAAGACCTATTCTGACACCTTGCTGCTGAAAAACCCATCTCCTGTTCTCTTGTTCTCTTCATTCTTTGTTTTCAGTTATAGTTTATATATTAAGACACCTCAGCAGGATAAGAGCCTCTGATTTCAGAGCCACCAATCGACCTGTAAAAGTAAACACTCTTTCCATTATTTGCCCACCTTTTACAGTGCTTTATTTACCCTGTCAGTTTTCTGAGAACTTAATGTTCCTTCCCAATGATTTCATGTAATAGCAAGTTTTGGTGAAAGACACAGCACTTCTCCCTGCTGTTATTGCTGTTAGGATACTGGCTTTATTAAAACAAAACCAAAACCCACACGAACTCCAAAAAAACCCAACAAAATTCCCCTTCCTCCCCTCAAAAAAAAATCCCCTAATCAGTCTGTTCTGCTGTTCCATCAAACAAGGCTTGCTTTGACCTTTAATACTCTGAATCTGCTACAGAGATGCCTGAAAATCAGAGCAGAATCTCATCTATAAGCAGGGAATACTTTCCAAGGTCAGAGGTTTAAACTTCATTCTGTGATGCTCATTGGGAACTCTATTACTATTTTTTCATGGTGATTTTAAATTGTTTTCAAAGTGGCAGCAGACAATGTGTAAAGAGAATATATGAGTATAGAAATGAGTTAAGTGATGATCTTTCTGCAGCTGTGTGATTAGTCTGGTACTTAAACCACTCTGGAAGGTAGGATGGAGAGCTTCCTGCTAATTAGGCAAGAATTATTCTTGTATTGTAGTATGGCTCATAGTCTTCATTTTCTGCATTGCTTCTTGTTTCTCTCCCCCCAAAAAAGTCCCCCTCTGAGAGCAGTCTTCATCTGCAATCAATGAATAATAACTTCTGCAGTGTCATATTGCAACAGATCAAACTGCAGAGATGCAGTGAGTACCTGTGGGATGAGGAGGATGTGCATTTCTGGATGCTTCAGCATGTCCCTCAGGTCACATCCCTTCCTGAGGTCCAATCCCATCCTGCCCATGCAGTGTAGAACAGCATAAAACCAACAGTTTCTGAGAGTCTATATTTGCAATAAATTAACATACATGCTTAGAAAGCAGTGATAAACCACTTCATTTTAATTACAGAAATTATAGGTATTACACAAGATTCATGCCTTGCAGTGGTTGTGATGTAAGAGGGCAGAATTTTATCTACGTTAATTTTTTTGGTGAATTTTGTAATCCAGATTTCATAGCTGTTTTTCATCCTAATGGACAGTAGTGTGTGTCCTCTGGGGTCCTGTCAGCTCTTAGTTTTTCCTGCCGTGACTCAAGGGAATTGTGTTGGGGGCAGCTAATAAATCTGCATTGTTAGAGAGGAAGATGCTTTAAAGGCCTGAAAACAAATTGCAGGGCATGCTATTTTGATCTCCCAGTGAAATCAGTTTAGCTGTGGTTGTATATGACCTCCAGAATATGTCCAGTGGAAGGATGCAAACTTACTCTGTGCCTAAAGATGCACCTGCACAGAAAATCATTTGGAAAGCTGAAAAGAGCCCTTTTAAGAAGCTCTTCTATGAGCTTTGTGTGCACTAACAAAGAATCATACAACAATATCTTAATGTGGCATTAAAGATATATATTTTAAATGAAGCACAGAAATTCTAATCACATGCTCAGTGTTGTGACTCTTAACAGCTGTTGATTTTCTATATTAAAAAAAAAGTAAAGTATTTTGGGGAATAGCTACTGTTGATCAACTCACTGCTGTTATACTTGGTTATAAAGCCAGCCTTATTTTAAAGAGTCAGTGGATGTTAGTATCCTTTACAAGGTTATAAACAGGTTTTGTAAAATTGTCTTCTGTTTGGTTTTCTTATGGGAAAATACATGGTTTATTTATGAAAAATCTTTTATTAGTGTAGCACCTCAATCTGAGTTTGTATGGAATGTTATATCTAGCTCAATTCAGGGATTTAATGAGGCTATACTTTCTTGGGTTTTGAGTCACCAGTTAGAGGGAAAGTTAATTTAAATTTATGATAAAATACTGCTGCTCTGCAGTTCTGCATTTCTATGTACTCAGTAGTATTTGCTTCCCCTCTTGCATACCTTAAAAAGACCTGAAGCAAGGCAGAGCAGAGTGCCAGGTCAGTACACTGAGCTGCAAAGTGCTTGTCCTCACCAGAGCTTAGTGATGTTCCAAGGGATCCTGATGCAAGGAGGTGGTTGAAGGGTTTCTTTTCTGTTTGAAAAGATCCATATCAGTTTTCTGAAGAGCTGCATTATTAGTGTTATTTTACACTTGGCTAGAGGAGCTCAGTGTGATCTTGATGCTATTGTCATCAGAGGCTTCATTTCAGAAGAACCAGTGGCTTAAAGACCTATCAAAATTAGGGTAGCATAAGCCTAGCATTAGAACAAAATTAGCCACAGGAACTGTTTCATTATGTTCTTGTAAATTAGTTCCCTTCAGTCCTAATTCTGTCATCATCCCTCATGTTGAACAGCCATTTCCTCTACAACTGATTGACTGAAATCACTGAACCTACACTGCCTACTGAGAGACTTGGTATCAGGCTTTGAGAACTTGAAACTCTTGTCTATTTATTCATTTCTGTTCCCTAATATCCAGCTTACTTTTCTTTCCAAAGCAGATCTTGAGAACTCCAGGACCAAGATGAGGAGCGTGGTGTCAGTTCGAGAGGGACAGGGAGTCGTGCTGCTGTGTGGACCAACCCCTCGGGCAGGAGGTAAGAGACATTGCAGGCTTTGTGCTTCAGCCAGAGCTGATTGACTCTGAAGTGCAATATATCCCTGGAAATGCAGGAGAAAAGCAAGAATGAAAGTTGTTTCTGAGTAAATACAGAGAAAAAGAAACAAAACCAAAAGAAGGGGAGGAAAGTACTTAGGAGGATTTACTTTTATCTTGAAATGCCTTTCTAGTTCCTAGTAATTTCTTTGCACTTAACATGTCTGGTTTTTATGGTATTTCCAGTACTTAATTGAGTATCTTCTGGAGTTAAATTCTCCCCAGTTTCACAATTGCTGAGCCTCAATGAATCTGGGTTCTCTCCATGACTAGACAATTGCAAAGAGTGAACTATTGTCTTTTATTATGTGATATCTGCCTGCTTTCTTGCATTCAAGATATTTAATAGGTGTAATGTAGTGCTAGTGGAATGATTTAAAATCACTACTGTCTTGAGGTGGGCAAGAAAACTGAACTTATTTATGTAGTCATGGTTGACCAAAAATTGCAAGAACATTTTATGATTCACTCTGCATCTTCAGTCTTTTGAGTAATTGCTATCAAGCCTCAAGTAGTATTTTAAAGTAACTGGTTTTATTTGGTTTTAATTGATATGGAGTCTCATTATTGAAGGGCTGTGAAGTTAAACATTAGCTTTGCTTGTAAAGACAAGGCACTAGAAGCTAATCATTCAATACAATAATATAGGTATTGTGGCTTCTTGTGTTTGGCAGAGTCCAGCAGACACAGCTGTAAAGTGGCAATTTTACAACTGTCTGAGCTTGCAGAATTTCTCTCTCTAAACTGATACATACTCTTAAATCATCTTTATAGCCTTACAACAGGTATGTCTCTTCAGCTGCTGAGAAAATGGGTCATTCTCCCAGCTATCTATAAGAATTAGAATGATTAAATTTTGCTTCTGTATGCAGTCTAAGGTCTGAATTACCCCAGCCATTCTTACACTCACATTCCTTGCATGGCTATACACCCAGAGGTGGTTGCCACACTGACTACAACCCTGTGCCTGACTTGTAGTGTTTGTGTGAGGTGTTAAGCAGGAGGTGAGGCAAAACATGCTCCTGTTGCTAAGCACAGTGGTTCAAATCAAGGCATGGAAGAGGTGAGCATTACTTTTGCTGTCAGTAGATGGGATCTGATTGACATCCCCCACTAATTGTGTTACTCATGCAAAAATAGAGAGCTGAGGGCTCCCTGAACGATCAAATGAACTCGAGAATTGCTACAAGAATTATGTAAAACCCTTGGATTTGTCTGAGAGTTGGAGGATTAACAGGCCAAGTTTCCAGAAGACGTGGAGCAAGGTGGGAAAAAAAAATCCTTCCTCTTCTTTCTTGGCTAAAATCAACCTATAGCACAGTGACATCAAGCATACAGTGCCTCTAGATCTGGCAGAGCAGGATGCAGGTTGGTAAGTCTTAGATAAAATATCCATGTGCTAAGCAGAAGTAGTTGGTTAGGAATAGCAGGGATGGTTTAGGAACTGTGGCCTGAGGACTCTGAGGGCTCTTCAGCCCTTTCCAGATCACTGATCTGATCATATTTTTTCTTTGAGCTATCAAATAATTTCAGACAATACTAATTCTAAAAACATTCTCAAATACCTTGTTTCCTCTTCTCCTAAATCCCCTGAAATACTCTTCTTTTGTGTTTTGTCATGTTGTGCAATTTCAAAGTTCTTGCTAGCTTAATTGCACTTATTTCTTACATTCTCTGCAAGGAGTCCTCAGGAAGAGACTTGATTAAATTGTGATTATTCCTCCATATACAGCACTCCACTTACAATAGAAGCCAGTGTTCATCCCCAAAGAAATAACCAGTTCATAGTATGGAAAAAGGAAATTGCTTCCCTTCTACAACTTGGTGTCTTTATTTCTTTGCTTATCTTAGCCACAGATACACACATAAGTAATTTGATTATGCCCTTTCAGTGGGGAGCAAATTATTCCTGCAGTTAATGGTACTTTTGTCCTTCTCAAGTTTGCAGTTCCACTTCTATCAGAGTGTAGACATCTACCATTTAAACTAACAATGAAACTCCATTTAACTTCATACACATCAGCTCATCTGCTGAGCTTGTATTTTAGCTTTGGTTCTGGGGTGGCTGTTGGTGTATTGGAGGAGGAAGACATTGGCTAATATTTCCAACTGATGGTGCACAGATCTGTTTTATACTTCTGTCACTAAACATGAGCTGTATGACAAACCACTCCAATATTTTCCTGAAGATTTAGCATCTTTTCCCCCTTTTTGGCATTCCATTTTTTAGCAGTCTTGCTTGAGATGGACTGAATAGGAGATTTGATAAGTGACTGGCTTTCTGTATGAAGACTTCGCTCAACTCTCTTACTAATTCAGCTGTGTTTTATGTTAGATAATGTAAGTTACATTGTAATTGAGCAGTGGATTTTGGATAATTCGGATGGTCATCTGTCATCTTTCTGCATGACCATACTTCTGCATATACTTTTAATTCTGTTACAGGGACCCTGTTAATATCCTGGTTTTCCCCACAAATCAGTAAACCATTTCACCCACATACTCAACAGATAAAATGACATTTAAAATTGATTTATGTCGCTCTCCTGCTATCTTTTTCAAGTATTATAATCATCAACTTCTATTTGAACTCTCTGTAGCTATAACTTTTATTGTCTTCCTGTTATGTCTCTGGTGCTTTTAAAGGACTGTTGGTACAACAAACATCTCAACAAATAAAACTTAATATTGGACACAGTTAACATGCAGCTGGTTAAAAAACATTCATGCAATGCTAATTTTTTGCTCCATTCTGCCAAGAATGGAAAAGGCTAGACATATGGAGATCTAAAAATGATTTTCCTCTACTATTGATTTTGTTCCAAAATTGGTATCTAAGGAGGAACAAAGGCCTGAGTAAAGCAAATCCACAAGTTCCTGTAGGGTTTTACCTACTGTTACTACTCTGAGTATCTTGATTATCATGTAGCTTGTCTTCAGCTGCTATTTCTATTTGCTGGATATTGTGATTTATATTTGTTTACTACAGTCAGTTTTACTAAGCTGATGTTGATTTTTGGATTTATGAGGTGTTTTCTGCTCTTTAGGAAGCAATGAGGCAAAGTCCTTTTCTGTTGTCTGTGGTGGTTTTAGTGCTGCTTAATATAAAAAGACAATTTCTAATGGTAGAAGTGAAGATTTGCTTGATGGTTCTTCATGGCAAAGAATTTAGGCTTGCCTGGAAAAGCTAAGCATTAGTTTTATGTTGGTGGATGTATACTCCCTGTTAGCTTGTTACTATGTGGAATATGACCATAACCCACAAGGAAAAAAGTACAGTTGCAGTTCCTTCAGAGTGTAGACATAAAGTAAATGGCAGGAATGTTGTGAAGCTGACAAGCTGGTGCTTAGAAGTTGGAAGGAAATTGTCTTTATATTCATGATTAGCCTCATGTGATCTGTGTTCTTGTTTCATGCAATATGGCAAGGATATTGCTGTGTATATAAAGCAGCAAGAATGTCTTCCCTCTTTACTGTCATGCCCTGATAAATGTAGACTTAATCCATAAATGAGACTGGATTTGAAGGATAGAGATCAATTTAGCTTGTAGCATATTACTTTAAAGTTGTGACATGCTGATATCAGACAATATTAGATCATGAAAAAAAAAATCAGACCCCAATTTATTGCTCACTGTTTGGATGAGAAATCTTTCAGAGAATAATGTCCTGTCTGTTGCAAATTAGTGTTTAGACTTGCAAATTTTTGCTCATGTCTCTTGTATTGCCATTTGGAGACCTGTAAGTTGTAGCAAGGACTATGCTTCATGAATAACATGGCAGGGAAAGTATCTTACATGCCAGCAGTATTTTGATGCTCTGATCATTTCTTTTCTGCAACTCTTGAATATCAACATTCAGGGCACTGTAAATTTGAATTGATTTTGTTTGGCTTTGGAAACCTTTTCATACCCTTAAAGCAAAACCAAATTGATTGAACTCCAGAATATGATTTAGTTTCTGCTGCCCCTCAGTGTGTTTTCAGGAGGTGGAAGGCATCCTGGTTTTGCACCTCCACTTTGTGCTCTTGTTGCATATTGTGGGTGACACTTACCTGGGCATGAGCAATAAATCAAACTTGCAGTAGGGCACATTATGAGGTTTTTTTGCACAAAGATGCATTCAAAGGAGAATAGTATGTGGAATATTGTAAAAGCAATGGCTTTAAAAATGGTTCCATAGTGTTCTTGAGCTGCTCTCAGTCTGCCAGAGAGAAATGATTTTTTTTTTATTTAAAAATACCTTCTGCAGCAGTCCTGCTGGTGTCATCATCATCTACACAAATTTCAGCTGACAGTTGGAAATCAAATGGTCCCCAAGAGACACTTATATTTGTCCATATGAGGGACAATAATATACATTCACAGATGGCTTTTACAATGATTTCTATCTGTCAGAGCATTATTTTCACCACCAGTAATAAACTAGTGCTACAGAGACACTTTTGATGCTCGGCACTTTATCAAATGCTGAAGTGCTTTTTCTTGTGATAAACCTGTGTTCCAGGTTGATGTAAACACAACTAAAATGAATATATCCTTATTTATGTTTTTGCAACATAAATATGATGAATTTTTAAGCTAGTGTGGAGGTATACACCTGGCCTAAGAAAAACTAAGCAAAAGGTGCATGATTCCAGTTTGGGAAAAGGCAAACTGGACAAGCAAGGTATCACTCCAAATTCTTACAGAACTCTTTGTTCACTCCATGTTTTACCAGTGACACTGAACATATGAATATATTGATATTTCTGTTTTATCTGTTAGATACTTGGTCTTCTATCCCTGCTGTAAGTCTTAGTTTAAGAGATGTATCTAGATGGTGAAGGGGATAGCTTCAAAGCCAGGTAGGTAACAGAGCAAAATGCCTGAAAACATCTATAATCTGTAATATTAGCTCATGTAAATTTGGCACTGCATCTTGACTATCCATTGCAAAATGATTGGGGCAATACTGCAGCTTTTTATCACTTTAAGGAACAATTCTAGCCTTCAAGCACTCCTCAGAAAAACAAATGTGGGCATTCCAGAAGACCTTAAAAGACTATGGAATGTGCATTTCATTGCTGATAGCTGCTCTCTTTCATGAGAATGAACTGGAAGAGGCAGCAATATAAGATAAGAGTCTTTTAAATGGGAAACTGTGTCTCTTGGTGGTGGGGTATTTGTATGAAGACAGTGGGATGGACAGAAAGAGGGAGAGGTAGATTAGGAAGAACCAAATTGCAAGAAAAATTCAGATTGAGCCTTTTTGCTTAGCTATTCCCAGGTGTCTCAAGCATGCCTTAGGGAAAAAGAGGATAAAATTGGAGAAAATAACTGAGTTTGGCCCTCTACCAAGATTATTTTTTATGCCTAAATTGTTGCTGTGGGGTTTTTCTCCTCCAGCTATTTATTCTCTTCTCGGCTAAAATATTTGCTGTTTTTCTTGGGAAACAGGCTAATTGATTAGGAAGAGGCAGGAGGGAGATGGCTGCAGTCCCAGCACACAGTCATAGCTGATCATTACACTCCTAACAAGAGTACTGAAAGTCATTTTTGTTTTTCACAGGGATTTACCAAGTACCTTCTCCTAAATGAGAGCAAGACTATCAAATGAAATTTGTCACTAATTACTTCTTCCACCTATAAAGATTAGTACATTGCTTTGAAATTTACTCTGGGGGATTTCCATTAGGTTTCCTTTAGTTTATCTCCTTAATATTTAACATTCAGAAGAAATCAGATGTGTTTCAGTTGAGCAATAAACCCAACTATCCTCTTTCTAGCCTCAAAATTATTATAGGCAGGAAGCAATTTAAAATACTTTTTTAACTCTTGAAAAAGCACAACAGCTTTGTTGGAAATGCTCTAAGCAATTAAATGTAAAGTTCTAGGGAGGTGATTAAAGGAACAATTTGTCACTTGAAATGGATATGGCTAATGGGTATGTATTTAAATACTGCTTCCTAAAGCACTTTCTGACTTCTCTGCATACTTCCAGAGTACAAACGATTTGATCAGAGCAAGCAGACTTTGAATGACACAGCCAGTCTGAAACAATTAGGTCAGAAATGTGATAAAGAGAAACTAATCCATCACCCAGCACAGCTACAGGGGAAGAGAAATTGGGTTTTCATTCAGCACTGGAACCCAAATGTAGAAAAGCATTTTGTTCGACTCTCCCATTAGCATCAGGACTTCCTTCAGAGCACCAAGGAACATTTAACCTGCCAGTTTAGGAGCACTTTGCTGTTACAAGGTCATGTTCAGTTTTTAAACTTAACACTAGCTACTGGTCAAACCCCACAGGAGAGAAAGAAGACAACAAGCAAAAGGCCATGTTGCCAAGTTGCTTTTCCAGTGGACATGCCGTTTGGAGATGAACTTACCATGAGGGGTTTGGTGTATTTTTGTGGTATTAATAAAGAAGTAACACTGTCAGTAATAAATATCTGTGTTTCCCAAGGATGAGCATAGAAATCACAGAATGGTTCAGGTTGGAAGGGACCACCAGAGGTCATTCAGTTCAACCTCCCTGCTCTAGCAGAGTTACCCTAGAGCACACGACTCAGGATTGTGTCCTGATGGTTTTTTAATATCTCCAGAGAAGGAGACTCCACAAGCTCTTTGGGCAGCCTGGGCCTGTGCTCTGTGACCCTCACAGTGAAGTTCTTCCTCATGTTTAGGCAGAACTTCCTTGGTTCCAGTTAGTACCTGTTGTCTCATGTCTTGCTTGGCATTGTTGAGAAGAGCCTGACTCTTGTTCACATTTCAAGGACAATGATGTCTTTTGCTTTTGATGCTGCTTTCAAAGACTACTACTGTATAGACAGACAGACCTTCAGTGAGCTGTTTGGAATCACTGGAGCTTTGTCACCTTTGTCACCCAGCTAGTTTGTGTGAGGACTACTTGGCCAGTGCATACTTGTGGTGTAGATGAAAAAAAACAGTAGAGAAAAAACAATTCATGTTGTGTATCTGTTCAAGGAGTTGCATCTCTTTTTACCTCACATCAGCTCATTTCAGAATCAAAAAATGAGTGGACTCTGACTGTATTCCATTTAAAAATGAAAATTAGGTGTTAGCCTGAAGTAGAAACCTTGCCATTTCAGCTAAAACATTTCAATATTCTCATTAAATGTGCAGATTGAAATTGCAAGATATTACCTAGGTCTCTGGCACTGCTCTCATTGTTTGGGGTGATTCCATACCCAGAAGTTGCATGCCTAATTACCTGCACAGCATGCTGAAAATTGATCTTTTACATTTTATCTACAAAATAATTCAACTTTTATGCCAAAAGATTAATGGTATACATTAGTTTCAAATCAGGGTGTTTCCATTATACTGTGGAATGAAATGAGTTTCTTTGGATACGTTCTTCACTTTTTTTGTAGCTGGACTCAGATCCCCATCACACAATTTACATTTTGTAGAAGCAGAAATTACCTTCAGCCAAAAATGGAGTTATTGTAAAGAGTTTGGAGGCCATTTCAGAAGCACTTGCACGTCTCCTAACCTTTTCCCCTAACTTGGGAAAACATTGCAGCTATTTTAACCAGATTACTGCCTCACCTTACTCCTAATGGCCACAATTCAAGCTCTCTTACAGAGGTTTCTTTTGTAATTGGCATTGTATTTATATAGAAAACATCAGCAAAAAGTAAACTGCCAGCCTGTAGTGTGTAGCTAGACTCTAGTCTGAAGTGTGACTGCAGCTTTTGGAAACAGCTAAACTTTTGCATTATTAGTGGTATAATAACGACTTGCTCACAAAGAATTCAGGATGCCCTTCAGAAATACACAGCTGAGTTTTTGGTTTGGTTTGGGGTTTTTTTTCCAGCTCAACACATGTAAAATAGTTTTTTGGTTTCTGGGCATTTGATATGCTTGAGAAAATACCCTAAAACCCTGAAATGATTTGCAGTTTATTTCCAATAAAATTCTAAAGAGTAGTTTTCATTGTCAAAACAATATGATTCTTGCCATTATAATATCCAGTTTACATATATGGTAGAGAATCACATATTAGAATATATGAACACCTTGTCTTAGGAATACAATGCAAATGATTTTTATATTTAAAACAAGCTTTAATACTTGGCAGAAGATGAGAATTCTTTCTTTTTTTGCTGAAGTCCAGGCACCAAGAGCAGCCTTGCAGCTGCTTGTGCTGCCTAGCTGAAGGAAGGATGGATTACTAGAGGCAATGAACTAAGTGGAATAAAGTAGCTAGTTTGCCCAAGTAAGTAAAGAAAAGTAGTTAATGAGAAGTTTGAAGGTAGTATATGTGAGATAAAATGCATTTTACCTCCTGGGGGCACTTGAATCCATGAGTACAGCAATCTAAACCCATTGTGGTGGTGGAATCCTCTAAGGATTAGACTGCTCTGAGCTAAAGACAGTTTACATCTGGGTTAAGAGCATTCTTTAGGAGTTTAATGCACTTTTACCTCATGCAGATTAATTTCCCACTTTTAAATCATTTGTTTGCACTTTCCTAGGTTTTCCTGTTCATGCCTCAGCAGTGTTGACAAATGAACATTTGTGTGTCAGTGCCCCACAAAGCCATACCTGATTGCTTCATGTCTGGCCTGTGAGAGCTTACTCCTTCCTGAGTGCTGCTCATCCACAAAGAGACAAGCTTTTCTCCAGTTCCTATCATCTCCTCACAGTTTTGAGCTGAAACTGAGCCAAATGATGAACTCATTGATGTCTTCCTTAATTAAGGACTCTGTCATTATCCCCTCAAAAATCAGTGTTACTTTTCCATTACTTTTAACTCTAAGGTAGATAATTCAGAGTAGCTGCTACTTCCAGATTTCCATGTCTCTAATTGCAGTTTGTCACTGCTAAATTTTGCCTGATTATTTTCTAACAGCCATGTACCATCCTGCAGGTTAGGCAGAGTGCCAGTTGCAAGATATTTCAGCTTCCTTTTGTACCTCTATTATAGAGTATTCCAAAATCCAAATTGGAGAGCTGTGTGAAATAGCAAATATTTGGGTGTCAATGACTGACATGAATGAAGCTTCTTGTCATGAAAAAATAAAACATAAACCCTCTAACTGTTGTTCAGTCAGCTTGATGCCCTCTAAATCAAGTATTGTGAAGCATCTGCTTCATTCATTGAAATCCAATCAGTTTAAAAAAATAAGTTTAAATCTGTTTCAGAACAATATTGTTCACATTTTTGGCTATTTTAGGAGTCTCATTTAGGTGTGGATTATGGAGCTAGCAGATATATATTAAGCAAGTGTATAGGAGTGATGGTCCAGAATAAAAGGAGCAAGAGCTGACCTCAAGAATTTGTGCATTTAGTGGATAAAATAAAGGTTATGAATTGTCCTTGTAAGCAATTTTTAATTGAACACTTAGTTACACAAAGCACCTAGAAGTGTATGAGCATGCTGAGTGGGGCTTGGAGGCTGCACAGTAAATAATAATCAAATAATGCAAAAATAAAGAGAAGCTGCCAACCAAGATGTAGTAAACAAATAAAAATTGAGTAATAACTGTAATTTCCAATACCTTATCTATGTATGGTCACCAAATAAGGAGAAAATGCATTGGAAAGCAAAAGCTTAGATCTCTGAGGAAGCCCAGGAGAGACATATTACTTCCATTTATAACAGAAAATCAAGTGAAAAGTTGTAATTGACAGAAAGGGAGTGAGTTTATGTCCCTTGAGGTGCCTGAGGATCAGCAACAGGCAAATAGTATAAACATAATAAATCAGAGAACAAGTTGTTTAATACGAATTTTTTGGTGAAAATAAGAATACAATTTGGTCAAGTACAATAAATATAAAATGAGATACTGGCTGTGGGGCATTGCTAAAGAAACCCCCCTGCTCTTTATATTTTTTAAGAGAGTTGATGAAAATATATGCTGAATGGGAAATGAGGTTTCCAGGAGTGCTTATTCATAGGCTGTTGAAGGATCCAATTAAACTGGAATACACTTTGGCTTTCCTAATCATAATGACTGATTTCAACGAGTTTACTCTTGACTTAACCCAATATAACAGGAATAAACCCAAGCTGCTTAATTTGTTGCTGCATAGCCAGATCTGTCCATCCCCTTTGAATATTTTGAATAATGTCTTTTTTTTTCTTATTATTTGAGAGGAAAAGAAACTAAAAATAAAATTTAGAGCTAAGGAAAACAAGTAGCTCAATAAGCAGCAGAACCAATAAAATCTGGCTTGCCACACTTCTCTGTCCTGTGGATGTCTGAGTGTGAGACAGAGCTGAAAATAATTTGATTTTCTTACTATTCCTGTATTGATACCTAATTTGGTCTTCAGCCTTGTGCTCATTCTCTTCATCCTGCTGCTTTGTGCAAATAGAATTATTCTTTGTTTTCTGGACTTTCTTATTTAACAAGACCATATACTCTTTGTTGTCAAAGAGGTCATAGTCCCCTTCAAATTCTTCATGTGTGCTCTTCCCTTTTTTCCTTTCCTAAGGTTTTGGGTTTTTTCCCACATTCAAAGTGGCTGATAGATATTTTGAATGCCCCTCTGACCACAGCCAGAACCATGCAGAGATGTCACCTCCCTGCTGTGCTCTGCTTACTCAGCAAACCCTCTCCATTCAACAGCAAACCACTGACACCTCCACCTTGGTGTTTGTGTTGTAAGGCAGGAGAGCAGCTGTACAGGATATTTTTTTGTTGACTGTATGAATACTTTCTGGCTTGTTTGACACTCTTTGGGCACATCTTAGACTTAAGTCAAACTAGATATTGGGGTTTTACTTCACTACCTAGTTTATCTTTTCTTGGCTTGCCTTAACTACATCTCTCATGTTACATAGGAAAGAACTTGTAGTGAATGCCATTGTTTCACCTGAGGAGACACACTGCAAGTCTAGAAAAGTAGATGGCTGTTTTCAACAATAAATACTGCCAAATACGACAAAATTTTAACTCATGAGAAAAGTCCTGAGACTGTTAATTGTTCATATGTGCTGCTTTGGCACAATTAGAAGAGAAGGCTCCCAGGAGACCTTCTTGTGGCCTTCCAGGATCTGCAGGGCCTACAAGAGAGCTGGGGAAGGACTTTCTAGGCTGTTAGGCAGTGCTAGGACTAAGGGGAATGGATCCAAGCTTGAGGAGGGGAGATTTAGGTTGGCTGTTAGGCAGAAGTTGTTGGCCAGGAGGGTGCTGAGCCACTGTGCCAGGTTGCCCAGAGAGGTGGTGGCAGCCCCAGCCCTGGCAGTGTTGCAGGCCAGGCTGGCTGGGGCTGGGAGCAAGCTGCTCTATTGCCAGGTGTCCCTGCACATGGCACAGGGGATGGCACTAGATGAGCTTTAAGGTCCCTTACAATCCTATGATTCTATGAATTATGTTAATGGAAGGAGTTTTAATATTGATAGAAGAAAATTAAATGCAATTATGGTAAGCCATTTCATTTAATGCCCTTTTTTGCATTAGCCAGGCCATAAATATTAGAATGATTTCATTTATTGAGTGTTTTGGTTGTTTGGTTTTTTTTACATCTGCACAATCTTACCTTGTGTTAAATTGTCCTGTTGGCTTAGTGCTTTCCTGGGTAGCATATTCATCCTCAACTGTGAAGGGTAGGAAAGTGCCTGCTCTCCATTTCAGGCCTGCATCCAAATGAATACACTTTCAAATGAAACCTGTGCAAGAAGAGGAGATGATCTCCATTTTGTAGGGGCAGTGCAAATGCTGCAAGATATTTTAGCAGCAAGGCAGGTCAATCAAGCTCTAATCGTCTCTAATTAGCTCTTGCAGAAGCTGTAATCTTTTTATAAACTTTCAGCTGAGCAGCACTTGGGTGAAAAATTAGTTCTTGCCTGGAAAAAACATTAAAAATTAATTTCCTTTTGATTCTGGAGGATAGAAGTGAGACAAGCACGTGGCCTCACACAGGAAGGGGCTTTTGCCAATTAAAATTGGACACACATTGCTCAGACTAGTGTTCAAGGGGGAAAAAAACCCAGATAATTTTTAATGCAGTTTCTGCCAAATGTCTTTTGAAGAGTGGCTCTCCACTTTGTTTTCGAAGTAATGAATGAGAGTGAGGGCTGCTTTGCCATATCATAGAGAGAATTTTTTTTCTGATGGAGGTTTTTATGGATTTTTACATGAAAAAAATCAGATTTACAGTGTGGTGAACCCTACTGGGAGTTTATGCTTCTTTTAACATTCCTCACTTGCATGCTCCTGTGCTGTTTCTGTCTGTTAAGTAGCTAGCTGAGCTGTTAAGTAGCTGCTGAATTAATAACATTTCTATTTTAGCAAAGTTGGGTCTGATTTTCTTTTTTTTCTTTTTTTTTTTTTTTGTCTGTCTGTTTCTATCTGTGCATATTAAGTTTAAGGGATTGTTCAGCCTGGAGAAGAGTTCAGGGAGACCTACTAGTGACCTTCCAGTACCTAAAGGGAACTTNAAGAGTAGATTTAAACTGGATATTAGAAAGAAGTTGCTCCCCACGAGGGTGGTGGAACACTGGCCCAGGTTGCCCAGGGAGGTGGTTGAGTTGCCATCCCTGGAGGCATTGCAGGTGAGGCTTGCCAGGGCTCTGGGCAAGCTGCTCTAGTTGGGGATGTCCCTGGCCACTGCAGGGGGGTTGGACTAGATGAGCTCCAGAGGTCCCTTCCAACCCAAACCATTCTAGGAGTCTTTGATTCTAAGTCTTAAAAAAAATAGATAAAAAATGATCCTTCTGTAAAACACAATTCCTTTAACCTTTTCTTCTGCTGGAGGGAGAATATGGCTTTGGTGAAAAAAATTGTTTATTTTGCTTTTTTTTCAGTTTTGCTAGTTTCTGGTACTTAATAAATTTTCTTTTTCTTAGTCATTACTATTTATTTTCTCTTTATTTCTTTCTTATTCTCACTTAGACTTGTCATTTGCTTGGATCTTCAATGAATATCCCTCCTTTGTGCAAGAGGACAGTCGACGCTTCGTGTCCCAGGAGACTGGTCACCTCTACATAGCCAAAGTGGAGCCATCAGATGTAGGAAACTACACCTGTGTTGTGACAAGCACTGTGACCAACAGCCAGGTTCTTGGCTCACCAACCCCTCTAGTGCTGAGGACAGATGGTATGACTTCTTCTCCACTATGCCAATGTGGTTTCATCATTAAGGCCATTGTACTTTGTTGTCAAGTGGAGAAAGCTGTAGCCAATTGGAGTGGCTTTTAAAGGGGGATGGATTGTGGGAGGGTTAATTGGAATACTATTCCTAACACACAGTGAGAGCTCTGATAGTTAAATCAGTTATTCAAGTTCAGAATCATTCCTAATACTGTGCTTTTCAGTCCTTTGTGTTAGATGTTAGCAGGTACTTCCTTAGCTCTACCTAAGCTGAGGCTTAATCACAGAATGTTAGGGGTTGGAAGGGCCCTAGAAAGCTCATCTAGTGCAACCCCCCTGCCAGAGCAGGATCACCTAGACCAGCTCACACAGCAATGTGTCCAGGCAGCTCTGCAATGGCTCCAGACAAGGAGACTCCACAGGCTCCTGGGCAGCCTGGGCCAGTGCTCTGGCACCTGCACTGCAAACAAATTCCTCCTCAGGTTAATACTAAACCTCCTGTGGTCCAGCTTGCTCCCATTCCCTCTTGTCCTACCATTGGATGCCATGGAGCAGAGCCTGGCTCTCTCCTCCTGACACTCACCCTTAACATATTTCTAAGCATTGCTGAGGTCTCCTCTCAGTCTCCTCTTGTCCAGGCTGAAGAGACCCAGCTCTCTCAGCCTGTCCTCCTAGGGCACATGCTCCACTCCTTAAATGATCTTTAATGGTTTTTAAAATGTGGGATACTCACTTAGAAAGCTATTTCACCGGGGGTAGGAATAGTAGCTTTGTCTTACAGGTAGTAGAAACTTCTACTAAAATAAGCAATGTGAAATGGTGCTAGAAAGTTGAGGTAAATCTTGGTTGCAGCATCACTCTGCATCTGGGAGTTGGACTCCATGATCCTTGTGGGTCCCTTCCAGCTCAGGACAGTCTATGATTCTGTGAATACAGAACAGACCTAGAGGTCAGTGAATGTTTTTGTCTCTTACAATATTGGTTGCTTTATAAAAATATAAACTGGTTTGTGTTGCATGTTCTTCTTCCTCTCCTATGATTTCACTGGCAGGTCCTTGTGCTTCTCTTTATGAATGGAGTGTGAGAGAAATAAACTTGAGTTTGAATGTCATGGGTTGTAGTGCTAAAGAGAGAAAAAAAGACCTTAAAACTGACATTTTTCAATTGTTTCATTCAGGTGTGATGGGAGAATATGAACCCAAAATAGAAGTTCAGTTTCCTGAGACTCTTCCTGCAGCTAAAGGCTCAACAGTGAAGCTTGAATGCTTTGCACTAGGAAAGTAAGTGCTCAGCTTCACCCATACTGAAAGCTGAAGCATGGGGAGTTCTGGCAGTCCTTTTAGCTGTGTTTTCTAAAGACTCTATTTTAATCATCACAATTATTGCCTTGGAATAAGAGGGCAGAGTGTCTTGGAGTAGTTTTTGATTTTGTTCAGAATTAAAATGCCTCTGTTGGCAACACAGGAATTTACATTTCATTTCAAATTACCTTGAACAAGCTCAGTGCAATTTTGCATGTATCCTTTGACCTAGCTCTGCTTTCTTTGTGGAGAGGGAAATGTTGTTGAAGTCTGCCAGAATTCTGTCTAAATCTTTCTGTTAAATGGACTTGATGCTTTCATAATATTGTTCTTCCTTTATAGCTGCAATAAAGATTAAATGGTATTTCACACACAGTTGATATCTTTTCTCTTTCACAAACGATCTGAGAATCCATTGATGTGTCTGTAACTGTGTTTACTTACCACTTTGGTTTATTTGCAGACAGCTTTGTCAGGTGTTCATAATTTGAAGTGCCAGATTGATAATCACATACTATTGCTTAGCTTCTCCAGCTAGGTGAGTGGAGGGTTTAAAATCAAGAGAATGAATAGCTGTTGTAGGATGGGAGCTTCAAAAGATTTATCTTGATTCTTCTTCCATGGGGAGTCACTGGTAAATCTCAGCCATCTTCAGGGGAGCCAGTGCTGATTTAAATGTTACAATCATGTAACATTCCCCCAGATATTCATGGAAAACGTGGTACCACAAATTATAGCATCTGAAACAGAACAGTACATGCAAATCAGTTGCCATAGCATCTGGCCATCTGTCATCTACAGTATGAATACCACTTTTAACACAAGCCTCGAGTCACTTCTGAGTTGAATTGTATATTAGGCTAAGTTTCTAATGGCTTGAACCAAAGCTGTTTATAATCCCATTATTTTCTTTCTTAGCCCTGTGCCTCAGATTAACTGGAGAAGAACTGATGGTCTACCATTTCCAAGTAAAATCAAGCTGAGGAAATCCAATGGCATGATTGAAATCCCTAATTTCCAGCAGGAGGATGCAGGACTATATGAATGTATTACTGAAAACTCCAGAGGAAAAAACATTGCAAGAGGACGTCTCACTTACTATGGTAGGAAACTTCCTTTCTCTTTCTGTCCCACTCCTCTTTCCCTATGAAATATGAACCATGCTAGGGGAATTTGGGGTTTATAGCTTCTGCAATACCATCAAGCATTTGTGCTTAAAAATCCATGGCATGTTAACTACTCAGAGAGAATGAGAACTACTGCACCAGGATTTTGCCTAACACCTGTAATAAATGTCCAGGCTCAAAAGGGTTGATCAAAGTAGTGTAGAAAAGTGCTTGTGCTACAATGGAAAGACTCTTTTTATGAATATTCTTACTGGTCTGTTGGTGAAACCTTAGATTTTCAGTCCATTGAATTTATTTGGAGGATCATTTAGGCCTCACATTTACAAGAAATACAAATTTTACATTGCTGTAGGAAAAAGATTAGTGATGGATATTGTCAATCCTTTGCTTTCAAAATGGGCCAGTTTTATTTTAAATGAGTAAATAAATGAGAGAATATAATCCAGCATAGGAAATGAAATAATAGGAAATTTAATAGCTGGAAAAAGGCAGAGTCTCTTGTGAATTGAAGGCTATAGAGTGAAATGAATATCAGCAGAGCACATTGGTGATGTTTTAAAGCTAGAGTGATTTGCAGCAAAGTGGTAATTGACAATTTTTGTTAAAGCTAGATCTCAGCAAATATAATTTCCTTTAGGTAAATGGCAATTTTCAGGAGTGTTTCAGGCTGTACTTTGGAATGCAATTCCTCACCTAGGAATAGTTGAGCAAAGATTCTTTATTTCTTGTTCAAGTTGTATACAAAAGCATGGAGCAGAGCTCCTGTGGAACTTGAAGCCAATGTTCTCTCTGTTTACTACTTCTCTCTGGGAAGCTGCTGTTTGCTAGGACACAGTGTGGAATTTAGTCAATTTAAGGCACAATAGATTTTTATGAGGAGGAAGGAAAAGACTTGTACTGCTCAACTTCCAAATGAATAGTTACACTGAACTGATGCCCCATCACTGCAAATGCTCAAGGTTAGGTTGATGAGCAACCTGAATTTTCCATATACCAGTTGTCATGAAGACTTTTAGAGAAATCCTATGAATAACAATAGGGCAGAAGATCTAACATGCTCCATCTGCCAGTGGCATCTGATATGCTAAACTTTGCCCTAGGCATTTGATTTTATAAAGTGACTTTTATTCACTCCTTGCAAGTTTCAAACACATGGTGCTTTGTCTATCAGTTTGGCTCAGGATTCCTGCTCCACTTTGAAGTCAGGGCAGTTGGACCACACACATCAATGTAAACTATGTACAAAATGAAGTAGATTTGTGCATTAGTTTTTGGAATGCAGTTGTGGCCAAGCACTCTTGAGATATTTAACCTGCTTCCCAAGTTTAGTTTTGTTCATTGAAGGACACACAAGTGAAACAAAGAATGTTGCCAATCAATAAATGTGAGCTGCAGTTTTGTGATGAGTAAATCAGGGTGAACACTCTCATTACAAATCCAGAAAGGGATTTGAACCCTCAGCCAGAGTTCATATTCCAAAATAAATGTCTGCCCATATTAGAGTCATCCCTAATTTGGATATTTAGACTAAAAAGAAGAATGAACCTGTAATAGCTTTAATGATGCTCCAACTGTTTCATTTCATTTGTTCTGCTTAATGAAACTCATTCTGCAGAATTAAGTAGATTTAAGTAATCTTTCTTACTTTGTTGTTTGCTTTGTTGTCACAAGTAGAATGCCAACAAGTCTGTGTTTGGGATGGTATCATTATAGCACTTTTTTTTTGATTAATTGGAAGCATTTTCATTTTTTTTTGTGTGGATTAAAAGTGTACTGGAACTGAAATCTCTTCAGATGGTTTACCACTGTGACACCACAGCTCTGGTAAAGAAATCTAACTATGTGCCACTCAGTATTCCAGTAAAGGATTGATATTTAAGGAAGTTGTTCTAAAAATAGGTGAGGATTTGAGGGAAAATTAATGCAATATACTAAAGACTTAGAATAAAACACATCCATCTGCCAGGAAATACCAGTTCTGGCAATGATGACTCCAGTCTGTGTGGTAAAGGTTAGGGGATGTGGCTGCTGTTAAAGCATTTTATTGGTGGTGGTATAAGACATATTTGGTAAATAGATATAGAAAAACATGCCCATTACAAATGGACAAATTCCCACTTATTTCAACAGTGAAAACATTTCTTTTTCTCACCTCAAAAGAACAAAGCATATTTCTGGCTTATCAAAGAAAGAGTAAAAAAGAGTTGGAGTTAACATTTTCCAAGTTGCCTTAGTCAAATAATGTGAAAAAATGAATCTCTTCAGGGGGACAAAAAAAATAGACAAAAGTTTTCCGTTTGACTGAAAAATAGAAGATTTTCCTTTCTTTTCAGTTTTTAAAGTTGATAATTAAAATAGATACTGTAAACCAGATATTCTGGGTTCTTTCATAACGTTACTAGCCAGACTATTTATCTCATGAAGGGTTTTGTCAAGAAAAGCCCAACATCAAATATTCAGTTTATTGTCATTTGTACAGTTACAGCATTTGTTTAATGTCAGTTTTCTCCTTGGGAGTTCAGAATGTGCTAAAAATAGGAGAGGATTATCTAACTTTGATTCAGTATAAAACCTGCATATATAAATAATTTGCTTTCACTTGATTAGTCTATTCCTTTGTCATTGCTATTAGCACTTTCCATAAATAGATAATAGAAGAAGAAAGAATCCATGGAGGCATTTCATGGCATGGCAAAATGAGAAGAGATGAAACAATTCTATTTTTCTATTTTAAGATGCATTAAAATATATAGCATGGTAGAGATACATGAAACAATTAATTTGAAGTATAATTGAAGAAAATATAGTGTTAATTAGCAGATGCTGATGTAACAGAACTTGTGCTTGGCAGTACCAAGGTGAAATGTTGAACAAGGAGGAAAAATTCTGCTGCTGTTCTCCTTTTGCTATGCATTGATGATCTGTGATAGCAAAGGCAAACCTCCCCAGGAATAGACTCTACCTAATTTTTTAGTCTATCAAAAAATACTTCTCTATTCTGGTAATGGTTTTAGTAATAACATATCTCAAAAATTATACTGCAACTATTTTATTCATGTATGTGGAAGAGCTTTGCTGCTCAAAGCTTTCATCTGATAGCTTGACTCTGTCTTGTTCATGGAGATGTCTTCAAAATATTAACTACACAACTATAAATGACTAAGTAATATCAAGGAGTTGCTGAGTTTGATCAGCCTAGAGTTTAATTGGTGATGCTGTCTGATAATTTGCTTTGCTACAGAGACAAATTGTTCATCTTTTTTTACATGCAAAAAAAAACCTTTCCCCAATGAGGTAGCAATTACCTCCTTTTAATTTTTGAATGGAAGCCAAACCCTGAACATCTTCAGGGATGTGTTAGATGCTTCTCTAGGACCAGCTTTTTTTTATAATCAGAGAAAAAGTTATTCATGCTTAGTCACTTCAAGTTTTGAGGTAAAATAAGGTTCATCACTGCCCTAGGCATAGAGTGTCTTAGCCTGACTTCCAGATACACTGCCTAGAAAAATGAAGGTCACATTTTCTGGTTGGTTTGGGTTTTTTGTGGTGGTGGTGGTAGTGTTTTTCTTTCCCAGTATGCTTCACAGCTGCTTTCTCTTGAACTGTGGAAAGTTCCTTTTAGCTCAGATTTATTGCTCACCTGCTGAGCTCTCCAAAGGTATTTTCAAAGGAGATTTCCAGCCCAGCTTTCATACTGTAAATTTCAAAGCAAAGGTATGTGTACAAGCAGACAGCATCCCATGGGTAAGCTTCAATTAGGGATTGTTCTGGAAGAGCTTCCTCTAGTCTTCTGTCTCCAAGCAGAGGTGAGGTAGACCTCAGAACACTCTAGGCAAAAGTCATGGGCCTGGAGCTTCATGCTATTCCTATGGCTTACAGAAGAGACTTTTATGGGAGTCTCCTACTCTGAAGGAAATAATATATAAAAATATGTGTTGAAATGCATCATTCCCCACAACCTATGTACAAATTAGTCCTCAGCATAGCTTCTGTAGAGCATCAGCTTCTTCAGCCATCACTTCCAAGAGCTTTCTCACACTCACTCATTGCAGTTGGTCTTCATTCACATCATCCCCCCAGAACAGTCATTGCAAAGGGTTTCTTAAAAGTCAAAAAAAATTGGTTTTTCCTTTCCTTATGGCCTGCTGGGATGCTCTAGAGTGTAATAAAGCAACAGTTGTTCTCTTGAGGAAGACCTGTCTGGCCTAATTAGCTGGAGGAAAAGGCTGATGGTAGCCACCAAAAAAAGAGATGATTGAGCCTTCTCATTGGGATCAATTTATTGAAGTTACACACATGCATCACTTCTGGCCTGTGGGAGCATGAGTATTGCAAGGAATAATTTAGGCAAAAGCAACTGAAGCAAAACACAGGCTGGTGCTTTTCCAAGTGACTAGCCAGGAGGGTGACAGCTAACCTTCTTTAAAAAATCAGTTACCTACAAGTATTTCCTCCTCAGGGAACTTGATATGAATCTTTCATGAAGTTTGCACAGCCAGTTCCTAAGCATTTCTTAATCTTCTCACACAATATGGATTCCTCCCACAATCTCAAACCCTGCACAGCAAAGTCCATTAAAATTAGCTTCCAACCTCTCCACTTGCAGGACATTCATTGCCTTTTTTCATCTCTGTGAAAACATGTTGCCTGCTTGCCTCTTCCTTGCTGAAGGAGAAGTGTTACACCCCAAGCCAATGCACTAGCTCCATCAGAGAATGAGGCTTTGTTACCAAGTCATTAGTCTTCCTTCAGGAGCACAGATGTGACAGTTGGGGTGAAACCAGATGTTCCAAGGAAGTAAAGCTTGTCTAACATTGACTAGACCTCCAGAGAAATAGAAATACAAATACAGGCAGGCAGAGCTCAGGAATTAAGATTAGTGTTGGGCTTGGAAAGTCATGTTTGTATGTTGAAGAGAGTATGTAGATCTACACATCCATGACCTTCTCTCTGTGCCTTTCTCAGCTGCTGCAATGTGGTTATCTTTACCTTGGCCAAGATTCAGAGTATTCAGTGAAATATTCCTAGCTGGAATTGTTTTTTTTTTGTTTAGCTGCCTTTTCAATTTTGATCTGGTTAGTTGAATTGTTCTTTTTCAGAGAGTTTCTAATACTTTCTCAGCCTTTTCTAAAGACTTTGAGATGTGGCAGATCGAAAAGAGTATTTTCTTTCTGCTGAATTCCTTTATCAGTAATTTGAAGAGGAAAAAAGCCTTCTTCAAGAAAATCACTAAAGTCTACCTCAACACTCTCTTGTGAATGAACTAGCACCATAAATTTCTCACAGTGTGGCTTAGGAAGCTCTGTTCTGTTCATTCCTGTTTGGAATTGTTGTCCTTCTCCCATGCTTTCCAAAATTATCATATCTACTATGGACACATGGGAAACCCTTCTCTGGAAGCTGTCTGACATGAAGAGTCCTAAAATGAAGAATTATGGTCTAGACAATGTTTTCCTCATTAATGGAACTGAATCCAAGGTCTTGAAATAGACTGTTTAACCTACTTTCAAGTGGAGACAGACAGCAGATGTGAAATATTGCATATGTATGGATCCATCAATAATTCAAGCACTGATGCTTGTTGCATAAATATTTAGGGATGCAAAATGCAGGAAGAATGCTGACATGGAGTCCTGAGCTTTCATCCCCTTGACACACATGGGGTGAATACACCAAGTGACAACGTGAGATAAAGCAGTGACTCTTCCTTGAACTCTTTTCTTTCCAGTGTTGTAATGTTAACTTTCAGATTCAGTTTTAACTAAAATTAAGATCAGTGAGATAGGACATTTGCTTGACACAAACATGAGGTTATCCTGCCTTTTAGAGCATTCCTTGATAAGGAATACTCCATATCAGTGAATCCTCATGGGGTATAAAGGATATGCAAACCAAAAGTTGCTGGTAGTGAAACCCTTTGTTACTAATATTGGTTGAATCTGAAAACCTCCTCAATTAATATATCAATTAACACATTCCAGTAAGCTCTTCTGGGAGAAGTTAATCCTGTGTATCTATAGATAAATCATAAATAGTATTAATCCTTGCTATCCTAAAAGTATGGTCCTGCACATTACCATGTTGAGATCTGCATTGCAGAATATCTGATGGAGAGAAAATCTGTATGCTAGAAAAGAATGAATCTATTTTAATGAAATTAATACCAACCTTTATCCAAGGGTTGGTCTCTGCTGGTCTTGTGCCTGTGGCAATGGAACAGGTTCAGCTCTCAGCTGTGCTGCAGACTTCCCTTCTGGCCATGAGCAAGTCATTCATTTCCCTAGTTGGAATTAATTTTTGGTATAACTCCATTGTAGTAGGAAGTTCAAGAGGAATTCATCTGACCTTTTGTGCATCCAAAATTCATTTATTAAATAATAATATTTTCCTGTATCACCAGAGACTTGTTTTTCCTAGTTGTTTTGTTATGAGATTTTCCTAAATTACCAATTTATGAAAATCTTCAAGGTAATCAGATTGACTCTGGAAAATACTTTTGCCCTTAGCTATATATTTGCAACCAAGTTTTATCTTATTTTTTTTTTGTCTTTTTTCTCCATATGCAGTATCCAAAATTTATATTTTCTTGGAGAAATGGCATTTATGGAGATTATAAACTTTCTAGTAAATTGAATAAATTCAAAGAAAATTCCTGCCAATTAGCTCTGTTGTGTGAAATAGCACTAAAGGACTCAACTACTTTTGTATTTCATGCAGAGATGTTTATTTGCCAAGTGAGCTTGTTTCTTCCTCCCCATGAAAGCTATAAGAGGTATTTTAAACTCTGTCTTCACAGTTGTATTTTAGCTAATTCTGAAGGATGTATGGCACTAATACATCAAAATTTTGTTTCAAAATTAGTGCCTTTCTGGACTTTCTTAAGACTCTGTTCTGATTTACATCACCCAAATGCTGTGCTAATGCTTTCAAAACCAATCTGCTATGTCCATGTTTTCATCCAGTTCAGTACTGACTAGCATTAGAAAACAATTTGAATGGTATTTAGAACTAAGACTTACAAACCATTACAATTTTTTTTAGGACTTAAAGGATTCTCTTCAGTATTAGTTTGATGATTTAGCTACATCAATTATTTAATTCCAGCATCACCACTATTTTCTATATCTTACATTCACCTCAATTTCAGAGTTGTGTTGTTTAGTCATTAGTGATTTTAATATTGGTTTCACTAGTTCAGCTTTCTGTAATCTCAGTTTTCTTTTAGTTTAATGCTTGTAATAAAACTGTATAAAAGGAACAATGAGTAGTTTTGTTTCATTAGGTGACTTGAAGCAGAACGAGTGAAAACCTTTGTTGGTTGATATGTATTTCATCTGCAGCCAAACCTCACTGGATCCAGACAATAACAGATGCTGAAGTTGCTGTAGAGGACACCTTATCCTGGGATTGCAGAGCAAGTGGGAAGCCCAAACCATCTTATAGGTGGCTGAAGAATGGAGAACAGCTATCAATAGAGGTAACATTCTGCTTGAAACCATGATGCTGTGTAAAATTAACAGCGCTCCGTGTAAGTAGGAGAATTCATCCATGGAATTAGTCAAGAGAAATATTTGATACTGATTTTCATATGTTTGCCAAGAGCATCCAGATAGAAACTTCAAAAGCTTCAGTAGCAGAAACACAAGTTATGAAGTATAAAAATAAGCCAGCTAAAAGCAGATACAAAAGCAATGCTAGAACCAGAAGAGATCAGCATGTAGGGAAGGACTGAAGAAGGAAGTTTAAAGTTATACATTAATATCCATCAATGAGGGATAGAGAATTTAAATTGGTTTGGTTTACTTGCTGTTAGCACTTCCTTAAAGGTAATAAGAAAATACAATCAAACTTCTTGATGAAAAAAAGGCAAAAATCCTAAAAATTCATAATCACAGAATGTTAGGGGTTGGAAGGGCCCTAGAAAGATCATCTAGTGCAACCCCCCTGCCAGAGCAGGAGCACCTAGACCAGCTCACACAGCAATGCATCCAGGCAGCTCTGCAATGGCTCCAGACAAGGAGACTCCACAGGCTCCTGGGCAGCCTGGGCCAGGTAACCATTACTTGATGCAAAGGATGAACTATAAACAGCAATGTAACATAGGTATTTGCTCTAATACAATTGTTGAAGTAAATTAATGGAAAGTAATGTATTTGGTGAAAAAGAAGTTGTGCTTGCAAGGTGAGATCATTGAAGAATTTTGATCCTAGATCAAAAATGTAGAAAAACATCTGATCCCCATATTGATTTCAATCTCACTGCTTCATTGAGAAAACTACCTGGGTCATGTTATTAGGAATATAAACTATGGGCACTAGCCCATCACAGGAAGGCATTTTGCCCTTGGTTAATGCATTGTGGTCAGTGTTGGCACTCAGAACTCTTTGACTACTCAAGTGAATTCAGTGGATGGCTGTGAAAAGTCTTTGAAGCACTGAAAACCATTTCTTACCATTCAGAGTGTAATAGTTATATGCTCACTAGAAGGAATGGTAGTGTTTTGTGGACAGGTTAAATGAGGGAGCACCTAATCCCATCTCAGTGATTTAAGAGCATTGTTATCCTGTCATACAGTCACTGAGGTAATGTGTTTGGGTTTTTTACCTCAGTAAGTACAAAAATATCTTCTATCATTCAGGCTTCCCATTTCTCTGCATCTGAGTATGGGGGTTAGACTGTGATAGGACAAGGGGGAATGGTTATAAGCTGAAGGAGGGGAAATTTAGATTGGAGATGATGAGGAAGTTCTTTCCCCAGAGAGTGGTTAGGCACTGGCACAGGTTGCCCAGAGAGGTTGTGGCTGCTCCATCCCTGGCAGTGTTCAAGGCCAGGCTGGATGCAGCCCTGGGTGACCTGGTCTAGTGATTGGCATCCCTGCTCAGTGTGGGGAGATTAGAACTAGATGATCTTTAGGGTCCCTTCCAACCTGCCCGTTCTAGGATTCTATGTCCAGCCTGGAAATACTTAACTGTAATAGTTAACTGTAGGACTAACTCTTTGAAAGCCAGTGCTGAGGAAATATCAGAAGAGGAGTTCTCTGAATAGAGTGATCAGTTGTCTTCAGCTCCTTGACTACAGTAATCCTTCTTCTGCTAGGGTTGTTCTGCTTAGCTCCCCTTCTCCATAAACAAATCTTTTATAAGGAAGAATAAGAACAGCAGCTTGGGATGCTGGAGAAGGTATCAAGACATGGAGACGCAGACTTGCTCCTCTTTAGGATTGTTTTGTCCTTTCTCTAACTGGCTGAGCACCTTGCAATAAACTGAAAGGGAACCTGTCAAGGAAGGAGCTGTACTGGCTGCCCACAGAGGGCTGGAGTCACCCTGCAATGAAGCCAACTCTAAGTACATGCCCTTAGGAAAAGGCAGAGAGTCAGTACCATTGCATTAGGCCATGTCCAGATCAAAAAAACAACTATTTTTGAGTAGATAGTTTGTTCTGTTTTTCTGGTTTTCCCCAAAGAAGCAGCTCCTTTGATTTTGTCTTTGCCACTGGTTCCTTTTCCCACCACTTCCTGCCGCTCCATCCTCAAATTAGTCCCTTCTTACTGTCATTAATATAGCTTCCCAAGAACAAGCAAGGTGAGGAGATCCCTATACTTCAGTACCTTTGTCAGCTCTGAGGCACTTAAATATGTGTCTTCCCATTTAATGACTGTTGGAACTTTTCCTCGTAGTATTAGAGAGCTCATTAGCAAATGGCATGTGTGAAATCTCTACCTAGTACAAAATGCCAGTGCCATCTGTACAGTTTGGATACTCTGGGCTGTCATGAGGAGCCTAGTATGATTTTGTCCATGTTTCAGGAGAAATGTGAAGGTATTTGGGATTGCAGAGCATATCTGAAATGGAGCAAGTTTGGAGAATTGAGTTCATACACTGTGTTGCCATCCCATGATGCACTCATGTCACTTACCTTAGAACTCTCTTCATGCTGATGCTGTTACATTTACCCCATTTATTATATGATGCTGTCCTATTTATATTTCTTACTTATTTTAAATCTTTCACAGGAAATATATCATCAATAAAGATATTTTTCTTAATATTCAGGGAAGGATCCAAATTGAAAATGGTGCACTTACAATATCAAATCTAAATCTGACAGATTCTGGCAGATACCAATGCATAGCTGAAAATAAACATGGTGTCATCTATTCCAGTGCAGAGCTCAGGGTTGTAGGTAAGATTTTCCTTTTTGACTAAAACACCTTATTGTCCCTCTCCACACTCCCTCCATCTGCCTCATATTCCACCTTGTCATGATCTCAAATTTAACTCACTCAGATGCTATCACTGAAACAAACGTTTTTGTCAACCTAAGATCTTTAGATCTGCACCCCTGGGTTGACTCATCTGCTTCCAGAGGATTTGCAGTCCAATTCATTGCTTTAAACCAGAACACAGCTAAATTATTCATTAGGGATGGGAGCTTGGCCACAGGCCCAAAGATTAGAACAGCTCATGTGGTCTGGAGGCAGCACTGCCTCCACACATCAGTCAGAGGCACTCACCTTCTGCACTGTGACTCCAGTGTTCCCAGGGGAGCTGTGGCATTTAAAAGCAATGGGCTGCTCTTGTGTGCAGCTTGCCTTGATTAAGAGGACTAGGGCTTGTCAGTCTGTCAGTCAAACAACATGTGCTTGTGTCTAAAATAGCAACAACCATTTGTTGGAAGGAAACACTGAATTTATGACTTAGGCACTCATACAGTTGTGTGATTTCTGCATCCCACATCGACTAACTTCTAAACTAAGCCTGTAGGGACCAGTGTGTTTTGGGGACATGAGTTATTTCGACCTTATTGTTAAGTCTACAATCCATCAGCAGACTGCACCCTCTGCTTTGGTCTCCTAAAATACTGAATTTCCTTTTCAAGTTCATTGTTAGTACACGTAGAAGCCATGAGCAAAATCATTTAGTTAAGGCAAACTACACCTATTCAGGATGAGCTGCTAATTATGTGTCATCTAACATACCTGATCTGACATGCATTCTCAGACAAAACTAGAAGCCAACCAGTTTCTTGAGTTATTTATTGAGAATGCAGGAGTTGCCTGCCCTCCCTGGAGTCAGACAAGTCATGTATGTTCATGGGCTTACCACTCATTGGCTTTGGTGAGCTTCAGCTCAGATAGAGTTGGGGTCATCTTCTGTTCATGCTTGGTTAGGTGACATTCTCTGCACAACTGAGACCTTTCCTTTTGTACCAGTCTGAGGAGGAGAAATGCATAATTGTCCAATAGAAGAGCCATTTGAATTAATTCCTGGTTTTAATTATGTTTGGAATCTGAGAAGTGTCATGCAAGTGCTAAATAGTAGTATCATTCCTGTAATTAAAGGTACTTTATTTCACTGTTACTATCCCTTCTGTTTTAGCTTCTGCTCCAGATTTTTCCAAGAGTCCCATGAAGAAACTGATCCAGGTTCAAATAGGCAGCACAGTTGATTTTGAATGCAAACCCAAAGCTTCCCCTAAGGCCAAATGCTCCTGGAAGAAGGGAGGTGAGCAGCTACAGGAAAATGAAAGGTATCAAGTTACATTGGTTTATTTGTTTTCATCTTGCAAAAAGCTTTTTTATGTCTTTTTATACAATAGTGTCACCTGTGGGTCCAAAGAGTTGTAAAGCCTCTCTGAAGTCTTGTGTAGCTGAGGGGCATTGCTTGGGTGTTTTTTAACACTGAGGGTACATGCATGTTGCTCTCTGTAAGGTCAAGGACCAGATTTTCTTTTCAGTTGAATGTGGACTTTGGCCTGATTGAGAGAGAACCAGGTGCTGATAGAAAACAGGACAGGCAAAGCCTATAAAACTGTTCCAAAAATCCTTCAACTAAATACCTTGAAAATGCTGGCAAGGAGGCAGATGATACATGTTACACCCATAGTGTTAATGTGGCTGAGAGAGGGGAAAAAACAGTTAATAATTGGGAGATCCAGAACAGCAGATGAAAACAGCAAATACCCTTTCAGGTTCTTTTCAAACAATCATGAACTTTATCTATTAACAATAATGTGTGTGGCCATTGCTTTAGTGTTTACATGATACTAAATGTGGTTTGGTGGTAGTAATTCTCAGTGGAGACTCTGATTCACCTCCATAACATCATATAGACATTTTTTTCCCAGCAATAACCATTAAAGCTTTATTGAATTAGTCATAAACTAAAATTGCAGCAGTCTACTGATTGAATTGTCTAATCAAACTATACAGAAGTGTACCTCTCTGGGCTCTGGATGCTTTACATCTCTCCCACATGGAGGATTACTGCCTTTTCGAGCTTTCCATTTGACACTTCAAGATTTGCCTAAACTGAGAGTTTCAGGTTGTGAACTGGGACAGGAAAAAATATTCCTTGGATAAAAAGTATAATTAAGATAGTCACATATCCAAATTAGCATGAAACTAGGCAGTTTGGTGCTTAGGAGATTGCAGGTGCAGCACTTCAGTTCTCAGTACAGGCTGTAAAAATCTCAGAGGAACAGAATAACTGTTGGGGAGTTTAGTTTGCCCTGAGGTCAGCCTTGCTGCAGCTAGGAGGTGGAGTGTCTGAGTTAGATAGAGACTGTAGTCACAGCAACAGCTACAGAAAGGCTTGGGGTTTGCCTGGGAGCAGTGAGGACAGGATGACTGCAGGTGTTCCTTTTGCAACACACTGGTACTTAGCAGGATAATTCAAGGACAGTGGTATCACTGAACTGTCCAAAAATCCAGACAGGAGACAGAGGAAACTGAATGTTTTCTTTCTGAAGGAGGATTATTATGGCAGTGTGTTCCTCTAGGTCAGCTTTTTATAAAGCTATTTCTAGACCAGGTGAAATTCTCCTAGTCCTGTTCCTGTAAGACACCACATCATGGTTTTGTTTTGAAATGTCTAAACAGTAAAGATGCTGCAAGATAAGTCCAAACTCTTAAGAGGTTGTGTTAGAGACCATTATTTGCACCATTGTAAGGCTGGAGCTCTCTCTTTGTACCAAAAAGGTTTGGACACTTGCTGTCATCTTGATTGGTGCAGCTCTGGCTCTTTCATCAGAGGAACCACAATAGTTTTCAAGTGTTAAGTGGTGTCAAATGTGGCAATTTGGCAGAAAATTAGGCATCTGTCATTACAGAGCTTGACACTGTACCACAGACTTGTTAGCTGGCTGCATGCCTTCAAGCAAGCAATATCTCATTTAAAACAACACCTGTTGGTTTTTCCTTCTGGGTGAAATCTCCCATCATCTTGGGCATTACACCTGATTTTCTCCAATTTAGGACAATTCCTAGGTTTTGTTCTCATAGCATTTCCATCCAAAAGCAAGCAGCAAGAATGGTATCCTTCCCATTCCTGCCTGTCTCTTTTTGTTGGAGCTGCTTTCAGCTAAGCTGTGTAGGTTCAAGTCATGATAGTCAAAGCTGCCAGGCATGCCTTGACCTTGCAGAGCTCCACGTATTTCCCAGAGAGAACCATTCCAACCACCACTTCTGCATGGCTTTGTGAGCTGGCAGGATAGGCATGAAGCCTCTGTCTCTGCTCTGCNAGTTTGCTCTTAAATGGTGACTTTGGATTGCCCTTCAAAAGCAGCACCCACCAGTTTCCTTTGTGGTGTTGGTAGCAGGCTAAAGAAAGTCATGTTCATTTTCTGTGAGTCTGTTGAGCACACCTGATGCTGCCTGCTTAGATTTGTGAGCATAAATGATGGCTTTTAGTGTTGTGCAAAGTGCAGGTATTTCCAAAATAGGGCCCAAAGTGTCTCCTACTATATTTTTGGCAGCACACTGTAAATGGCTTACAGAGGAAGCATAATAACAAGCCAATAATGCTGAATTAATCTAAATGAGGTACATTTGCCTTCAGAGAAAAGCAGAAATGGGATCCTTTGCAGCAGGCACTGGAGTTCATTACTGTCTGCTATGAATAATTGCAATTCAGGAGTTTCTTGCAGCTCTACAATTCTTGCAATTCAGGGAAGTGTTTCCAATTAGCAGCACATTTTTCAACCATTAACTACATTTCTAATGGAGAAGTCTGGTGGGGGGGGTGTCTTTTAATTGTAGGAAAAGGAAGGAATGAGTTCCCAAAAGGAGGTACTGCTGGCCACAGAGCTCCATGGTCTTTGCCTAGGAGAGGTAGGGGAGGCAGAATAAGCTTAATTACATTTGGAGTTCAGACCTGCAGTAGGGTTCAGGCTCACAGAGCATTCCTTAGGAGAGAGAGACAGAGATGAAGTGTGAGATAGAGACTTGGACTCCCCTCCCTTACAATTGCCATTTGCTTGCAAAGAGCAAGAGGGATATCAGTCTTCAAAGAAGAGTGCAGCAAATTATTTTGTCTCCATTAGTCATTTCCTGCAAGGGAACAACTCTTGCAGTGTATCCCAAATGGATAAATACATGTATAGTTTCCCAGTTAAGTAGTTAAAACCATGTTCTGCTTGATTCTGGTGGGGGTGCTTGTGGTAGAGTGGAGTTACTCAGGGCTGGTAGAGAATGGGGACAGTGAAAGGTTTTGATTCTCATGTAGGAGCATGTCCTCTTCTCAGGATGTCAGCACACTCCACCAGCACTCTGCTGCGGGTACCATGGTTAGACCATGCTAGTTTAGGCTGTACCTCAACTGGAAAGGCTGAGAGGCCAAGCATGGCTTAGCATGAAGGTAGAATTAATCCTTAATGTCAGCTGTAAAAGGGAAGATGTCACATAAGATGCAGCAACATGGATCAAATTGGTATGTTTTAAGAAATTTTCCCTTTTGAAGAATAAAAATGAAGCTCAACTACTCTTCCTTCAGTATTTTATTGTAAGAGAGTTTAGATTTAGCTGGAGGTACTGACCCACATGGCTTCAGGAAAGCCTGAAAGATTTTCATTTTGATGGCACTGTTGCTTGTGTTCTTAATTTATTTTTAAATGGTGCTGCATTTTTCAGTATGTAGAAGATTTGGATAATGACTCAGTAAATTTTAATTAAATGAGATGAATATGATGTGTCTTGTGGAGGGAAGAAAATACAATTCAGAATGGATTCAGGAGCTCTGGACTGAGAAATGGCTCAACACTGAGGAATGAAATCTTGCTTCTTGTTACTTTTGCAAAATAGGTGATTTTTTTTTTTCCTTAGAATATCTTGAAGAATCTCTCTTTAGAGAGTTAGACAGTAGAGAGCAGTGGAACAAAGAAATTAAAGCTTTGGGGTCACTGTAGAGCATGCAGAAAGACAGAAAATGGGAATTCAATTTAATTGGGTATTGAAGGAAGATACATTTCCATGAGAATGCAGCTTTGGGCCTTAGTAATAAATAATTGTGGATGATGTAATGAGTATAATAATCAAGAATGAGCAAGAATTCTCCTGTCTTTACTGACTGCCAGATCAGGTACTGAGGCTACCTTGTTTCCTGAGCGGACCAGCTAATTTTTCACCCCATGGGATGGTTCCAGTGTGTACCACCACAGTGGGAGGAGCTTGCTCTTACTCAGGTTGTTCTTTGCCAACCATCTCATACTGTAAGGCCTCTAAAAAAATCTCTCTGAAGTCTATTTTATCTGAAGTCATTAAGCCACAACTAGGTTTTGTTTATTCCAAGATAATCTGGAGCATCTCCAGGTAGAGAGAGCAGAGGATGCAAACTATATCTGCCTTCATCACCTTCTCTGTTGCAGATCTGCCCTGAGACACCTCCATCTTCAGATGGATGTGCTTTTATTGTTCTTTTGTCCTCCAAAAAAAGGAGGCTTGGATGTTAAACCAAGGTTAAATATATTTGATACTAGTTTACCTCATCAAAACCAGAAGACATATCACAACCTAGATAACCCCTTTAAAGAGTTCTTTAAATGTTGTATGTCTGGATATGATTTTTAGTTGATATATAGTCCTAGGCACTTGCTACATGTTGGTTGTAGTGGGTCCTGTGCTCCTGGCACAAATAACTGACTGGAAACAGATTAATACAAGGGATTTTGAGATCATGTGGAGAGGTGCTTCACTGGTAAACAAATCCATCTTTGTTCCTAGATGTTTCTAGATTGACCAAGACCAGGAAAAGACAAAAAGATCCTGCAGACTTTAACTTCACTAAAAGACATTCCAGTGCAATTCGCTTTAAAAATCTCCAGTTTCAGCATCTTTTAACTGTGACAAAGTGATGTCAAAAGAGAAAGAATAGAGGAGGAATAATTCCTAAGTATTTCATTATTCTTAGAAATACCAGTTTTATCTTCCCTATGGTTTGAATTAAGTATTTTTACTTCATTGTTGCATTACAGTTTGAAATGCTGTGATGTGGAAAGCAATGCATTTACTTACCACTACTTCAATAGGAGTTGCCTTTTTTTGTTTGCTGACTTTCTTGTTAATTAATATGGTTTAATTTAGTTGGAATTTGATTGATATATAAAAAGGCAGTCTTGACCCACTTTTCCCATTGTTCCTTTGTACTGAAGTGCTATGAACTGGAAAGCAATATGTTTGTGTTTGTTATTGTATCAATAAGAATCTAAAATAGTTGGCTTTTCTGCTGAATAATCTGACAAAGAGAAAGGTAGTGATTGCTTAGTTGGTTGTGTCTGTTACTTCAGTAATAAAGGAAGATGAACAAATCTGCATACATTAACAGTTCCATTCATGACACCAAATTTCAGGTTACAGCCTTGTGGTCTTGGATCCTGAGGCATATTTTGGCCCTTAGTCATCTGACTATGGTTGGAACTGCACCAACAGGATTTTGGTCAGTAAGGTGAAACTTAAGCAAACCTTTAGATAATGCTGTCCAAATTCTCTGAACAAGTAGGTATGGGGACAGTGAATGNGCTGCTGGAAGCGCTCCAAGAGTCGTAGGTGGTGGGGATAGATGAGCCATGCTTGGGAACCATAGAAAAGAGTAGACAGCACAATGGCTCTAGAAACACTGAGCTTTGGACTTTTCTTCAAGTGTTTATTTCTCCAGACTCTTTTCTAGAGTTTTCCCAAAGCACTCGATGCCTTTGCTAGCCTATTGTCTATCTCTCTGTCAATCTTGCCATCCAAGGAGATGAGGCTGCCTAGGTAGTTAAACTCTTGTACTGATTTAAGTTCTGAATCACCAGTGATGATATGGGGATGGTGAAAAACTTCTGTGGAATACTGCTACTTGAATACTAAGGAGTACTGCTACTTGAATAGTTAAGTTGACAGATCTCAGATTGGCATCTTGGAGCACCACTTGCCCTCTAGTCCCAGATGATATTTGTTTCAATCTCTGAAAATGTGGTGCAGTCTGTAACAATAGTCAAGTAATTTCTGAGTGTGAGAAGTACATGTGCTCATTTCACAGTTGGATTTCTCTGTCACTAAGATAACTAATAACAAATTATAATGTCATGTATAAAACTTGACAGACTGGGCAGAATTGATGGAGCCTGTCTGAAAGATCTCTAATGACAAATACATGGTCCTAACTTGGGTGGGACAGGAAAACTCTTATAGTTTTACCAACATGGACCTCTCAAGTTGGTTAATTAACCCTGAAGTTGGTTAATCCCTCTCCCAATTCTGTTAACCTCAAAGAATGTTAAAGCATGGCTGTGAATCAAAACATTTATATACATAGGTGATTTTAAACCAATCGTTTGGCTACTGGACAACGAATCTTCTTTTAAGAGTTAGCAAGAGATGTTGATTTTGTTTTTGTCAATGGTGTTTTGATCTGATAACCAGTTAGGTCCTAAATTGCTCTCCAGTTGTGCAAATGGCTAAGTGCCAAAGCATTCTGCCAATTATCTCTATTTTCCAGAGCTAAAAGTTTCTGCCACTTGCCAGTGCATCAAAAGCATGCAGGCTGATGAAAATGGAATTCACTTTGAAAATTGCTGCCCTTCAGCAAAATAGATTGGAAAAACACTTGTAGGTCCAGGGAATGCTAAAAGACGTGGGGTTTCTTGTGTGTGTGTGTTAGAGATCAGATCTCTTCCTGGCAGTGGGCCAGCCCCAGTACATTTGTTTTATCACAGTCTGTGAGTATCTAATAATTTGGAGTATACTAAAAGCTTCAGTTTATCAAATGTTTCAGCAGGAAGGGGTAGAGCTATAGCTGAGTTTAGTGGTTTCATAGGCTGCATGGCATTTACTGGTTTGTAATTGAAAGAGTAAAGTCTTTCTCTCTCTTTTTATTTACCAGTAAAGATTTTATTTTCACAATATTCTTTCTTTTTTCCCTAGAATTGATTAGCTGTTGTGGGGCTTGTTTTGATTTTGTGAGGGGTTTTGTTTGTTTGTTTAATTAATGGGAAAAATATTCTTAATCATATCTCTATATAGTATATATTAATTAAGCTTGTTGCTTAATTATTTTAGGCAAGCTAGACTTGCAGATAGCTGAGAGCACTCTAACTGTGATTCATTTTAATTAAACAATAGGCATTTTCTGGTTTATATCCTGATCCAGATTTTTTCCCTTTGTTTGAGCTCAGGCTTTGTGAATGCTGTTAGGGTTTGTTTTTTTAAATGAGTTTTGCATTTTATTTTCTGCTGGAAACTGCTTCAAAGTAGATGATGCAACAGAAACCTTTGCAAAATACACAGCTAGCTAGAAAGTCCAACAACTCAATAGCTTGCTTGCAACTGTGATAGATTTTAACACCTTTTATTGATGTCATTATAATTACCTATAAAATGTATTAATCACATCTTTAACACATTTAAAATGCCTATAAACCCTATTGGAAGATTTAATTAATTAGAAATGTTCCATCTCACATAAAGTGCAGCCAAATACTAATTAGAAATTTGCCCAAAGAAGTTCCTAAGCCTGAGGGAGGTGAAGCTGTGCTGACACTGATGAAGCACACCCTCCTCACCAATATCCCCTTGGCTTAGGGACCTCAGAACAATTGGGAAGGTTGAAAGATGGTTACCTCCAGATGTAAACTGATTAAACTGTCTATAACTCTTTTTTTTCCCCAACATACAAGATGCTTTCATCTGTCATTCTAACAAGGTGATTTGTTAGCACTTCCAATTTGCATCTGTTGCTTTCATTGTTGGATCACCTTTGCCCAAAAAAGAAATGTATTTTAGCTGCAGCCATGAGTCTGGTTGCATATTTTGTAAGAAATTATAAAATGCAATGTTTCTTGATATCCAACCTAAACCTTTTTCTGGCACAACTTGAGGCCATTTCCTCTTGTCCTATCACTTGTTACTTGGGAGAAGAGACCAACCCCCACCTCACTACATCCTCCTTTCAGGGAGTTGTGGAGAGTGAGAAGGCCTCTCCTGATCCTCCTTTTCTCCAGTCTAACCAACCCCAGTTCCCTCAGCTGCTCCTCCCCACACTTGTGCTCTAGACCCTTCCCCAGTCTCAGTTTGCTTTCTAATCAAGGACTGAGTTTACACTTGCATGGGCTTGTGTCTCTGAATCCTGAACAGTGCAAAATATGGGAAAATCCTATTGCATTATCATCATCATCATGACATACAGTTATTTCAGAGTTACCATGCTGGGACCACATGAGGTAAACAACATAATACAGTTAAAAACAGTTTCAAGGTCTCTCCCAACCCCAAACATCCTGTGATTCTATGAAAATTACTCTATTTTTAATTGGTGCAATTGATGGAGTTGATGTGGGATTTCTCCCACAAACATAGAATCCTAGAATGGTTTGGGTTGGAAGAGACCTCTGGAGCTCATCTAGTCCAACCCCCCTGCAGTGGCCAGGGACATCCCCAACTAGAGCAGCTTGCCCAGAGCCCTGGCAAGCCTCACCTGGAATGCCTCCAGGGATGGGAACTCAACCACCTCCCTGGGCAACCTGGGCCAGTGTTCCACCACCCTCGTGGGGAGCAACTTCTTTCTAATGTCCAGTTTAAATCCACTCCTCTCCAATTTAAAACCATTGCCCCTTGTCCTTTCACTGCAGGCCTTTGCAAACAGGCCCTCTGCAGCCTGCTTGGAAGTTCCCTTTAGGTCCTGGAAGGTCACTAGTAGTTCCCCTGAAGTCTTCTCTTCTCCAGGCTGAACAATCCCAGCTCCCTCAGCCTGTCCTCAGAGCAGAGGTGTTCCAGCCCCCTGATCATTTCTGTACACATTTGTGTACACATACACATGTAGATATCTTAAATGCTGGTTCTGCTGGTGTTCAGAATGGTGAGTAATGTACAGATGAGTTCAGATTTGTTGTATATTGTCAGTATATGACCATAAAACTTTGAAGCATCGAGTGGGTAATTGATGCAATTTGATATACCTAAGGTAACAGCATAAATATTAAAGCTTTTTGTCTACAAACCAATGCTGCAGCTTTTCAAATCTCTTCATATTTCTTTTTAGAATCACCTTATTAAAGGATGGAGGACTAAGAATAGCCAATGTGACCAAAGCTGATGCTGGAAGCTACATATGCCTAGCAACAAACCAGTTTGGAACAGCCAGTGGGTCAACAAACTTACTAGTGACAGGTGGGTGAGCTGGAGCAGAGGTCACCAGTGAGGTGATGTAAGCTGAATCACAAACTCTGCAGCACAAGTCTGCAATGATCTGCCATCTTGAGTTTTCAGTATACTAAATGGGATGGAAAGAGTTTGAGAAGTTATAGATCTAACAGTATATAAAGATAAAAGGATATTTGTTACAGATCTTTTATTAGTTGAGAAGAGAGAGGCTGAGGGATTTAGCAAAGAGACTTCCAAGATGTTCTGAACACTTTCCTCCTTTCTCTCACTTAAGAGTGCAATTATGCTTTTAAGTTTGGAGGGTTTTTTTAATCTATTGAGAAAAATATGGCAATCATAGGAATATTTGAGGTAACTATATTCCAGTCCAAAATCTGTTTAGCCCTAAGGAACTAGATGCTGCTTGTTTATGGTAAAAAAAGATATGGTAGAAGCTCCAGCTGCAGGAGCATTCAGGGACTTTAAAGGCAGTAAAACATAAAGTCTTTCAAAAGCAAATTATATACAGGATTGTTGTTAAAAATGTTGTTAAATGTGGTGTTGTGTTGCCCCTTCCTCTGAGTCCTCCATTCCTAGCTGCTGTCTGAGATACTGGATTAAAAGGACCAGCAGTCTGTGAGGTGGAGCTGGAGAAAGAATGTCTCTTTTTCATGATGTTAAAGGTTGGAAAATCTGACAGATTTTCCAGGCTCAGAATTATCTAATACCCTCCTGCATTACATATCCTATATAGCTTATAGATTCAAACAGCATTATTCTGGTCAGTGAATGAACAGCTTCCCATTTTCATTCTGTGCTCCTAAATGATTTGTGTCCCTTTATATACAAATAATAGAATGGTATACAAAGGATTTCTAGAACTAAGTTTTATTTTTACAGTATTTAAAATGCTTGGAATTTTTCTCCATTAAAGTCATTCCAGAGTACCAGGACACTATTTATGTTCTAGATGATATATGGACCCAAATATCCAATGCATTCTACCCATTCCTCTAATTTCCAGATTTTATTAGCTCCTTCTCTCACTCCTCCTCCTCTCCATCTTCCCAGTAGCAGCTATTTCAGCTTCCTGCTCCAAAACATGAGTGGTGTTGCTGAGAACCACACATGCTTTTAAATGGCAATTTCATTGCAGTGCATTTAGCTTTGTAAAGTATATTGTCCTGTGCACAGCAGGTTAAAATTTCCCTTTTCAGTGTTGAGTAGCTCCCAGTGGTAAATGTGCAAGGACACAGTGCTCCAACAAGAGGGGCTGGGCAGCAGCACTTACAGAGCAGCTGCATAATTTGAAGTGACAGTCATTAATCAGATTTGAAGAGCGTGGTAGAACATTAGTAGCAGGAAAAGCTCAGCCATAGAGGAATCCAATAATGGATATTTCTGCTCTCACCAGAGCCAACAAGGATTACTTTAGCACCTTCCAACATGGATGTCACTGTTGGAGAAAGCGTCGTCTTGCCTTGCCAGGTTCAGCATGATCCTCTACTGGACATCAGCTTCACTTGGTATTTCAATGGGACACTCACTGATTTCAAGAAGGATGCATCTCATTTTGAAAAGGTTGGAGGGGTAAGTTGCAAACACCTTCTATTCATTTGCCTTCTGCAGCACAGACAGGCCTTTTTCTTTCTGCTTTCAACATGGTAAAACTAGGGTGTTTCTTCTCTTCTGGGCATGTAGCATTTTCTTGTGTGCTGGTGGGAAGTCATTCATTGAGCTTAACTTGCTACATATCTGTGGGACAGGCACCTTGCTTTTTAGATCTGAATATTATCTATATATATTATCTAGAACTACCTGAAGGGAGGTTGTAGAGAGGCAGGGACTGCTCTGTTCTCCCTAGTGGAGAGTGCTAGGACAAGGGGAAATGGATGGAAATTGCCCCAGGGGAGGTTCAGGCTAGACATTAGGAGGAATTTCTTTGCTGCAAGGGTTGTGAGCCATTGGAACAGGCTGCCCAGGGAAGTGGTTGAGTCTCCATCCCTGGAGGTGTTTAAGAGACAGGGAGATGCTGTGTTGGAGGGCATCATTTAGGTAAGTTGCTAGGGCTAGGACAAAGGCTGCACTTGATCTTCAAGGTCTCTTCCAGCTGGAACTGTTCTATGATTCTATTATCAGTTCCTGCCTCTGTTTCTACATCTGACTTCCCATGATTTTCCCCAAGCTCCCATGGAACACAGCAATGACAGTCTGAGGAACTTGACACAGACTTAGTGAGCTTCAGCATAAAGCTGAGCAAAACCATCCCATCTTCCCTTATTTTTCCTGCACATGCATCCCTACTGTATCCTTCAATGTTTTACCTGAGCCCCTCCAGGTGGAAAGCTGCATCTCATAAATATTTCCTGTGCAGGATGCAGAGAAGCTGCTGGCAAGGAAGAGAGGTTGGGACATTAATGGTTTCTAGAATTTATCTTTCTAATCAAGCCATCAAAAGTAAAGCATTAAGAGAGATGAAAGATGTAGCAAGAGAATGAAAGCAGTTAGAGCAAGAAGGCTTATCAGACTGCAAACCACAGCCAAGGGGTAACAAACAGCTGAGCAGCAGTGTGAATCTGGTCATTAGAAGCCTTCTGAAAGTTTTCTTTTGCATGTTTTTGCCAGATCTCCTGTTCTGGAGGACTAGCTGTGGGTTAGACACTACTATCTGTGAAACTGTGACATTGCAGCACCTAACTGTCTTCTTTTTTTCCTATAAAAACCTGGGAAGATTTAGCATTGAATCAGTAGGCAGCGAACGCACAGATTGTTCTGCAGTTTGCAGTTGATTAAATGGAAGTGCATGTGGAGATGATGAGATTTCCTTGTAGGAGCCATGAGATATTCATAGATCATGTACATGTTCACAAAAATGTTTGGAGAATTACAAACTGACCATCTGTCATGCTGTAATGGGAATGCTCCCATTTCATAGCCCGTTACCTTCCACTATTGCTACATGGACTTTATTTATTTAGTCATATTTCCCCCCAGCTGTACTCTGCTTGTATATACAAATAGTAATATTAGAAAGGAAAGGTTAAAAACATACCAAAAACCTGAATCTGACAGTTGGCTCATTTAAGGCTTCATGAGCTGACTGGAAAATGCAGTATTTTTTCTCAGTAAAAAAAAAAATCCAGCTTTTTCCTAAAACAAACACAGGCATCGTTCCAAGCCAAAGCCTGGGTTAGGTGTTTTAATGTTATTTATTTATATTTTTTTGCCTCTGAGGGAAAAAAGAATCATAAAGTAGCTTTTCACAACAAATTCTCAGTCAGTGCTGAAGAAGAATACATTGCCTAGAGTATTACCTAGAATCAAGAACATTTTACTTGGAAATTTCTCATAAGGGACAGAATTAGGAGTTTTATGGAATTATAGACATTTAGGATTCCTTTTTTTTTTTTTTAACACTTAGTTGTGTAACAAGAGTTTGGAGCTTATTAATAGAAAATTTCACAGGTTACCAAGAGTTCCATGAAAATATTTTTTGGGCTTTGCATCACATTAAGATCAGTGATATAATTTCATCTAGAATTATATGTGGGTCACAGTAAGGAAATAAGCATCAGTATGTTCAAAGCCTTCCAATAGCTGCAGTGTGTATTTGTTAAATGAAAATCTCTGCACCAAGGACTTCAGCTTTCTTGGTCACAAATATGGCAAAAGGAAAATAGTTTCTCAATGGTTAGGTTTTAGATGTCTAGGAAGTCCCTGTCATGCATGCCTGAGATCTCCAACATGTAGTAGTAGTTAGTGGGAACATTACAGGACCACCACCTGGTCTTCCAGATGGTTAGAAAAATACAGGATGTAACACTGTCTTCCTGCTCTTTTTTGTGTTAGACAGATGATTTACACAAAGAGTATGGCCAAGCAGATTCCAATGTTTTGAGCAGCTTGCCTCTAAACTGTTTTGGGTATCACCTGCTCGTAGAGCCCAGTGATGGCTGAGGGTTTTAGGCAGGAGAAGCCAAAGCAATTTCAGCAGCTGCTCCTACTGCATGGGCTACTCTGTGATCTGTGGAGCATGGAGAAAGGAAGGTGCTCTTACTGTCACCTGGACTTGGCCATGCTAACAAGGCTTTGATGTGGCTAGGCAAGAACGTTGATACCACTGATGGTCTGCAGAGCCATGGGAGGTGAGGGTGTCAGTGAAGAGTAAAGAATAGAACTTCGACTTGCAAAATGGGGAGTTTATCTCAAAATGTACACCCTTTAAATGAAAGTGTGCTCACAGTAACCTGTAGAATGGACCAAATTTAGGATTCCCATTTATGTATTTGAACTCCTTAAAAAAAAAATCTGTGATAACTAGACTTAAAAATACTGTGTAGAAGTCAAATTAGTTAATAGAAACCACATTTTTCACTTGCTTAGGGCTTTGAGACAAATAGTTGGTCACAGGGAACTGAGACTTTCTTCATGGTGCCTAATAGCAGTCAGGAGGTGTGTTCCCAGTGCTAGCTAACTATGTTACAGAACCACACAGAATCATGAAGGTTGGAAGAGAGCTCTGAGATCATCAAGTCCAACCATGGCTATCACTAACATAGCACTTCCCCCCTAAAAGAGGGACACTACCTCCTGCTCACAGACACTTGCTGATGGCTGAGAATTTGCTCTCCTGCAGGCTCGTCTGCCAATGCAAGTTTTGCGCAACTCAGTCGTCAACATTTTCACTTGATTTCTTTTCCATATGCAAATACAATCTTAAATTACAAGCTAGTACATTTCTGTTAATAAGAACTTTGTTTGTATTTCAACAGAGTGCAGCAGGAGATTTAATGATTAGAAACATCCAGCTGAAACACAGTGGCAAATATGTTTGCATGGTGAAGACAGAAGTGGATAGTGTGGCATCCGCTGCAGACCTTATCGTACGAGGTGAATTTCAGCTTCAGTTACCAGCAATCATACTCTCTTAACATTTTTTTTCTGTTGTAGATTACAAAAACAACTAGTGGTGTAGATTATAAAACCAATTCATGACTGGAATTCCATGATGAATGACTGTGTCTTGAATTATGTCCTTGTGCCTTGCAGTTAGAGAGAATTTTAGCTTAGTTTTGGATGAGGCCAAATTTTTGCTAGAGAAATTAAGAGCTGGAGGATGGAGTGGCTTCACAGCCTTTCTCACCAACAGTCCTTCAGGTCACTGACAACAGGGAACTTGGTACTGGCAGCTATGAGTTGTGAGTTGCAGCCTCTGCAGACTGGGGCTTGTGACTCTCCAATCCTTCCTGTGAAATGGGCAACTGCTGCCAGAGCCTAGGAGAGGCTTTGTCCTAGGATCATGCTGGAGTTTAAAACACATCATGCAGGCGTATTCCTTCTAATTTACAGCTGGAATGCTCACAGTTAAGCCAGAAGTGGAGCTTCCTTTGCTGATGATACAGCAAGAGAAAAGCTTTGAGCTAGGAAAGCACATTATATGATCAACACTTAATGTATTCTAAAATATGCCAGATATTTTCTAATTATGGATGTACTGTTAACTATTTCAACCTCCATTGCTGGTGCAGATGAGACAAACCCCAGCATTTTTACCAGGATTACCAGAATCAGGAGGCAGCAGAAAGCTTACCTGTGTGAATTGCTGCTGGAGGTGCTGAGCAGATGTTGTGCTGAAAAGCTGCCACAGTGCACTGTACAGTAAAAGAGCTATAGCTAACATATTGGCAGACTGCAGTGATGTAGTAGTAGATTAAAAGAGGACATTGTGGACTAAAGGAAAAGACACTGGAAAGACAGAGGAATTGTGCTGAATAAAGGGTCTAAAAAAAAAACCCAAAACCCAAACAATGTCATCTGTGCTGCAGTTCAGAATAGTTCAGAATTAGATTCTCTTAGTTAGTGGATAGAAAACAATAATTACAAGTGTTCTTAGCCCAAGCTGAATTGGTTTTGTCCTCCCACAGCGCTGATAAAACAGGAACCCATCCTGCTATGTTAGTCATTTCCAGAGTACTGCCTTTACAAAACACTCTGTGTTTTCCCATCTGATTCTAGGCTCACCTGGGCCCCCTGAACATGTGAAAGTGGATGAAATAACTGATACCACAGCTCAGATCTCCTGGCAAGAGGGCACAGATAATCACAGCCCAGTAACCACTTACACCATACAAGCAAGGACACCCTTTTCAGTTGGCTGGCAGCGAGTTACAACAGGTAAAACACAATTCTTGTTACAGGCCCTGTTGAAATGTGTTTGGCCAGGGGCACCATGTTCTTAGTTTCCTTTTTTCCTTTCTTTTTGTTTTTGACAGTTCCAGATGTGATCAATGGGAAAACATTCACTGCAACAGTAGTGGATTTGAATCCTTGGGTGGAATATGAATTTCGCGTAGTTGCCGCTAACAAAATAGGAGGTGGAGAACCTAGTTTACCCTCAGAAAAAGTAAGAACTGAAGAGGCAGGTTAGTGGGTTCTTCTATTTGTTTTTAATTCAAGGATCTTGAATATTAACAAAAGGACATAAAATGGAGGATTCACATCCTTGGCATTTTGCAAAGAAGCTTGGAATTGCCTTTGAACAGAAAAGTGTGTAACTAGTTTGTGATTTTTCCGTTTAGCTGTGGGACAGTTTGTGTTGCATTGCTGAACATCCCAGAGGCATATCATCTAAATACATTTAAACTGTGTTTAGGATGTCAGATCCTGTCAGTTTAGGCAGTGTTGCAGAATCTGAAGGTATTAATGGATGGAAAGAGGTTAATCTTGACAGGGTATTTTCATTCCTAGTGCTTGATCATTGTACACCTTCCATGTAACAAGCGTGTGGCTCAGAAGAACGTATCAATTAAAACCAGGAGTGCACTTAGAGCAAGGCCATTGCCCAATGCATCTGCATAAGTTAATCCTATTAAAAAAAATGAAGCACGCCTCCAGTTCTTAGAAGTTGAAAAGCATTAAAATGCATGGTTCAGTCTGCAAGCTAGTAAGGTTCTTCAGGTGCTCAAGAAAACATCAGCAGCAAGGTGGATGCTGAACAGGTCTGCCCACCTTGTCTCAAAAGCATTGACCTTGGTTTGCAAAAGCAATATGAATACAAGCAGGTTAGCTTCAGAGGAGGAGATTGATGTTGTATGATGTCAAGGCCTGTTGTGATAGGACAAGGAGTGATGGATTTAAACTAAAGAAAGATTTAGACTAGACATAAGGAGGAAATTTTTCACAGTGAGGGTAGTGAAGCACTGGAACAGGTTGCCCAAAGACCGTGGTGGGTGCCCCATCTTAAGATAAGATTGGAGAGGGCTCTGAGCAACCTGGTCTAGTTATATGTGTCCCTGCTCACTGCAGAGGGCTTGGACTAGATGACCTTGAAAGATCCCTTCCAGCTCTAAGCAGTCTATGATGCTATGTCATCTCTTGTATCTACATGCTGTAGACAGTTCTACGTTTCCTTTCCACAGCTCCTGAAATTCCCCCATCTGAAGTCAGTGGGGGAGGAGGCAGCAGGTCTGAACTGGTCATAACATGGGATGTAAGTTTTCTGGCAAGCAATTTTCTTCAGAGAATGATTGTTTTCATTGAAACTCTTCTTAAAAGATGACTTGCCCTGGCTGCAGCAGCTTCTCATCTAGGATGTATATGTGCTCAGTAACATTCTGTAATGTGAGCTCTGCAGGTTTGCCTTCCCTCTTTCTCTTTCCTGTCATACTGTGCTAGGTGGCAAGCCTGAGACTGCTTCTATTCACAAACAAATGTTACTACTAAAAGAGGCCAGGAGGGTGGGGGAAGAGGAAGGACTGTTGTTCAAAGCTTGAGCCAAAGAATTATGCTTTTCCATGCAAATGTGCAGTTCTTGCTTTCCTACCATTAACTCTGGATGTATGTGTACAAACAGTCAGATAATTACTTTGTTAGCAGTCCTCATTCTAATGAGTTAAATGTTAACATTCTGTTACTAACATTGACTACTCATGTGATTATGCTTAGATAACCACACACAATCTAAGCCACTGTACAAATGTAGGATTGGATTCTGTTATAGTTGACTAAGCACTTATTCATTTTTTATGAACTATGGGTTGTGAAATTGAAAAAAAAAAAAAGTATTTACTGGAAAGTGTCCTAAAACAGTATACTTAAATAAGGAATATTCATTATATGTGTTCTCTTCTTGAAGTGCAAACCTTAAAATAGCTTCAGAGGAATACATTTTGCTGTGCTGTACCAGAGTTAATTTGCTAATGGAATGATCCCAAAAGCAGTACCAGAACCTGGTTACAATCACGTACATTAATCTGCTTGTACTTTTCTTCCTGCAAACCACCTCCAGTGCTCAATGTGGCATCACAGACTTCTCTCATCTGTTGGTTTTCTCACAGCCCATTCCTGAAGAGTTACAAAATGGAGAAGGCTTTGGCTATGTTGTTGCTTTCCGCCCCTTCGGCACCACAACATGGATCCAGACTGTGGTCACCTCTCCTGACACCCCAAGATATGTCTTCAGGAATGAAAGCATCTTGCCCTTCTCACCATATGAAGTCAAAGTTGGTGTCTATAACAATAAAGGAGAAGGGCCATTTAGTCCAGTGACCACAGTTTTTTCAGCTGAAGAAGGTATGTGATTGAGTTACCTCCAGATACTTAACGTGAGATGTTTCATCAGAGAGTATAGCAACAGTTAGTTACTAGAAATGAGATCACTTGGAATATGAACATGTTTATATCTACAGTTACCAGTGCTGCTGATCATCTCTCATGTGTTCATTTCCAAATACAGAGCCTAGCATAGCACCCTCTGGCGTGTCCGCAACAAGTTTGTCATCTTCGGTCATCGAGGTCTCCTGGACAGCCATTCCCTGGAAGATGAATAGTGGAAGGTTACTGGGCTATGAGGTAAGCTCCTGGAAAACACTACTCCTGTTTGTAAAGGGTCATGCAGGCTGCAGGACAGCAGCACAGATTTACAGCAGGTTATCATGTAGCCTGCTCTCTTTCTGCCCTACCTACACCCAGGAGAGGAATAGTTCTTCTAAGTATCCCTGAAAACAAAGAGCACAGACTGAAATTGCATTTTGCTTCCTGTGCTAACAGTCAGGTGTCTGTCTAACAGTATCTTTAAAGTGACATGTTTTCAGAATTACATTCACTTCCAAAGAAACTCTTTTGCAAGGTAGAGTTTTCTGAGAGGATTAACTTACTTTCTAGGTGAAGTAATGGTTTTCTTCTTGTCAGTTTTTAATTTAAGTGAGATCTAATATTTCAGTTTCCTTCTTCCTTCAATCACACTAAAAAGAGCAGCAAGTGTGAAAAGCAGATGGATAAGAATTTGGGGATTTTTCTTACACAGAAAACATTTTTGAAACTTCACTGCATTTCTGCCTTTTTCAGCTAAGGATAAAAGAAACACACTTCAAGGAGTCAAATACCACGCTGTGGGGTAAACAGTCCATTTAATGCAAGAGTTTAAATGGTTTTTGGTTTATATCATCTACTAGGTTAGGTACTGGAATAATGGAGGAAAAGAAGAATCTTCCAACAGAGTAAAAGCTGCAGGGAATGAGACATCAGTAAGAATAACAGGTTTGAAGAGCAACTTGGCATACTACACAGCTGTCCGTGCCTATAACAGTGCAGGAGCAGGTCCCTTCAGTGCCACAGTAAATGCTACCACCAAAAAGCCACGTGAGTATCTTCAGTTGGAAGTGGGGAAGAGACATAATGGTGTGTTAGCTCCTGCAGGGAAATGAAAGATCTGTGCATTACTGGGAATCACAATACACATAAATGACCTGAATTTTCATCAGACCAGAGGAGTTACACAATTAAATGAAACATAAATCTTCCATTTTCTACCTTTTGCTGCTTTAGCAGGATGAGTAAGTAAAAACTCAGCTATGCCAGTGAGGCTGAAGTAAGATATATAATTTCTGCATAGAACCTTTATTATTATTGTTCTAGTGAAAAATTTCTGTTATTTGGAAGGGGGGAAAAAAAACCCCAGACTTGTTGAACTTTTCAGGGGTTTATAACATATTTATAAGTTCTCCAGGGCATGGCTTTTGAAATGCAATGATCCTCATAGCATTCATGCAAAACAATCCTTCATGGCCATTGTTTCCCCTTGAACAAATTGCACAAGAGGCCACTTTACTATTAAAAAGGAGAAATGAAGCTGGAGAACAGATTGTCAAAGGCTGCACTAATTTTTCTACAAATGGAAATATTTTTAGTATGCTCTTGCATTGTATTACAACTCAGAATCAAGGTCATCAATCTTGAAGTATTTCTGTCAGACTCACAAGAATGTACAATTAAATCTGTCTGCAAGGTCAAATTCCCTGGAACAGTCATTAAGATCTTTCTACCAAAAGGAGTCACATCATCAATATTACAAAAATAAGCTAGTTTATCAGAAATGACTATATGCAAAAATGAGGACTAAACCAACTCAGATCATCATCACATTTACCAGAGTGTTTAAACATATTCTGTGCATAGCTACCATGAATTGCCTGATCTGAAGTAACTAACTCAGTGGCTGTAGCCTGTGCCTGACATGTGATGATTAGTTTTCTCTAATTAATCATCTTTGTGGCTCCTCACTAGAGGTTGTGCCAGTCTAGTGAGTTCAGTCCTCTTTTTTTTAGTGGCCTTTGGGATGGGTGGCTGAGAACTGGACAAGCACCTGAGCCCACTGGTTTGAACAGGAGCTGTGTCAGGCCCTTAGTCAAAATCCAGCTATTTGAAATAATTAAAAAGAACAAATAATGTTCCATGTATCTTGCTGCTGAATAGAGAGAGCAAAAACCACTGCAGTACAGTAGAGTGTCAGTCTGAAGGATTTTGCTAACTAGTAGCTGAACTAAGACAAATACTTCTCTGTACTGCTGCAGTAGGACCTGATTTTTCATTCAAATGTGAGATTTTTAATCAATGCCAGTTTCTACCTAAGCTTGAATATTTTGTGATTGATGTGTTTTGCACTGTCAAGGATTTCTCTGCACATTGCATTCACTCACATGACTTACAAATTTCTTAGTAACTCTTAGCCATATCAAGAAAAACACAAATCCTTAAGGTTACTTAGGAGTGTATTTCAGGTTTGTTTGTCTTTGACCATTGCAGTACCTTTGCTTTTGGAATTGAAATGAAGATTCATGTTCCTAGCCCCAAAGGGCAAGTGTAGCTTGTTCTATAAAATTTTGCTACATAAAATGGCAAGGAGCTGGGGAAGAGTTTATAAGGCAAGATGTTACAATTATTTCCTATTTAGAAAGCCTTAAAATGCAACAAAATGTTTTATCAGTTCTAATGTATATGCCCAAGCATCTGAGGAGTCTCAGAGAAATGCAAGTAGCTATTTGCACACATAGCCCTGGACCTGTACTTCCTTAGGTGATGTGAGGTTCAGGATCTAACCTATTACCAGTGAAGTTCTGCAGTTCTGAACACTGAAGATTACTGGAGATTTTGGTATCTAGAATGAATTGGAGCCTTTTGAATCACTGCCCTAAGTCAAGTAGTAGACAGAGGCTTACAGGGTTCTTTTGATATAAATATTCTTCATTTTAGCTATAATTATTCTTCCTACTCTTCAGATGTCATCTTAATATTTTGTTGTTGATTTACAAAAATGACTCATTTCTTTAGAAATCCAGCTGTAATATCTCAGTGTGAAAACTATTCATCTAGGCTGTGATGCTTAATTCTCTGAAGCAAAACAGTGTCCTCTTACTTTTCACAAGAAGCAGCTATTAGTGCACCAGGTAAAATCTTATTTAGTCTCTAGAACAAGGCACATACTGCAAAAATAAAACAACAACTAACCTGTGAGCAGTTGTCTGACTTTAGAATAAGTCTTTTAAGCCTCACTCTTACATTTGTGTGTCTGCTTTGTCTTAAGAAGTATAATCAGCTGGGTTTTGATCTGACTGCTCATGGAAAGAAACAAAGAGCTACTTGTGTGAGAGAGTTTAAAAATGAGAGTGTGTTTAAAACCACTGCCAGTGTTTAATACTGGCACCTTCAGCATCAAAGGGTGGCAGGGTCCACCTAAGCAGCAGTTGCCTCCACTAGGTGACAGCAACAGTAAATTGTTTTCCTTAACACATTTAGAAAAGATTTTAATCACTGATTGTGTCACTGCATGACCCATTTTCTGGGAAACCAACTTGAGGCTTCTTAAGAGGTTTGTACTTGCCTTCTCCTTCCCTGAAAGCTTGGCAGTTCTGAGATACATGAAAGCCTACAGCCAAATGCTGCTGCTTTTGAACTAACAGTCTGAGATGATTGGTAATGAACAACAGAACAACAACCCCAATAGGTTTACTTGGCCCAAGCCCACTATTGTTCCACTGCAGCTACAGAAAGCATACAGGCTGCTTTGCAAATTCACACCTCAAGTTAAAAGAACAACAAAAAAAACCCACCCTGTCAGATATTTTCACATGCCAAAGATGTCAAAGTAAATCAGCATGGCATGTAGATTTGAATATTCAATAAGACTAAATTTAGCTAACAAATAATCTCTTGTGAACTGCTTGTTTATTCTCTTGGCAGTCTACTAAAACTGGAAATTGCCTGTAACCATCATTGGTTTCATTAGAGTTTGTTCTAATTGCTCAGCCATGTCCTAAGCCACATGCTTTTGGCTTGCTGTGTTTAATGAAGGACCAGCAGCAGCTACTACAGCTTCAGGAAGAACACTGATCCCAGCTTTTCTTCATCCCATTCAGCCTCTGAACCATAAAGTGTACAAACAAGAAGGCTGCACTGGAGTTGCCTTTGCATCTGACATGCAATGACAATCAAGTACCTGAAGTATTATTTCCCACTGTAGTCTAAATCCAATTAAATTAAAGCCATGCTTTCATTGTGTATTTTTAAGCTCCTAGTCAACCGCCAGGAAACCTGGTGTGGAATGTCACTGACTCCAGAGTAATCCTCAGCTGGGAGGAAGTAAGAGCCATGGAGAATGAGTCTGAGGTGACTGGCTACAAGGTAAGTGAAAACAGAACAAACATCTGAAAGCAACTCAGATTTCTTTTTGTTGTCTATTTGCAAGACAGTAAGGTCAGAGGATGCACAGTAGCACATCAAAACCATTTTGGAGCCACCTCCTTTGATAGATTTTAGATCATATTCTAACACTGTCTTATGAGCCTTGTACTATTTATGGTTCACTACATGCCTTCTCCTTGTACAAACAAAGCCAGGAGCTGCAAGCATTGCTGCCAGCTCTTGGTATCCCACTTACTCAGATGGATTAACATCACATGTTTAACACATTATAACTGTATAAAGAACCCAAATAATCCAAGATTTAGCTGATGGGTATACATTCTATTGCTGGCCAGGTGTATTTATAGTACCACATATGTCAAACTGTTACACTTAAACCTTTTTCTTCTTACCTCCTGTTGGGACATGCTCATTGTCTTGATAGAAATTACATTTCCTTCGACTCTAAATCTGATCAGTGCACAAATGTACAAGTATTTAACTGGGTGTTGAAGAGAACAGCTGAGGATGTTCTTGATGAGCTGCATACAGCTGGATCCCACATCCTGCATGAAAGATTGATGCTCAGGAGCTGACTCTGCTGTGTTCTGAGTTGTACTGGCAAGAAGCACATGTTTACAGCTTGCATAACCCACCTAGTTTCATCGATGGTAGCTGACCTAAAAACATAGCATCTAGAGTTTCACACTCCACACTCTGGCTCCCACAACAATTTCAGGCTCCCCTGTGGATAACAAACATTGCTGAGTACATGGGGATAAGATGAATTTTGATCAACCTCGCTAATTTTACTGAAATAAAGCACTTAAGGGATCATTTTCATCTCAGAAGGCAAAAGCAATGTGGTTAACAAAAGTTGGTTTGCCAGGAAGAGAAGAACCAACAAATGACATTAAAAGCCCCAGAGCAGCCCTAGCTTGGTGGCTGTGGAAGTGAGCCATGGAGCTAGGTCCCACTGAGAGCATGGAAGAGCAAGGCACACAGCTCCAGGGCAGCAGCGTGGGTGGAATTCCAGTAACTTCACATTTTTTCCCCCCAATTCATCATTCCTGCTGTTTTTTGGGGAGTTAGGATTGCTGGGGTTTGCAGTGGGAAAATTCCCAAGCTTACCTGCTTGTCGAATTAGTGAAGCTCTGCCAGATGAAGGCACCTGGAGCCACATGTGCCAGGACATTGCTCTCCATGCTCAGCCTTAGGGACCCTTTGGGCTTCTCAAGCCTTCAGGACAGAAGAGAGGCTGAAACCTCCTCTGCTTCAATCCCTCCTCCTGCTTGATCACAGTGATGCTCAGATGCAGCTGCTGTTGTTTGGACACCAAATGCAGTTCAGTTTCAGGACAGAATAATCACTGAGCACCTGCAGAACATGTTCCAACATAGTCTGTAATTTTGATTAGTTCTCTCATTCCCAAACTACATACTGGCAGAAGAAGCTGATACAGATAATGACAGATTCCAAATAGTGGGATAATTTCTAGAACAATACATTATTAAGATACTTCACAGAATACATTATTCATTTGTTGTTATTACACACTGTGCCATTTTAGATTAAGACTGGATTAAAAGAGCTTGATTGATGAATGCAATTCTGCCTTGTAACAGTAACCAAAAATCAGATCTTCTCTCTCATCTCATCTTAATAAAAAGCCTGAAACCCCTTGTTTCTAAGAAGGACAAAGGAAAATTGCTGCTTAGGTCCTCCTGAGGGAAATGAGAAGCTACATCCTCTGTCCTTGTGCCCCAGGTGTTGTACAGGACCAGCAGCCAGCCCAGCGTGACCGTGCTGAGCACAGACAAGACAAGTGCTGAACTTCTGCTCCAGCTTCATGAAGATTACATCATTGAAGTCAGAGCAACAACTCCTGGTGGAGATGGCACTAGCAGTGAGCAGATCCTGATTCCCAGACTAGCTAGTAAGTTGATGCTGACCCAGTATTCCTTTGTCATGTTCTTACACAGTGTGCTCAACCCATCCCAGGACCTCCTAGAGAGACAAGCCTGCCTCGGTGTAGTGAGTCAGAACTCCATTTGCCACTGACACCCAGCAGATGCCAGGGCTTCTCTTTGCAGGAATTGAGTCCTTATTGAGGGGGAGGAAAAAAAACAATTAACACTTGTATGGCATGTGGTAAAAAGGCAATAAAAAGAAAAGCAATTAACAGTCTTCATGCCCTTGCGCATGACGAACTTCATTCTACTGAACTGGTAAATTACCATGTAAATTGGTATTAAAAACATTAATTTCTTGCCTTTTTTCTCTTTTTTATTATTACCTTTGAAACGAAAGACCATTTGTACCTTTCCAGCATTGTGCAAGGCATTTCTAGAGTTCTGAAATACTTCTTGTATTTCATTGCTGGTCAGAAAGCAATAAAAATGTACAGTAATTTTTGCTTAGCAGGTAGGAAGAGTAATCATTTGGCACAGCAGAGATACTCTTTATGCTTTCATTTAATCCTGACCTTTTCCATTTGTCACAGGTATGGATGCAAGAGGTTCTGGTCCATCAGTCTTGACTATCTTCAGTGTATCCAGTTTCTTGCCAACAATATTTTCCTTGACTCTGAATTCAGTGTTGTGATGATAGGTTTTCATTCACTGGGGCGGGGGGAAGAGGAATCTGTTACTACAGAAAAGTGCTTTTTTTTTTGTTTGTTGGTTTGTTTTTTTTAACAAGACTGCAGTGGTTAATGCATGTTTTTCTTCTATCCTGATGTGTTTTTAAATTCTTTCTATATCACTGTAGGTTGAAGTAAAAATATGATGTAAAGTTTAGCAAATCCTTTAAAAAGGAATTGAAAATGCCTTAATACTTGAACCAAAGGAGTTTACATATTACATATTTCAATGTAAGAGAAGGGAGAGCAATGGCACTGTGGTCAGAGTTAGGAGGAGGAGCTTAGCTCAGTGACAAACTCCCTTTGGCAGTGATACTGAATGGTTTGGGGTCTGTTCGACAGGGTTACAACAACATTATCCTCCACACAAAAGATGGCATCAGTGATGTGGTGTTTCAGATGAGAAGTGGCTGTTCTTAAGCAGTGGCATCATCCAGGGGATTTGGATCAGTTTTCTTACTGCCCATTAGATGAGTTACTCTAAATCTAGCAACAAGTCAAAGCTGGAAGGTAAAGAAAAGTCCTAGTGTGGATTTTAGTCCAGGTTGGGGTGTCCAAGAGGCAAGGCTACCATTACTACTCTCAAGATGATTCCACAGCCATGTTTCAAAGAAGGCTCTTTTCTCTCACACCACATGGTCATGTACCTTTTCAAACAAACACCTAACCTTCCTCTCCAGCAAGAGATTTGGAACTTTATTTCCTGATAGCCTCACCTTATCTTTCTTAACTAGGTTCTTCATTCATAACCAGATTCTCCCACCCTTCAGCATCATTTGATTGCCCTTCTCTGAACTCCTCTCAGTGCATTCCCCTAACAGAAGTGCCCAGTCATAAGCATTACTGAAATGCAGTTGCACCATGGCCTTAGGAAAAGGGACTACTACTGCTACCACCACCTCCAGTCGTTGGGATGTGGTACTTCCAAATATGCAGCCTCCAATTAGCTTGCTTTTTTTGGTCTGCACTGTAAACACATCCTTAAACTCACTGTTACATTCATTACTCACCTTCCTGCTGCTCTTTGACCAATTCAAGAGTATTTTACCTGGTTTGACACTCTAATGCAGCCCATTCCTGTCAGGATTCTGATCAGTTTATGGCAATACTATAGGTTATAATAAAGAAAAAATACACCAAGACACTTCAGGCTTGCTACTCTAGAGAAATCTATGCCTGCTTTCATAGCAATATATTAAAGATACATCAAACCTGATACATTTGACTTCTAGAGTTGGGAGTTTAGTCCAAACAGCCTTTTAGACACCTTGTAGAACTGCCTCCAGCCATGGTAGAGCAAATGTTCACATGACAAAGCAAACCCTTGGAAAGACTGGGTGCTTTCTTTACTCTCACAGTAGTATTACAACACACAGAACTAGAAAGGGAGAGAAACAGGAGTCATGAAATTATGGTAGGACTATAGCAAAAATACCTTGATATGCAGTTCAAATAGCAAATTACCTTTTTAGTATCCCCTCCAGACAAAATGATGTGCTAACTGTTGAAGTAAGCAAGATCTGTATATACTGTACATAGATAGTTATAAATGGCTAGTTGCTTTTCAATGTGGCTAACCAGTGATGTTTTCAGACACTTGCAGAGGGGGGGAGGGTGGGTGGGAGATGGCAAAAACAAACAGGTGTTCCTAGTAAGTATATAGTTATGTTTCATGCAACAAAAAGGGTGACTTTCTATTCTTGTTTCACAAAAAACTCAAGCCCATCTTCCTGTATTGCCATTTCCATGCAATTGCACATTGTATTCTTTCCTTTCTAGTTATATATCTCCATGAGATATGTACTGAGTACCTTGTTTCATATTGAAAAGGTTGAAATTTATCCTTAAAACTTCCAGTTGTGTGTGTATCCTATGGTTATCTGTAAGCATTTTTTTCTATTACTCTAATAAAATATTTATTACATTGAGGCATAGCAGACTGTTTCACAGTGTTCTTGCTTGTTCACATTAGAAATTTGCACACATGGGGATTTGCTGCATCTGAAAAGGATACTTCCTGTGTCTCCATGAGATTCCTGCTAACTAGCACTCAGGACACGAGTGCTTTCCCTCACTGCTGGAGGATTAAAACCTCAACCCCTATAGCCAGTCTTACTGACACAGAAAGCAAGGCAAGAGGGCAAAGAACAGCAAGGATGTAAAAAGCTTTGGTCTTACCTTAGAGGAGTCAGCCATGGACAGAGCAGGACCCAAGGCTGTGCTTGAGCTTCTCAGCTTTCCCTGTGCCCACTGGTTTGCAGCACATTGGACAATAAACCCTTCCCTTGCCTTTGTTTGCAATTAGGCTGTTTCCTCTCTGAAATAGGAAAAAAAATGTAATTATAGTGAAGAAGAGTTAGTTCTTTATCATAATTCATCACCACTTAACATTAAATCCCATGTCCTGTTTTCCCCTGCGGATTGCCTGTTCCTCACATACTGCAGCTCCCCATGAAGCTCAAGACTTTCTAACACCAAAACCTTCTCATTGAGAAAAACAGAACTGTGTTAAGCTTTTAAAGCATTCTACCTACATTATAAGGAACAGATCCAGCTGCTGCACTGAGGGTTAATAATTATCCCAACATGTTTACAAGTGTGCAAGAAGACGAAAGATTGAAGTATTTTTTCCTGAGTGCATTGAGTTTTCCCTTTCAGATGGTTGTAGGTAGCTACTTATCTTGCTCTGTGTTTCCCCCAGTGTTCAGATTAATCTTCCTTTAACCTGATCATCATTTCTTCCTCATCTCATGTTAATTCAGTTAATATTAACATTTCTTTGTGGTAATGAGACTGACTTGAGAGGTGGAAAAAAAAACCCAACAGGTTGTCACTGAGAAAGTCTAGGAGGAAAAGGTGAAGGAACCATAAGGGGTTAAGGTGTGAGGTCCCTGAGCCAGCCTACCTCTTGCAGCCTTCTCCAAAGCAGCTTCTGTGACTAAACAAAATAAGCAATTCAGGCCTGGGGAGAAAAGAAAATACAAAGCATCACAATGCTAATAAAAACCAGCAACATCCCCTACTTGTGTGACTGGAACTGGGGGTGATGGGGAAGGTGCTTCTGCCATCCCACCTGCACCAAAACTAGCCAGCATTTTATCAGTTACACTTGCTGTTATTTGGAATCCAGGAAGAGGCAGTAGTAGCCTTGAGTCACTGTTGGCAGGAAAACACTGTTATAAAGTGTGTACTTTAATACCTTATCCAAAACCAGCTGCATTCCTCCAAGCTGTTCAGTAATGCTGAAGAGCAAAGCCCAGAGCTGAGTGGAGGCAGCTGGGAGTGCTGGGGGTTAGGATTTGGGGATCTGGAGGGTGAGGGCTGTTCTTTATTTTAGATTTTGGGGTTAAAGTTTCTTATTCTGCACTGTGATTCCTCCCAAGATTTGCTTTCTAAAGTTTCTTGTGCCACCTGAGTAATGTGAGTTTTCATTCTTTCCTGACAACTGTTTATACAAAAGACTTGATGACTCCTCCTGTGCTTCTAAAGTTTGAATTTCTCAGACCTAGCAGGTATAAGAATTTAAAAACACTTTTTCTTTGGACAGTTTACTCTGTCAGATATGTTGCAAACAGGCAGGGCCCTCTCTGAATACCAAATGAGTTCAAAAAGATCACTTTTAGCCCTGAGAAATATTGGCGATCTCCATTTTCTCCTTAATTTGCCTTGTGCTGGTGGAATGCAGACATGGGCAGTGCCTGTCAGCTTCTATATGTTACATCTTAATAACAGGCAGCAAAGCAAGGGAGTGCCTGTACCTGACACTTTTCTGTCAGAAAGAAATGACAATGGAATATGGTGAAAACAAAACCGGTTTGTAAACAGACACTTGCTCTCTGAGGAGCAACAACCTCCTCGATTGTTTTATGCTAATGCTTTGAACTCCTGAAAAGCAATAAAAAGAAGGATATGTTTAGCAGAGCTCTAACTGAATGTGTGCTATCTGGGGCTTTTAGCAAGCTTGCTTGATAAAAAGAGGCCCCACTTTTTTTTCAATCTGATGCATGCCTAGTGTCAGCTGCAGCAGACTGGAGGGGGAGAAGGTGCACCACTTGGATCTGGAGCTCTCAGTCTCTTAGAGCAGAGCTTTGCTGCAAAGACTCCTCACAGTTGCTAGCTGCCTCCCTGGTGTGTGTACAGCTTGGGTCTTGCTGGGAAGCAGGATCTACAGCCTCAGAAAAAGAGGAGAGACATTTGTCATTTTCCAAGCCTAACACCTATTTCAACAGCCTCAGCAAGTGGCAGCTGTCTGCACCCTGCACGTATGGGAGCTGTTTCTCAGAGGTGCTATTCATGTCCCACCCTTTGCCTTGCAAGTCTTTGCCAAGGTCAATGAGGTGTCCACATCCTGAGCTAGCACCAGTGGGATTGGTCACTACCACTCCATCACAGAGAGCTGCCTGCAGGATGAGTTAATGCAGACAGACACTCCCTTGGCAGCTCTCCCACAGACCAGTGTGTCCCTCCACACTGCCCTTGGCAGAGGACATCCTCTCCAGGACCTCTCCTCAGTCCTTCCGGGAGCGGCACGGCTGCTGTCCTGACTCCAGGCAGGGAACTGCTGTGCTCCCACAAATGCCTGCAGCCAGCACAGCAGGAGCGACCTCAGCAGCAGGAGCTGTCTCATCCTTGCCAGAGGAATGGGGCTATTTCCAGGAGATATCCTCAGAGTACACGTGTGTGTCTGTACATAAATACACTTTCCATAAACACAGATAGCTGACAGTCTAAAATAACCCAAATTTGAGTCTCTCTTCTTGTTTTCCTCTTGCTGGCAGTGGCTGTGTGTTGCCAGTCCTGCCTCTCATTAGGTGCATCAAGAAGTTCTCCTCCCCAGCAGTCTGATCCTTCAATAAGCAGACACTCACCTTTCCCTCCCTGGGTCCTTCTCATCAGCTCTAACTGCCACGTTGCAGTGTCTGTGGTGGCCTTATTGTAATTCATACCCTGCTTTGGTTGTGAACTCTCTTTTGAGACTTCTCAGCTTGTGCATGAGAGTGTTTTGATATCAGACTCTCACAAGACCTTCATGTGCATCTTTCCTTTGGTTTTCCCCATCTCCGACAGTCAATAAAACTTTATAAATTTGGTATTAAATTTCTTTTCTTGAGCTCTGTGCTGATCTTTTTCAGCTCTCAAAGTATCTTTGCAAGTCTCTTTCTTTTTTAAATGCCCTAATGTAAGAGACTTGCCAGTAGCCCTCGGTAGCATTACTAAGACAAGACACTTTCTTCCCCATGTACCTAAGATTATTTTCTTACCCTTTAAGAGCATAATTAGTCCTCTGAGGGCTGGACCATGCCTGCTCTCTGTGCTGTGCTCTTCATTCCCTCTCGGCGATTAATTCCCTTTGGGTGGGAGAACATCAAGGCACTGGCAAATGCTGAAAAAGGAAGAAGCAGAAGCATCCCATTAGGAGCCAACAGAAAGGATATAACTTCAAGATGTTCATTCATTCAGCCCATGATAATTTTAATTTAAAGCAACTCCTAGGATGGGAGGACACCCCAGAAAAGAAAAGAGCAACTGCTGAGTGAGTCCAACTCCTTGCTGTCCACTCAGTCTCCAGGCTTTCCAAATCCCACACTCCTTGGGATGCAAAATGATCCAGAGCTGCAAAAGGAGAACAGACATAGAGTCACTTCCCTTTCTCCAGTGCCAGCTGAGAGTGCAGGATCTAAACCCTCCAGTAGCACAAGAAGAGGGTTTGCATGCCCTTGGTCAAAGGTTGACCTCATACCAGCTCCCATCTGGCTCTTAATACAAATGCAAACATAGGAATGCACCTGGCATTTGAAGGAAAGCACCTGGCAGCCCTGCTCCACAGCAGCTCCTTGCTCTCTCCAAGCATCTAACTCAGCATCCTCTGGCTCCAGGACTCAGGGAGCTGTGGGGAGCTCCCCAGCCTGCTGCAGAGCCAGAGCCCCCCCAGGCAAGTGCTTCAAAGCACACGTAGGGACTCATTCATAGGCAGTCTGAGCCCATTGCTCTGCAGCCCTAACTACAAGTGCAGATTGATTTCTTTGGTCACCTCCAGGGAATGTGCTGTGAATGCTCCCCTGAGATGGGAGCACCTAAATGTGCTCCTGGTGTCCTTTAATTGAGAAGGAATCTTGACAGGCAGGAGAGGTGTTCATCAAGATTGTTCCCCCTGATGATTTCATTTGAGGGGCTCTCATGCTGGCACACAAGCCATGACCTGTTACATCAGCTACAGACATGAAAGAAGTCTGAGAAAATAAGGGAAAACCCTTTTTGATGCCCTTGATGACAAAAAATAATCAATCCTTTTCCCAGCTGAGGGCCTGTGAAGGAGTCTATCAAACAGGACATGTGTTTAACAAGCATGTCTCTCATTAGCAATCCAAGGAGGGCCACGCTTAAAGCAGACAAATAATTTTTGTCACACTTCCTAACATTGCCACCAAACTGAGGCTTTTAAAGTTACACTTGTCACAACACTAATTATCTGTTTGAGCAGCAGAGCTCTCAGCAGATTGAATGAGTTCTTCTGTTGGGAGAACAGATCCTTGCATCAGCTGCATCTGATCGTCGTTACTTTTTGGATATAGGATGTAAATAGACTCTAATGACAGGAGGTATGGCTTTGGTACCTTTAGAGCAGCTTCACAGGAGACAGAGGGGAGCTTTTCTGCAGCAGCCACAAGCTTCTGCTCATGCACTGGAAAACAACGACTTGGGGGTTTGCGTTGCCTTGGAAACACAAAAAATAAAGCACCATTAATTACCTATTTTCAAGCAACCAGAGGATCCAGTGCTGAGGGCCTGATCCAAGGCTAATTAAAACCTTATCCCCGTTTCAGCAGACTGGGACTGATCGATCAGTCCTCCTAAAGAAGGAGAGGACTGAGGCAGAAAAGAGCTCAGCCAACTTCTACTTCTGCCCACGTTTCCTGAAGAGTTACCAGAAGGCTTCAGGCAGAGACTCAAAGCAGTGCTTTGCAGTGGTGCCTTCTCACTTTCACATCCAGGACTTTGTTAACCTTGCCAGCTGTTTATTTTGTAAAATGTATTCCCTCTTTTTTCAAAGGTAAGGCTGACAAACATCCCTGCAAACACATACACAACACCTGCATAAATTCCACAATATACATCTTCTCCAGACAGGAAATCATGCTAATAGTCCCAGGCATTGGCACAGAAGCCTGAGTTCAGTCAGACCTTCTGCTATCACTCTTTCTGCCCAAAATACTGCCAAGAAGCAAGGTCTCTACTGTTATATCTTCAGGATAATCATTTCTAACTGTTAATTAAACATTTCTTTAACTACAGACTGCTGGCTTTTTTCCACCCACTAGTAACTGTTGCTTTGGTCCTAATTATAAATCTTTATGAAATAGGTGGAAGGCTAGAATCAACCTCTTCTTGTGCAAATTTGAAGTTGTCCTAAAATTTCCCTTTGGAAAGACTGTTCCCTGCCACTGCCAGCACAGCCCAAAGCAATCAGCTAAAACTCCAGCCACAAAGGTATGGAAGGATAAAAGTAATTTCAGGAAAATCTTCTTCATATTCTCCAGGAGCCCTTCTTATTTATGACCTGGGCAGTGTCCTTTCTTTTTCATTTACAATGAATATTAATCTTGCTCTATCAACCCAAGCCCAATTTCAGAGTATTTTCCACTCATTCCTATTCACAAGGCTGACCATTGGCACTAAAGAACTTTGGCTATCTGGTTTCAGATTTGGGCTGGGGATTAACACAGCAATGCTTGACATCACTGCAAGGGTTTCATTAAATAGGTGCTGGAAGGGGGGGAAGTCACAGCCTAGTCAAAACTGGGCACACACACAGATGAGCTAGAGAAACATCAGTAATCTGAGGCTCCAGCCTCTGCAGCCATGCACTGGGCAGAGAGCAAGCCCCCAGGGCACAGCCTGGGCAAATGCTGAGCACACTGAACTTCTGAACCAAAGAGACCTTGCAGCAGTCCCCAGCTGCTTGCATGGGGTGCAGCAGTGGGCACAGCAAAGCTGCATCAGCACAGTGCACTGGTGTGATGGACACACCTCATCTCCACCATCCACACTGACCCCTTCTTGTCTCCATGGGCAGGAATGAGCTCCAGCCTCACCTCCACAGTGGTTAGTGCTAAAAAGGGCACAGTTCAGCCACAAACCCAAGGCTGACTTTCTCCCTTAACCCCAGGAGCCTGACTCATCTAACTTCAGCCATACTTACAGCTTTTCCATCATGCATATATGCTCCTCTAGAATCATAGAATCATTTAGGTTGGAAAAGACCATGAAAAAGATCATGAAGTCCATCCCAAGTCCACCCTAAACCACATCCCTGTGAGGTACTCTGCTCTCTGACCATTGGCATTCACATCTATGAAGTTCAAGACCCATTTCAGCAGCACTTCAACCTGCCTCCTCCACTTAGGAGGTTAATGAGCAAAACACATTGGAGACTGTGACTTCTCCCAGGTCTCTGTCTGCCTCCTCCCAACCTGAGCTGCTTCACCTCTCAGCATACTTCTAAAGAAGCATAATTAACACTTCCAGAAAAGAAAAGCACCAGGAACATTTGTTTGTTGAGAAAATCATCTCTGACCAGACTCAAACAGTTCCTTCTCTCCACTGACACTGTTCAACACCTAGAGCTGCCAGGGCCCATACTGCACACTGGAGTGAGTGTGCTGGGGTCAAGCTGCAGATCCAGCCCCCACATCCCTCAGCCCACCCTGTCCCTCCTCCACAGCCCAGGGATGGTGTTTGGAGCTGCTGCTCAGAGCACAGGATGGGGCACAGCCACCTCTCAGGCTGCTGGAAAAGCACCACTTCCATCCTGTAATGCTCTGTAAACAAGGCAAATGCTATTTTTACATTTGGTATCAGCTATTTTAAGCAAAAATTTTGCTTAAAATCACACAGTCAGACACCCTTCTCCTTTTGTTAGCTATCCATTTCTAACTGAACTATTTATAGCAGCAATTTGGAGTTTTCTTTTCTCTCTCTCCAATTTCCCTCAGGAATAATGCCACTGGCAATCTCCATGAATCTCTTTTGACTCTTTCTGAAGGTTAAACTGACTACAAGGAAGCTGGATCAAAGGGAAAGAAAAACTTCATTCTAGAAGCACAGACATATTTACATAACACAAGACTAGGCTAGAACTCCTCATTTCCACCATGTAGACATGCTTGTAAAAAGCAGATAAATATAGGCATTTTTAGTTCATTTGGGGAGGGGAGAAGAGATATTTTATAGCTCATTGAAGAGAGACAAGGCTGGCAATCAGCACAGTCTGTAATGCAGCTAATTGAAAAGATCCAGAGTTTTCAGGCTTTCCTGCCTGAGAGAGATGAAGCTCTGGGAGCCAGTTTAGAATGATAGAAACTCTATGGTTGGGAAAGACCTCTGAGCTCATCAGGTCCAACCAGCCACTTAGCTACCATGCTCACCACTAGACCATGTCCCCACATTTTTTGACCTCTTCCAGGGATGGTGATTCCACCACCTCCCTGGGCAGCCTCTTCCAATGCCTGATAACCCTTTCAGTGAAGAAATTCTTCCTAATATCCAATCTGAACCTCCCCTGGTGCAGCTTGAGGCTGACTGCTGACTGGGAAATGACTGCCAAAAATCAAGCAGATTGGTGCAGGCAGCCCTCAGAAGAGCTTGATTTCAGCCTCCCCTTCTGAGCTGCTTTCTGGGCTTCTCAGCTGTGAGCACCAGTTTTGGCAGTAGTCTACTAATAGGACTGATGGGAGATAATACAAATTGACTTATGCTTGGTCATTGCACAGCAATAATAAAAAATGAGATAAGACATATTTTTTTTCATGACATTCCCTAGGAATTGGCCTTTTTTTGGCCACCTCTTAAAAAGTCAGAATAATGGGAAGTTCAATATTTATATTAACAAGTTCATCATGTCTCCTCACTGATGTGCTAGAACCAAATCCATAGCTGGTTTGATATCAAACACCCACTCCTGCCTGCTCTCAGAGGAGCAGAGCTATCTGTTCTGCAGTTAATTAGCTATCCCCTAGGAAGACATGAGAAAGGCCATGCTTCAAATTAGACCCATCTGGTAAAGGCTTCCCTGAAAAGATGACACTTATGTCATAGTTTGGAGCTAGCAGAGGCAGAGGTTTCCCAGCAGAGGCCATCTGTCCTGGAGAACTGCTGCCAGTCCTCAGGATCATCAATTAGTCCTTAATGATTGTTTATGTGAAAAAGTTGACTGCAGGGTCAGGAGGTTTACCTCTGAGGATGAGCATGATGGTGGAGCCTAATAAAAGCTCAGGCACTGAGATGAGGAGCAGGACATCACTTCCCAGCACCTGCCTTTCCTTCAAGGAAACAGCAGGACTCTTGTTCTTTGAGTTCAAGTAGGAACCAAGATGTTGCTGCTTGTGGCCACTTTGCTGTTTAAATGAAGCATGCACTGGAAAGCATGGGGCACGTTTAGGTCTTTCCCCCCTGCCCAAGAGGTTTTAACTCAGTATCTCTTATTTTTATGAAACCTCATGGTTTAGAACCCTCCCTTACACCTACCAGAAGTCCCAGCTGCACATTTGGGATGAAAGCCCAGCTTTTAGAGATGAACAGACCATGATCTCTAGACCCAGAAAAGGTACTAACAAGGCTCCATTAGACACAGCCCATGGCATGGTTACAGCCACAGCTTCAAGACTAAATTGCTACAAACTCCACTTCCTCAACCTCAGAGGAGTCTCAGACAGGCTTGGCTCTGATTTTCCCTCCCTATTCCATGTAGTTTCAAGTCATTTCCAACATGCCACGTGCTCTATTCTCTGGTCACAGTGCAGCTGAAGTGCTGTCACACCAGTCCTGCTGCTACTAAACCAGCTTCTGTCTCACTGCTCTTATCAAGGCAGCACAGGGCTGGGACCAGCTTGTAAGGAGAGAAATTGCTTACATAATTTATGTCTCTTGTTGTCAACCTAACCAGAAAAGCTTAAAAATATAAGCAGCCAGCGTGAGGAACAATATGCTGCGAATGTTGAATGATATGGTAGAGAATGGGCAATACTTAAAATTAAAAGAGAATAAAAATGTAAGGTATTAGAGAAATGGCAAACGTTGTCTATGTTTCATCCATCAAGAATGCATCAAGCATTGCTTCCAAGACAGAAGATGATGATGGCCAGGTGGTTCAAAAAGATATTTCAAGTGGCAAATAAACATTCCTGCAGCAAGTGGACTCTGCTGCTGTCGTGTCACACCTGTAACCTCCATGGGCTTCAGAGGCATTTTTCATTAGTGATAAGAAAAAAAAAGCATTGGGACATCTATTTGTCTACATATGCAGAACAGTAAAGTTATGTGAGCACAGTAACTCAGACACAGAGAGAAGAGATGCACAAATGAACATGCCAAAAGGTGCTGGAGCATCACTGTTCATGGGGAGAGAACCCTCCTCTGGCTCCTGACTTCAGGATCTCCTCCAATAGATGAGTGTAAATATATAAAATAAATAGAATCATACAATGTCCTGAGTTGGAAGGGATTGTCCACAAGGATCATCCAGTCCAAATCCTGTCTCTGCACAGAACCACCCTAAAAATTACATCATGTGCCTGAGATTCTTGACCAGATGGTTCTTGACTTGTCAGGCTTAGTGCTGTGACTGCTTCCCTGGGGAGCCTGTTCCACTGCTCCACCAGCCTCTGGATGAAGAACCTTTTCCTAATATCCAACCTAACCCTCCCTTGGCATAGCTTCATGCCATTCCCTCAGGTCCTCTTGCTGGTCACTAGAGAGAAGAGACCAGCTCCTCCTCCTCTGCTTCCCCTTTTGAGGAAAGTGTAAACCACAATGAGGTCTCCCCTCAGTCTTCTCCAGGCTGAACAAACCAAGTGATCTCAGTCATTCCTCACAGAGCTTCCCTTCTAGACCCTTCACCATCTTTGTGGCCTCTTCTGGACACTCTCCAACAGCTTAATATCCTTCTTTATATTGTTATCTTTATATTGTGGTGCCCAAAACTGCACACAATACTTGAGGGTGAGGCTACAGCTAGATATCATCTCCCTTGACCAGCAAACAATGCAGTGGATGTGATCCAAGTCAGTGGACTGCTCTCTGACCACCAGCAGCAGAGAAGATGCCAATTGCCAGGTTGAGGGTGAACACCACACATTTTAGAAACCAAAATCCAAGTTGTTGGGTTGGGGAGTTGTTTCACCACCTTCATTTGGATTTCTGTCTGTGGGAAACCTTTCCTGAGTGAGGCTCTTTGCAGAGGAACAGCAGGACACAGAGCAGGAACAGCGTGAAGCGAGAGCTGTCGAGGAGCAGCAGCGTTGTGCGGGAAGCTCTGCCATTTGCATGTTAAGCTGCAGCTATTCCCTGGATGCTCAGCCACATGAAAGCAACCCCAGATTTTTTAGTGAGCAGCAGATTTTGAGCTTCAGCCTGAATTTAAAGGTGATGAATGTTTAGAGCTTTTCCTGTGCTTAAGCTGGAGCAGCGTCACTCAGCTCTCCTTAGGAAGAGAGGTGAGCAAAGCTCCAGCTGAGCCGTGCAGGAACGTCAGGGTCACAATCCTGTCTGTAGCAACCAGTGTCTGACATCAGCCCCTGTTCCCAGTGATGGTGGCCCTGAGACACTGGGATGTTGTATGAGAGACACTTCTCCGATATCAGTGACCTTAACAAGAGCTTTTTAGCACTTGTCAGGGCTAGGACAGCTGAATCATTTTAAGCATGTAAATGCAGCACGAGTGGAAAGCAATCGCAGGAAACTCGCTGTCCTTTTCACAAAACAATCCTGAGGGAAGTTCAAGACATTTAAACTCAATTTTAACCTTTCTCATCCTCAGTCATCACACTTATTTTTGACCAGGCTGAACATTTCCTACTTGACATGGCAATTAGGCCCTTCAGTGATGTGCCATGTGGCTGGAGGGGTAGACAGGGCTAACACCCACCACCTTCATCCCAGCACCATCAGTGGTACCACCTCAGTACCAGCAGCACCAGCCAGCCAGGCTGCAAGGTATGGGTGCTCAAATGCACTTCTCACTCATCCTCCCATGATGCTCTGATAAGCAGTTGAAGCTGTCATCAACATCACCAAGCTCCCCAGTATGCTGTTTCCTCTCTTTCTTTGGCATTTAGGAGCAGGTGAAGTGAGAGATAAAGAATAAAATTATGACCCTTGTCACTGTCTTCTAAATGAGAAACACTGATATGGCAGCATAGTTGAATATTGAAGCAAGAGGCAGACCTACACACTGGATTTACTGACATAGATGTTGGTCTCAGCTTTTGAATTCCTGGTGCTGGTGAAGGCTGCAGAAAAATTATACATATGAAGGGTGGATAAGAGGCAAGGGCTTGCTTTTGCCTGCCAATGTCCAAAGGACTTGAATGATTGTTGGTTTCTGTGGGTTTGTGACTAGATTGATACAGCCTATGCTGAAGTACACTGCTAATACAGATGAGAAATTAAACAGCAATAAAAGCTAAGATCTTTGGATTCACCTGAAATCAACTGGGGAGCATAGGGAAGGACCCCTACAGAGACTGAGTCAACCCCAGAAAGGAGTGGATACCCTCCAGAGGGTTATTATTTCAGTGCTTCTGGAATGGTCATTTATCTCACATACTAGTGAGACAGCACATGGTCCCATCTCTCCTCAAGTTGGAGCACAACTTCTGAAGCCACAGGAAAGGAAGCAGACAGAGGTGGGGACAGCTCTCCTCTCACACATTCCCTCCAGCAATGCAAACCTGCACTGAGAGCAAAAATCAGCACAGCTACCTATAGTGAGACTTAAAAAAGAACGGTTTCAAGATGCTCTCCTTCCCCTCTGTCTCCTTCCTCTCATGGCACTGAGAGTCAGTTTCTCACACAACTGAAGGCAAGTGCCTAACCCTCAGAAGAATGTTGTTTTAAAGATGAGCACTCAGAAAAATGCAATCCTAGATGTCCTGGTTCAGTGCTTCACTGAAGGGTGAGCTCAGGTCTGACAGCAGCTATCCTCACGGGCACTGCCAGCGCTATGCAGGGGCCATGGGGAGAGCCAGCTGGTGTCACCAAGCCAGCAGACTCACTTAGCAAGGCAAAACATCCACCTGGGGCTTTGGTAGACTCCTGTTCTGGCCTCTCAGCTCCCTTGCATGAATGCTTTTGTGCTTTGCTCTGTTGCCTCCACAAGCGCTGACGGTGCCGAGGCACTTGGTGTGCTGAGACCACTACTTATGCTGATGATGAACATGACAAAGCTGCTTGGGGTTTGGGGTGGTGTTTTTTTTAGCTGCTTGTTTATCTGTATCTACCTAAGTCCCTTGGTCTTACGCTTGGGGTAAGTTTTGTTTTACTTTCTGCCTGTAAACCTCCTACCCAAAGGCTTCTTCTTCCAGTACTGCAGACTCTGAGGCATCTGTTAGCAATAATATTTGACACTGAGCAGTCTCTGAGGCTTGCTTTGTCACCAAGCACCAGAGAGCCCTCCCAGCCCCAAAGCACCTTGAAAGATTCCTTGTGTCTGCCTGCAGGACTCCCACTGTGCATCCACCATATAGCACAAGACCATGGGCTGGATCAGACCACGCACTGAGGAGGAAAACAGATTCTCCTTTTCCCTATCTCCCTTCAACAAATCCACACCTGATGATCATGCTGCCTTTTGGCAGCTGATGCTACCTTGCACCCCTTTGCATTCACCTCTTCCCTCTCACCTAGTCCTTGAGCACATCATAAACCTAGTACTGCTCTGGGACACAGTGAAGCAAACACAAAATGCACTGATGGACACTTCTGAGCTTCCCCAGCACTCTTCTCCTTTTCAACCATATCCTCTCAGTGCATGATGCATTAAGCTACTCAAGGTTTAATGCCACATTTAGGGTATGGAGCAGAAGTTACATAAAACAGCAGCATCCCTGTGTGTAAGGCAAAACTGATAGCAACAATTGTAGCTCACAATGGCCACTTGAAATGGGGTTATATAAAATTGCAGAGAGCACCAGAAATTTCAAAATAGAGAAAAAATTCCCTCTGACACACCTATAAAATGGAAATACATTGCATATTACTTCTAAATGTGTTATTTGATGGGAAATGTGGTCATACTGCATTTAAATGTGTAGCTATCTCAGGATTTATTGCATCAGTTGAAAGTTTTCATGGTCAAGATAAAAAAAAACCACCTTAAAAAAAAGCTTTGAATCAGAATTGCTCACCTTTAGCATGGTCATTTGGGGTCTGCTCAGGCTTCCAGGCACAAACAGCTCCACATCTTACACACATTAATGGTGCAGTCAGGGAACATCACCACTGGAAAGAGGAGTTAGAAAAAAGAAGCTGAATCACCTTGGGGACTCAGTATGTGGGGAATAAGGCTCACCACTATATAACCAGCTAATGAACTTCAGCAGGACCCAGTAATCTATTACAGGAGCTTAAGAAGTTAGCTTTAAGGTTAGATGGTACAAAATGAGCATAAGCATGAATGTTCTTACACCAAGAGTGTTCACAGCAGAGCACTCCCAGATGGGATCAGCTTGGAAATGTTCTGTGAATGAATACACAAGGCAAGAACTTGTTATCTTATAACTGATGTTCCTAGAGATAACTTAGTGACAACATCCACTTCTTCTAGAGCAAGTTCAAAGCCCACAGATGAAGCCTTGGCCCATCACAAAAATTTGGGAGCTGTTTTTATAGTCAGGTTTTTTCCTGTTCTCGTTGTAGGCTATCAGACTGAGGGGACACATTTGTTAATTCATGTTTATAATTCAAACATTTACACAATGGACAAAAAAAAAAAAAGTAAAAGCAAATACAATATATATCTTTCTTTTTCCAGTTAAAGAAGACAACTTCAAAACATAACCTTAAAAATGAAAGCCAACATTATTTCTAGATGCATAGCTTTTTATGGTCTCAAAAACACACACTCAAAACCAAGTCAATGTTAAGCAGATTTTGGAGATAACAACAGTCTGAATTGGGAATTCTTGCCCTGAAATTATAATGCCTTTGTATTGCCACAAAGAAGTTAGAAAACAACATATCTAGCTCCTTGCCCTATACCTGCAATGGGCAATAGAAAGCCCAGCCCAAGAAAAGGGCTTTTCAGTGACTATCCACATCATCCTTTTCTTAAACATGTGTAAAGGTAGGTGAACAAAAGACAAAAATGAAGGCTGGTGTGTCCTGTGCTTCATATTTCAGCCTTAGCTCTGCCTTCTCATCACACATGCATTGTTAAATGGATTAATGCATGGGGCTGAAAATCACCAAGCAGGTGTCTAAAAGACATCTGTAAGCAGTTCTGCTGTAGTCTAATTAGTCTTCTAATACATATTACAATGCAGAGTCATCATTATTTCCTCTTCATTAGCTGTTGATATATAATACAGCTTAAAAAAGTCTCACTCCTTTTTTTAAATAATAAAAAACCCACCCAGAGCTTCTTTCTGCCATTAACATAACAAAGGCAATAGGAATATGATTAATGCATGTTATCTAAACTATGTGCCTTAACCATTAAACCCAACACACCAGCTCAGCCCAACCTGCAGCTGCAAGCTAAAAAACACACTTGTCAATAGTAACACTTGCACCAAATGAAATGTTTGGAGAGAAAACAACAGAAAAAGAGCTGGCAAGCTCAGTATATGGAAGAAGAGTCAGTGATAACTTGCACTTCAACTGTTTCAAGAAGAGCATACACAAAACCATACAGTTTATCATTTGATTAGGAATAATTCCAAGTGGGTTATGAAGAAACTAATCCATTGAGTTCGATGAATTTTCCAAAATTTCTTTATGAAGATATGTCCACCCCCAAACAATAAAACTTCAGCTATTCTTTAGATAAAGAGAGAGAAACCACCACATCCCCCATTCAAATTATTCAAGGCATGGTCTGAGCTGGTGGGTAGAGAACTACAGGATATCTCTATCTTGTAGTCACTCCATGAGAGCAATCTGTGTCAGCTCTACACAGGTTAAATTAGTTTTGGCTAGCAAGAGCACTGTCTCCACCTGAGCACACAGCTGCAGGATGGAGACATTGCTAACACCCTGCCCTGCTGCTCAGCTGGACTTTGCAAGCACACTGAGCTCACAGGATCCCAGCCAGCTGCTGCATGTCTGAGCCACAGGCACAGCAACACCAGAACACCTTCAGAGCCTGGGGCTGCCAAATGTTGATGGGTGACCTTAGGAGCACCTCTGGCTCTGTAAGTCTCTCTACTGGGATAACTTGTGCTAAGGACAAGGTCATCTCTAAGATTGTGGTTCAGGTTTCCTCTGTATCAGAAATAGTGCTTGTCTCATCAATAGTGTGGCTAGCAGGACTAGGGCAGAGATCATCTCCCTGGACTCAGCACTGGTCAGGCCACACCTCAAATACTTGGTTCAGTTTTGGGCACCTTGAGGTGCTGGAGCATGTCCAAATAAAGCATTGGAGCTGATGAAAGGACTAGAGCATAAGTCTTGTGAGGAGCAGCTGAGGGAACTGGAATTGTTTAGTCTGGAGAAAGGAAGCTCAGGAGAGACCTTATCTCTCTCTACAGCTTCCTGAAAGGATAGAGCAAGGTGGGGGTTAGCCTCTTCTGCCAAGGAACAAGCAATAAGACAAGAGGAAACAGCCACAAGTTGTGCCAGGGGAGGTTTAGGTTAGACATGAGGAAAAAATTTCTTCCCCAAAAGGGTTAGAAGAGGTACTAAGGTCTCACTAAAATAAGACATTCCCTTTTCCGTCTCAAAACTCAGTTCTCCATCAAACACTGAAAACTATGATGAACTCACCAGAGGGGACAGCAGCTGAGGAAGATACATTTTTATGCCTGCTTGGTCCTGCCAGCAGCCCCTTAATTACAGCACAAGGCAAGTCTTCAGCAACTTGCTAATTATGCCTGATCCCCTAAACTCAACTTAAAGCTTCTCTGCACTTCTGCTCTCCACCTTCTCTGAAAGAGCAATAACAGATGCTTCACAAACCAATCCCTTATGAAAAGCAACACCAAGTCTGTAATGAGGTTTTACTGCAACAACAACAGATTTTACTCTTCCTCTAGAGATCTATAGAAAGCTGGTCAATTTTTAGAAGAATGCAAGCTTTTAGGAGGAAAAAAACCCCACAAATTGACCCCAGTCATGGAGCTGATACAAGCAGCAGAAATGTCAGGGCTGAGGGGTTGTGCCCTCTCACCTGCTCTGCACCCAGCATCCATGGTGAATCCACATCCTGCTGAAGCTTGCTGGGGCCTCACCAGGGAGTTGGCACCACAGTGTCACTTTGTCCTCATAAAGGATGAGCCAGATCCACTATTAACAACATCGAGAGGCTGGAAATAGCCCCAGGATTAGCTAGGGACATTTCTGTCCATGGCACAAGGACACATTGTCCAAGCATGTCACCTTCAGCCAAGAAGAGAGGAGGTGCTCACCTGGGGCTGTCTCCTCTCTGAGGAACATAGCAGCTCACAGCACATCATCTAGCTAGCTACGACCACACACCAACAGGTAGTCCAAGTCCCCTCTTCTCATGACAGGGTGAGAAGAGGCACTTGCCAGTAACATCTGCAGAGCCAAGCCAGGACCAATTCCCCTCTCTGTGCTCTCATGTCTCAGCAGAGCCACAGGTCACTGCAACATTATGGAGCATTGCATTTCAAGAGCACCCCACAAACACACATCAACAAGTGCTGAGAGTGATGCTAGGGGTGGGTAAGGCTTCAAGCCTTCACTTTGAAGGCAGGGAATCAGCAGCAAATAGGTTAAACAATTTAGCACAGGTTGTTCAATAAATGAGTTGCAGAGCCTGGGCTGAAATTCAGAGAGCTTGTCTCCTGTGATCATCTCGATTTAACGTGGCTAGAACCACCTTAATTACTTGGGTTTGTTGTTACAGGCAAAAAACTTGAGCATAGGAAATAGTATAAAGGCCTGTGCAATTCTGAAGAGAAAGCTTGATGGGATTTTGTCTCCTTGGCTGCAGAAGGTTGAAAATAGATGGGCCACTGAGTTTCCTTGGTTGTTTTTTCACAGGCTTTTCTTTTTTTCCCTTATTTTATTATCAGCCAAGAACACTCTGAAGTCTCCCAAGGAAAAGGGTAATGGTGTCAAGAAAATTTAACATGTATTTGAGATGAAGTCAATGCAGCTCTATTAGCTTTAGGTTGGCTGCTGCTTTTCTTTTTTTTTTTTTTCTAAAGACATGTTTACATCTCAGCTTAAAGAAACTATTGAACCACATAGAAGTGGAGTGGTGTGCTATACCTCCAGGCATATTAAAGTAGCCAAGGAGTACAGTAGCTTGATAATGTCTTGATGCACCATGGACATAGCATATATTGATCACTCTGTATACAATTAATTACTTGAGTAAGTGCAAGTTTACAATCAGTGTTGCTCCTTACTCTTGTTTTCTGTAGTGAATAAAACTGACTGGAGCGTTATGTGTGGGAAGCAATCATGTTCCTGACCTTAGAAGTGACATCCATCCACAGTAATGAAGCATGAAGGCTTTGGAAAATCATGCAGAAGAGCAGTTATGCTGACTGGTCTCTCATCTATGATTTAAAATGATTTTAAATGGATGCTTAAAGCAACATGATTTCAAATGTTGTGTTTAATTGATGTTAACCTCGAGCTTTAAGGAAGTCAGAGGGACTGCTTGCTTAATTTCAGTTCCAGACACATCTATATGTGACAAGTCAATGCTGCAAAAATGCTTAGAATACTTAAAGGCAATAATAAAGGTAATTCTTCCTTTGTCTCATGAAAGGTTGCAGATATTGATATTGTTGTCTAATACTAATTTTATTCTATTCTAATACTTCACTGTGATACAGAGTACTGTGTTCAGCTCTGGACTCCTCAGCACAGGAGAGACATGGACCTGTTGGAGCAGGTCACAGAAATGATCCAAGGGCTGGAAGTTCTCTGCTGTGAGCACAGGCTGAGAGAGTTGGGCTTGTTCAGCCTGGAAAAGAGAAGGCTCCAGAGAGACCTTAGTGCAGCCTTTCAGTAACTAAAGGAGTCTATAAGAAAGATGGGGACAGACTTTTTAGCAGGGCCTGTTGGGATAGGACAAGGGGTGATGGTTTTAAGCCAAAAGAGGGAGATTTAGACTGGATAGATGGAATTGCTTACACTGAGGGTGGTGAGACAGTGGCCCAGGTTGCCCAGAGAGGTGGGAGATGTCCCATCCCTGGAACCATTCCTGGTCAGGTTGTTTGGGCTTCTGAGCAATCTGATCTAGTTGCAGATGTCCCTGCTGTTGGACTAGATGACCTTTAAATGTCCTTTCCAACCCAAACCAGTCTATGATTTCATGATTCTGTGATAATTGTTGACTACTGAGCAGATATAGGTAAATGTCTTTTATCTCTGAGACTTTGAAGATGTGATGACACTTCCACTCAGGCCAACACCCACTTAGCACATCACGAAGTAACAGTAAAATCAATTAATTCAACAGCTATTTCTGCAGCCCAAGGTGTAATTACCCATGAAATGTTGATGTTTTTCAGGATAGCACAAATTCATCATTTATGCTTAACTTGGACTATTTTTTTTCTCTCCATACACATTCAAGAACAGCAAAGCAATGCTTGGATGTGCAGATAGAAAATGGCAAATGCAGGTGAGCTTGTTCTCATCTCTTCTGGACCAGTTCAAGCATTGCTGGAACACTTGGGAAGGTGTGGTGGGGCACAGCCAGATCTTCCAAACACAAACTGAAGGGCTAAGCAGATCACTACCAGTAAAGGCATTTGAACCCCTAGGTAATGCCTTTTTTCCCACCTCTTGCATCTTTCCTCTGCTTCTTGTTCCCACAACCAGAGTTTGTGTCCCTAGACTAGGAGGTTTCTGAGTAATTTCTGTGAAGCTCTGTAGGGAACCATCTCCTACCTCAATGAACACATGCTTGCACAGTACCAGCTCCACAACAGCAAGTTACCACCTGCCAGACCTTCAAGGACATGCAATGGAGGTGGGTTTCCAAAAGCACTCTACATCCACTGCACAGAGCTACATCAAGGAGTTTGCTCCAGTTAGGGATGCTGGATATTAACAACAACTCTAAACATCATAATTAGTTCATCTATCTCAGCCTTACAGTAGCCTTTGTGGAAAAGTATTTTACAGTTGAATAACTTCACTCTTCTTTTAGGTCTATGTAAAACAGGCAACATCAGTATAATCCTTAGAATCTAATAATGATTCCATCAGCATAAAATCATTATCCTTAGGCAAGAAGGAAACCAATTCAATTATGATGCTGGTTGAAAAATTGAGGGTGAAAAGTTGTAGTACATATTCAACTTGAGGCTGGAAAAGTTGTAGTACATCTTAAAATGGTTGCTACAAAATTTGTGCACCCAGGCTAACAAATGCTAATATGTTCTTTTGTTACCTTCTAATTTATATGATTCATGTAAGCCTGCAGCAAGAAAAAAAAAAAAAAAACCAACAACTTCTTTTAAAATTCATCTATGTTAAAAAATAGCAATGCAATGAATTGTAAAGTTATTAGCATTCCTGTCTGGTTGTGTTATTAAGCTGTACACATCAAATCTGGTAGTACAAGTGCAGAAATGTCATAATGAAGTAGAACAGCATTTAATCAGAAGAATTTCTAAAGGTCATCAGAGCATCATATAAATTCATCCATGCATGCCAGCAATATGAAATAAGTAACTGAAAGAACACAATAAGAATAAACTTCAATCTTGGAGCTTTGTTTCCAATAGTGGAAGAATTAGCTGAATTTCACAGCGAGAGAGCAGCTAACAAAAAAAGTACTGAGTTCTGTAGCTTTAATTAATGAAAGACTAATCAGAGGCAGATAAGGAATTTTACACAAGGGAGCTAACGAGGTATGTACACTGATAGCTTCCCAGGAACAGCTGATCTCATATGTCTCCCTAAAACTCAAAAGAAGTGTTCAGTTCTGGTTTTTTTCTTCCTCATTAGCCACATGAGCCCTAAATGATTCCGTTTAAATAACCAATGATTTGTTAATCTTTTTGCTCCCATAACAACAGTTTGACTGCTTTAGGACAGGTATTATAGGCCTGATACTTGGCAGCTCCAAACAGTGAATCTGCCCTAGGAGGACAGGCTGAGAGAGCTGGGTTTCTTCAGCCTGGACAAGAGGAGACTGAGAGGAGACCTCAGCAATGCTTAGAAATATGGGAAGGGTGAGTGTGAGGAGGAGAGAGCCAGGCTCTGCTCCATGGCATCCAATGGTAGGACAAGAGGGAATGGGAGCAAGTTGGAGCACAGGAGGTTTAGTATTAAGCTGAGGAGGAACTTGTTTGCAGTTCAGGTGCCAGAGCACTGGCCCAGGCTGCCCAGGAGGCTGTGGAGTCTCCTTGTCTGGAGCCATTGCAGAGCTGCCTGGACACATTGCTGTGTGAGCTGGTCTAGGTGATCCTGCTCTGGCAGGGGGGTTGCAATAGATGAGCTTTCTAGGGCCCTTCCAACCCCTAACATTCTGTGATTCTGTGAATCTGCTTTAATATTTCATGTTATATGGTGACAGTCTCTGTTTTCCTCACTGAGCACTGTGATGCTCCAGCAAGGTCAGACCAGACGCAGTGGTCACCCAGCACCAGGCTCTGTTACCCAGAGTCATGGAAGAGACATTTAACATCACCAAGTTCAACTATTAACCCAGCACTGCTTCCTAAGCACCACATCTGTGTGTCCACAGGCTGCCCAGGGAGGTGGTAGAGTCACCATCCCTAGAGGTGTCTAAGAAACTTATGGAGACATGGTTTAGTGGCATGGTAGTGATAGGTAGATGGCTGGACTTGATGATCTTAGAGGTCTCTTCTAACACTAATGATTCTGTGTTTAGCAGCACCTTGGCTTTCCAAAAAAAACCTGATTTCACTGGGATACTCCCCAGAATAAAGTTCAATTCACAGGGATTAAAGACATCATGATCTGGCTCAGAAGGTGCATTTACAAGCTCCAGGAAGGTGATAAAGTGCAGTGGGGCAGGGACATCTTCCACTAGATCAGGTTGCTCAAAACCTCATCCAACCTGGCCTTGGACACATCCAGGGATGGAACATCCACAACTTTTCTGGGCAACGTGTGCCAGCATCTCACCAGCCTGACAATGAAGAGCTGCTGCTTACTATCTCATCCAAATCTACCCATTATCAGTTTGAAATCCTTACCCCTTGTCCTATCATTATACTCTCTCAAAAGAGTCCTTCCCACTTCTGGGGACAACCTTTGTTTCCAGAAGGTCTCCAGCCCCAGGGCAGAGGAGCTGGAGGGGCACAGCAGGGTAGGGTGATGAGCTCTGTTTCCTTCCCCTGAGCAGCCACTTTTGGGCAGCATGGATCAGGAGCACTGCACTGGAGACTTAATCCTTTATTCTGTTTGAAAAGGATCACTGTTACATTTTAATGATTTTTTTATAATGGTAGTTCTTTGTCAGAATTCAAGCTAACCATATTCCTGGAGCTGCAATAACAGTACCAGTGCTGGCAAAGAGAACAGAAAGCAGATCAAGTGCTTTACTACTTCCACATATTTCAGGTGGCCAAAGCTCCAAGCAGTGAGAAGCCTGTAAAATGTCTCTCTGGGTTTTCTTAGCCTAATTGCAAATGGGAATTTCTTACAAAGCAACTGCTTCTCTCCTGCTAGACCTGCAAATCCTCGGAGGCCCTGTGTGTGCCTGTAGCTGTGTTGGCCTTTTCCCTCTGAAAGGAGCACTCATGGTCATGGAGGACACTTAGGATTTGGCACTACAGAAGACACAAAATACAGATACTATCTATTTCTACAGGGAGAAGCCAGCTGGATTATTCTCTGTGATTCTGTCCATCACCAAGAGGAAAAGAGAACATGCTGCTCTACATCCCAAACTACTCTGGAGAACTCACCACTGTCCCTGCAGGGAAGTGCTTGCTTGCTTCTCAGATGATACAGAACTAGGTTTTTCAGCCCAGCTCCCAGGAACTTCTCCTTCTCCATCCTCCTGCTCAGTGCCTGTGCTGGTGCCCTCAGTGTAGGGCAGCAGGGACTGAGCCTACAGCCTTGGACTTCAGTTCCCTTCACCAGAGCAATTCTTACACTGGTAGGAATTTGGTAATAATACCAAAATCTGAACACACTTGGTCATAATAGTAAAATCTTGATCTGTACATTACCCATCTACTCAGGCAGGACATGACACAACATTACACTCTCATTTATCATCTCCCCATTTCATATGCTCCCTCTAGGCCCCATCAATAATTTGTTTTATTTTATATATTTTTTTTAAATTCTAATAAATGACTGCAAAAAGCAACAGACAACTCCAGAGGCTGAGCAGGGCCTCATGCATCATTTTTTTTTTCCTCACTTCATTACTGTCTGCACTAAATGAAAGAATTTATAACCACACTCAGGTTCCCTGAGAAATCATCCTAGCAGCATGTTTACTGAATCAGCAGGAAAAGTGAATAAACAACATGAAATCAGAAAAGAAAAAGCAGTACCCAGACAAAAGCTAGAGGAGCTGAAAAGAACCAAGAGATTATAATCTTAAATTAAAGCCACAGCAAGGGCAATATAAAAGATATTCTAATCACTACATCCAATTAAACAAAGTAAATCACTAAAGCATGTTAAGTGCCTTAACTATTACAATAATTAAAAATCAAACAGAAATCAAGCATCTTTGAAAGACTGATGATGCACATTAGTGAACAGGGAATGCTGTTTCCCATTCCAGTGCAGAGGTAGAGTAGAAAACACAGGAGATTCCCCCTGGCTAAAGCCAGCAAGGATGGGACAGTAGGTGTCCTGTGTGGAAATCCCCACTGGGAGATGGGATGGCCTCTTCCCCACAGTGCCAGTGATGTCCTNTTCTCTTCTCCAGGCTGAACAATCCCAGCTCCCTCAGCCTGTCCTCAGAGCAGAGGTGTTCCAGCCCCTGAGCATTCTCGTGGCCTCCTCTGCACCTGCTCCATTAGCTCCATGTCCTTTCTGTGTTGAGGGCTCCAGAACTGGACACTCCTCTACCCTGCTCCTGCTCCAGGAAAGCAATGCTGTGCTTCCTACAAAGCCACATCTCCTACAGAGGACTCCCACTGATGTCTGCAGCCTCCTGCTGCTCTGGTCCTGAGAGCCATTCTCTCCTTCCCTCCCTCCTCCCTGAGGAGATATGCAAACAGAAATCTGATGAGGGATTCCATGGAAAACATTGTACTTACACTGCAATGCTGTGGGCAAACACTGCTTTGTACATTTGATGGTTTCACTGTCTGAAGCTCCAAAGCAAACAATATGAATTAGAATCATAGACTCCTAGAGTGGGTTAGGTGGGAAGGGACATTTCAAGGTCATCTAGCCCAACCCCCTGCAGTCAGCAGGGACATCTCCTTCTAGATCAGGTTGCTCAGAGCCCCAACCAACCTGAGCTGCAATGCTTCCAGGGATGGGACATCTCCCACCTCTCTGGGCAACCTGGGCCAGGCTCTCACCACCCTCAGCATTAAAATTTCCTTCCTTATATCTAGTCTAAATCTATCATCTTTAGTTTAAACCATCACCCTTTGTCTCATCAGGTTCCTCCAATGCAGAACAACATCCCATAGCTCAGTGAGCACATTACCAAGCACTTCTGTGAGAAGGTCCATTATTGCCTGTATCCTCCCAGCACACATCTAGCATCTCTCCAGCACTGACCTTCTGGCCCTAATGCAGTGACAAATGACACCACTGCCTTTTGGATAAGAATTTGCAGATTATGTGCAGCTCCTCCTTAAATCAACAACAGTCATTTTCCTATTCTAAATCAGTCTGAGGCTGGGTGATACTTTTAATTATTAAAATTAGCAACCAACAAGTACAATTTCGACACAAGGTTTATCTGCAAGTGATCATTCCCCAACTTTTCTCCAATGGCTGGAATTATGTGTTTTGAATGCAAAAGGTTGCTGTTTCAGCCTAGCACCACAGCAGCACACACATGGGTCTCACCAACGGCTTCTCTACTTCCAGAGTGGCTTCAATACATCTTTTGTTTGTTAAAATCAGAGCATCCCTGCTTAATCCAGGACTCATTTGTACTAAATTCCACAGAGCCAGGGTTTCTTCCCCTTCAGAAAGCAATGCTAAATGTTGCAGGATGGATGAGATCTAGGTGTACTCTACAATTGGAGTCAAAAGTGTGTTTTGGCTAGGCCAAATGTAGTCATCTTTGGAAAGCTAGCTAGAGATGGAATTAAGGGAGGTAAACTTGTTCTGCTGGACACCCTGGAGTGCAGTTGGACATTTTCAGGAGATCCAGTGAGCAGAGCCAAGGAGGGAGCGTTTCTGCTGTGTTCTCTCCATGTTTTGCTAATGTCACATCTCTGATGATTAGAAATGCTCAATGGAGTTTATTTAGCCACATTGCACTGCACTTCAGGGAGGAGGAAGAGTATTTGAAAGGCTATCACATAGTGGAATTTCATGGCATGGAAGTAATTATTTTTAACCATTCACCCTCCACTTTCCCTTCACACATCCCTTTTTCTTGACAGAAGTTTGCAAATGAAAAACACACTAAGAAAACCCAAATCTGAACAAAAGCCACAGTGAGTTCTGTTTCTGTTCTTCACATTTGTTTTCCCTGTAAGGAAAAAGCATTGAAGTGCTCAGTGTGGGATTTCATGTGTTGCAATTTCATCTCAGCAAAGTAATCTCTCCCCACACTACACTGGATGAAGAGGAAGAGAATACAGCACTAATGTGATTTTTTTTTTCATTCCTACAACTTGCCAGCAAGTAAATACAATTACACCTTGTGCACAACAATACATGCTAAAACTGCAAAATATCTGCAGTATATCTAAGTCTATTTGAGAACTGTCAAGGTAAAGCAGGAGAAGAAAAGAGAAAACTATTACATAAGGATGTTTTGGCAGAAGGAAAGAGCTTGGGTGGTTAATAGGAGTAACCTCCAACCTGCAAAGGCCAGTCCACCACTTAGCTAGTACCAAAAGGTTTATTAACAGGCTCTAACACTCTGACTGAGTTTGCAATATCACTTTTAAGAGGTTCATTTGCACTAAGTCCAGCTCACAATCACTTTTGTGTCTGTTAAAACTGAACAATATTAGCCTAAGTATAGCTTAATTAGCAAGGCTGATCTTTGAGCTCTCCTCTTACCACATTCCCAAAGCATAAACCACTCTGATCCCAGTGCTCAGAAGTCCTGGAATTCTTTACCTCTCTCAGAAATCAGCAGAATCCCTCCCAAAATTAGTACTTACATCCTGGCTACAAACAGCTGGCACTCTCACCCACCACCCCTACAAGCACTGTCCCCCCAAAACCACTCAGCCCAGCCAGCAATGCTGAGCCCCATTCCCACCACTATCAGCTGTAGTTTCTTGGCCCCTGCACAAATACCAGCTGAAATGTAAAAGGTTTGTTCAATGCCTTCAAAAACATAAGCCTTGCAAAACTCAGGTGAGCACCAAGTAGGTGTGATCTGAGCCACGAGAGAGGATGAACACACAAAGAGAATATGAACATCCAGTGCTGGAGGTTGCTTCAGACACACACCCATGGTGAAGGGGTTTAACTAAGGCCTACCAGCTCAAACCAGTGAGCACTAGACTCATTTCCCAGTGGAGATGGATATATTGACATGTTATCCCACCACATGCTGTTCTCATGCAGGCTCACACCAAAACACAGTCCCACCAAGGGGATTTGCAGTGTGATGCTGCATTAAAAACCCAAGTTAAAGACCTAACAGCAACACAAACAAATTAACATTAATCCAAAAAGTCTCAGTGGAGGAAGCCTTTCCAAAATAGACACTTTTATCCACAACCTAGTTCAAACTTTCTCAATTTTAAGTACAAAATATTGCAAATTACATGGGAAAAACATCCCAGAACCCTAGAGACAGCTTTGTCCTTCAGTGCTTGTGCCACACCATGACTGAATCTCCACTTTCATAGAATCATTTAGGTTGGAAAGTTCTTTTTCTGGGGGGTTACTCTTGGGAAGCTCCCCAGTTACCTGCCCCTCTTTCACTTTGGTGCCTCCTGCCTTTTCAGACCCCACCACCACTGCAGCTGCTGAGTTTGGCTTCAGACCCACTCCTGCAGGCGATTGCTCCCCTCCAATGGATCCCATCTCACATCCTCCCTCTTCCATTATCTCTGTCATGTAAGTCTTCAAACTCTCATCCCCAAAGACTTACCCAGCCTCCCAGGCCTTTCAAGCAGCTCCTCAACTCAAGAGGCTCCACTTATCGGTGGAAATATTTTACCTTTCACCAGCTAAAGCTTAGATTTCTCTGTGTTTGAACTTCAGTCTGCTTCATTTTATCTTCCAATATATCTCAGTGCCTTCTAGAGTTCCAGGTTATATTATTATGCATTTGAGCAAATCTCCCCAAAGGAATGACCTTATCTATAGGTATTAAAGCCTGACAGTTTTCAGCTGATTTTTTTACTGCTGGATTTGTTCTTTGGGCTGGGGAAGGGGAAGGCCAAATTCAGTGGATAAGCAGTAAGTATCTACTGAGATCTCCCTGCCCAGACTTAACCCTTTTCACAGCCTCTGTCTATAAAGTCTTAGATAATTGCTATGTCTTTTCTTTACCCAAATTATCCCAAGGAAGGAAAAATGTGCATCTCTAGCAGCATTTTGGAGGTGTGGGTATTTCAGAAATGAGGTCTGCTTGCTTCCCCAGCTGCAGAACAGGAGGATTTGATCAGAGCAGTGGTCTGCATGCCTGATCATCCTCTCCCACCTCAGACACTCAGTAACTTGCACCCATACATGTGCTTCCATTAAGAGTTAACTTGAAAAATGTTATTTTGCAGCTAGTTTTTCAGCTCATCAAAATTATATCCTTATTAATGGAATTCTAGATGTCCTCATTACAGATTCTGCTTTTTAAGCACAGTAAATTGTGATCCTGAATGCTGCCCAGTGACAGTAAGTTCTTTAGAGTTCTAGTATACAGCACTGCTCTTCCCATTAAATTTCCAATAAACTATTTCCATTTTTCTATCTGAAAGGCCAGAAATGGCACCAGAGAAACCTAGCATTTAACTCTTAAATTTAATACAAACTCTTTCACTCAGTAATTTTAAAACATTTTAAAATTACTCCAGTGCAGATTGTGGTTCTCTGTTGTACTTGGTGAGCCTAGGATGTCCATGGTAACTGATGAATATTACTGCTGCTACTGCTATAAATAACAAACCTATTTGGCAAAGCCTTAGATGTAAATATTAAATCCAGTACAAAAGGAATTTTCTGTTCCTTCTTTTGCTCCTTTTCTGTGTTAAGAATCTATCCTTGCATGTCAGCACATTATTTCCAAGGTGTCACAATATTGCAGAAACTACTAATTGTGATTGACAATGCTTTCAACAAGAAGCCCACGCTTAGGGTCAGGTGCAGGAGTGATGCTGTGTAATCCCAGAATCCCAGCATGCTGGGGTTTGGAAGGGACTCCTGGGGATCATCTAGTCCAACCCCCCTCTGTTAAAGCAGACTCAACCAGAGCAGGTTGCCCAGGATCATATCCAGGTGGGTTTGGAATCTCTCCAGAGAAGGAGACTCCACAAGCTCTCTGGGCAGCCTGGGCCAGGGCTCTAGCACCTTCAGAGCTAAGAAGTTTTTCCCTATGTTTAGGTGGAATTTCTTGTGTTCCTGTTCCTGCCCCTTGTCTTGTCACTTGAAAGAGTCTGCCCCCCCCTTTAGATATTGATAAGCATTGAGCAGATCCCCTCTCAGTCCCTTCCAGTGCTCTCAGCCTTTCCTCCTCCCAGAGATGCTCCAGTCCCCTCGGGATCTTTGCAGCCTCCTCTGGACTCTCTCCAGCAGTTCCTTGTCTTTCTTGAACTGGGGAGGCCTGAACTGGACTCAATACTCCAGATGTGGCCTCAGAATAGTGACATGATGCTGGGCTGGCTAGAGCAGCAAGATCTCCCTTGAACCATGAGCGTTGCCCAGTTCTAGCACTGAGATGGTACAAAACTCCAAGGTCTTTTGGAAAACTATCAACATTTGTTGCCATTTGTGGCTTCATTTTCAGAAAGTTAAAGGCAGGGTCTCATCTGCAGTGGTACATGTGCAATTGGGTCACTATTTTCCATGTGCAAATTAGGCATGCAAATGGAGCTAATACCTTTTCCAACAGATGGTACCACTGACTGTGAGCCCCTGCTTGGAAACACTCTTCTTTGGATAGAGAGCCAAAAATGATAGACACGATGAGGAGAACTCAGTGCAGTTCCATTGCCTGCTCCATTTGGGAAGTTATCTACTGTCAAATCTCTACTCATCTCTCTGCTCCTCTTGGCCACTTTCCCACTCCTAGTGAGAGAGAAGGAGACATCCCTGCTCTCTGCCCACACAACAACACTGGGATGGAGCATGGCAGGAGCACTCCCTAATTGGGCTGTGGTCAGCTGGGGAGGGTGGCAGGGTGCCATGGTTCCTCCCCAGGAGCCTGATGACTGCTTGGTGGGTCATGGATGGAGAGCAGCCCTGTCACCTCCCTGGTGGTACCCTCTGAACTGCTGCAGCCAAGTGCTGGCAGGGATGCTAATGGCTTTGGAAGTGCCACTTCCTATGAAGAATTCAGATCAACTGTAGCAGCACTTTGCCTTGCCTGTCTTCCTGGGCTCTGCCAGGAGTGTCACTGGCTGCTGCTGCTGGCTATTGCATCCCTCAAGTAGTTAGCTAGACTGTTGTCTCAACTGCAAAGTGGCATCTCTTTACTGAGGGGTGGTCAGAAGCAGCTTCCTAAATCACCTCACAGTTGCCATTGTGCCCCTGCTGCCCATCAGGCTGGCTTGCCTCCAACTCCTGGACCTGGAAGCTCTGCAGAGATAGCCTCCAGCCCTGCCTGTGTTTAGTGGGCATGGCAAGTGAGGAGTTAGAGAGAGTAAGCCTGAGCCTAGATCCAGGTGAGACATGAGCTGTAACTGCAGCAAATGCAACATTCTCCTTCCTGACTCCCCTTTCCCTCACACATCCACTCTCAACAGCACTGAAAAGAGGACTGATACCTTGTGTCCTACCCAGTTCCTGCTATTCTACCAAAACACCAACAACCCACTGGGACGCTGCAGCTCCACAGTGTCACAGTTGGGGTGGACAAATGACACTGAACAGGTTTCATCTTCTGGTGAAGCAGCAAATTCAAGTCTCTTTATTCACTACAAGTGTCTTCTTATGTACCTTTTCTCTAGCACATGTGTCTCTTTGCTACTGGTTACATAGAACCATAATATGGCACCATCGGTTAGCATTTGCATATTGCCAAGTCATCCTTGTTTTGCTAAACCTCTGCTCTATGGTTAGTCCTCCTCTGCTCTATGGTACACTTTGCCATCTCCAAGGTCACTTCCTGACTCCATAACCTCCACACCACAGCTCTGCCACATCTCTACTCATCAGGGTACACACTGAGACACTATCCAGCTACACCTTACTCAGAGGCATCTGTTGAAACATCCTTTGACACAGCATCACAAAAATCAGTATTGAAACCACTTGACTCAGAAGAAAAAGAGCAGCACGAGCACAGACCTCCCCTCCACCCAGGAATCTGCTTTTAGTCATACTAGCTAAATCTGGTCTTGTTCAGCACAGTGGCCTCGAGGAGCTAAACCACTCCTGGCATTCCAGGATGTGGGCAAACAAGGTAAACAAGAGTGGGGGAGAAATAAATGGGAATGTTAGAGAACTGCTGCTAGATGCAGAGCTAAACCCTCGGGCACTGAAAGCTGCAATTCTTTGTCACAAACACATCAATTACAGTGTTTATATCAAAGCTCTCAATAGATCATGCTATTAATGTAAAAATGACAGCTGTCACACAAGACCATACAGCAATGTCACACTTCTGAAGCCTGCAACAAACACAGGGGGGGTTGATCCTGCAATGCTTAGGCTTGTGCTCAGGCAAACAGTTGATTAAATCCAAGGAAACTACTCAGCTACATAAAGACCTCAGAATCAGTGCCAAAACCATGCTTGTAATGCAATTTAAGTACATTTTTCTCAAGCAACTTAACTAATTCTTAACATCATAACAACAACAAGGGAATTAGATTGTGAATGTGAGCAACTATGGATTTTCTTCAGTGGAGGTAATATAACATTTACAACAGCAGAATCACTGTGAAGTTCACTAGGCTCATCTGTAACCTGGACTGGTTAAGCCACTTCCAATGTAGGGGATCAAAGCCCTTTGACATCAGCTATTCTTAGAGCCAGACACTCAGAGAGTGAAGTGAGGCTCTTACTCTTGAAAGTGAAGCCTTATAAATTAATACATTCAGACTTTTGTACCTGTAGAGGTGAAGAATCTCTTCAGGAAACACTCAGATGCATGATGTGGTTGCTGGAGGTCACAGGGATAACCACAGCCACGACCTCACAGAAAGGCACCTCAGTCCCAAGGCGACCATGGCACATTTAACCTCCTTGCTCAGAGGCTCTTTAGTCCTCTGCAAGCATGCTGGGGTTTGGAGATGTGAGGGTGAGCCTTGAGGAGCCTTCAAAGGGGCTCCAGGCAACCACAGGAAATCAGAGAAAGTGCTGGACTTAGAGCTAATGATCTGCTTATTCTGTCAATCAGAAGTAAACAAGTTGAAGTAAAGATGGATGAAGGCAGAGAGGATCAACCTTGCTGTCCAGCACCCAAAAGCAGTCAGTTTATGCTGCAAGCACCTATAGAAACTCCTGACAATCCTGGTTAGACCTCCCCTAATGCAACTGCAAACAGAATCAGAGAATCATTTTGGTTGGAAGAGACTTTTAAGATCATCAGGTGCCAGGTCCCCACTAAACCATGTCCCTCAGCAACACTTCTACACATCTTTTAAACCCCTCCAGGGACAATGATTCCACCACTGCCCTGGGCAGCCTGTGCCAGGGCTTGACAACCCTTTTAGGGAAGAGATTTTTCCTAATACCCAACCTAAACCTCCCCTGGCACAAACTAAGGCCTTTTCCTCTTGTCCTATCACTTATTACTTGGGAGAAGAGAAAAACCCCACCTCACTCCAACCTCCTTACACATGGCTGTGTATCCATGCAAATAATTTTAAACAGTTGAGCCATTAAACTCTGTATTTATCATCTACAGCCAAGCAATGAGACTATGCCCAAGATTTCTGGGAGATTAATTCATTATGGGCTGTAACTACTGGTTTGTCAGCAGGACAATTTGTTGGAAAAAGAATAAGCTCTGGGCTTCTTTATAAGCCTAAGAGCTGATGCTTTTAAAAAAGCAAAACACAACCCAAGTATTACACTAATTTATTTTAATGGCTTTTGTAAAGAAAAGAGCTTTTTTTTTTTTCTAAGGTAATTGGATGGATGGAAAGCACAGACTTTTCCTGCAATGATTCCTCTCTAAACTGCCTCAGTGGAATGGATGGGACAGATCAGCAATTCAGACTCTGCTCTGCATGACTGAGGGTAGAGAGGTCTGGGATATGGCTTGGGCTGCTGGCCTGGGGAAATCAAATACAGATGCAGATATTGGGATGGAGAAGAGGTGAAAGTATTCATTCTAGCAAAGGAAACAGCAACTAAAGCCCACCATGAAAAATATACCTGACAAGCATTTTAATTTGCACACTCAGGTGGTAATCTCTTCCTTATATAGTGTAAACAAGGACTAAATAAGAATAATTCTACCAACATTTAACATCAACTGAATTTACTATAGATTTTTTCACTAGAATAATTTAATCTCATTGAAAAATCTGCACCTGGGAACCTATTTATTGCCAAAAGTAGAAAGAAGCTGTTCTTCAGCTGCTTCTCCAAGGGAAAGCCTTACAGTAATGGAGCATTGTGAGAAAAGAAAGCTCAGAGCTGAGATATCAGTCAGGAAAAGCTCCTGCCAAGGTGGCTGTCACCTACAGGTGCTGTGTTGAAGGTGAAATAAAGTTCAGCAATAAATGCAATATTGCTGTGTTTCCAGACTCTTCTACTGGGAGTGGGAGAGTGGAGGAAGCCTACAACACAGCCATGGAAAGCAGGAGATCTGTTCATTCATTTAATTGCAATTAAATATAATAAATCTAAAGAGAATTCCCCCACTGCATAGAGCAGAAGCTCAACATGAGGATGTGCTTTCTACCAAGGCTGAAACTCTCTTGCACTCAACTAAGCTGCAGTGCTTAAATCCTCCTCTGCATCTTGCCCTGGGCCATTTCCAATGTGCAAACAGATGCAGAATGAGTCTTACCAAAGTGAAAACACCTCTCAAGAGCCTAACCACTTTCCAAACAGCTTTGCATTTTGTTTACTGAGTTTTATTGTCCCTGCTTCCCCAGTGCCTGCTTTTATAATCTCTGCTGCTTTCTCTACTGTTGCTAATTTTACCAGTTTGGGCTATTTTAAGTTTCTTTCCACCAGCAACTGTCTTTGAATTCTCTGTTAATGCCAAAATGTTCACATCATGATCCCATGGACATTCCCAAATAAGTAGTTTCTTAAATCTTTTCCTCCTGCCACATACACACCACTGGTTTCCTCCTTGCCCCACCAGGACCCATTCCCATCCCATCCACTGGGGTCTAGGATGCAGTAAAGGAATTTGCTGAGTTATTTTGCAAACCTTCTTTTATCCCCAAGTTTCTGAAAGTGTAAGAAAGTCTTCCAGAGAAAAGAGGTTTTACTGTCACAGACACTAAGGAAAATCAATTTATCTTTGTTCTTATCTATAGCTTTATCTGCAAGAAAACACCAGCCCAGTATTTCAATACACTGCTGCCAGTTCTCATTGTCTGCATTAAACACTCCCATTTTTCCATAAATTGCCACACTTCAAATATTTTATTGCCAATTTTGGAAATGGAAAGCTCCCATTATTTAAAAACAAGATGACCCATGTAGTACTAGAGGGAATCATTGCTCTAGCAATTGAACCAAAACCACTGCAAAGAGAGAAATTCCCACTGTCAGGAGCACCTGCAGCAGAGACTTCAGCCAACAAAGGCCAAATCTGGATCATCTCCATCAGTTTGTAATTGTTGTGGTGGTTTGTTTTATTTCCCCTAAATTAGAGGGCCAAGACCAGGAAGGAATCTGAAAAGGCAAGAGTTGACTGAATGGGAGTTAAAACTAGAGCTGGCAGCCAGTTGGATTGGACCCTGACACATGGTGTGTTGGTGCTCCAGCAGCATCCCATCCCTGTCCTCTCAGTGAGCATGGATCAACCAACCAGGCTCTCCCAGAGCTGCAAACTTCACTTTCCCAGCATTTGCATCCAGAGGAGGACTTTCTCTCTCTAAAGGAGGAGAACTAACCCCAACACTTGCTTTCTAAGGAGGAGAACTTAATGGGGCAGGAGGAGCTGGAAGCAGACACAGCTGCCATCAAGCACTGTGGCTGCAAACACCAAACCCCATCGGATGTGCAGCTCCTGCCAGCTGGGTGTGAACTCACTAACCCAGTGCTTAGGCAATTAGTGCCTTTGATGCAAATGGCATCTAATTATAGCTGCTGCTGCTGCTACCTCCATCATTGCAGTTTGTTTCTGTTTACATGGTATTTACATAACTGTATAAGGCTATTAGACACTTGCACCCAATTAAAAGCTGAATCACTCACTGGATAATTCACAGGCCCTGACCGAGCTGCTCCACTCGGAGCTGGCAGAGCACTGGGACAATCCTTATCTGCCACAACAATCCTGCTCTCCCTTGCAGCTGGGGAAGGAGCTCATTGCACCTGTCCCAGCGTCATGTTCACACATCACTTTGCATTTCCAAACCTACAGCAGTGCTCTCTGATCTCTCTACTGTCAAGCCCAAAATTGTTTTACACCCCATAAATTCCATAATATGCCAAAGTAAAGATCTACAAACAGCCATCAGCCTTTAGGAGGAGATACATCTAATTTCCTTCAGTAAAGTTGCTAGCACTTACTCCATGGTTTTTGCTAGAAAACAACTCAGTATCATCTAAGCAGCAGGTCTCCTGCCTGCAGCTTTCATGCAGCAGGAGCTGGGGAGGGGAGCAAACCTGAGCATGGAGAACACAAACTCTGGCAAGGCAATAGAGCTGCACCTGCTCATGCTGAGCCTGGACCAGCACAGACAGTGCTGGATCCCTGCAGCTCTGCACAGGTTGCTCTGTGGAATAGAGCAAAGTCAGGAAGGTCTGAGGCAAATGGCCAAGTTAGACTATTTTTTTTTCTGGTGTGAGTGAAGTAACATGCTGACAGCTCATAGTATCTTCTGAGCTCATGCTGTCAGCCTGCTCACTGCCTTGTCTGAAGCAGGTAGAAAACCCTGGGTGCAAGTGGTATTTGGACCTTTCATCTTTAAAATCTGAAAGCTGGTCCCATTTTCCATTTCCTCTGGATGCCTTGTTATCATTTCTAGCTGCTGTTCTCACCATCAGTGGTCTCTGTATGGCAAGGACATCGAGCTTCTGTTTTAGCTGATGATACAGAGGATGCAAAACCCATGCCCAGGACATGGAAGCATAGACTTAGTCTATGGAAAAAGCCAGATACACACACTTCAGCTCTGTAGATTCAGACCCTAAAAGCCTCCCACATGCAGGAGTCCAGCCCCTGATGCATGAATGAATGGCAGCAATGCCTGAATGTGTAATGAAATAAAGCACAAAATCCATGCCATGAATCCTCACAGTTGTCCTTACCTGAGCTATCTTGTGCATCACCTCTGACTCTCTACCAGCACAACTCCAATGGGAAATGTTGTTATGGAGTCTCCTTCAGTGCAGGAAGCCACAAATCACCTGCCAACATTGCCCTCTCACAGCTCCAAGTCCACAGAGAGAAGATCTTTGCATGACCTAGCCTAGAGGAATAAAAAGCAAAATGGTGTTAAAGATACATCTACTAGACCCTTACAAATAGGGGCACAGGTGTGTGTTTCCCCCACCCCATTCTACTTGCACTGCTACCTTGCCCTCTTCCTTCTCTGGAGTAGCCATTTCATGTAGTTTTCCCCTGGCAAACCTCTTCCCTTCCAGCACACTTTTATACCTTCCAGGCCTAACTTGCAGTCAAATTTATTTCCATAAACTCCTTGAACTGTAGATTACTTTGCCAGTAAAACGTTTTCCTTTGCTAGCTAATGACTCCCATGTGTTTGAGTATTTAAAGCCACTTTCAAGCATGCTTTGCTATCTCTTCTTAGCATGTGCAAAATCCCTGCACAGGGTTTTCAGTGTGGAAGAGTCTAGCATAGAAAGAAGCTAAACAGCAAAATACTGTCACCAAAGTGTGTGTGAGGGGGGATAAAGAAAGAAGAGAAAAGCTGACAAGAAGCAAAACTGACACTGGAGAAATGCCAGCCCTGCACAGTCAATCTTCAGGCTGGCAGCAGCAATGCCATTAAGTGCAAAAGGAAGAGGGGTCTCTGCTGACAGACATGTGCACAGGCTTACCACAGGGTTGATTAAAAAATAAACAACAATAAAAAAGTCACATTTCTCTCTACTTAGCAACAATCTACTGCAATTCACAGACGTGACTGGGCACAAGTTGATAGCACAACATCAAGACATGTAAAACCATCCAGCCTGAAACACTTGGTTTTCTTCAGCTTCAGGGTTTTTTTCCTCTCTCTGGGGCAAAACTTCCTCTTGGAATCAAACTCATAGAAAACTTCTTGCATAGCAGGCCCTGCCTTGGCAATTTGGGTAGCTCTGGGCACTGTCAGAGTGCAGTGATGCTCCTCCACCATGAGCATCCCATGGGCTGTATCACCCTCAGCCCAATTCTGCCCATGGCAACTCTTCAGTGATGGATCCATTGGCACTGAAGAGTCCTAAAAGAGCACCCAAGCTCCTACATCTCTGCCCAATCTCCTTAACTCTAGGGAAGAAAACAGATCTTGGCCATTTTGCCACACAGCTGGTAGAAATGTTCTTTATTTTGCATTATCACCCTATGCAGCTTTACTTTTAAAAATACTTTTGCTACAGAAAGGGGAATTGTTTCCAAAAAGCCTGTCTCATGTTCAATGTTAGGATCTTTCCCTGATGATCATGATACTTAACCTTTTATCAGAAATACCTGGGTGAATTAAGATCTTAAGATACTAAAAACAACATGGACTCAGGAAATTATTTCCATCAAACAGGACTGGAAAATTAAGCATTTAAATGCTAGATATATACAAGTAATTAGAAGTCTAAGGATGCAAACAATCACCTAGTAGGATTTTTTTTCTGCTGAGTGTTATCTGTCAGGATTTCAATATCTATAAAAAACTGGCCCACTGCCACCTTTGGGGAACAGGAATATGCAACAAGATCTTTAAATGAGTTTAGATACCCAAGTCCCATACATTTTGCTCATGGCTCCTAAATCATGGGGTGGGTTTGAAATGTTTATCTTCCAGCTAAACAGCATCAGTTGTCTGAAACCCATAAATGCAACAAATATCTGCCATGGTAAATTACCCAACCAGTATAGCTAGTGTCCAGAGACTTGATTAAGTTGCCCTGGATTAACAAGCAACTCCATTCCACTAAGCTGCTGGTACCAACACTTTTAGCTCCATGCAAATGAAGAAAAATGGGTTAGTATCAGCATATTTCACTGGGGTATGAGCCTGTATTTGTCACGGGCAGAGGACACAGGCAATCACTTCTTGTGGCTCAGCAGAGCCACAGGAACTCTGCAGGACTCTAACAACTTCATCAGTGGGATCCAGAAACTAGAAAGCTACACCCAAGAGTGGGAAAATCCTTTCAAGAGACTGAGGAAGTCATCACTGGTGCCTCCTCTCAGGCTTGGTGGAAGGTAAAGGAGAGATGGGAGATGCTGTTGGTGTAAGGCCAGGCTCCAGCATGGGGCAAAAGCAGCTTCAGAGCTGGGTGAGGAAGGAGTCAGTATCCTACATTAAATAAACCAAAGCAGCCTGGTAATAATGTGCTAAAAATAATTAAGCACATTGCTTATAAAACTCTGAACTCTCTGCCAAATCTCACTGGAGTAGGACATGCATTCCTCCCCCTTCCCAGACATCTTAATAGATACTGCAGGGGATTAAAAAGAGAGGTGATATAAATTTTCATGTGGGAGGAGAGGAAAAAAAAACCAACACCAAAATCTTATCGATTCCCTCAGTGTTTTTCTCAGAAGCAGCTGGTGCTGGCCACTGTGAGGGAAAGGTCTTGCATGGCCTCACAATGTTTTTGCTCCTATTCTGCTATGTCAATATTATATCTTTGATTCATTCATTGCACCTGGTACAAAAGCCTAGCTTCTGACCTTAGCAGAAAAGAGTGGCCACAGTATTTCAAAGTTGTTTTCTGCCCAGACCTTTAGGAATGAGGGACATAAGCCTTGCTGGAGATCACTCCCTTTCTTGCTTTGTTTTTTTCTCTTCACTTAAAATAAAAGACCTTCTTGACAACATGAATTTGTACATTTTGTCAACAGCTAAGTTAGAGCTGGCTGGGTGACAAAAAAATTGGGTTCTTAAAAAAAATATTCACCCTTTAATGACTACTCTGATTCAGCATGAGGATGGGAAGAGGCTGAAGGAGCCCAGTGCCCAGGAGGGAGGTGAAGGCAGAGGTTTGTGATTCCAGCCTGAAGAGCAGGCACTTACAGAGCTTCACTCCCCCTCCCTGGGCATGGATCCAGAATTGCTTTAGCACAGAATTACCTCCCTATGCCCCCAACTCATCCATTCCACACCTGAAGGTACAGACAGACACCAGCCCCCAGGGGCAGCAAGGTGGGAGCAGCACTCTCCTCCCCACCCACAACCTTCCCAACAAGTGACTCTGACTCTCATGCCTTGACTCCTGGTCCTCCCTTTGCATTCCTCTTTTCCCTACAAATGTCATCTAAGCATGTCTGAGCAGCTGTGGCTGCAATAGTGATCCCCAAACACAAAGAAACAGTCAACTGAATGAATTGATAGAAAAGCCATCACCACTTGTCCCAAGGGAGAAGCAAATCTCATTTCCAAGTAATGCAGGGGCCAAACCAAAGTTTAAGTCAAGCTTCAGCTTGGAAGTATCTCTACTTGGAGTTCAGGCAACACAGAACTAGAGAGAAAACACTAAAAAACAAACAAATCCAACAAAAAACCCCCAACCCACCAGACAACAGAAGAAAGCTTTTGTTTGGGGAAAGAGAGGGATTTTAAGCCCAGAGACAGTGTCCATTCTGCTAACATCTCAGAAGTGCCCAGAGGCAAACCAAACAAAATCAGTTCTTTGCTGGCATTTGGGACACTTGAATGCTAGTTGCCCTAAGTACTTAATTTAATATAAAACAAATCACCCTGGAGCAACAAACAGAAAATTTGCTAGTAAACAAGACAGTTCTAATTATTTAACAGTGGAATTCAGAATAATTAAGCCACAGTATCCAGAGCAGCTAAAAGCTAATTATCTAAGCAAGTACCCAAAATATTTCAGCTATCTTCTGAAAACCAGAAAAAAAACAGGCTGTTTAATTTCAAGATTAGAGAGTAGGCAGCATCTCCAAAGAGAAGCCTTCAGGGTGATGTATCTTTGCCTTTCCCAGTGGCTGTCTGGGACTTGGACTATGTCCCTTGAGGTGCTGGCAGGTGGCTTGCCCATCAGAGCAGCTGGTCTCCCTCCAGGCACATCAGTGGCAACCACAGGGTCTCTGCTCCCAATTTCCTGGCCTCACTTTCTCCCTGGGATGCTGCCAGGTCTGCCCTGTCACACCAGCAATTCGTTCCCCTGCCCCAAGGTCTGCCCTGCTGCTACTCTTGAGTCTAGGCTCAGAGACAGAGAGCTCAGCACACACAAAGCTTTCCCTGTATGGGGACTGAGGATGTGATGAGTGTTTTTTGGACTTCAGGACTATGGGATGGAGGAGTTGGCACCAGGAGAAACAGTACAGCCTTTAGGCAGGCACCTGGGAGGCTGGTGCCTCATCTGCATGGCAGAGAGCTTGGAGGCAGTGACATGTTATCAGGCAATTTTGGCAGCTCAAGGGAGAGACTTGAAAAATGCCAGGAACATGTTAGATGCCAGGGAAGGTCGAGCCTGTTGCCTGCAGCCCAGGATAAGGCAGCCATTTCTCTTGATGTGGCACTCAGCAACATAAAGCTCCCAGAGATGCCAGCATCAAGGGCTGGTTTATGAGACTGAGCTCTGTTTGGTACCTTAGTGTCTTATTACCCTGCCACATGGGTAATTCTAAATGAGAAAATGGCAGGCAGAACATCTAGGGTTTATGCTTTGCTGTGGCCAAGGAGCTGAGATCTACGTGTAAATCAAGTGGGGTTGGGTTCCTGAATCACAACCAGGATTTGGGACTCAGTTCCTCAGCTGTAACACAACACATCCCCAACCCCCACTGCCTCCAATTTCAATTCTGCAGTAATCTCCACTCTTATCAGCTAATGACAGTGGCTTTGTGTTGCCATCACTCATAGGACATCCTCAGAGCCACAGGTGGGTGTAGCAGGGCTCTCACAAACACAGCCTCTCGGGGCCAAAGAGGCTCCTAAGGAGCACATCTGGCTCCAGATCTCCACCTCTTCCTACTTCCTGGGGATCAGCAGTGATCACAGCAGCTCTGCAGATGTTTTTAAGGTATCTGGGCCCCATGCCAAATCCACACAGTGACCTTTGAACAACAGCTATTTTTCCGTGCCTGTGCTCAGAGCATCAGCCTCTGCTGAAACCATCAGTCCCAGAAGTGATGATTCAGTCTCTGCTTCCCTTCAGACTTCATCATTACAAGGTCATCAAGCACAGCATGGTTTAAAACACACATAAAGCAGCCACCAGAGTCCTTCCAAATATCAAGCAGTCTTTGCTATCTTTCACACTTCAATCTGGCTGCTGATTAACTCTCACTTTCTAGTTACAAGTCCTCTTGCCAAAAGAATGTCAGAGGGGGGTGCACAAAAGCTGAACGGCATGATGGTAATTAGAGCCAAATGGATGTTGCAAGGGTAAAACCAAGCAGAAAGACCAAGGGGTGAGATTAAATACTTGAGAGAAGTATTAAAAAATAACAACTAATGAAGCCCCCAAATGGTGAGGATTTTAGCTAAATGCTTTTCAATTTCTTTACATTTGCCTCCTGGCTTTAGATTACTTGGTTCAGGTTTTTGTCTATTATGAGAGTTAGAAACATGCTTAAAAATAACACTGAGTTCCTTGCCCAGTCCCATGAGTCAGAGAACATGGGTGTAAAGAAAGTAAAAGGTACTGCATGGCTCTAACTTACACTACAGAGCTTGGCAGTACAATTGTATAGAAGATTTCACAGGCTCCCCTACACTGAAGGAAAGTCACCAAAAGTTATCACCACCTCTCTATTTGCTTCCATCAGTGTCCACATTTTGACCAAATCCACTGACTATATGCCCAAAACCATCTCTTCTTCCCTCTCTTCTGTTTTTAAATTCTTGCTTTAGATCACTGCAACCTCTTTCTGTCAAACCTCCAGGCTTTTCATCTCCCCTTGCAGGAGTATATGCCAAGTAGAGCAGCCAAAATCCCTTTTGTTCTTCTCTTGAACACGAGCCCCTTTTTGAGGCACCTTTATACTGCCTCCACCATAGCAGCACAGAGAAGTCTGCTGATGTGGCAGATCCTATGTGCCTATTGTTTTTCCCATCACATACTGAGTGCTCTCCTGCTAGGACCAGGAGGACCATGCCTGCACCAGGCAATGCACTGCAAAGTCATGGCTGTGCACCTCTTGGCATTGCTCTTGCTGTGCCCAGACACCTCCAGCCCTTCCCTTGGACTCTGTCTCACAGCTAACAGCATTTCCACAGCTGCCTCCCTTTCTGAGCCCACAAATCATTTCTAGCTAGGATCTGTAAGGCTCTGTGCAGACCAGTGTAATTGCCAGCTCCCAGCAGCTCAGGGGTTAGAGGCATCACTTCTCTCTGGCTGGGCTGCTCATAGCTGTGACAACTTGTGCTGAGCTTATTTTAGCTATCCCCATTCCTGCTGAAAACTCACTTGTTCAAGCAGACTTACTTATTATTTGAGTTGTTAATTTTACAGCTTTATTAAGTGACTCTGAATGAATGCCATTAAAGCACATGGTAGTTTGGGTGATTGAATGATTGATTTTACACAGTTGCCTTCTTCCTGCACTCCTAAGTACTTTTATTTGTGATTAACAAACCTCACCATTTTGCTATTCCACTTCATAGCTCCCTGGCTCAGTTTCAGCTTCTCTTTTTTTACATGTTCTTTATGGGACAAAGATCCTGGTTAGCCATCTCAAAATAAAAAGCCCAAAGAAGAAATAAAGCAGCAATCTATAAGAGAGCAGAAGTGCCCACAGAATTTGAGGAGCTGGTTAAGGTCCAGCCTCTGAGAGCTATAAATCATGCCAGATGAGTGTGTCCAGAGAAGGGCAACAAGATGGTGAAGGGTCTAGAGCACTAGTCTGGTGAGGAGCAGCTGAGGGAACTGGGGTTGGTTAGCCTGGAGAAAAGAAAGCTCAGGGGAGAACTTCTCACTCTCTGCAACTACCTGAAAAGAGGTTGAGTTCTGTCTTTTCTCCCAAGGAACAAGAGATAGGACGAGAGGAAATGGCCTCAAGTTGTACCAGGGGAGGTTCAGGTTGGACATAAGGAAAAAAAGTCTTCACTGAAAAAGTGGTTAGGCATTGGCACAGGCTGCCCAGGGAAGTGGTGAAGTCACCATCCCTGGAGGGGTTCAAAAGATGTGTAGACATCATACTTAGGGACATGGTTTAGTGGTGCATTTGGCAGTGTTAGGTTGACAGTTAGACTTGATGATCTTAGAGGTCTTTTCCAATCTTAATGATTCTATGATCTGCTCTTCACAGGCAAGAACAGAGAAAAGAAGGCTTTTATTTTTTGAGTGGTACCTATTGAGGATTAGTTTTTTCTGTTAGCTTTTAGGAGGCTTCCTGGGGTTTCCAGACCTTGGGGAGAGGCAAGGACAGTAACCACTACTCTAGCATCAGCCCCTATCAGTCTGGAGCTTTGTATTTTCATGCAATGGAAGCCAAGGGTAAAAGAAGAAACAAACCACAAACCAAACCAACCTTGAGGTATGATACCCTAAATTGTTTGTTTCATTTTTAGTAAGAAAGCAATATACTTTGGTAAACATCATAAAGCTGTTATTGCAGAGCACCAAAGACCCTAAGATATATTTGTATGATTTAAAGTGTCTTGCTAAAACTAACTGCAAGTAGAAGACAAGGTTCAAGAGCAAACAAAAAATGGCATGGGTTTTTGTTAAGATATTGCTGATATAAACAAAAGATCAAGGAAAGTAAAACATAGAAGTAATTGGTGGAGTGTTTTTTTCAGAAACAAATATCCAAAAGCTTTTCCTATTCCATAAGAATTTGACAGTTTGGATTCTTCCTTCCTGAAAAGGGACAAAAATGCACAATCTTGACATTCAGCACAACTCAGCTGCAATGTTCCATCCAGATTACCATTGGAGTTATTATATTTTAATTCTCTAAGTAAAAATAAAACAAATTCAGTACCTACTCCATTTTTATAGACAAACTTACTTTGATCCAAAAAAGGTATTGCAGAAAAATAGCTATGCCAAGTCCAGAGCCTGAGGCAAAGAGAGGATGCAGGGAGCTTTTGGCAAGATGAAAGAACAGCAGAACAGGAGCACTTGCTTTAAAAAAGAAATCCCTAAAATAGAAAAAGCACAAGATAATATCCCATCAAGAAGCAAAAGATTTGAGGGCTGTGTGATCATCTGTTTGGAGAGTGAGGAAAGCAATCAAAAGTTTTATACACATTAGAAAAGTTTGTACTCCCCCAAAAAAAAGGAGTATTGTCAAAAAATTTGCCCTGGAGTTCTCAGAGACTTTAAGGGTAGAACAAAGTGATGCTCTTGGACTAAAGCAAAGAAGACACTTTAGATTGCTCTTCAATTATTTTAGGCTGAGGATCACAAAGGGGGAAAGGGACAATATCAAGCAGAGGATGGAGGATAGTGGAAGGTGGATATTCAGAACACTATGCTTGGTCCCAGGAGGGGAAAGGGACACTAGACAAAGTTCACACAGCTGTTGACATGAGGCTGGGTTTGTAGGGAGAGGTATTACTGTCATTACTAAGCAGTTGATATCTGAAGTAGAGTAGACCTGCATCCAGGTCTGGGACCCTCAGCACAAGAAAGACATGGACCTTTTAGGGCAGGTCCAGAGGAGGCTAAAAAGATGAATAGAAGGCTAGAACACCTCTGCTTTGAGGACAGCTGAGAGAGTTGAAGTTGTTCAGTCTGGAGAGGAGAAGGCTTCAGGGAGACCTTATTGTGGCCTTCCAATACTTATGGGGAGCTTACAAAAAAGAGGGAGAGAGAATTTTTACATGAGCAGATAGTGGTAGGAAAAGGAGGACTAGTTTTAAACTGAAAGAAGGGAGATTTAGATCAGATGTTAGGAAGCAATTCTTTGCTGGGAGGATGGCGAGGTGCTGGAACAGGTTACCCACAGAAGCTGGGGATGCAGTGTGCTGGTTGCTCAGGGTCAAGAGCCAAAAACTCAGCCCCACCCAGCCATTGTCATCGACAGCCACGAGGCTCCAAGAGAGTATTAAACCTCCTCTGAATCCAGCACATCATCCCTCACACAGCCTGGGTCCAGGATGGACTCAGCTGCCCCAGGTGAGGCATTGCACAACACCTTGGTCCTTCCTGAGGGTCTGCAGCCCTGAGTAACTACACAGGCCCTGTACAGGGACAGCTGACAACCAAAAATGAGACCTGCAAGAGTTCCTGCTTAGCCAGGAGGAAATGCCAAGCAGGGAAAGTGGTTTAGGTGTTAGATGTGGAGTGCACAGAGCCCACTGCTTCATTCAGGAAATGCAGATCTGAGGCTGCTCAGTGCATCCTAGAGTAAAGACCTTTCTTTAAAACATGAGGAGAGGCAGAGGGAGCCACAGTGTGTTACAGAGGAGGTGAGACAGGACAGCAGATCTGCCTTCATCTAATAGCTCAGCAATTTGGGCTCTGTTCTCTCTCTTCTTTGCTGCTGGACTCAAAATACCTTCCATTTCCCCAAGGAGAGCCCTGGCTGCCAGCCTGCAGGCTGTGCTGAAGCCATCCTGCTTTGTACAGGATAACTGAAGATTTGCTGTGCCATTCAAAGGGACTTGTTTTTTATCACCATCATTGTCTGGCCACTCTTCAGAGCATTCATCCAAGGAAAGGGGAGGCATGGGGTCTCAATCTATGCTCCTGTGATTATACAAGTACATGAAATACTCATTAGATGAGGTAAAAATCAACAAGTATTCACCAGAGCGTGGACTAAGAGAGGAGGAAGGAGATCAAACTATTAATTCAGAGGGCAAAAAGAGCACTTCTAAGCAAAATATAAAGTCTTCTACAGGACAAAAGCAGCAGCGCTGATGAAGAGGAAGAAAAGGGAGGCAGGAGATAAATTCTAAGATTAAAACAGGAAATAGAAGAGTTCTGAAGAGAAATGAAAGGGAGAATAAGGTGTCTGAGTGCGTTGGAGTGGAAAATGGGAGTAAGTAGAGAGGAGGTGGTTACGTCAGCCAGAGTGAAAAGCACCTTGGCAGCTCCACTGAGAGGACAGGAAGGTTGACAGAGTGGGTGTTTCTGAGAAGGGGTCACTGTCATCCAAATGTAAGAGAAACAGCTGCTTGCACAGATATGGGCAGAGAGAGGACCAGAATTTCAGAGAAACAGTGCCACTGGCATGGAGAAACTAGGCAAGGGAAGAAGCCAAGCTACAAAGTACAGATAAGGGAAAGCAATGCTTGTGGACACAGCAGTGAAGGACACTGCAGGGTGATGGCAGAATGCTGTTGCCTGCTCCATTATCCAACCCAAAAAGCACAGTGACACCAGCATATATCTTCTGACTATGTATCTTCATAGTGCTTGATGTGCTAAGTTTATGGCAGTGTTAAGACAGCAAGAGAGAGGCTTTGTGTGGGATTAGACTGATCCAGTTTACCCAGGTTCTCATGTCTGATAGACTGATGGTTTGAAGGCAAGCTTGCTTTTCCTGGCAAATCTTTTAAACCTTTTTTTTTGGTCTAATCTAGGTCTGACAGAATCCCCTTCTCCTATTTTAGGATTATGCTCTTACCCCACAGAGACTCTGCACAAGTACAGTCCTACTAGCAAGGCATGATATTAACAGTATGCACAGAATTGAACTGCTCCATCACAGCTACTACTGCTTGATCTAGTTGAACAAAATCTATGTACATTCTTCAGGAACAGAAGTTACAGCTGCTAGAAGTCAGATGCATAAAAGCAGCATTAGGGAGGGAAAAATGCAGCTATATGGAGGATAAAAAAAAAAAAACCCAAATTAAAAAAACCCTCTTGTTGCAGATTTACCCAGATAATACTAATCTATTTCCACCTCCAAACTGAAACAGGTTTTTGTTTGGCGACTGACACATATTTGAGTCACAGCTGAGGGGAGAGAATAATGCCCACCCACTGTCATATTGTTCTCCAGCTGATTGTCCTCTTGATCTGCAGTGCTTGAATTCACAACAGGGAGTACACCAGACAGAGAGAGGAAAAGGGGGTTGGACAGGCAGGAAAGAATAGTCAAAAATGCACAAAATGGCCTAAAATATGAAAATCAGGGTGTGTTTGCAGGAGGAGAAAAAAATAAAGAAGAAAATAAATGAAGAAAAGGTTATTGAGCGAGATCTTTTCTATACAACAACCAGTGTGAAGTTATGCATCACACAAACAGCTCTAACAACCTTGCTGTCTGAGGGTGCTTTTTCCATCCACAATGCACCAACTCTGCTGACTTTTTCATGCTTTAGTTCCCCTTTTGCAACACTTCTGAGTCACTCTGCATAGAGCAGCACACAAGGACACCCTCCCACAGCCCCACGCACATCACCACGAGACCAACTATGAGAGCAGAGTGGATGAGCTGCTCAGTGCCATGCATGTGTCTGATAAAGGAAATGGCATCATGTGAGCAGGAACACCCACAGCACTTTTTTCAGGTACTGATAGTGGAGACTGATCTTGGATGACTGAGCACAACAAGCACAATCTCACTACCCAGCCTCAGCTCTCACACAGAGCCATAGGAAAATGCATTCATGTGCACACAGAGGTTNGTTGAGGGCTCCAGAACTGGACCCAGTATTGCAGAGGAGGTGTGAGCAGAGCAGAGTGCAGTGGCAGAATCACCTCTCTGGCTCTGCTGGCCACGCTTCTCTTGCTGCAGCCCAGGATGCCATTGGCCTTCTGGGCTGCCAGCGTGCAATAGTCTTCTCCTCTACTAAGAGTCTCCAGGATGAGTGGTGCTCCTCCACTTGAGGTTGCAGTGCAGGTACCTGTGTGCAGCTGGGGTTCTGTCCCCCTCCTACAACCCACACACCTGCTTTTCCTTGAGCAGAACCCTTCCTCTACCAAAGCCCATGGGAGCTCTATGGTGAAAGACAGATGGCCCCAAAATCACACACAATCAGCCTGTCCCCCAGCACAGTATGGGGCAATGCCTTCCCAGCACATTTTTGCCCTGTGCATAATAATAATAATAATAATGCCATAATAAATACCCTGTCATGGTGAACACCATATCCTCAGCAGTTAGCAAAATGCAAACAAAAATCACTCCAATTGTATCACTTCAGCTTGCTTAGTACAAAAAAATAATATAAAAATGGCTTATGTACATTCCAATTCAATATTTTAATAGCAATTCCAACACAAATAGCTTTAGTAACCAGGCAAGTATAATATTTCCCAGCATTTTGAACAGCTCATGAGCTGTGATTCTTTAGCAGGTACCCTGAGAGAGCTTGTTTTCCTTTCACTGGCCTGCAGACTTCTTCTGTAGAATCCAAATTATTTTGGTGCTATCTATTCTGGATGCCAAAACAGAATATACAGTTTACAGCCAACATTTGAAACAAAGCATCAAACAAATAATGTGGAATCAGACTGTGACTACACAGAAAAAAACTAAATCCAAGCAGTTCTCACTCAAAATGAGTACTTGTTTTCTCCCCCCACACCCTCACCACCCATGAAGTATTTTTATAGACTTGCTCAGGCCAACTTTCCTATTGCCTGTATACAAAAATATTCACACAATTGACAGCTGAGAGACATTTCCATGCAAGCTCCAGGCTCAGCTCAGAGCTGGAGATGCTCAGGACTCCTTGGGCATCCTGGCAGTGGCACTGCAGGACAGTGAAGGGACAAGCATGCAGCACATTCCTAGAGCTACTCTCTGATGCTGGTTTACATCTTCCCACAGCTGCTGTACAGTTTAGTTGAATCACTCTGTGAAGTGCTCAGGACTCCTCTGGGATCCAGGCTGCTGACCCACTCACACAGAGCCAGGTGAGTCAGGTTGGTGTCAAGGCTACACTGCAGTCCTGCTGCAGCCCAATGTCCCAATCCCCACAGCTCTCATACCCAGAGACCCCCAAAGAGTCAAAACTAGGTGGGTTAAATAAAACAAAACCAAAAATAGATAAAACTCATGTTATCAATGATAGACTGAGGGACTTTGACACAAGTCCAGGCTTAATTATGACAGACTCATTATGGCTGGAAAACACCTCTGAGATAATTGAGTCCAAATGTCCACCTAATGCTACCACACTCACCACTAAACCATGTCTCCAAGCACCATACCTCCCTGTTTTTTTCAACTCTTCCACATTCCAATTCATCCTGGTCTCTTTAATGAGGATGACTCATTAATCTATAGAGTCAAACTCAGGTTTCCCTACCTCGTGGCACACTGCAATCTTACCCTGATCTGTTGCCTGCTGCACAGAGTCCCATTAAGTATGACATAGATTTGTTACGTTGCTGAGCTGGCTGTAAATTGAACTTGTCATAGTGAAGTGCATGTTTTCCAGTACTTCATTTCTTTGGTTCCTGTTGCTATAGTGACCATCAGAAATCAGAGCAAAAAAAGGCAAAGAGAAAGAAGATCCTTTCTCTGTTTAAACAGTACCTTCCATCTGTAACACTGGCAGGATTCTTTCATTTGGGCTTTACTTGTTAGGATAACTATACAAAAGAACATAGCTCTTCCAGATTTCAGGGGCTCATCCTTGTCTGCTGAAGTCAAAGGCAATCTTTTCAATGCCTTCAAAGAGCTCTAGATCAGGTCTATATTGCCTAAAAGATGAATTCAACACAGATTTGCAGCACTTTGCAGTTCATATTAGCTTCAGATCCCTGATACAGGTATATGCTTCTGTCCTGTTTAGAACAATGACTAATGCTGTGAGCAGAATGGGACATACACACATACACACATACATCAGCCTTGTGAATAAAGCCCATGCTGAATCTCACTTGTTATCACATGCCCTTTTCATCTCCTGGATTTATGTAGCACTTCTTCAGCAGATAGAATAAGTGCCCCTTGATATTGGGCATTAGTGACAAAGGAAAAAAGCTTCCAATGCCTTAGGCACTGTCTAGAGACATATGAATACTACAACACACATTACAGCCTCACCACACTATATGCATGTGACTGATGAACTCAACCTATTTAGCACCAGAAGAGCATCAGGCCAGATGTTTGGTGCAAAGACCTGCTGTTACTCTTGAAAATGGGGAAGATATTGGGAACAATAAACTGCTTTCACTGAAACATACATGAAGCAGCTTGAGCAGACTCAGTGTGTTGGTTAACTACAGGTGCAGGCAACCCTTTCACAGTGATAAGTGCTCATTAGCAGTAATGCTGTGTTAAACTTCAATAGTGCCTGTGCCCAGGCTTCTCCTGTCTACTCAGTGGGGATCTGTATAGCTTACACCCCCACTGCAAGGCACCAGGCTCAGCTAAGCCTTAGGTCATTTTAGAGACACCATTTCTGCCTTTAGGTATCTTGTTAAATGAAAATGCACAGCTGAATATGGTGATGAATTGTACTTAGTGTTGTATTCTAGAGCAGTGATACCCAAACAGAAGCAAGTCTCACTGATGGTTAATGAGCTATTTTGAAGCAGTACATGGAGACAGGCTGCTACAGAAGCTGCACTCCCACTGCTACATGAGGTGGTACCAGCCACGGGCAGCAAAGCCTAAACCTGAAGGCAGTGAGGACAAAATTCAGCAAAACATTTATCAACTGGCAAAGTCATCAGGTTCATGCTTGAAAGTGGAACTTAAAAGCTGTATGAGCACCCTCTGTAGCTGGGAACTCAGCTGCACGTGCACAACTTCCTATTCACACTTGAACTCCAAGCCTGGACTAAAAAATCCCAGAACACCACTTTGGCTCATAGATGAGCTATGTGCTGCTGCAAACTCCACACCACTCACTGCAACCACAGCTCATCCTCCTGAGGCTCCCATGCTCACCCTGCCAATGCTCCAGCACACAACACAACTGCAGACAGCAACACCTCTGAGTCAGCCTTGAAGTGCTCCAGCTCCAGATCAACATCTGTCTGTTTTAAAGACCATGCTGAAATGCTTTGAGGATGTAAAAATCACATCCTCAGATTCACTTGTTGATGAGCCTTCCATGTCCCTGAATTCTGCCTACCATAAACACAAGCCATCAACATAACACCCTGCAATTTCCCCACACTTGCATTTTATGGAAATATTAAAAATGAAATGCCAAGCAGATGTTCAACAGACCTGTTGTGATAAGAAAACAAAGTAGAAACAGCAGTTATGAAACTAATGTCTTCTTAAGGGAGAAAATGCAAAGAGCTTGAAATTTGAGAGCAGCAAAAATTTGGAAATTAAAAGTATTAGCTTTTGATAAATAGAGCAGCATCACAATTTTGTCTGTGCCACGAAAAAAAACCCAACCAATTCTTCATCTGACAGCAGGTGGCAGCAGGATTCCCATTGCAAAGTCTCCATTTAGAATGACATCCTCTGCATCGGATTTGAATACTCCCATCCATGCCCTAAGGTTGTGTGCTAAGTGGGCTGACAGCAACAAAACTGCGTTGAATACATCTCCATTTACACCACTGCAAGCCACTTTGCTGCCAGTCTAAGTTTATAACATGAAAGATGAAAATATTTAGTGTTTATCAGTTATGAGTAACATCTCTTTTTTTCCACTAGAAGCCCAGAGTTGGCATCATACATTCCAAACTACATGTTGCTTTTACATTACAGCCCTGGTTGTACATGGCCCCTTAGAAACACAGGCTGGGAATGTAGTGCTGAGATGTTTTCATGAAGTATCAAGAAAACACTGATCAGAATTTCTAGAAAACAGGTGAAACTGCCTCCTGTAAACCTCAAAACAATTTCAGCTAATCCAGGGAATCCTTTGGGAAAGGGATCTGAGATGTGCCTCATATAGAATAACTTGCTGGTCAGACTGGCTCCCATAGAAGCTTTATTGAATTTAGGAAAAAGCAGGATAAATGATTATTGATGACAAAAGGGTTTGAAACATTGAAAGGAAACCATGTTTCCAGCATTATTATTTATTATAGTTACTCTCTGCACAAGACATAGGCAGCAAGCTGCTGAGTGAGCTGACTACTCATCACAGTAGGCAGTCTGCTAAGGTCTGTGTGCCCCAAGAAGGGCTTTAATGCTACAGATTTCTGAAGCTGAGTTTGGACTCAGCTCTGCTCCCCCAGAAATGCTGATTCTTCCTCTGCTGTCAGCACAGGAAGAAGCAAATGAAAGCAAATGTGCCCATATGCATGAATTCCAGATCAGTTCATTACAATAACCTGAAACTGCAGTTAAAGAAAAACAAACCCAAAATGCTATAAAATATCAGAGGACTGGGTTTGGGGGTTTTTTTTCTCTCTTCCCTTTTTATTTTTCTGGTTAGTTTGTTTCTCAAGCATATCCTTCCAAGCTGCTTGAAGTAGGGAGGAATTGTAGCACTAATGGGAGTGAATGGGGACAGCTGGATAGAGCAGGAGTAATTCAAGGACAATAAAGACAGAAGAAGAGAGTTGGCAGTCACAGCTAAGACAACCAATTGTGACAGAGCTGACCAAAGCTGCTGGATGAACACAAAGGTTGTGAGAGACCCCAAACAATAACCCAAAACCCACTGAAGCCAGGAGTAATCACAGGGCTTGAATAAAGCCCATATAGAAAATCCAAGGAGCAGGAGGCCAGAGGGAAATGACTTTCACTACTGAGTCAGATGGGAGACAAATCTGCCAAAGCACTCAGGAACTCAGCCCTGGCAGGCTCGCTCTTTGCTTTTCTCACTGCAGCTTAGAGAGCAAGAAGGGCAGAGCCTCCTGCTCCCCTCTGCCTGCAGGAACCATGGAAAAGGGAGTGCTTTTCAGCCCACACCTGGGTGCCTGCAGAGCCCTGCACACTGGCCAAGCAAGGCTGGGCACTGTGTTCCACTCCTGTTTCCTTCCCTGTGTGCTTCCTCCTTCCTGTCTCTCTACAGTTCAGAACTAGGCACCAGAAGACAGACCTTGCTCCAGACCCACTGAAGATGTCCTGCCACACTGACAGCAGAGCCAAACCAGTCCAGCTGAGGCTCCACTCTGCAAGTCCAACTCTTGGCATACACACTCCCTCCCAATGAAGGATACATACATTAATATTTGTTTGTAGGCTTACATATAATAAGAAAGATTCCACCAAGGTGAGAGGCAATTCTCTGTTCAAGAATCACAGACTGTTAGGGGTTGGAAGGCATCTCTGCAGATCATCTACTCCAACCCCCTGCAAGAGCAGGATAACCTAGAGCAAGTTGTACAGGATGGTGGCAACACTTTGGGGTTACATATTTTATCAAGCTAATATGAAAAATCACCATGTAAAAGCAGAAACTGCTTTTCTAGTGACATGGGAATATAGCAGTGCTGGAGTTTTAGTAAGCTCAGCACTCCCTAGAGTTTGCATGCTTCCCTCAACCTTTTCAGCATGCACAATGTAACTGTTTCTGGTGCCAGCAGCTTGCAGCTATTTCTGAACCATACCTCTCCATGGGGCATCCTGTGACTCCCACCCCATGGGCACCCTTCCACATGAGCATACAGAGGTGCAGGACAGACATAGAACCCTTAGACAGGGTTTTGAAGCTCCACCTTTTCAAAAGCCATTTACTTCACAAAGTTACAAGCATTAAGACCAACCTGTTTCTGGAAGACTATGAAATCTTTACTGTGACACCAATTGTTGAAATAATAAGAATAAGAAGTGTAGGAGAGCAATCCCCCACAGCAAGTCCTGCAGCAGCATCAAGTCCTCCCTCTGCAAGATCCCACAGGCACACTCACAAGAGGCTAGGACTCTTGAGGGAAAAGACTGCACATTAACTGAAAAGATCTGCCTGTCTTTCATCAGATATTTTGGGGAAAGAGAATTGAAATTATGACAATGATTTCACACAATGTTCATTTCACTTCTATGCCAGATTGTAATCACCAACCTACTATTGTATTATCACTTTAATTCAATATTTCTGACCCTTCAACAAGTTTTCTTTCAGGTTATTACTAAAAAGATGCCAGAAAAGGTTGATAAAAAGATACCTAGGTATCTGCTGGGTTGTTTGGGAGGTTTTGGGGTGTTTTCTTATTGTTCCTGAACAGCTTCACCAACTTTAGCCCTTACAAAGCACATGAAGAAAACCACCCACTGTCTTGACTTAATGGTGGTGGCTGGAAATAGGCACTTAGCCATAAGCAGAGGTTTTTCTTGCTAGTATCTGGCTAAAATAGCAGAGTGGAGATGGCTAGGCTGAGGCTACATGGGGAGTGTAATGAAAGGTTGTTCAGAAGGAAAATGCAGTTTGCTGCTTTGCTGTTGCCAAGATCTTTCAAGTCTCTGCACATATCTGGTCCTCAAAACAGTCTGCAGCACTTTGCCCTTAAGTGGGAGCCAGGTGAAGAGATGCAAAATGTCTTCATGGAGTTAATTGAGTTCCCATTCAGTGTAATTTTAATGCACTAACAATTCATCTACACTTTTTTAATATAAGCCTGGAGAGCCCTTACAGAGATGATGAAGAAGACATCATCTGGAAGCTACAAAACCAATTAACTTTACAACCAGGCAAAGTGTCTCTGGTCCTTGCTGCAAGGGCAGGTGTGGCTGGGGGAAGCCCCAGCAGCAGCTTGTCCTGATTTCTCAGTGTGAATCACTGACCACCCATACTTTTGTGAGTCCAGAGAAGCTGGCAGACTGTGTCCAGTCCAAAAAGTCCTACCTGGTAATCCCTTCTCAGCAGAAACAGGATTACTGAAGCGCCCAGAAACATTAAATACTTCCTAGAGATGTGGCAGATCACAGAATGTCACAGATGTGACAGTTAATGAAGTTTTGCACAAGACCTACTTCTGTGGGGAGAAAAAATAAAGGAAATGTTATTTATTTTTCATCTTCTAGGGAAGGAGGAAGTAGAAATATGGACTGCTGGAAAAGGATTGCCCAATTTCTGGAACTGTGGTGCTAGATTTCCCTAGGCAGAATCAGATACAAAATGTGTTGCTCCCAGTTAGCTGCAGATGGAAATCACTTGTTAATACACCATCTAAAACCACACAGCATGTACCTTCTTGTTGGCTCTGTCCTCTCAGGGTAAACTGGAGGCTGGGATAATGGTTCTAACTCTATTTCCCCCCATTTTTGGTGAAGGGGCAACCCTACAACTCTATCACTGGGATCAACAGACAAACTGCACGATGCAAAGCTTCCTTCTTTTCTTCTGATGTGCCAACTTTTTGTCCCCGACACTGGACACTGGCAAGGTTCATCTGGACAGGAGCTGGGCCACCTTGTCAAGGCTGTGCTCTTGCCAAGAAAGGTTGGACCAGATGATCCTTTAAGTCCCTTCCAACCTGGTGTTCTGTGCTTTTAAATGTAATGTACCAGACTTCCAAGGAGATAAAGGAGCAGCAGAGAGCAGCCCAGAGTTACAGCAGGTGCTTGTTTTTCTGCTCATGGATCCATCCTCAACAGCCACAGACTAAAAGACATTTTCTTTTTCTCTCAAGCAAGCATATGTGAAAGAGACTTCCTATACTAGAAAAAAAAAATACATATACTATACTTGAAAGCTGTACAATCAGGTCAGCAGTCATAAACTTCCATTGAAGCACAAAAACCTGTCCCATAAGCATGCAGATGATGAGTACTTGTACCCTGAGAGCCACTTTAGCTGTTTCTGGATGAGTAACAAGCTACAGAAAAATCACTATTTCAAGGACCAACAAAGCCCCTAGCTGTAAATGCTAGGTATGTCATATCAACTTAAGTCCATTTCAGAAGTTCACAGCTCTAACACCACCAGCTCAGCATCCCCTGTCACTGTCTGTTGCTTGGTTCTCAGTTCTGACTCTGACTTTCAACATACTCACATTTTTGTATCTTTTCAGAAGCTTTTGTTTTGTTGGTACAAATGTCCAAGTCCTTGCATTCTTTCTGGAACATGTTATTCCACACACTCCTTTCACAAAGGCACCTTTTAAAGCATACTTTAAGCACACTGGAAACTGGCTGGGGATAATTACACAATAAAAGAATATCCTGAGCTGTTCTATAGAAAACTGGAATAGGTTGGAACGAGGAAGAGTATTTGGAGATCAGGTTTCTAGCAAAATTTCAATACATTAGCTATAAATGAGGACTTGATCTGTTCTCAGGATTCACTTGGCCACAAAGGATGTCCCACAGTGGAACAGAGCCACTGGAATGACTGTGAGCATCCCCTCACAAGTGTTTGGAAAGACACAGAGGAAGGATGAAGCATGCTGGAGTCTGGAGCTATCATATTCAAGGCTATTCTAACTACCTCTCAGGAAAGTAGTTCTGGAAGCCTAAAAATAACTTGAAAATCACATTCCCCAGTGCCTGGACTGTTTCTCTGAGACATGCACCTACAGGTCAGAAATCATGTTTCTCACCAATTGACCTAGGAACTGCTGGACTGCTGAGCTAACATCCCATTGGAAAACACAACCACTCCAGGGTCAGCTGCTCTTGCAGGAGATGCACAAAGGCAAGGATTAGGCTGCAGGGCTAGCACGAGTCAGATGAACGAAAAATTAGACTTAAAGGACTGCAATACAGGAAAGAATATTTTTTGGTGTTGGATCATTCAGACTAATCAAAACAGAAACATGTCAGAATTCACATCTTGTTTAACAACTGCAAAGAGCTATTTCCTGCTGTCCTAACATAACATTTTAACACATCTGAAACAAAGTGCTGCAATTTTCAATCCTGAAAATACATTCAAAAGTTGTTTAAACTCGAGGATAATATCAACTAAAAGGGCAACACTAGGGAAAATATTCCAGGTACCTGCAGCTTCAGTGGCCTGAAACAAAGCTAGAGTTTGAAGATAATTTGTTTTTCAGGAAGCAAATAGGGTGATCACATAGGAAAATCATTCAAAATTACAGCTTTTCCCCTCTTCTGGGAAGTCCAATTTCCATTCTCTGTACCTCTTCTCAGGTACAGGTTGGAATGTAAACATATCTAGCAAATAGATGCCATGAGCAAGAACACAATATTTTGTTACAATTGCCTTTTCTGACCTGACTTACCTTAAAGCCTTGAGCAAGCAAAGCATTTCTTTTGCCTGTGTGTAACCAACATGCAAAACCCATTGTGCACTACTAAACCATTTGTGTGTCTTCAAATGATTTCCTGCCTGGAACCTAAATTCAATTTGCTTTACAAAAACAACTGTAGCCATTCCAATATAGTCTTCACTACAGCTCCTAACACCACTTGGAAAGAAATCCTGCTGGAAATGCAATAATCAACTCACAGGTAGCCCTGACTGCCTGAAAAAAAACCACAAATAACCTTCTCAAAGGTCTGACCACAGGAGGATTTGTCCTAACAGCCACATAATGCCCAGCTGGGTAGGGAAGGGCTGGCTAGAACCTCTCAGCCTCACATAGGTAGTTAAACAATGCATGTGGTTGTACTGCTGAGAAAGGTGAACTCAACAGAGTCCATTTAATGCCTTGGGCACCAATTTGGGTTATTAAGCAAAAGGAACTCAACACCAGCTCCTTAACCCTGAAACTTGCATCTCATTTGCTTCTCCTTTGTATGCAACACAGCTCTAACCCACTGCCCTTCCTCCTCCTACAGAAAGATTGAAGCACAAGGGTTTAACACCTCCTTGTAGGTCAGGGAGGGTATTTGCAGATTCCCTGACATTCAGCCCTCTGAATGAGGAAGATAAAGGATGAGTGTTGTTGAATAGTGACAACAAACAACACACTGAGAGGATGAAACAGCATAGGCTGAAGTTAAAGAGTGTGTCATATGTGGGAGCAGAGTTACACTTGCACAGAGTAACTCAAGCAGCAGATATAAAGCATCAGGTTTTTCTACTCCAAAAAGGACTGAAATTCTTGAACTAAAGGAACTTGCATAATTTGGAGTTATCTCTGTATCTATATTGATCATCTGTATCTATATATCTCTATTTTTATGTTAAAAGTCTGGGCTTTTCACAGTAAGGAGCTATTTGCCAAATCTTCCTTCTCTTGCTTTACCTCCATGATACACCTCTCACCTCCTCAGTGCACACAGAATTAAATAGATCATGTGTTACTTACCCCCTATACCTTGTTTTGCACCTTCTTTTCTTTTCTTTTATTACCAGCCTCTGAATTCCAAACACTGAAGTGTTTTCCTCTTCACATTAACTATGTACCTGAATGATGCCTGCTCAGTAGTAAAATTTCAGCTTTTCATCCCAGCAGCCCCCTGGTAATAGAAATCCCATCACATCATTTTGAGGAAAGTTAATTGCAGACTTGAATTTCAAATGCCTGCTTCATGGTCTTATCTCCTCAGTCAATAACTCCTTTGGACTGCAGCTCACCTTGTCATTTAGCTAGGCTGCTGGATAGATACATGACAGAGCCTGCATTCTCTCTAAACCCTTTTTGCCTTTCACTGGGAGTGATTTAATACTGGAGTATTGGTGTTATTTGCACATTCTGACCTGCAGCAATGGAGTTATTTGATTACTCCAGCAGTAGCTGCTTCTGTAAAGAGTATTTTTCTCTCTGGTTTAACATATGTTCATAACTATATCTATGCCAGCACATCCCCAAGAGTCCTTAAGAAACAAATACATAAATAATAAAAAAAACCAGATTCATCATCATCTTTTCCATAACTAGGATATGCAAGACATTGATACAGGACTTTTCCAACAATATTTACACTCAAACCAAGCCTCTAGGATCAGAAATGTTTTTTTTTTTTTAACTTGAATTGTCTCCACAGAGCATGCTGGATTTGGCAATAGGAGAATAAAGATGTTACTACAGTGCATTTCCCATTTTTAAAGGGCTTAGAAATGTCAATCTGTACTGTACTGCCTGTGGGGGTAAACCTGCTGGGTTTCTCACAATTATTACATGACATCTGAAAGGAAAATTACACTTCTACATAATAGATATAGGCCCCAAACATATTTTTAGTCGAGGTGGAGAGAAAAGAATTTAGACCTCAGGAATGTTTTCTGTAATCCATGGCATATGGGCACTCTACCAAATGATGGAGGTAAAGCTACAGAGTCCCAAGAGAAGTCTGGAGTCAAGTTAACAGAATCAAGGAGAGTCAAGAAGTAGCAAAGTTGTTCTTAAAACTTAAAGAAAATAGGTAGGCAATTTATATATTTATTTTCTTTTCTAGCTATATATATATATAAAAGACAACAACAAAGCCCAGGGAATGCAGCCAGAACAACACAAATAACAATAGATCCAAAAAATGACAGAAATGAAGATGAAAATACCTGGCACAAACCCATGTTATGGTTAAGGACCTTGCTCACCTCTGCCACAATGTCACATTAGACTTTCCTCTAGAAGACATCACTTTGTCTACCAGCTACAGATTCCTCTAGATGATCCCATCTGTAAATGTCTGTGCAGGTATGGAGGGGAAGGAGAAATTCAATTGTTTTACCAGCATCATTGTCCTCTGAGAGTGGTCTCAAAACCAGCAGATTTTACAAGAAAAATCCTTCATACCCTGGACAATTTAAGAGAGGAATTGCCTATCAGGATCCCTTTCAATGTTATGACCTGCTTTAAATACATACTATATACTAAATATATACAGTAACACCATATTCCATTTAAAACTCTAAATAATATCCCTCTATGCCATATATCAATTCATTTTCTTCCTCACAAACAGCTTAACTATACAGTTTCACAGCAATGTATTTGCCAGTAAGTAAACACAAGTTTATCTCTGAAACTAACCTATCATTTCAGGCATGCAAAGAGAAAAGATTAATATTGGCAGATTAACTGATGGGTGCAGAGTTTTTGTCACTGAAATGAGTTGTTTTTATACTATTTTTCCATTCTAATTATAAATTGCCAAGAGACTGGAGTGAATTATATTGCTGTGATCAACAGCATTGACCTTTTTGCCTTTTCAGTACTTCTGCTAAGTCAGTTAACTGGAAGAGCAAAATTAGAATGAAGACTGGCACTGGAGTAAACACCAGGAAAGCAGGGAAAATGGTGGGAAATTACCATTCTCCCTCCTCTTTGCAGCATTAAGAGCAAGAGTCTTATTCTCAGCTGAAACCTTAGTCTGCTAAATTAGGTAGAGGTTTGGAAAAGAATGTTCTGATTGTTAATCATGAAATGTGCTGTAATCTTCTGCAAGGCAGCTCTAACCTCCTCAATCAGCAGCCTTTTCTTACTTAATTACATGATTTTAAGTACCACTAAGGAGGTGCTGTCAGATTTACATTGGAGTTCTCTTAGACATTACCACTGTAGTCATGGTGATGATATATAGAAATGGACAAAATGCCAGAGACTGGAGAAAATGTCAGAGTTATGGTACACCCACACTTGCTCCTTGCCTGGAATTTACTCAATATTTTTCAGTTAGCTTGAAAGATTATCTTACTCAGTGTATTAATATACCAAAATAACAAGATTAATAGTACATGTATAATCCTATAGCTAAACATATACACCCCAAGGCAATTCTCACATCTAAGTACTTTTTTGGGGAGATCCAGGAGAGAGAAAAGGGCAGAGGTGTGTGCAGGAGGTAGGCTGGGACTGGGTACACTCACTGTACCACTCTCTCTGTGCAAACAACTTGGCTTTGCAGAAACAAATCACATCCATGCTGGCACTTGGCTATTCTGGCCTGGGAGCCAGGCCCCTTTATCCTGAGCCCTGAAAGCTGCCTTCAGGCTACTAATTATTCCATCCTCAGATGCAGAAAATTATTATTACCTGCATATTTATAACCAAGGGAAAGAAAATTAGTGGCAGAGGAGAAAGAAAATGATAAGCTTTTGTAAATTACCAAGCTCTTGCCAAACTTTCCTTTTCTTCAAATAGTCTAACTACAAGCATTCATTTTACAACAAGCTTACTATTGGTGAGCAGAACCCTTTGATACCATTAAACTCATCATCATCTACACAAGCTCCTAGCAGAAAGGCTGCAGCATTATGCTGCATACTTTTTGCCCTAGGAAGTCACTCAGCTCAGTTCTTTGTGGNCTCTCTACAACTCCCTGAAAAGAGGTTGGAGCTAGGTGGAGCTTGGTCTCTTCTCCAAAGCCACAAGCGACAGGATGAGAGGAAACAGCCTTAAGTTGTGCTAGGAGAGGTTTAGGCTGGATATTAGGGAAAATTTCTTCACTAAAAGAGTAGTTAGGCATTGGCACAGGCTGCCCAGGGAAGCAGTAGAGTCACCATCCCTGGAGGTGTTGGCCAAGTTTCCCCCCAGAGAAGCTTCCTTCATTTAGACCAAAGCAAACATGTTTTAAAATGAGACTAGATGAGAGCAACGAGCAACAGACCCAAGCTCCTAATTTCCAGTTGCTAGGTGTGAGTTACATTTCTTTGATTAGCTCCACAGTTAGTGTAAATGCTCTCCAAAGACAACAGGGTTCTTAATTCACACCAGCTGTAGATCTCATCTCCAGCCTCTGGCCTTATCCAAGTTGAATAAATGGCTGACAAAAATCTGACTTCCATTTCTGTGGTGCCTGCCCAGCTCACAGGTGTAAAAGGCTGGTTTGTGTTACAATAGCATCCAAGAGAGCTCTGGGCTGGGGAGAGGTCTCTGCTGTGGTAGGCTGAACATGACCTGTGTGCTCCCTATTACAGGCAGATGGTTATGATCATATCATTCCTCCCCACACATGAATATAGCTGAAATTCTTATCTTTATGGAGTATTTACTACTGGAAGCACAGACAGCACACATTAGTGCAGGCAAAGCTCACCTGCTCATAATTTTTATGAGCTGCAACACATTCCTGACTGAAACACTGCCATCTTTACAGAGGTCATGTGGACAGTTTTTCTTATGCTGTTCCAAATAGATTTTTGTTGTGTTTTCTTTCCTTGTTCTGCAATGAGCAAAGGTACAGAATACCCTGAGGAAGCAGGAAACTGGAGGCAATCAGTTCTCTGATTCAAGGGGAAACAACTCTTTTGTATTCTCTGAGAAAAGTTAGAGGATAGGAATGGAGAACAGAGCCAGGAATTGGAAAAGGCCAACAGCAGCTGGGAAAAGAAATCCTAGAAGCAGTTACCAAGGTAAAGCTGATGTAGATAGTAACATCCTATCCTGTACACCTATCAGTGTACAGAGTTACTCTGGAATAGAAAGGAACTACCTGTGCTCAGGCTGCACAGTTCACAGGACATGACATGTGACATCCACATAATGGACCCTGGGGGAACAGGGGCTGAAATTCCATTTCCTGCCTGGGCTATGGTTCTTGTTCCTGATGTCTCTTTCCTTCATCTTGCTGATTTTGCTGATAAGTATTTGCTTATTACAACTATCTTACCAGTCACAAAGACCATCAACTGCAAGTTAATAATGTAGCATTCTGTGGGTTCAATATCTTTACAGATTCTCCTGTCTCTGATGCAGAAAAAAAAAAAAAACTATTAGAAAGATTAGATTGCTTGAGCTCCATTCATTCATCCTGCAATGCTGGTGGCTTCTGTGAGCTCACTCCAGGAACAATCTAGTCTGTTGTGAATAGACACAATGAGAAACAGCTTGAGAATATGATCATGGCACAAATGAGAGAGTGTGGGGTTTTTTTCTCTTTATCCTCTAAGGTTAACAATTAAATCAAACTAACAATTACGAAGGTAACTGTTAACTTCCAGCAAGCTTTATGCATAAAATCAAATTTCATTACAAAGTGCTTTTTACACTTTGGATTCATGGCTATGTTCTTGCTTTTGTCTGCCCACAGATTAGTAGAGCTGTTGTAGTGACCAACTAAGATGTTTCAGCTAAAGCACCTGATTTACTAGGAAACAGCAGAGTGTTCCTTGGAGAAAGTCTGGAGTTTGCCATTTATTTCTACATCAAGTCAAAATCACTGAATCCCAGCATGGTAGGGGTTGAAAGAGACCTCTGGGGATCATCTAGTCCAATCCCCCTACTAAAACAAGACCACCCAGAGCAGGTTGCCCAGGATCATGTCCAGGTAGGTGAGGAATCTCTCCAGAGAAGATGACTCCACAACCTCTCTGGGCAGCCTGGGGCAGGGCTCTGCCAAAATAAAGACATGCAAATTATTATTCATCTATTTATTTTTCCTGATATGTCTTGATTGGTGCTGGTGGGTGGATGAAACTCCTGCTAGCAACCTCCCTCTAGCTGAACAGCCAGTTACACTCTTTCACATTGCATGACACTGAGGATCAGAAAGCCAGCAACTTTGCTCTCCTTAGGAGAAAATATTATATAAGAAAAGTGAAATAACATTAACATACATTATGCACTTGCTCAGCTATTTACCAATAATGCCACAAATGCCCAGCAGCTGTCTCCAGTGTTGTGCTGGGTTTAGAGACCAATCTCCTCAGCATTATCCCCTGGCTCCATGTGGAGTGTTTATCTGCTATTGACATGACTGGATTTCATTAAAGAAGGCCAAGAGGTATTAGAGATCTCCAGAGGGTTTTCTGCCTAGGACTGCTGGGCTCTTTTCTTCAATGAATTCCTTACTGAAGATCATTTCCTCATCCATAAGCATTTTCTAGCAACCACAACACACCATTGTATTGGCTTGGTACAGAGCCCTCTGAAACTGCAGAGCATTGCTAGGTTTTTGAAATCAGGAGCAATTCCCCTGAAATAAGGAGGCTGAAGAGTTACCATGATATATAGGATTTTGTCAGAGCATCTCAAAAATGACTGAATCCATCTACAATTAAATTTCTCAGTTAGTAGATTCCTGTATTTCATTTTGCATAACTAAACAACTTGTCTTTACAACTGACAAAATCTAATTAGGTGCTCCAGGTAAGATTAGAAATAAAAAGTCACTGAGAAACAACAAATGAAGTTTACTTCTTTGCTTCTCTGTAATGTATTAAAGTGTCATTCAAGAAAGTATTTCTAATTTGATGGTTTTCATTTTAGAACAGCATTAAGACTTTCAGATTTCACCTTTCCTGGTTTTCCTGCAGGACTTGTTGGAAGATTAGACACCTTTTTACAAGTGATTGTCTTCATCCTCTTAATAATAGGAAATAAATTGCTAAATCTTCCAGAGAAAACAAATTCTTAGTTATCCAAATCAGTTCTTTAGGACAGCATGGCATTTCTTTTCCTCTCTTATCTATTTAGGATCACTGTTTGTGATCACAAATACTGTAACATCTGTCCTCTAGGGAGAAAAAAGACAAGATACTATTTCTCTGGATAAAATAGTAGTACTTTTTAAAAAACAAGTTATTTTATATATATGAAGAATAAAATCAGGCATAAAGCCCTCTATTTTAATTGCAAAGCATATTGAGCTTAGTAGCATGTTACCTTCTAATTTCTTCTTGTTTACAGACTAATAGTGAAAACATTCCTTAATTTCTTGATAATTCTACCTCTTGAAATTGTGCTCTGATGACAAAAAATAGAACTTGGACTTCTGTGGGTGGAGAGAGGGGAACTGGGGAAGAGTTTGAATGTTTGAAATCAGAATTTAATTAAATCCTGGAAGATAAAAAGCATCCCCATTCCAGAAATCTGCAGCAGTGGTGATAGATTATCTCTTATTCTATAAAATCACACTACATTAAAAAGCAGGACTAATCAAATGAACTCTTTAAAATTTCATTTTAAATAAATTAACTATGCACTGCTTTTAGTGTCTAGTTATCACCAGCAGCCCAGCACTCACCACACCACAGGAAGGATGCTTCTGAAGGAATGGGTTTGAAACATCCTCCAATTTAAATAGCAGAAAACCTTAGTAACAAAGGAGAGAACTGCAAGTGCTGCTGTAAAGCTGAAAATATTAGAAGCCTTATGTTTAATCTTCTTTACATCTAAAATAAAACCAGGACTGATGGCCTATCAGCCACCAGTCTGCATACTCCAGGTTAGAGATATTTCTCTTGAGTCCATTTTGTCAGCAAGAACAGAAAAGAAATCATAGTCTGTTTGAAGAATTCTCCAACTGAATTACAGCCTTCCAGGGCTTCATATTCAATAGGCCACAAGAACTCAACAACGTGAGATTTGTCTCATTTAGGAGATTATAATGCATATCTACTCTAAGTGGTCTGTTCCCTCCTCCTGCTTCTGGAGACTAGTCTCTACCAGACAGGCACTGAACCAACATCAGACAGACTGCTCATGGAGAGAGATTTTAATAACTACTGGGAAAATAATCTAGACCAAACACAGACCAATGCAATGCTCAGGAAGTTAATAGAAATCTCTGCTCCTGCAAGAGCCCTGAGCTATATGGCAGCTCTACTGCAGGTGCTTTAGCTGTTGTCCTGTCATCTCCTCTTGTTGCATCTCTTTGCTAATTCACCAGCCCTCTTCAATGCTCAACCCTTTTCAGTTGTGCTGAAGTTACTACTTAGCAGGAATATGAAAGCAGGTTTAAATAGAGTAACATGAAATGTTTGCTAAAAAACAAAACAAATGAATTAAAAAAAAAAAAAGAATCCATGGGTCTATCCCATGAGAAAGTTTTGTGGGAAATCTTGACATAAACCATGTTTGGTATAAAGTTAATATGATCAACACCCAACAATGCATATTAACCATTCTTCCTAAGATGGAAGAACTTCTTTCAAGCCAATAAGAGGGAACTCAAATCCAAAAGTCATTGCTCATCTCTCACAACCCTTGCTGAGAGCTGCCATCAAAGTCCATTCTGTAGTTGTTGCTATGAGGCTTGGGTATGAGAATTGGGTAAGCTGAAAATCAGTAAAACTTGGAGCTTCTACAGGGATATGCTTCTGGGTTTGCAGCACAGGAGAGAAACACAGAAAACACTTTTCCTGTGGTGCAGAAAGCCAGGAAGATTATAGAGGTCCTCACTCCTAAGAGAACTCATTCACACCTCATCCTGCTCAGTCAATGTTCCTTCCCTCCAAGGATGCCATAGGAGAGCAGAGCTCTGCTGCTCCCCATCCCTACACCTTCACCTGAGCTATGTCAACATTCTACAGTTGAGATATAGTTAGTGTGGTCACTAGAGAGCAGGTAATACACAGGATCTTAAACCAGCACATATGCCCAGAATCAGTACTTAACCTGGACAGGGACAGCTTGTCTCTTTTTGGGTATATGCTTATTGTTTAAAGACCATAAATAACCTCACAGTTAATTCAGAAATTGCTGAATAAGAAAGCGCCTGCTTATCTATGAAAAATGGGAGTAATTTGCCAGCACCATCATTCATTCCCATGGTGGAAAGAGCATGTTCCCTGGGAGGCAATAAAAATCCCACCAAAACCACTATCTCAGCATCTTTGCTCTAAGATTGTCAATTTATGAGCACTAAAGTTTCAGCCATACTTTAATAAGTGTTTTTTAGGTCTACTCACACTAAACTGCAAGTTTTGGGGACCAAGGGTGAACATTTTGCTGTTTGTACAACGTTGAGAACAGAGAAACTCCCCTTGCCTGCTCAGCTCAGGCTGATGACACAGAGGAAAGAGGAGCAAATAGCTGCTGCCAGATGTTAAGCCTCACTTCATAACTTGCTTGTTTTCATAAAGTACTTTTATCCACTTTAAACAAAGTTCACATGAGCATGAACAAATGTAAAGGTGGAAGCTCCATGCATGTAAAGTCTTTTCCACTCTAGTAGGTGAGATCCAGGCAGCAGTGGCAATTCACACAGCAGACAGCAGTGCACCACAGCCAGGCACTGGGCATGGGAACCAAGGGAGACTTCTAGAAGAGAATATCTTCTGTATAAGTCAAACATGAAAAGAAAAAGAAAAAATTTCCCTCTCTGTGCATAAAGTTTGAAATAAAAAGCCAGCAAGTCTAACTTCCCCTGGTTTGTGAGTTTCAGCTTTCCCCCCTTGTTCAAAACATGTGGCTTGTGATCTGTGAACGTGAGTTAACATAACACTGCAGGTGTGGGAAGGAAACAAATCACTTTAGCATTTTCATGTTTGTAAATCTCCTGCCTGCTGATGTTCTTTTCCCTTTCTGCTCCTTTCACACTAAGGCTTTATTGTTGTTCAGCTCCTGCTTTTGTTAATATTGCAGTAATCCGATTAGAAAACAGGAAAAAACCATCATGCAAGTGAGGTGGCTAATCACACAGCCTGAATGTCAGCTTGGAACACTGCAATCCCTCTAAAGAGGGATTGTTGCTGATCCAGAGACAGGTGATGCTAAGAGAAACCACCACCAATGTAACCAAACCCATGGTGAGCAAACAAAATCCTTGTGTAACTAAATGTTTACCACCTGAATGTAAACATCAAACATGTTAATGGGCAATTTTAGTCACCCAGCCACAAAGAGTTAAGTTCAGCTACAAAACTGTTTACTTCATGTCATTCTTCTTGATCTTCTGCCCTTGTCTAAACTACCAAGTCATGCTATGATTGGCTGTGCAGCCAATTTCTTTGCTGGTGTAAATGCATGTCCCTCTGCAATCTTCAAAGTAGTATTTCAATTTACACCAGCAGGGAGCTGGAGTTTGTCTCAATTTTAAGTGGGTCAGGCTGATGTGCTTCCCTATGTCTGATCAGAATTGAGCATCTGCTGTATATGAAAGAGACAAAAAGACACTGCCTTAGATTGGACATCCACCATGGAGCAGACACCAGAGCACAAAACCCATTGGCTGCATGAGCTACTTTGCCTTCCAAATGATTTAGTAGATGAATATTTTAGGTGTAATAGCCTACAAATGTTAATGTTTAAAATAAATCATTTTATTTGTTTCCTGTGATCTTAATTGTGCAGCAAATGTTTAGGAAGACACCAGGAATCACAAATAGAAGGCTGTACCCAAGAAACTGTCTGCTACCATACAGGGATAAGGAGAACATTCTTGAGACTGAGACACTAGGCCAACACACAATCAAGGCACATCAGTAAAGGCAAAGCTACACTGATTTGTACAGTCTAGAGTTCACTCTACAAATGCCACACTAGACCTAGAAGAACAGGAAGGAACATCATAGCTGGGAAAGCTTCAAGCTGTTTCAAAAGATCTGAATCTACTTGCCCAAGTCCACACATGGACTTGGATGGACAGCCTTAAATTTGGGCTTGTTTGGACTACAGCATTGTGAAATTACCTAAGAAGCCTGGGCAGTGCCCCACTATATGGCTTAAGCACATTCTTATACTCCTCATGCATCACTCTCCTAGTCCTGAGCTGGGGACAATCAAGTCCCAGCTTATCATCCATTCTCCCTTTTGTCTACTCAGATAGCATTTGCTCTGGGAAAGGACAATAAGTTGGGTTTGCAGAGTACCCACCACAGTGACATGGGTGGCCTGATAGCACAAATATAATGGAGCTAAACAGAAAACAAAATGTACCAGACATCCCATAGGCTGATCATATCTTTTTCATAAGCCTTTTCTTGGCCTGTTTGTTAAAAACAGAGAGCTAGAGGATGTTATTAAAACTGCAGAAAGAAACTACAAACATAAGTGAAACCCCAATGAATCTTCTAACTGCCCTGCTAGTTAGTCCTTAGTAAAGAGATGCAGTGATGCTTCTGTCATCAGCTGTTGACTGACAGTAGCCAAAGCAGACCTGATTTGCTTTGTAACTCTTTCTGGCAGAACTGACAGGGCTGTGCAAATGCTGAGCATTGCAGTGAAGCAAAGCAGGTCATTCTTTCCTTTAAGAATGATCAAGAACTTGGAGCCATTTAAATGGTGACTTATGAGAAGCTCTTGCACTGAAGACCTGCACAGAAGGTTTTGCTGTAGAAGTTTTCTATTACTGGAGCTAATCAGCAAAGAACCAAATGCATTAGAGGCTACTGGATTTAGAAACATCTCTGAGCAAAATTGGCAGGCTAGCCAGTGAGATGTTCTTCAGGCTTTGAAGTGGTTCAGTCCATTTGGGATTTCATTACTAGGTGTAGAAATATTAAAGATACCATTTTAAAAGCTGTTTTAAAAGACCTATACTTGCTGGATACTCCCAAATAATGTTTCTATTAATAAAAATATCTGATATTTTATGCTCCAGAAAACTAGAAAAGACTTTCAGAAGCTGCAGAGGGAAGTGGCACAGACCTGAAGCAAAGAGTCTCCTTTTAGCCTAAAGATGCTCTTCAGAGAAAAAAAATGCCCAGTAAGCAATAGTATAAAGAGGGACCTACACTTAGAGAATGAGGATGCAGCTCCCTCCTTCTTGAAAGGAAAGAAGTTATTCTCACTTTTCTCCCTCAGGACATTTCTTATTTAATTATTTTTATAAATTGATTTCAGTTCCAAGTATCAGTAGCAGTTCTCTCATTCAACATAGCAATTAGACATCCCATATTCAAGCTAAGGACTTGCATGTACACATTAGGAATGTGTGTGAATTCTCAAACTTTCAGAGGCATATTGCAGTAATAGACAGATGCCTGAATTTCACCTGGATTCCCCTGTGCAAAGTCAGTCCCTGTATTCACACACCCAGCACACTGCTACAGAGATACAGATCACCTCTCAGCTGCCAAAGATGCATCTCACAGGGAAAAGAATTTCTAGCAGCTCTCTAGACTACAAACAACATAAATAATTTCAGCTACCTGCTCAATCTAACACTGGGATCATTTCACACCATCACTTAAGGCACCCACACAACCACTTTACAACTTCCCCTCTCATTCATGCAAAAAGCAGCCCTTAAACAGCCTTCATTCAATCACAGGTCTGTGCTCCTCACTGGGTCTTTTTCTCTGTGTTCCTAAGCAATCTCTTGGTGTCAATCAGTATGCTTGTTCTTTGGCTAAACTACCCTTTCTCCTGCCTGGTTCAGTCTCTTTTTGATCTGTCACTGGGATGCCATGATGGCATCTCCCTTCCACTCATTTGCATTTCAGCTGTTTCCAAACCTCACCTTCGTGACAACACTGAGCTCCTTTCCCTGCTTCTATTGAACACAGTATCTACAAGGAACTTAACACAAGGCCAGTATTTGCGCTAGCCTAAAAAGCAATTCCTTCTGTAGCTGTAAGCCTTCACATCCAGACAGCAAGTCATCTACAGCTTTCTAAAGCCCTGAGACAGATATCAAAATCTTAATTTTAAAAACCTCCTTTCCAGCAGGGATGGAAAGGGAAGAACAAGAGGTGTGTTTTCAAACTGCCCAAACTGCAGCAGTAATCGTTGTGATCACACAGAGATGATTTAACTTCAATTTTCTCCCCAATCCCAGGGAAGGTATTTTGAATACAGGACAGAGGTACAAAAGGCAGTTCTGCTGTGGACTTCTTAATCTATTTTGTAAAGAAAAAAGCATCTAGAAAATAGTCGTGCAGGAAGAGATTAGCCAGCAAAGCTCAGGCTCTTTAGGGAAGCAAGGCAGCCTGGCTGGTGATACATTGACTGCTGCAGCTCTATCTAGAGGAGGATCTTGCAGAAACTGCTGCACTCTGCATTGCTCACCACTATATATTGTGGTAATTTAAGACACTTTTCTGAGGAGGGGGCTATCATTTTGGGTCCTGGAGAACTATTTATAAATAAAGCTGATGTTTGTCAAACCTCTGACTCCTCTTACAAAACTTGCAACTGTGGTTTTCTTCCATTAACCAGCCAGAGACTTACTGCTGAATAAAACTTCACCATCTATTTGAAATGCAGCTCTATAAATGTCAACATAATGGAATATAGGCTAGGAGTCAATTCACTGGGAGCTCTACAGGTTCAGGTGAGTTTCTGGCTGTGCAATTCCCCTTCCCTCCTGCCAAGCACAATTTGTATGAGAAATAGCCTATATACTTATTTAGATTATTCTTTATTATTAAATATTTCTGAACAATTTTTTTAAAAAAAAAAAAAGGTCCTAAATTGGTACTTATGACTTCATTTTCTTTTCTCCATTAAAATTTAGTCCTGTCATCAGAAAATGGCATTTTTTTTTCCTCTAGTAACTCTTGGATGACAGACAGACAATTGTAATGATACCAGATCCTTGTGGAACACACTGGGGACCAGGAGGGGGAAAAAACATTAGCAAAGCTAATTGGCTTTTTTTAATATATGTTATCATGAAGTAGCTTATGCACAGGGGTTCCCCAAAGGTGAAAACCAGCCAACACTAACCCCCCTCCTTCCCTTCCAGCTTTTTCTGCTGTGAGTGCAACTGCAATGTCTACTAACAACACACTGAGTTAGTCTCAAGGGTGAAGTTACCTGAGAAGCAGAGCAATGTTAGGCCCAAGTGAATACCTCCACAGCTGCCTGAAACTCTGCCAAAACAGAGCAGATAAAATGTTTCCACAACCCAGCACTGTGCATAGTGCAGGACACAGCTTCACTTTGTGCTGAGTTTTCTGATGAGGATGCTGCTCAGAGCAGCCATAGAACAGAAGCACTAGCATTATCCCTAGTTTTCCCCATCTCTCAAGTCTCTGCAGTTTTTAAGCTCCACATATGTTATCCAGAAGGCCTGAACATACATATTTAAAAAAAAAAAATCTTTTTGAAACAACTTCTGAGCTATTGGAGTTCACTTCTTCCTAATCCAGAAGAAAATAATTGAATTCCAAGGCTCTCTAATGGCCACGAAAGTGTTGCCACTACTTAGTTTAAAAGAAATTCAGGTTTGTTAGTATGGGGAACACAATTAAAATGCACAGCAGTCCTTCTCTAATAGCATGTAAGAGACTTCTGTGGGATTGTCTGACTGTGAACTCTGCATCTCCCCTAAAACTCTCTATATTCACATCATTAAAATGCTTTTAGAAAGTCTGACTATCAGACCACAAAGGACTTTTTTATCCTATGTAACCAAAACACAGCATAAACAAAAAAACCTATCTACATTTTAACAGGTAAAGCATCTCCAGATTTCCACAGCAGATGACACAGATAATAGAGGCATTCTTAAGCCTTTTTTCATCTAAGGCTGAAGAAATGGTGGCAGCATCTTGTTTATGGAGTTGATGAATCTGATGGAGCACATCCCTGCCTTTGCCTCTCTGTTAATTGCCCTTTAATGGAGACTACTTACTTTACTGGTGTAAAAGATGCCTGGAAGTATGTTTTCTAGGCAAAAAGCCCAGTGCTCTAATTAATACCTTGAAATGATCACTGATTAATGATATCAGTTTGGAGCTGTTGCACAAAGGGCTTTTCTCTCCTTGATTTTCCCTAAAATCAGGAAGATTAATGATGTTATCATTGTTATAGGACATTCCACCCCTGAAAACACTTTGCGATGGAGATCACAACACTTAGCAACTGCTGTGGATATTGTGGAGGAGGAGAGGGGATACCACACAGGGTACTTCCAGCAGGAAAAACCTCATTAATAATGTTGTGTATCTTTCCCACAGACTTGGAGAAAAAGATCACTTTTTTCCTCCCTCCATCTTCTACTGGCTATATTTTGCAAGAATCTGTCATATTCTTGTCTTTTTCCCCTCAACAGAGGAAGCTGGAGAGCAGATATATTTTAGGTCTCAAAGCCCTGATTTATGTTAGGCAATACACTTGCTTCTTCAAGTGTGGAAGGAAGCTAATAAAACCAAAATCTGCATTAAGCACCCATTTGTTTCTGTGGTTTAATGCTGTGGGAAATCACAGACTGCTAAACCCTTCAGGTACATCAGAATCCACTCAGGAGAGCACAATTCATTGTCTGGCTACAAAAATTATGCAAAACCCAAGATATGAGAGTTGTAAAGAAGTTATGGGCAGATCAGCTGAGCTGCTGCCATCACATCTATGTTGAATAGAAGAGGTCTTAGTCCCTTAATCTCTGCAGACAATTTAAGCCACTGGTTCACACCAGTGAGGGCTCTCTCACCGTGCACACCACAGTGAGACATGGCTCAGGCTACTCACATACTCCCCTTCTTGCTTCTCCTCCTGCCACATCTGTCTCTCTCTTCTTATATCCAACTGCTCAGCACAGATTGATACAAGAGCACTGTAAATCACACTGAGAATCTCGTCCTCTGCTCAACTCACCAGGATCAAGCTGGTCCCAGGATAAGCATCTCCCAGGCTCTGCCAAGTGCTGCCTATGGGGAGGGACACAGGTACAGGCTGTGCCCTCTCTCTCTGCCCTGAGCACACACACAAACACAACACAACCTGCTTTGCAAATGCAGGGCTCTCTCAAAGCCATAGATCATCCTCAAAAGCCTGAAAGCAGACTTTCCAAGCTGGACTCAACCAGGAGAGCCTGTACTCAATACAGCTGTGCTCTCCCCACACCACCAGTTCCCATCCCAGCTCAGGGAACTTTGCCATTTCACATGATGAGGAGAATCAAAGTGCTCCAATGTCCTGGAGCTACCATAAAAACTTATTCAATTATTAATGAACTAAATTAAAACATGCAGGAGCAACTATTGTGCCTTTGGGTGCTGGGAGCAGAGGCAGCTGCAGCTTTTATGGATTCCTCTTGTCCCCAGGATGTCTGGATGCTGCAATCCTTATACAGGCAAAGCTCCCATTGTACAAAAAAAGCATTTTGCTTAGTAAGGACAAAGAATCAGCATGGTGTTGCCCAGCATCAGTGCCTGTTCTAGCCAAACAGCTCCCTTCCCATTTTCAATCCCTTTTGATAACATGTGAGCCTTTATTCAGGAGTTGGATGCATTCAGCAGTGTTATTTGCCAGTGTGGTTATTCAGTCCTATACATGGTTGCATTGTTGCCTGAAAATACTATTCATGTTCAACACAAAGAGCACACAAGGGGGAATGTGGATCCTGTGCTATGGAAAAGACTGTTGCTATATAGCAGGAAGATGTAGGCTGGGAAGAACATCTAACTCATCATTTAATTGATATGCTGAAGACTCCCCTTAGGCCTGTGCCTCTTCTCTAGCCCTGTTTAACTCTCTGAAACAAGAAGAGAGGTGTACAATAAACACAAGACCTTCTCCCTTCGGTCTCTCAGCCCTGGCAGTAGTCTCTTCATCAGAGCCACAGCCATACAGTGTACAGAGAAGGCTCTCTTGATACCAGTTAGCAGTTGTAGAACATTCTCCAGTAGCACCTGCTACTGATAGTTGGCACAGCTTTGCCTGCCAAAGCACACAGGTAAGCTGTTTCTGCCAGAAGAACAGGATCAGATAAGGCACTTCTTCTAATGACATTTAGATAAACAGAAGTGTAAAGAACAAAATATAATCAGTCCTTGTTCCAAGTGTTATGAAAGGCAGCTGAGGGAACTGGTGATGTCTAACCTGGAGAAGAGGAGGCTCAAGGGACTCATCCTCCCTCTCTACAACTCTCTGAAAGGAGGTTGGAGTGAGGTGGAAGTTGGTCTCTTCTCCTGAGGAACAAGCAACAGAATGGGAGGAAATGGCCTCAAGTTGTGCTATGGGAGGTTTAGTTTGGACATGAGGAAAAATTTCTTCACTGCAAGAGTGGTTAAGCATTGGTCCAGGCTGTCCAGGGCAGTAGTGGAGTCACCATTCCTGGAGGTTTTAAAAGACACATAGATGTGGAGCTGAGGGACATGGTTTAGTGGTAACCTGGCAATGTTAACAGTTGATCATGGAGGTCTTTTCCAACCTTAATGATTCTTTGACTTCTCTGCAATCAGAAGCTATTCCTTCAAAGAGTCCTGTATAGACACACTGACATCAGAGAGGATCGGTTGCTATTCTGACTCATGACCCTTGTCCAAGTGAGATAAGCAACACCACCAGATGACTTGTGCCAGGGGAAACAGGAGCATTGCAGAGACTGTTAACAGCTCACTGTGCCAGAAAGCAATTGGTAGTGTAGCAGACATGACAGCATTGGCAAGACTTAAGACACAGACCAAATTTTCCTGTATATAAAACGCTACATGCTCTGTGCCTCTCCCCATAAGGCATTACTGCACCCTGAGACATGCTCTAGAATTGCAAGTTTCAGTAACTATCTTTTAGTTCCCTACATTTTCATTCAATTACAAACCCTACCAATGCTATCTACTTGCACCTCAATCAGAAGAGAGATCTGCCTACTTTTTGCACAAAGTGGTCTAAGATTGCAACACGAGTAGCATATTTACATCCTGGAATGATTATGCTCATGGTAGGTGTGGTACAGCTCTTGCTGGGGGGGGAAACCCTGTGAATCCTTCTCTTTCACTCTGTAAAAAGACAGCAATAGATGGCAGTGTGAGGAGGGCAATGAGTCCTTTAGCCTTCCTGCAGTTCTTATATCCTCCTTAGAGACAGGCTCACAAGATAGACATAATGGATGAATAACAGGGTGCTATCATCATCCTTCTGCTTCCCCCTCTTCCCAGCTACTTGTTATACTCCAAAGAGCTTCTGCACCTGGAACTATAGACATCCCAGCATCTTTTCATCCTCAACAGATCTTGGAGCATCTATGCTTGTACTGTAGCTTTGCAGAAATGTATTTCCCCAGAGCACAAAGAGCAGCAACCCAATATGGGTAGGTAAGAACTTCATTACCTCAGAAGCTCTTCTGCATACAGAACTTTTTCTAACCCCCTTGAGAGCAGAGAATCTACATTTGGGATGGGCAGGGTGCCCATCCTGCTTCCAGATGCTGTGACTGGCAGCTTCCATTAGCCAGGAAACAAGCCAGCCAAGCCTGTGCTTCCAGCTAGATGCACAATGAAGATCTTTGGAGCTATTTCTTATTTTCACTCAAGTGCAGCATCACATCTGTACTGTGGGGTCCAACTTTGTAGTTATTCTCAGGGTTTTAAATTGCTCCTCATAAGAGCATTAACTCCCCATTGGGACATCTCATAAAAAATCATGAATGCTTGAGGATAAATGCTGTGAATAAATAACATCACAATCTTCTTAGGCACCAAAATGACAATACTAACATGAAAAGCTGTAAAACTTTTTTTTTTTACAGCTACTGTTTTTGTTCATTTAAGTTTTTTCCTCTTAGAAATAATCCAGAAAAACAGACTTTGGACCCACTCTCTTTAGTTTAACTGCAACAACAATGAAAATATGCACAGTCCTTTTTCTCCCACTGCCATTACATACTTCAGCAAGCATAACAATATCAAATGTGTTGCTTGAGAAATTAATGTCAACATTTTAGCTTTGGAGTCTAACTTATTTGATCTAAACTTTGAACAATTTGGCTTTGATCCTAAGGATCTGCTGAGCAACTACAAATCCCACAGAACTCAACAAATGTAGGCTGGGTACCACCTCGATAGCAGATGCTCTCAATAAAAAGCAAATGTCATAATGTTGGCTAGTGTCTCAAAGCAGTTCTGTCCTCCCAGAAGCATCACTTCCATGGTATGATACACTGCCAACAAGTACAACTTCACTCAAGTCTCCTTTTGCCTCTGCAAACCAGCAGCTGCAATGCTAGTGCCTGCAGCACCTGGAGGAGAGATGTATATTTAGTTTCTTGTTCTTTGCATTGGGTTCATTTTGCTTATAGTTTTGGTGGAAGCATTCATCAGGAGTGGAAGCATTCACAATGCTTTACAATTGGTCTCTTTATAGTTGTACAGCTACCACTGACAAAACATTTGGACATTCAATTACTTCTTGTGTAGTACAAAGCACATGATTCCAAGTTAAGGGAGTTTGCTCTGGGCAAGGTGGAGAATATCATTATTGGTACAAATGACTGCAATGATCTGATTATAGCTGGGGCTGATGTGCTGCTATCCTTTGGTTAAGTTAAAGCTTTGGCTTTTTTATTTCTGCTGGTGGTGGCTAAGTAGATTGATTATGTATGAGATGAAAGAGCATGTAGGAGTATGCTAATGCTGATGTTAAGAGTACACTTTTTATCTGGCAGCATTAAGGGAATGGAAGGAAGAATGACAGAAATGACTGCTGTCAGCTTGGGAAAGCTTCAGGGGTTTTTGGTTTGGTCAGAGCCACTGAAGTTTGTAATTCTCCTCAAACATTCACAACAGATAACTCCAACTTGATTCCAGTGCCCAGGGTACAGCACCTAGAAGCACTGAGAACTCACAGCAGCTGTACCATAGTACCTACAGCCAAAGGCTCCCTTTTCTGGTTTGCTTTTCTCTTTACAGAAAGAATAAGTAAGTCATAACAAAAAGGAAAGTCCAGTCCCATTGCTGAGACTATGAACATTCATAAATTCATCTGATTCCAGCTGAGACACCAATTCTCCATATGCTGCCCCACTTACCTTACCAGAGCTAATGGGAATAATCCTAACACAGAAAGTCAAACAAACACAAGGACCATTAAAGTGTTTCCTCTGCATTGACCTTCCCCACAAGACCTGGGCAATATAAATGAATTCTTGAAGATTTTCACATATTATACAATCCCTGCAATTAAAAGGAGGTCTTGCCTTCATGAACAAAAAAAACCAAAAAAACAGTGACTATTCTGAAAGAACAATAGCATTTCAATTCATTATTTTTAATTAGAAGGTCTGTGTGGGTAAAGAAAAAGAAATGAAACATATTGTTTCCTGAGATTTCCATTCCTACCCAAAGGCTCTCCAGTTCCCACCCACACCCAGCAGCTCTATAGCACAGCAAAACTGAAGGGCAGTCATTTGGCCAAGGTCTGCTGGAATCCTCCCACCACTTTGTTCTCCTTCAATAATTCAGTCCTCATAAAAGTAGGTACCAGGCCATTTATCACAGGGATGTGGTTGCTTACATCTTTTTTTAAAGTTCAAAGCAGTAAGAACTAACAGGGAATACAGAGCTTTGTTTTTCAATGAGGTGTTAGAAATGGTATATGGTAGCTTAGCAATTTATTTCTAATGGCAGAGGGAGGAGAACTCCAGCCAAGCATGCAGCAAGCTCTCCAGAGTTACTCTGAGCTCTGTGCAGGCACGTGCCTGAGATTTCTGCAGGACTGCAGCCTCCACCACCTTTTGGTTACACTTCAACAGCAGGTTTGGGCTGTTATCCCAAGATAAGCATCATAAAAATCATTTGCTGATATTCTCAGAAGTGTGAGCAGCATTTGTAATCACATAAAATAGGTACTTGATACAGCATAATACAATAGAGACATTTTATCTCTTGACAATGACTAGAGGAATTTTAAGCACGATCATAATAAATGAACTTTTCTTTCAAGCTAAGATACTTCAAAAAATTCATGTGATTTTTTTTTTTTTATCTACCATCTCTCCAAGGAAAGGAGGCTGGTTTAAGATGCAAAGAAACAAAAGCCATTACCTCTAAGCAAAAACTACCTGTGTCCATATAAAGCTTCCTTTAAAATACTTTACAGCTGTGAAACTGCTGATACCATGCTGACCAACATTACTGTATGGGTTTTGTTGTGCATTATAACCTGGGCACTCTCTTATCTTCTGATAAAACTTTAAACTTCCTGAAGCAACAATTCCTCTTTTGCTCTACCTTTGAAGCTCCTTAGAAACTAAGATCTGTGACTGCAACTCAAAATACAAGAGTCATCTAAATAAAACCACTGTTGTCTGAACTGCTCAAGTGCTAAAGTAATCCTCTTGCTTTCAAGCATCTCCTAGACACTGCCAATGAGCTGAAACAGCTGATTCTCACCTGCTGGTGGGTGAGTTTAAAACAAAAAGTTATATTCATTCTGCTGATGTATCAGTACCACTTGCAATGCTCACGTTTTGGCTTTCTATTACTATTTTCTGACAAATGTAATATGATAGGAGATGGAATCCTCTCCTTGGGTTTCAACCAGCAGGGCACAAGAGAGACAGAGTAGACTCTCTCACACTAATGGAAATGCATGAGGAATATCAGAGGATATAAAAGTTCAAGGTTATAAGAAAGCTGCAGAAAGCAGTTTGATAAAGGACATCAACTAAGCAAACAATAGGACTGTGAAATAAGGAATTAAATTTTAGGGAGCAAAATGCAATTTATTTGGAAAAGCATTCTTTAGCAATGGGAAGAACCTCTAGAGGATATTTTACCTCCATATAAATAGAGAAGTAATAAATTTGCAAATACTGCTCACTGCAGACTTACCACTGACAGTGGAGCTTACAGCAAGGAATCTAATCACCTGGTGTAAACAAAGCTACTGGAATTCATTCATTAAAACTTGGGAACTTCATATGTAGTGTTGGGTGTGGGGAGAAAAAAACAAACCAAAAAAATGTAGGGAGTCATTTCATGGGCTTCCTTTAGGTTTGGATTCATGTGCATGCATATTTATCTGCAATAAGCACCTCTCATTTTGTTATTTAGATGGTGTATCTCAGTAAAGCTTTTCTCAGCCATCACAACACTTGGGATTGTTTATTCCCTTGATTGAAGACTACATATCCCTTACACTCATCTGAAAGCCAAGCTCAGGTCCAAGAAACAAGATGCTAAGACAACCATGAGACCTGAAAGCTCTGGTGCTTCTCTCTGGTGCTTGTCATGTCATGTTAAATTTCTCTACCTCGTTCCACTTCCCCAGCTAGGAGACCATTAATGACACAAGATTTAAATTAAAAGAAATTAAGAAGAAATTGGCCCCTCAGTGATGCTGGTTCCCCTGTATTTATGCCATGCTCTGTGCAAGGGCAGCTCCCAAGGCTGACTTCTTCCTCCTGCTTACCAGCAAATAATTTATTGTGTGTTGTGTTTAATTTCTAAATGTGAACCCTGATGCTCCTACACTTTGGGAGCAGAAGCTTTCAAATACAATATAAATAAATAAATAAGACAACAAATAAAAGTCTCCAGGATTTGGTTTGCTGGTTTGCAGGAGGGGCAGTGAGATTAGCATCAGCTTCTGAACAGCCTTTCAGAGCACTGCAGGGTGCCTGCTTCAAACTTGTGGTTAATACCCTGCCCTTCAGAAGACTTTAGCCTTCAAGACTGGTAGCATGGGCAGACTCTGCACGTCCCCTCTGTAGTTTTTTTTTTCCTTGGTAAGCACTAGGTTTCATGCACAGTCATTCACTGGGTGTTCTTTCCTCTTCAACACCTCTCAGCAAGGGCATCCAAGCTCCTCACCTATTGACCAGTGCTTGTCAGCAAATCACATCCTGCATATGCAGCCCTGAGGACCCGTGAACCATGAGAAGGGGATGGCAGAAGCTGCAGACAAGCTTGGAAAAAGGTCTCCTGCCTGCATGTCTGCCCCTTCCCCAGAGGGTTTTGTCTCTGGCAGTGATGCTGGCGAGATGCCCACAGCAATCGCCAAGCTCAGGCATGTCAGAAACAGACAGCAATGCTAATGAGCATTTTAACATCTCTGCAATGAACAAAGCTAGGAAAAGAGCAAAAAGCTGAGCAAACTCCCATATAATTAGTTAGAAGAGGGCAAAATACCCTGTTCTGTACTGGGAAAAACATAAGAGCCTATTAATCTCTCACACGTGAGCCTCACAATGCTGGAAAGCACAGCAGATTGGCCTCAGGTGCCCCACCAGCAAAGTGGGTTACTGGGGGGGGAAGGATGGATTTGGAACATTTTTAAGCCAACTCAGTTTCCAGCACTGCACCAAGCAGAGAGTCAATTTAAACTTGGCCAACTCAGCCCATCTCTGCAGGAAAACACTACTGAAGGTGCTTCACATTCTCACCTTCATACAAATCCCATCTGCTCCTCAGGCCATGCCACGTATCCCAAACACAATACAAAACAGGCTGAAGGTTGCACTAATGCCAAGATGTGGATACATGGCAAACAGCACCTGGAACTCTGCAGCCAAGCCCACGGCACTCCAGATGGTGTGGGGCCATGAACCTCACCACCAGACAAGGCTAGTTCCCTCCAACCTCCACTTTTTTCTTGTCCTGCAAGACTATGAATCATTTCATGAGGCAAAGCATCACAGGTTTTGCTGCTCTTCCTTTACATTCATTCTCTCCCCTCAGTGGGTGCTGCAAAGATGACTTGGTTAAGGTGGGGGCAGTGCCTGAGGCTGTACAACTTAGCAGTTTGCAAGCAGCATAACAAATAACACAAGTTTTGGAACTAAATCTCTAAGTCCAATGCCTCAGGGAAGAGTAAAACTGCTCTGACCAAAAGGAGCCTATTAGATTTCTAAAAGAGTTGAGTCAGACTATATATAAGAAAGGGTGATGAAATTATGAAGGTGGTGAGACATTGGCCAAGGTTGCCCAGAGAGGTGGGAGATAGCCCATTCCTGGAAACATTCTAGGTGAGGTTGGATGTGGCTCTGAGCAACCTGATCTAGTTGTAGATATCCCTGCTGACTGCAGAAGGGTTGCACTAGATGACCTTTAAAGGTCCCTTCCAGCCCAAACCAATCTGTGATTCTATGATTTGCACTAGCAGAATCCTTATCCTTTTTTCCTCCTTATCCTCATCCTGCTCAGGATCCCACCTTACATCTCCCCCATGCTGAAATTTAACCAGGCAACCACTCTCAATGCATGGATTTATGTTTTTTAATTATAAGGCAATAGCATCATAGAAACTATTATTTGCTAGCCACAAACTTATTTCTCTTCTAGGGTTGTTCAGAGTTGCCCCTGATTTATCTCAGAGTGGTTGGAGACTCGTGCCCCATTGACCATGTGAGAAATGAACTCCTTCAGAGTACAGGCACAACAGCACAGAAAGAAAACAACAACAAATGTTACTACATTTGTAAAAATGAATCCAATTAGATCACATTCAAATATTGCTCATTAAAATGTGAAGCAATAATACTGCATGGAAATCAAGAAAACATAGAGAATAAATGAAAAAATAATTCTCATGTATCCAAACTCTGCTACAGCATCAAGGTTTTGTCTGTGGAGACTATAACCTAATTCACCTGCTTTCATTGGTGTGATCTTTCACATTTCAAAAGAAAACACCAGAATGAAAAATTCAATACCGCATTTACTTTATAAAAGTGAAGAAAAGGTCATTTATTGGCCTTTTTCATTATTAATATCTGTCTATGCTTACATTTTAAATACAAAGAATCTTTGCAACAGTCATTTATATTCAAGGTCTCTAACTAGTTTTACATGTGGCCTCAAATACATCTGCTAAGTTGAAACAAATCTCATCCTTTGAAATGAATCCTGTTTCTTTCAGCTTTTTGCAAGGGAAAAAAAAAAACCCAACCCACCAAATGAAACACCAGGAAGCTTTTCTAGAACTCTACACAGGAAAAAGAGTTGAACTGAAGGCAAATGAGATGGCAAAGGCAATCCTGAATCCAACAGAAAAAGCCTTTGAAAAACTTCCTTATCAATTTGGCCAGCAGAATTAGGGCAATGCTTGCTCTCCTCTGCTCAGCACTGGGGAGGCCACACCTCAGAGCCTGGGTTCAGTTTTGGACTCATTTCATTTCTGTGTTTCCTTCTTGCTTGTACTGTTGAGTTCAGCACTGTAGATGAGGGGAAATAATACATACAGAGGGAGTTTTCTTAGATGTTAGCATATACTATTGCCTCACTAGTCAGAAAATCATATAAAACTGTTTAAAAATCCATGAATGTGATGGGAAATCCCTCTCTCTCCAGGGGTGGTTGCTTGGTACCATAAAATGTGTCATACAGCTCAGATGGTTGTGATAAACTCAAATTATAAAGGGAACAACATGGTGTGGGAAATGGGAAGGCAATCACCCTGCTTATAAATAGTTCATGCTAGCACAGGGCAAAATTTAGGGAGAAATATAGGGAAAATGAAAGAGGGGAGAAAAAGATGGAATGGCCAGCAGCAGCAGAAATAAAAGTCCTCCATCCTATATGAATAGAACAGTAATAAGATTTAAGTACTAAAATACCTGTTTACATGAATGCATTGAAAGACACAAGCTCCACCTCCCATCTGCCTTTCCTGTTAGAGAGACTGCCTAGGAATTTTGCAGGAGTATGATTCATCACAACACACATACTCCTGAAATAATTCCTTGTGTAATTCTGCCAAGCACAACCATAAATCTGACAAACTGCACAACTGATATATGCATATTTTCCAAAGAAAGCAATATAAAAAGAAACTGTGGACTTCCAGGAGCTGCTTCAATAAAATACTCCTCCTTTTTGGAACAGAGTGCAGCCACACAGCAACCTGGTAAATATCTGGGAGGGGGGGTCTAGAGAAAGAGAGATTTTTTTTTTCATGGGATTCACATTCATATCCATGATTTCCAAAGAGAGTCTCATTAAGCAGCATGTGAGAAGAATGAGGCCACTTTGATGTACAGAACTTGTGAATATTAGAGCATATAGTGTCATTTTAATATGGAACTAGCATTTGCTAATGGAAGTTCATTCATTCATCTTATGTTAGATCAGTCCAGAAAGTGAGTGAAAAATAAACTTCAAACTACACACACTTTCATAAAGATATAAGCCAAATTTCTTATAAGAGATTTGGAATCAGATAGAAGTTAGCAGTTTGAATTTGAAGGACTCCTGGAGACAGAGAGACTAAAGCTCACTCTAACAGACCATTAGTGCCCCTTAAAAAGCACAGACTATCACCTGAAAGACTTGCCATGTTGCTGTAACTCTGCATCAAAATAACTAGGTGTCTGCTTTTACCTTTGCAAGGTAGTTACGTGTCACTCAGCTTTTCTCTATACTAGCATATTTTTGGATAATGAAGGACAAACATGAAAGAAAATGGTTAATCAAATTTTGCCAAAGCCAAGTTAAAGGAAACATTATCATTTTTTTCTGACTCTGAAACAAAACAATAAAAAGAAAATAGGGAAATTTCTGCTCGCTGTTATAAAGCTGATCAGTAATGAATTAGTGGGTCATTTACACCCAAATAAACCTCTAAAATATATAATTATGATAATGTTAACTGCTTACCTAAATGGAAGATGTGCTAAGGTTATAAATTAAGGCCTCTCTCATCAATACAATCAGTGAAAAATTTGCCTTTGACTTGCATGGCCATAAGGTTATTAAGTTATTACAAGTTATTACAAAGTCATTGCCAGAAATGTGACTACTGAACACATCACAATGCATAAGAAGATCCTTTAGTTGGGCACTGAAGTTTGCCACTGATGTTAGACAAATACTTTTGTGGAAACTAGCATTATTTTCCTCTTTAAATAACTTCATCAAAATAAGTGGAGTTATTCACAACATAAAATATGTTGGATAAGGAATCAGAACCTTGCCCTTTCAGAAAATTAGAAGTCTGCTTTGGATCTACATATCTTGTCAAGTAATTTGCTCAGCCAGATACAATCTGCTGGAGATATGGAGGGGGTTTTTTTTGCTCACTGCCTTTCTAGTAAATCAATCCTTGTAATAGTACATAAAACCTAATCATTATCCAGATGAGTCCCTACTTATCAGGTCATTTGATGACATGCTGCCTAAACGAATCTCATTTATAAAGTCATTTCTTCTGCTTCCAATGCCCAGGCTCTTGGCTAACATGCCTGGCTGTGCAGCATTCCTAATTAGCAGGACTCCATGGACCCAAACGATTCCTAGAGAGATGGAAGAGCAGGGAAATGTACCTTGGGTAAGTGCTGCACACATCATGAATGAAATCATTACTGTTTGTGCTGCTATTAGCTACTCCAGGGCAATAACCTTAAGTCCAAGATGACTCTGTTACAACAGCTGCGTTTCAATGATGCAAGGATAGTAATGGCAGAAAGTCCTCACCTCCCATCATCAGCTCTTTTGGATAGGATCTTCTTCAAGGACAATAATAGCAAGAAGCACTCCCAACCAGTAATATATCAAACTGTTTTTTCCCCTTTTCCTGCTCATGAGTTGTCTGTGCACAGGTTGCCATGTTCTCAGTAGCATTCATCATTCAAAATATTTCACTAGGTTTGGCAACAAATGAATTCTGATCCATTGATGTTTTTTTAATGACAATTATTCACAGTNAGGGCCCTTCCAGCCCCTGACATTCTGTGATATTGTTCTATGCCTCTAAGAGCACTAAGCCACATACACAGGACTCACCTCACCTACCTTCAGTCATCTAAAGAGCATAGTGTGTAGTGCAAAGGAGCAGTTAGACTCCTCTCCAGTTCATATATGCCCTCAGTGGTTTTCTCTAGTGGTAATTCATCACATCTTGAACACAGATAGCAAGGGCCCATGGGGAAACCCCACTGGAGGTTTTTGTCCCTTACTCAGAAGAAGCATAGAGGTCAGCTTTGCCCACATGCCTACATCTTGGACAGCTAAAGCTAAACAAGATGAATTCCAACAATACAGTTCTCCTCCTTACTAACAATCTTGCCTGACAAGATACAGGAAAAATACTGCAATCAAATGTAAAATTTATTCATTACACAAAGCCCAGAAACACAAGGGAGCAAGAGGCTCACTCCAGAGCTCAGATTGTTTCCAGACATTACAGTCAGAGCTGTGACTACATTCTACAGAGTCATCAAGTAGGTAGGAAGAAAAAAATCTTCCTTGAAATCTCAATTTTATGGATTAGGACTACTTAAAGATTTCTGTTTCTGACAATACCAAAAATGCTAACACACACTTGTATGCCTTTGGATACAATTGGGGTAGAATCTTTAAACCTTCCTACAAGCTGAATTTGCTGTGAGCATCACTGATTACAGCATAATTCCTTACACATTCCCACTTACACAAACCCTATTTGTATGCTTTTCCAGAAAACACTTTGGCTACCATTTCTTTTTCCCAAGGAAAAGGCATTAACAGAATAATAACCAGAAGTGGTTTATTTAGCAGACAGTGCTGCTCTTTTCCTTGTTCAGTTGTGCAGAACTAATCTACAACACAGCCTTTCAGTTATTAAAGCAGATACTCTTTGTCCTGGGGAGAAAACATCACTTTTAGCAAACCTAACCTGTTATTAAGAAATTCTTCACATAAACAGATATTGACATGCATGTGTCATCTTAGATTTGCCACCAAGATGAAGCATCTCTGATAAACATTCCTAAGGGGAGTCTTTCCATCCTTATTTTAATGCCTTTTTAGAGACACAGAGATGATGATATTTACTCAGCCATTTCACCTTTCCCCTCTACTTCTGTGAGTGGCTCTGATAAATACTGGTAATTTCAAGATTTAATTTTGAGCTACTCCTCCCCTAACCAAAATGTTAATGTCATCACCTACCCCAGGGAGAAGCTTTTTGCAAAAACATTATCTCTTTCTTTCCTGAGACAGAAAGGCTGTTTGCACATTGAGAGCAAATGCTCTTTGCTGCTTTATTATGCACAATGGAAAAAATATTCAATAGATCAATAGGAAAATGAAGCTGTTGCAAGTTGATCTCCACGGAGTGAGGAAAAGTACTGGGGAAATAAGAATTATTAGGGAAAAAAAAAAGAAAATTAAATTTACACATTTCAGATAATAAGACATGTCCCTTATCCTCAGTGGTTTCTCTAATCTAGCTTTACTTAATTGCATTCTTTGTAAAGACATATTGTTTCATTTCTTTCCCCCATGGATCTTTTTTTGTTGGAGGAGTATATGGTGTAATTACTAGCTCCCAGCATTATCTCTACTTTTATAATAAAATGTCATGATTCTGAAAAGAAAAATTTCATGCACTGTATAATGTCAATCATCTGTCTTTATGAGATGGAACAGCATTCACTTTGTTCAAAATGGTTTTTAAGGGGAGGGGGGAAAGTGTCTTTCATGTAGGGTCATTTTTTAAAAGCTCTATTCCAGTCTGCTCAGTGGAAGAGCATAGTCACAGTTACCATCCTCCACTTTAAAGGAGATCTCTGTGTGTCAATAACAGCTTTCAAGTCTGGATGGCCAGCCAAAGTCATGCTGGTGAAGAAAGAGGAGAGTAAATTGAATAATATTTACCCAAACTTCAAAGCTCTGTTTTCATTTTAGAATCTTTGTGATTAAAATCAAAGCCACGCTTGCTGCACAGCATCCAAGTTTCACTTTGGGAAAATCTGACACTTCCTTCCATCACTATTTCACTTACCAAAGCCATTTCAGAGAGAAAGCTAGCACCTGTTAATAGCTCTTCAACCCTTAACCCCCCAAACCAGCAAAGACTTATTATGTTTATAGAGCATTCCTACTAGATGTGTTATTATCCATTACATGGCATAGGGGAAAGGAGGTGACACAGAAATGAAGGAGCAGCTTTTATTTAGCCAAGGGGCAGTGCTAACATTCACACGTGGGGCTTGGCTACACTCCAAAATGCTCTATTGTTGGGTAAATATTGCTGGAAATGCTGTTTGGTTTTAGATAGCTTGATCCTGTAATCTATACTCAACTAAAACTCCCACTGAAGCCATGACATTTTGTAACAAAAATGCATCAATCATTGGGAGTTCTACCTTTACACATCGACCAAAGCAGGCCCCGAAATGTCACTGAAAGGACAGAAATCTCCCAAGCCAAAACAAGAGAGCAAAAACATCATAGATCATAACAACTGATCTCATAGAATGGGGTGAGTTGGAAGGGACCTTAAAGATCATGGACTTGCAACCCTCCTGCCATGGGCAGCAGAAATATTTTGATCTCTGCTCTCTGGCCTTTTGAACTGGATAAAACCACCACAAGCTAATGAAGTTAAAGGAAGAGCTAAGACTTCATTAAAACATCAGGTGTTTTTCTGAATATTCAAAAAAAAAAAGAGAAAAAAAATCTATTCACAGCCAGTTTAATTATTTATGTTGTAATCTATACCTGCCTCATCCTTATTAATGCATAGTTATGCATAATTCATTTTATTTATTGTAAATTTATTATATTTGTTATCATTCATTTACTTGCATTATTTAAGTGAATTTCTGAATCTATTTGCTGCAGGCAAAGCCCAGAACACTCACTGAACACTGAAGTCAATTGACTTTAGCTAAGGCTCTGCTGCACTCATGGTTACATTCCTATACTGAAGAGGACACTTTGATAAGTTTTTCCACATACAAGTCCTTCCAGGTCTGCATTAGATTATTCTAAAGCTGTGTATTTCACATTTTTAATCACTTATTACTATGGGAAACAGCTTCATTTTACAAGCTCTCTGGGATTTTCTACATGCCTCAGAAATTTTAATGACATTCCAGGTCCTAGAAAATTATTTACATGTTCCTGTATTTACTGCTCTGTAAAGCTGGCTGTTAAATGCCTTGCACAGCTGAATCTTGAAGTCAGAGAGCTTATTCAGTGAGTGTTGACTGTATACTTAAACACGTCATGCAAGATCACTCTGTGCTCCAATTAGCACCAAACCCTCCTTAAGAGAGCTTCTCAAAATGGAGAAGACAACCAGGCCATAAGCAGCTCCAAAGCTTAACCTCTCCTAGTGCAACTTGAGGCTGTTTCCTCTTGTCCTATCCCTTGTTACTTGAGAGAAGAGATCAACCCCTACCTTGCTCCAACCTCCTGACTAAACAACCTCAGCTGCTCCTCAGCACACTTGTGCTCTAGACCCTTCACCAGCTTCATTGCCCTTCTCTGGACACACTCCAGCACCTCAATGTCCTTCTCAGAGTGAAGGACCCAAAACTGAACACAGGACTCTAAGTGTGGTCTCACCAGTGCCCAGTCCAGGAGGATGATCCCTGCCACATCATTTCTGATCCAAGCCAGGATGCTGTTGTCCTTCTTGGCTACCTGGGCACACTGCTGGTTCATGTTCAGTTGGCTGTTACCCCAGGTCTTCTTCTGCCAGGCAGCTTCCCAGCCACTCTGCCCCAAGCCTGGAGCACTGCAGGAACTATCCTATTATTTGGGTTAAAAAAAAAAAAAAAAAAAAGGCAACTCATGCCTTTGAATACAAGACACTTACTGAAACTCTGCAATCTGATGGGAAGCTTGCCACTTCTAAATTAACATTTGGGATTTAATCCTAAATCTCATAACATTGCAGTACCAGTTGCTCTAGACAAATGATTAACTGAACAAAAAACTATGTGAAAGAAAGATTGCAGTCATTTCCCACACACCTGAGTGGAAAAGATTAGTGTAAGATGAATACTGGAAAAAATTAAAGAGCATCCAGAATGGCAATATAAAGCTATTCTTCAAATGAGATATTTTCAGGGAGCTCACTGTGCTGGAGAACATTATCTAACAGCATATGCCTGGAGTGATTACACCTCAGACAAGTCACATTGCTGGGAATGAGGCATCTGATTCATCTTGCTACTGAGGTCACACCATCTTGCAAAAAAGCATTGGAGAGTCAGGGCTGCATGGCAGTGTGCCTGCACCTTCTGTTTCACTACTGGATCTGCCATGAGAGCACCAGTGTCACCTCTTCTATGTGACAGCACAAACCTGAGGTCACTGAACAGAGCTGTTTTTCAGTAAATCAGAATTTAATACCAGTGCTGTACAGACCATGGCATAGGGAGCTGCTGAGAAATGGCCTACCCTGTTTCATTTGCTTCTCAATAAAAGTGTATAAATGTTATTAAATTAGTGTTTATACATTACTTACAAACATATTGTTTACCTAAATGTTTCTGCTTATCTACATTTCAACAAATTTTAGAATAATAATGAGGATAATTGTTATATATGGGTATAGAAAGAGGATGGGGCCAGACTCTTCTCAGTGGTGCCCAGTGACAGGACTAGGGGCAACAGGCACAAACTGGAATCCAGGAGGTTCCACCTGAATGGTGCCAGAGCCATCACAGAGGTTGTGGAGTCTCCTTCTCTGGAGAGATTCCAAACCCACATGGATGTGATCCTGGGCAACCTGCTCTGGGTGAGCCTGCTTTAGCAGGGGGGTTGGACTAGATATCTCCAGAGGTCCCTTCCAACTCCCACCATGCTGGGATTCTGCATGCATATGGTAGATACAGGGAGTCAGTCAAATTTACAAGCACATCTGTTTGAGGTTAGGAACTGACTTTTGTTTCAGCACATCAAGAGAGATAGTTGTTATTCTGCTGCTGGAGGCCTTAAGGAGAAGGAGGAAGAGGGGGAGGAGAGCTCAAGTTAGCATCACAGGATGAGTGCAGTAGTTTGTTTTCAGACATTTAAGAAAAAAACTCATTGCAGGCATAAGATACATAGACCATATACTTCACCTCAGTAATAAATCAGTGCTAGACTAGTATTAAAGGAGTCTCTGGCTCCTGGAGTATAGTCCTCACAACTTGCAGCCATTAAATACCAGACAGTCTATTCCCCTGAAGATCCTTCCCTCTGTCTGGAGAGGGACAAGGCATTTTGCTTGCCAGCTATAATTTAAATGGAGCAGGGTTAATCTTCTGTTATCACTGCCTCCTAGGGGAGGAAGCAAAAGACCTGCCTGCCTGAATTAATTGTGCCAGGAGAGGCAGGATGGGCAAGCGTGCACCGTTATTTTCCTGGGAAGATTGCACTAGTCATCATGAGGTAAGACAGCATCAACAGGCTTTTATGGCAGAAAAAGCCTGTTTTGTCCAGGTCAGGTTAAATTCTTAGCTAGTATGAAGTGGGTTAGTATCCCTGAAGTCAGTGAGGTGGGCTGAGAAGCATGATGAGAACAGCTCCTTGTCAGGAGGATGTGGGTATTGTGAAACCAATGATCTGCACAGACTCTTGAGCTATGAGCTCCAACAGGCCAAGTATAAACTTGACTTTAAGCTCTCCCTAACACCAAAGAGGGACCTGCTCCTCAGCTCTGCTCTTTTGCCACCTCCACCGTGTTATCATTCAGAAGCAAGCCAGTCAGTTTATGGCTTGCCAATGTCTATCTGTTTTGTATTTAACCTCCCTGCCTGTGCCTAAAAACAGATTGTTTAGCTTCATCCAGGAAAGCATGACCTGGTGTCTTCTCCACAGTAACATGAGTGCCAATGGAATTAGGGTGACTTTCCCAAAACATTAGAAAAGTGACATCTGAGGTACACAGTGGTAGCCCAATTATGTATTTTCCTTTGGCTGTTTATATCATCCACTGGACTTTTGACCTCTGAATTTCTGTGTAATCTCTCCATAGCTCTGTATACATCACAGCACAGTAGTTTATACACTTCTGCCAGTAGTAACATAATGTCAAACTATGTCTCAATCACTTGTGGTTAGAACATGATTTTTTAAAGATACTTTATTATTATATAAAAGGGAATTCTTTCACTTGAAGCATTCATTCCCTTGCAGATTTATAGCATATTTAACTAGTTATTTGGAGTGCAGATCACTCCATTCACTAAGGATCAATAGATTGTAACTGACTGCAAATTGGTAAGAAAATATGGTTGGGTTTATAAGGAGCTCAAATCTAAACTGAGAGGATGCAGACAGACATGAGAACACAATCTGCCCCCAGGCACTTGCTGTTGATGGCTCTAAGTGAAGCAACCAGTCCAGCCCATCAGCAGGAAGGCTGGGTGATGCTGACCTGCCTGGCCAAACAGAAACCTCATGTCCTCATGGAGTGATTTGGCTTTGCTGTCACTTTCTGTTCCCTCCAATGGTGAGCAGCTCTACAGAAGTCTCCACCTGTACCCAGAGGACTGCAAGCCTCCATTTCTCTGCCTCTTTAGTAACCTACATCTTTGGATTGTGCTCTGCTGCACTTCATGTGACACCTGACACAGTGGAGCTGTGGCCACATAGACCTCAGAGCCACCACCATCCTCAGCAGGAAATCAAACCAGTTACCTTTTTAAAAAATACCTTTTTTTTTTAGTATTAGTATGGATTATCCAGTATATGAAGACCAGAAGATATTCTCTCAGCAGAATATTCTCCTTCCAACTGCCTAGAACTCCTTATGGTAAACAAGAAACAAAAGCAAAGTTTAACATAAAGTAAAATTGTATTTATTAATGCATCTTGGGGAGGAGTTTTATTAAGGGGACAGAAGTTAAATTGCATTCTAATGGGTAATAATAAGGGCTATATACTGCAGTTTCTGGTAATATTGGCTTGGATTTAAACATGCAGCTAAGGTAACCTTCTATTTCTCTTCTTTTATACAAAAGGCTTCTGAAAACACTAGAGAATAAAAGAGACTGTTGTTAGTTGTCATACTGTGTCTATAATTACTTACTTTGTTCCTGAAGCCATCACCATGATAAATTTGCAGTTTTTCCCATCTGCCAGGAGTAGTAATGTGCAATACATTTAACAACTGAATTTGCATATAGAAAGTATCATTGACCTTTGGATTTAAAAGGACAAAGATTTACAAGGACACCCTCTTGATGCAAAGTGCTTCGTTTAGGAAGAATGAAGCAGCACAGGAGGAGTGAAACACTATCTCCAGCACAGAGGGAAAGTTGCAGTTTTTACAAGACAGGCATTTGAAATCCCTATGAAACAGCTCCCTCATGAGTGGCCACATACTAAAATGAAACAATTGTCAACTGTAAGGAAAACACCAAGGCACTATTTGGAACATGTTTAGCATCAGCTAAATTGGATGCTGCAGTGCATGTGACGTTGCTGGGAGGTAACCTCTAGACCTGCGACTTGGGTAAATGCAAGGTGACAATCTGTGCTCTGCCTTTAAGGGTTATTTACAGGACTGGCTGGTGACAGAGGCTTGCTCTGAGCTGTGTAAGACCTGCAGAGATAGACAGCCAGTGCAGGGAAATGCAGGGCTTGCTGGCAGCACTTCCCCCACCAGCTTGTCATGCCACTAAGGGAGCTGTATGCTCTTCATTCTAAGCTGGTTTGCACCCAGACAGGGCAGAGCATGGACAAAGCAAACTCATGACAGCCAGCAGCAGGCTTCCTAAAAAGAATGGGAAATTGCATCTAGACAAAAGAAAAAAAGGGGGAAAGAAAAAGACTAAGGTTGTGGTTTTTTTCCCAGTCCGGAGCTGCACCAGGGTCTGGGAAATTCCTTTTCCCAGCATTAGCAGCCATGGCAGCCTATTACACCTATTGAGGACTCATGGAACTGCCCCCCCTGGAAGCCCTCTTGATGCCAGGTCAGCCTAGACACAGGCAGCACATTCATCCCTTCATTTGCCCATCCCAGTAATTTCAAAGAAGTTTCACAAAGTTTCAAGTGTCTGTCTTCCTTATTGTCTGCATCAGGCAATCTCCCTGGACTCCTCTGCTCACCTGCAGTAACACAGAGGACCAGAGCTGGATTTGAAACCCACTCATGAATCAGCATGACTCCACTAAGAACTGTAAACTCAGAGAAGTAGTTTTGAGCAAAGTGAATTTAAATTAAGCCTCCAGCACAAAATCTTGCCTGTCATTCACTCTCCAGCTTGCTTTGGCAAGAAAAGGGGAAAAGGAGACAAAGAGCATCTCAGTGTTCACTAGCACCAACTGCTTATGCAGTGACACAAAGGGAAAGTGGAACTAAATTAAAACAGTCAAAGCATCTCAAAGTCAGCCTTGTGACTTCAGCTGAGGTGTAATGGGAAATGTAATCACAGCCATTGATCTCTGGCATTGCCTAATGTAGCAGAAAAGTTCCTACATCAAAACATTCTCTGCCCTCCACTGCATCCAGGAAACTCCATCAGCTTCTCTTCCAGATGGGCAAACCTGTCCAAGCCACATCCTCCTGTTGCCTTACAGCCACACAGAGAATGGGCTCCAAGAGTCACAGCTTGCACATTTCCTTCATCTAACAGCATAATCCCTCTGTGATGGATAATTTTTTATACAGGACTCAGGAATGCAACCATAAAAACAGAGGGGAAGATACTGATTAATAAAAACTGCCTGTAGTAAAACCTCAGGAAGAGCAAATAGTAAAACTAACAACTTGGCACAGACTTGTTGGAATGGAGAGAGGAATAAACGATTGCTGTCAGAGCTTTGGTGCTAACTGGTCTGATTTCATCAACAATATTGATATAAAAACATAGTAGTCAAAGCAAAGCTCATTTAACAGCATTTTTATTGTGCTTATGAGCAAACTCCAAGGGAAAAGGACAGCTATGATAAGTTTAAATAATACTTATCCTAATATTCTCCCAGCCAACAGCTTGGCTCACAGGATGCTCAGTGGGCAGTTTCTGTATATTCAGGAATGCTCAATGGATCTCTCTTCCATACAGTTGTCCAGTCCTTGACCAAAACCATGTTAACTCTCAGCACAGTACCCACAATATTCTTCAACAAGGAGTTCACCATCTTTTAACTATTGATGGAAGAGCTACCTCCCTTCATCTGTTTTGATCCTGGTTCTAGGTGCTGTTTTTTCAAGGCCTCTATTCTTGCACAACAATTAACATTATTTGATCATCACCCCCTCTGTCCATGTAGGGAAAACAAAATACTTGTGTGTCCTACTGGTTCCTTATACAGGAATCATTTTGTTCCTATGATGAACTTCCTTGTCCTTCCCTGAACCTTTCACATTCCAAAACACTTCACACAGCATTTAAGATACAGAAAACACACCAAACACTCTTCTGTCACTGAGTAAAATTGCTTTTGTTAAGTCTGTCCTCATAATTTCTAGGATTAGATTTGCCTTTTCTGACTGCTACTGCCACTGAATTGATGTGTTTGGGGAACTAGGTTTCATCATCAAATCTTGCTCCCAAGTGCTAATGTTGAATTTAGACAAAAAGATTCCAAGTAATTCCTACTTTTACCAATTCAGTCCTTTTGTGTCTCTTTTACAGGCAACCTGTGGTAAAACTGGCACTGCTAGCATAGTGCTGAGTTCCCTTCTCAGACTATATTTAAGGGGTGGGACTTTGGGGAAGGAATATACAGTACATTTCATATTCTGGACAGTACTTAAAGTAAGAAAAAACTATCAAGCCCAAGATATTCCCAAGAGTGTATATGCAAACTTCCTCTCTTCAAACCTATCTTTACTGACATTCTTTTGTTAACATTATTATTGTATTGTCAATAGCTCTTCCAAATAACTCTCAGGAAGAAACTGCTGTAGTTCAGCTTTCCACATCATGAATGAATTATTCATAAATGCCACTTTGTCCCATAAAAAATTAAGATATTAGTTTAGAACATAATCATAAATACAACTTTAAGGGCTGTGCAGTCTGTGTTAACTCCTACACTACAGTATTTTCCCAGTAAGCTATGATGATTCAGGATAAATAACACTTGCAAAAGCAAGTTAAAAGTCTTAAAGACAAAGAATCTGAATTCTCAGTTTCTTAGAACATGATTTTTTGGTCATTCTTAAAAGGGTTTGCCCACACTTGTTACTGCATCCCCTTTCAACTCTCTTTGGAACACTGTGTGATTTTTAACACACCCAGCTATATTTTTCCTCCCACTCTGTTTACAGCACAAAAGAGGAGAATCAAGGCACTATTTTCTTACACTATATTCCCTTGAGACTCAGGCTGCATGTCTGTGGTTTTGCATATACCTTAGCAGTGCCTCAGCAGGCTGCAGAGAGGCATTAGCTGCATGGTAAATCAGTCATGGAGAGAAGCTAACAAGAATGGACACCAAAAGAATTTGTGTTCCCCAGCAATGTAACATACACTGCAGAGGGAAAGTATTTCCACTGTTTCCTTTCCAGTTGTGTGACAGAAAAAGAATCCTTCCTACAAAAGGGCAAAGAACTAGAAGAAAAAAAGAAAGAGAGGGGGGGAAAGTTTACAACATAAGGAGAACAGGGTGAGTAACAAGAAGGATTTGCTGTTTTCTCCCTAGCACTAATCAAGCTGCTGTAACAAACAAGCTCCTGTGAAGAGAACATACTTCCTGGAGGTACTGTACCTGGAAAAACTCTGCACTATTGTGTAACTTACAATTAAAGTCTATCTGCAAGCATCAGTAGATATGGAACATAACAGACAGTCCACCTACTACTAATTCAATGCTATGTTTTGCAGTTGGTTTTCTCATGCTTGCATTTTACAGACTGGCTTCAAAAGTTACATGAGTTTTAACTAATAGCCTCCCCACTAAAGTTTCATTCATGGTTTCAGCAAAGAATTCTTCATGTATACATTCTTAATCCAGTGGAGTACCTCCACGTTGCATCAGTTTGTTATCCCCTCTGCCATTCATCAAGATCTTGCCTTAGGATTTCTGACACCTTGCTTTGATTCATTCTTACAGAAAAATTACAGTTAACACCTGAGCAGCATTTAATTTTAAACAGACCTGAAGACTTTCCCAAACCTAGCAATTTCTTTGCTTAATCCTCACATTCAATAACCACACCTGGTATAAAAAAAAAAGGCATATTGAAATGTACTTTTCACAACTATCTCAAACACTTCCTGCATTTAGCAAACATCTGCTCTGAAGAGTGTTTTCTGGAAAGCATTCGAGCAGCAACAAAAGGGAGAGGAGTTTGTGACAGGACTAATAATCAAGGAGGATTGTCAGAGGTGTTTGCTTAACTTGACAAAGGACTGTGAAGCAATGCATTGGATTGAATAACACTGGTGGGTGTAGTTCCACTCTTCTCACCAGATGTGAGCTTGGCCCATTGACTGCAAGATGTGTCATGGCTTAGGCTCACACACTGAACATATGGTGGAGTTAGATTAGGAGCAGGGAGAGAAACTGTCTCTACACAGCAACTGTGGTCCATTTGCTCTAAACCTGCCTGCTGTTGGCCCAGTAACAAAACCAAAATCAAACACCTGTGTACCAGATAGAGAGTTGCTGAAGTGCCAGCACTGATCCATCTGCAAAGCACATCATTAGCCAACTTCTTTTCTTTGGGTGAGATGCAAGACAGATTGATCAGAGCAAACCCACAGCACTACTAAAGAAACATTGTGTGGTCCCAGTTTACTGCTCCCCACTTCTTTCTTTGCCTTTTCATGCTGCCATAATGGTGATGAACAGTGAGAAAATATTCATTTCTCTCCTCCACATCAGGTAACTCTCCAGGCCCTGGACCAGCATACTGTGAGCCTCATCCCCTGTTCTTTATTGGCCCACCTGCCAATTCCTGGGCAAATCCTTCCAGCATGCCATTCCCTCATCTGACATCACCTCCTGCACTCCAGGCAAGTGAGGTTTGTCAAAAGTATTTAAATGCTGCTCTCTTAGGTCTGGATGGGTTGCAGGGGTGGCTTCTGTGAGAAGATGCCAGAAGCATCCATCCTTCCTCATCCCTTCTCTGGAAGCACAATATCATCTGAGTCATCACATCTTACAGTTCATGATAGGATCTATTTAGGTTGGGATTTGTCTTCACAATTACACAGGCACATCCTCTATTTACATTCATTCAGCAGCAAGGTGCTAAAATGACACATAATCATCAAAGTAAAGATTTATTAGAAGATGGTGTCCTCTTCACCCTGACAAAGACTGAAAAGGAGTATTTCTCTCAGTTATGTTCTTAACATGAATACAAAGAGCAGAAGTGAACAACTTGAGCAGTGGTGATTAGACATTATCACCTTTCAGTTTGCTAACATTGACTATTCTAAAGCTTGGAAAGATTTTGTTCATTGCAGGTGCACTCAAAACAACTTAGGCAGCAGGCATGAGCTGACACAGAAGACTGTTAGCTGTGGAAATGCAGATGTACAACAGCAGAAGACATTTAGGCTGTCAGCTTTCTAAAATAGCTATCATTGTGCACATTCTGAAGGGCCAGAGCCAGAAAACTCCTTACTCTTAAGTACTTTTCGTTGCTGTTTTAGCCAGTACTTGAGTTCCAGGCTTATGAATCCTATTTAAAACAAAGCAAAGTAAAAACAGACCCAAATTCAAATGTCTATTTCACATCTGTTTAGCTTTCCCTTAAACCTATTGTGATCTTGCAACTACTGGCCCTAGATTAGGAGTTTCATCAGTTTCAAATTCATCTGCAGTACCTTGCATTTGGTGAAAATCCTATCATCCCACCTAGAAAAGGGTAAAAAAAAAAAGGAAGATTGAGAAATCTCTATTGCATTTTTCAACAGCCTTAAATGCTTGTTACCTTTCTGAATGGTAAATCAACCCAGGCAGTGCAGCTAAATCAGTCAGCTGCATGCTGAGGCATTTGCCAGGAATTCACTCCACCTCCCTTCAGAGAGTTCAGTAACATTCTCACACATCTAAACACATCATATCTGCATCCCAAAAATACTATCCAAACTAAAGCAGATACATGAAGTACTCCCTGTGTACAGAAGAGAAATTTCAGCCTGGGTTTGTTGGCAAAAAAAAAAAAATCAAGTAGAGATTCTCCTGGGCATGTTGTTTGTTCCTCTCATTGTTAAGTTTTAAGATTACAGTTTAGCTCCTCTTCTGTCCCTCACTCCTAACCTTTTGACATAAAAGATCTCCAGTATCAGAGCTATCAGCCTGGCATCACTATGATACTCGTCCCAGAATAAAAGACACCGTTCCTTTGAGCAGTTTATGGATAAGTAGCTAGACATTTTCTTAGCTGCTTACTCCTGTGTACGTTTACTCAGTTGTTATAGCTACATGTAAATACCAACTCCTCATATATTGGGAAGGGAGCTGTTATGGAAATGAGATGCTTTCTCATCTCCGAGTAGTAAATCCTGAGGCTAAAGGTGCTCATGGTTAAATGTGAAAGGCAGAATGAACTGAAGTTCCTCCAGTCCTATATTTGCTTCATACATCATCCAAGGAAGTTAGCAAAATTTCTTACCAATGGGCTAAGGACCAGGTCCAAATCCTGCCCCTTTACCCCTTTCACAGGGACTTAACACCTTCCAGTTCAGAAAGAAAAGGTATATTAGCAGATACAGCAGAGTAAGCACACTAAAGAGAGAAGGAATGGCAGAGTTAAAGTTGCAAATTCATCAGAGCANCGCAGATGAGGAGCGTGGATGGAGCCCTCCCTGGAGCTTCCTTCGCAAAGCCTAGCCACGATGACAACAAAGCTTAACTAGGATGACCTTACTGCTAATAAGGGAAGTTCTGTCACTCTGCCCACTCCAGTAATCCCCATCATCTCTCCTACCACACAACACTAACCTGGCAGCAAACCAAACTAGCAAAACCCTTTTTGTTTATTTTATTACTGTATTTAAAACATCAGCCCTTTCTGAATGGGAACACAGCAACTAAATACCATTTTTTGTGCAGCCGCAGTCACTGCAGGGCTGGTCTTACTGCCATCACGATGATCTGCTTCCAGCTGACTATTGCATTTCCCTTTTATTTGTAGAAGACTTTTCCTACAGCATCCCAGAAATGTATGGGATGGAATAGCTCAATGGCAAAGAGGTAGAAAAAGAGTAAAGTAATCTACTGCCAGGAGTTTGCATCCTCCCTGCTTCTCCCAATCCCTGTGTTCAAATGAGGCATTATATACCACCTGCTTCAGCTACAGAGTGGCCATCAGGATGTCATTCTACACAATCCTCTTGGATGATGCTCTGAAAAAAGCTTTTCATTGACTCACTCTACTTAATTGGTAGGAGAGCAAACACAGAAGAGCCTGTGGTTTTGAGATAGCAAAAGACGTTTTGTTCAAAACTAGGATTACTAGATAATAAATCCATTTGCAAGCAGATAAATGCCAGCAAAGAAACTGGAAATAGGAAGTGTCTGTTAAGTAAAGCAGGTTACTTGCAAAAAAGGAGATCTGGATTTATTTTGAACAAATAAACCAGGGTTTAAACATTATTGTACTGAGGCAAAGTAAAAGACAAAGCAGAAATTTATCCTATTCAATGTGATATTCAGTAAATTAAAGAGTTGATTTTCCTACAGTACATATTGATTATTGTATTACTGTGTACCATGTTTGGTGCTGGTAAATATTTAAGCACATTACTACTCTTCAGAAGATACAGAACAGAGCACTCAGATTAATTTCAGACTTCATATTTAAATTCTTGTGCCAGACTGACAGTTCTGGGTAGACAAAGAGGGGAATTCACAGTAAGCTGATTTATCCAGAGAAGCAGAGATGCTGACACTGAGCTCAAACAACTTCCCCAGTATTTTGGCTTGTCACTCAATATAAACTCTAATGAATTCAAAAGTAACAGCTCCATGGACCAACCTCAACATTTATAAGGTAAAGGAATTATTATTTCTATATTACAACTTGGGAAATTAAAATAAAACACCAATAATCATTGCCACTAAGTGAAACATTACTTTCTACTAATGATGTTCAGATTTATATTGTCTGATGTTCAATTTTTGCTCTGCATTGGACATCAGTTCCACAGCCATTCCCACCACTTCTCCACTGTTTCCCTGTGACCACATTTCATTTAGAGAAAAGCTATCCAACATCTGTTATTAAAATAAAGAACATTGCTTTGTTGCAGCCCTGCCTCTTACTACCTTTACTTTGCCCTGTAGAGATGGAAAGAAATACATAATCAAATATGTATGTACACTTCTGGGTATTTCCAGGCAGGAGCCAACTTCTGCATTATCTGCCCCATCAAAGGGATACAGATGATGCCCATCAGAGAAATAATACATGGAGAGATTAGGAGAATCATTCAGTTTCCACCTAAAATAAAAACTGGTAGGAAAAGGCAAGCTAACCATGCACCAAAGCCCACAAATAGTAGAGCAAAAAGAAAAAAGCAGCAGCCATATTTTACATTCCTATTCCTAAAGTGCTTTTCAACAACATGTATTCATTTCTTCTGAAATGAGGATGGGATAATTGCATGCAGTCTTTCATATTAATTGCCATGTAAGCTGCTCTAAAAAGGTTTGCTATCTCCCAGCTCCCACACAGGTAAGCCTAGTGGGAGCCACCCTGGTGGCCAAGGTAACACTCCACAGTAAGAGCTGGAGGAAATCAATAGGCCAGCAGTAAGCTTCCTAGTTCAAAAGCCTGGCTCCTTGCATGGGAGCTGAACATGAGAAGCTAACGTTGCTCCCTGCAATTGAAGGAGCTTTTAAACACTGTGGGATAGCACTCAAGTCAAGGCATCAGCCACCTGAATTTCTTCAGCAACCTATATCTGGTTAATTCTGTATAAATTCTAGAAGATAGAAAAAGACATTATAGAAAAAAGCCAGTTGCCAAGAACTCAGAAACAATTCTGGAACTAGGCAGATAAAGGCATGTGTGTCAAAATTGTCCTTGCTGTAAGATATTTGACCAGTTTAGAGCATAAAGTTATCAGGATTTCATTCAGAAGGAATCAGGACATGCATTTATCTTTTTTGTCTTTATTTTTTTATCTTAATTGGTGCTAACTCCACATCATGTTAGAAATCCCCTCTCTCAAAACCATTTCATTAGATAACGTAGATGCAACTGGAACCAGAATTCAGGAGATGGCATGGACAACCTACAGAGCCTTTGCAAATGAGAACAGTATAAAGGGGTGGCATTTGTCTTAATTAAATGGAAATAAACAGATATTCTCTTTAGAAACAGATACAATTTTTAGGGCAAGACAAAATTGAAGTAAAGACGTTTCAAGCAGAGACCCAGAGCTGAGTCTTTAGGTGGGAGCTGAAGAAACAGCATTGGTGAGAAAAGAGGTAAAGAGGACATAGAAGGTAATATAAAGAAAGGCACAAGAAAGAAAATGTGAAGAATTCTGCCAGTTAGCCTGGAATACAGCAGAGAACTTTACCTGACAGCTAACAATCATTAATGGTGTGATTTGAATAGACAGAAGAACAGAAATGCAAGAAGCTGTCCCACTGTTCAGCTAAAATCATCCTCCCAGCCTTTCACCCAGGCTCCCCTTTTCCACCCCTGTGACTGCCACATCCAGGGGCATTTCTTGCTCATTTTGTCCAAAGTAACACTCAACATCGTATTTCTAGTACTATTTGGAAGTGTTTGAACTACATGGGTTTAAGCAAACTCTCTGGACCCTCCTCTTCCCACTACATGGATAATTTGCCTGTTTCTCTGTGTACAGGTAGCAATACACCTTGGCTGTGAATGATCTTCCTTGATGTATCACACTGCAGAGCAGTTTGTTTATTGTATTGCAGAGACTTCAATTTTGGCTTTAATGCTTTACTACTTGCTGTTTAAAAGAAACTCCATTCTCAGCAGTGCCCACTATCACCAAGAATAACACAACTTAAGCTGTCACCTTAGTGCTCACTATTTATTTGAATTGGATCCCATTGTAGTCTCACTATTGAAATGGAAGTCACTTCTTAGACTGCAAAAATAAGTAGATACTAGTTCAATTCTCTGAAATGTGTTTCCATTTAATCTCATTGCATATATTTCCATTTTCCCAAAGCCCTATCCTCACCAATACCTCCTCTCATTACAGGATCAAATCTTTTCCTTTTGTCAGAAGCAGCTTATTAGTCATCTGTTGTGGGCAAATTGGAAAGTCTAGAGATGTTATCCTTTCATCTAACTACTGACCAGCACCAGTCATGATGAATAATGGCTACAAGTTACCCAAAAATCCTCCCCAACCTCTCCTTGAAAATTCTTTGCTGGATTATATCTCCCATCACACTTAACCATCAGTTTTCCATAAATCAATTGCTGTTAAAGAACGTTACCATTAACAAAAAGAATTACAATAGTCATTAAGTTTCTAGTAAAGCTGCTTGAGAAATGGGGAAAAGAAAAAGCCTTCAAATTCTTTATTAGCACTCAAGTTTTCTTAAAATGAATTTTGGGGAAAAAAGCACTAAAAACTTTATAAGAAACAATCTTTGTCAAAAAAAAAAGATATCAAAGCTTTTAAAATCCAATTTAAACTGCATTTTCATAATTTTTGGTTCAAATTCTGAAATGAAATACAACTCTCCAAAGGAACTCCAACATGGTTTAGAACTGCATTAAAATGTCATGTGAGGATATTGCTCATGAGGAGAGTTGAGGAGAAAAGTAACACTTTACACTGCCTCTCAAGCCAATTTCAGAATGGAACATTAACTATGAGAGGACAAGTATCTCTATAATAATTGAATAAAACAGTCATTAAGAACCTAATTTCTTGTGTAGCCTGTAAGATTCCAAATTTTTAACTAAATGAGGAATCAATATGAAGCTAAATTGCGAGAAAAACAATCTGATGTTGCAGCACTAAACTCAGGAAAAGATAAACTCACAAATTAATTTCAGTTCATAAGCTAATAGGCTCACAAATGCATCCTCACCCACAAGGTAAGTAAAAACACCAATTGAGTCAGTATTCATGAAGGAAACCAAGCATTCAACAAGCAGCAGGCACTCGCCTCTTCAAGGCAGGAGACTGATGCACAGCACTCAGCATTTCATTACCTTTTCATCTGAGTGCAGCCAAGAACCTTTGCCAGGCAGTTCCTGCCCAGTGCAGCCCAGCACAGGGCTAAGTACTTCTGAGAATATTTGTAACTCATCTACAGACACTCAGATCATGATAGCAATGTGCTCCAAAACCCTCCTAAAATCCTCAGGGTCACCACAGACATTCCTAGTCACCATACCAAGGTTTTTGTAGCTCAGGTGGGGCCAGGCTGGCTCTGCCAGAGGACTAACTCTGCTCATCACCCCATCGTGGCCAGCAGATCCAGAGAGGTGATTCTGCCACTTTCCTCTGCTCTGCTGACACCTCATCTGGAATACTGTGTCCAGTTCTGGAGCCCTCAATCCAGAAAGGACATGGAGTGAATAAGGAATAAGGAGGAAGTGATTGTGTTCCTGCTTTTACACAACCTTTTATTCTCTAAACTGCCCTTCCAGGGCAGAGGTTTGACACCTTCCCTTCACCTCTCTCATATACCTGGAACCATTTCCCAGATAATGGCTGCAGGCTCTAGTACAGAAGTCATCTCTATAACAAGTAACCTAAACATATTTGGATGTGTGCAGTGAGTTAATTGCATCACCAACAATTTGATCAGCAAGAGACTGCCCAAGATGATACAGGAAGCATCTGGTAGTGCAAGAAATACAGCTTGTGGTTTCCAAGTCCAGCAAGCAGCATTTCATTTGTGTTTTCACCAGCAGCACATGTGACTATGGCCACTTACAGCTAGAGGAAAATACAGATTATTATCCAAGGAATTCTAGAGTAGAAATGAATAATAGAGCTATTCCAAGTTAAAAATCCCAGATGGAGAATTGCTTACCGACGCCTGATAGTATAAAAGTTTTACCTTCCCATCATGTTCCCCAAGGGAAGCAACATAAATGCTTCTAAACTGGAAGTTCTGCTACCAAGAGCTAGTTTTCCCTCATGCCTGCAGAAAGCCCATGCATCATACAGCTTTTAACTAGCAGCTTATATCACATCCTCTTCTAATGGTTCTGTGAGAAAACACCAAATTAGAACAGCACAACACCAACAGCTTCCAGCCATTAGAGCTACAATTAACTCACTGTATGCACCCAAAATACTAATCAGGCAATGAATGGAGGCACTCCCAAGAGCAAGAAGTGAAGAGCATTCTGTGCTCAGGCAAATGATGAAAAGAGAATAGTCAGAGTGACCAGAGAAAAAGAGAAATATCTTTTTTTCCTGAGCTTCTTTTAACTTAAATGCTGAACAGGGCAGAAATATCAGCCTGCTGCTCTAACTTATAAAAGGCTATTCTCAGCAGAACTTAAACATTTCCCATACAGAGTCTTCACCAATAAAAAGAAAAAACTACCAGAGATTTGAGTCCCAATTATAATACACACCAGTGATTTCCCAAACAGCAGGCAAAGCAGATGTTGCACTAACTTCTATGCCATGGCATGTGACAGCCACCTTGGTTGTCCTTTTCCAGCCATTTAATTCAGTTACTGGGGGAAGCAGTGACAATGATACATCTGGAATTTCCATGTGTTTCCATAAATCAAGCATTTACACATGTATATCCCCCCTTCAGGAAAAACATAAAGCAAATTTGGAAGATACTTAATGGAATATCACAGTAGCAGAAGGAGCAGCTGGGGTGATGTGATGGAGCCCTGACACATCCAAAGCAAATGAACTGCCTGAATCTGAACTGTGGAGCCACATCATTGTGGGGAAGTGGGAAAAATTAGCCCTATCCAGTTCTAACACAAGAAGATTCATGAGGATCACTCGAGAGGAAATTTGTCAGCTTCAGTAAGCTGTCAACAGTTCTGTCCAGTTAAAGATCTACATAGAGATCCTAAAACCCAACAGCAGTCACAGGTAACACAGAAAAATTAACTCCTTTTTTTTTTCAGCAATGGGTTTGAGTTGGTATGGAATTTTGGCAAAGCAAAAGTTAATGTAATATAGTTTCTTTTTAACCAAAACTAAACTGTACAAGCCATAAGATTGCACCAGTTCCAAAGACTTGGAAGAACCCAAGATAGACAAAGGCTTCAAGGTATTACTTGCAGATAAAAAGGCAATTGTAGTGGTAATGGACCAAACCAAAAAGACACTAAGAATAAAAGAAGTCATCTTCACAAAGGTAGTAGTCTTGCTTTCCAAGCTGAGAATAAGGAGCTATATTTTCAGTCCAAGACATTCTTTTTTTCCTTCTCTCCAAAGCCCTTCAGTCTTCCTCTCTCTACAGTTGGGTTTGGTTTTTTTAGGCTGAAAAATGCATAAGAAAATAAAAATCTTTGTGCTTTTAACCAGGCAGAAATAAATGTATTGTGCAATATTGCTGTTGAGGTTCAAGAGCAGGGGAATCCACTTTGTCACAGTCACTTTCAATGAACACTCCAGTTTATGATAAGTTTCATAAAAACTGCTTAATTCAACATTTATGAAAGTACTGAAGATAGATGAAAGGTGTAGAAATGGGAACCTCACCAATCAATCACCCTGGTGAAAACGAGCACCCAGAATGATCAGAATGAAGATAGGCTTTTCATCTACATATGGTCTGCTAGGGAGAATGATTGAATATTCTTGCATTTTTAATCAAAATGTTCCTTCCATTGCACTAGCACATTCCAATTATTTTCTTCTGCCACTGGATATTAGCACTCTTTTCCCTTTGGGATTAAGTTGCTTTCTATTTCGCCCAATAAGAAAAGGAAACCTCCTAGGTGAAAGGTGTTTGATAAGAGATTGACTGAGGAAAAAGCTTTTGGGGTTTGTTTTATTTTTTTGGTAGAAAAATCAGAAGTGAACACAGAGGCTCAGCTTTCAAACAATATTACAAAGGAGAAGAAAATGGTATTATGCCAGATCACACCATTTGAATCTCAAACTCCTTATGCTAGAAAAGTTTTAGGGCAGAGACTACCCTTGAATAATGAAATTTTTATAGCTTTTTGTACAATAAATCTTTACCAGAAAATTATGCCCCTGGGTAAAATCATGCTACAAAAACTACTGATGACAACCTGAGCTAAAAATACCCAGAGTAGATTGTGCCTTCTGAGGAAATCTGACCAATCTGGTGGCCTGCTATGATGGAGTGATCGCAGCAGCTGATGAGGGGAGACCGACTGATGTCATCTACCTGGACTTTTGTAAGGCCTTCGATACGGTTCCTCATCTCCAAACTGGAGAGATGTGGATTTGATGAGTGGACCATTCGATGGATAAAAAAATGGCTGGAAGGACACTATCAGAGAGTCGTGGTCAATGGCTCTTTGTCCAGGTGGATAGCAGTGACGAGTGGGGTCCCTCAAGGCTTTGTCTTGGGACCTGTGCTCTTCAACATCTTCATTAATGACCTGGACATAGATATCGAATGCACCCTCAGCAAGCGTGCGGATGACACGAAGCTGAGTGGTGTGGTTGATATGCCAGAAGGGCAGGATGCCACCCAGAGGGATCTGGATAAACTTGAAGAGTGGGCCCTAGAGANCCATCCCTGGCAGTGTTCCAGGCCAGGCTGGATGCAGCCCTGGGTGACCTGGTCTAGTGATTGGCATCCCTGCTCAGTGCAGGGAGATTGGAACTAGATGATCTTTAGGGTCCCTTCCAACCTGCCCATTCTGTGATTCTGTGAAATGGCTACAAATTGTGTCAGGGGAGGTTCAGGTTTATCAAGACCAAGAGGTTTATCAAGAATTTGATCAGACTGCCCAGGTGGTGGAAACTCCATCCCTGGAAGCATTCAAGAGATGTGTAGATGTGGTACTTGAGGCCATGGTTTGTTGGTGAGCACAGTGTGTTAGGTTAATGGTTGGACTTAAGGATCTCAGAGATCTTTCCCAACCCTATTGATTCCATGATTCCTCTTTCTAACTGTGAGGTTTTTCCATGGGCTAAGAGCCCAACCTGTGATGGAGCTGGGAACTTCACTTAGCCAGCTCTTCTGTCAGGGCTCCAACCTATGAACAATGGAGAGAAAAGCCTTATTTATTAGTTGCAAATCAAAAATGAACTTTTTCTGTCCTTTCTCTACAAAGAGCTATGCAAGATCAGCCCAACTTGGCATAAAAGGTTGCTGATAGAAATTTTCCTATTCCTTTTATGTTCTTGGAGACTCCAAGAAATACATTTGGGGTTCTAAAACAAAGAGAATTCAAGCTCTTCTGATTTTAATATTAACCTATTTCTCCTTCAATGATGTTATAAAAGTTACAGTTTGAGACTTAAGCAATAACATATGGTGCAATAAACACTATTATCAGCTTGATGAGTTATTGGAAGTAACCACCCAGGTTACCAAACTATTTCCATGGAGCTGAGCATGCTGGAATCAAATGCAGCTTCACTGTAATTTCACAAGTGGGAACATTTATCACTGTGAAGTTTTGATTGATTTTTGCCTGTTAATACCTTGTAAGTGCCAATGTTATCTTTCTATGCTTGGAATAGCTAGTTGAAAGATAATGATTCCCTTAAAATTTTGATGGTTCCCATTTGACTAATAAGGCAAGTTGATGGTTGGTAAGTAGGATAAGGCAAAGGCATAGGGACAGTACTAGCACTTCAGCTAATCTGCATTGGATTCTTAAGTACTACTTACTCCTTTGCTGTTTCAGGTCTGCAGGCAAATTAAAACAGTAATGCTAAAATAATAAAATTCTCGTTCAACATATCCAAGGTCTTTTATAAGTAACTCTGCAGAATGGCAACATCTGTTCAAGCAAACCCCCACTGCCCAGTTCTTCATTTGGTGCAGCAGAAGAGATCAATGCCATTCATTTCAAAACCTTCAAACCTCTAAGTGAGCAGCATTCACACTAGGACATCCTCTAAGATACAGTTAGCTGCAACTAATTAAAAAACGTATTTTTGTTCTCACCAAATCCCAAGGAATGTGGGGGGTGGGGGGTGGAAAAGATGCACACTCATGGGATTAAAAGAAGGAAAATATTCTTTCAATTTCTAGCATTTAAAGAATTTTCCAAAATAACAGAGAAGAGACTGCTTATTCCTGAACTATGCAGTAGTCTTCCTATGGATTTCAGATGGTCCTGCCAAGATAAATGAGACAATCCATCACCCTGGAGTCAGCTGCTCCTCCACTGAATTGATAATACAAAGTAGGTGCATGAATCACAAAACAAGTAAAGCCTCATGGGTTTGGGATTCTGGGTTGGATGCTCTAAGACCTGACAAGTTTTGTGTTCTGGTTTGGGCTTTTCTTCTGGACTGCAACATCCATAACATTTATAGTAACACCTTCTACTGCAGATTATCTGTTATCCAAATAGGCTGAGCCTGTGATGAAGGTTTCTGCCTGACTGAGAACATATGGAAAAGGGCCAAGAAATCCTAGACATTTAGGTTCATGAAAAACTGTAGGAGTCCCAATTGTCTGAAAGCTCTACCTCCTGCTGTGTTTGGCCAAAAGCAGCCTGCAGATTCAGTGCTGGCTAGAAGCAGAGCTCACCACAATGCAGACCTGCACACAGACAGCTTGGTCACACACCACTCAGCTCTTTAGTAAACACTATTAAAACCCCCAGACAGCTAACCTGGTCTGCCTGCCATGACTGTACCCCTGCAAATAAGACACATAGCCAGCACAGAGCTTTGTAACACATGGCAGAGTGTCAGGGGCCACCCCTTGCCAGGATGGGCTCATCCCACCTCTCCTGGGGCACTGCAGCTCCAGTGGTGTAACACAGCAGGGCTCAGTGTCACCCTGAAAGTCAGCTGAATGACAACTTTTAGCTTTCTTTTGCTTTAAAAAAAACAGAGGCTACCCATCCTCTTCATATCCAAAAATACCACAGAAAGACACACTGCTTCTGTAGCTTGTCACAGCTTCTGGAAATCATCTCTGTTTTTATTGGGGGGGGGGAAGAAATAACCAATAAAAAATCCATTCTGATTGTTTTGGAAAGGACAAAGACAGCAGAGGTGACAGGGGTGTAATTGTTAGTCAACCTTACAGCACTTTCCAGTAGAGCTATTTAACATTTGATTCCACTGATAAGAAAAATAATAAACAAAGTTGTTATGAAACTGTTCTATCTGTCAGCCAAAAGTCCAGTGAATCATTTATGAACACATACCTAGGGCCTGTTTCCCCATCTGAAAATGAAGCTAGGTACCTTTTTTTTTTTAAGTTATCACTTTTATTTCTTAAATCAAGCTGAAAGGAATAAAATATTGCAATGAGGAAAAAATACAAAATAAATGTTTGTAGTTCTGTAATTCTTCCAGATGTCAAGGCAAAACATAAAAATGTATGCTCTGTAAGTCTTCAGCTGAACTTGGCATGACAGTCTATCTATTATTTAAAAGATGTTGAAGCTCAATTCATGAATTATTAAATTCTTGTTACATTTAGTTTCCAAGGGAAAAAAGATTATTTCATTCAATACAGGAAATTCAACTTGCTCTATAGCACTTGCCTAAAAAAATATGAGACTGAAATTCCTGAAAGTTACTCTAAAAACCAAAAGAAATTACTAGTCTAAACTTTATAACTAATGTTACTGCCTCATTAAAAGCATGCCCTGGATGTTCAATAACCATCAATAATTCTCCAGTATTCCCACATCCACTGCACGAACACACAGCATGTCAAATACCCTGCATTGCAGGAGAGAGGTTGGCAATAGTTGCTCCACATGAACTCTTGAACTTCTAACGCATCCAAGCAGCACAAGTCAAACATCCTTTGGATCCTCCAGCCTACTTCCTTCCCATATTCCTCATGACCAGCCTCAAAAGACTGCTCACACCATGTTAAAAGCACAGACAGGTCCAACAATCAAAACAAAGCTCTGTTACACTAATACAGCTTCAGCTGGCAAATTTTGCTTACAAATCATATCTAAGACTGCTCAAGAGGTATGTCAGAGGTGAACAGCCACCCACCAGAGAGACTCCTGGCTGTTAGGCTGCTAAAACACAGCAAGCCTTTGGAATTTAAAAGAATACATCACTCTTCTGAGGGGCATTCCTGTTCATGATTACCAGGATAAGTTCACCAATCTCTTACTGGCCACTTCACCCAGTGCAAAGTGCCAGGAGTTTCAGTGGCCACTTCTGCAGCCAGCGAGCAATAGGAGCGTTGGTCACCCTGATGGGGCCACTCACCACAAGGAGGGTCACAGCTTCACAGGAATCATAGAATCACAGAATGTTAGAGGTGGGAAGGGACCTAGAAAGATCATCTAGTGCAACCCCCCTGCCAGAGCAGGATCACCTAGACCAGCTCACACAGCAATGTGTCCAGGCAGCTCTGCAATGGCTCCAGACAAGGAGACTCCACAGCCTCCTGTGCAGCTTGGTCCAGTGCTCTGGCACCTGAACTGCAAAGTTTCTCCTCATGTTAATACTAAACCTCCTGTGGTCCAACTTGCTCCCATTCCCTCTTGTCCTACCATTGGATGCCATTGAGAAGAGCCTGGCTCTCTCCTCCTGACACCCAACATTCCCAGAGTCAGCCCAGGACAGCAAACCAGGCTTGATGCACAGCAGCCTTCATCCACAAGGAACTTAATTATACCTTAGTTTAGCCAACAGCACCTTGGCTTTAGACTTTGGAAACTTCATTTGTATAGTCTTGCTAATATAACATTGGTTCTGTTCCAGAATGAGGACTTAATAACTATAGGGATTCAAAACAAACAGCTAACTGAACTGATTTAATAAGAGAGAGACAAAACAAACTCAATGGCACTACTTATATTGCCTAATAAAGTTATTTTACTGTACTCTGGAGGTTAGCTATTCAATATCTATGCCAATATTCTTAAAAGGCTCTGAAGAAGCTGACACAGGTGTGGTGGTTCCTCTGTGTGACAAGTGATTCAGACACAGCTTCTGGAGCATATGATCCCACAGATAGAAAGCAGTATAAAAGTACATTATTACAAAGCTGCCATAACCATCAGCCAAAATTACAATGACTAACTGCTCCACTTCTACAGATAAATATTCCAACCCCCACAGGGGTATTTTTCCCAGTAAGAAGATAAACTCTGAGTTAGTTTGCTGCATTTTTCAAAGAAATGGTTTCAGCTACCAGCATTTCAAGAACAATCCAAAAGAAATGTTGCCATTCAACAACAACAAATCCTTCTATACAAAAAAGTAATACTAAATGCAAGCCTTGTAAAATATTCATCCCTTTCAGCCAGGAGTCAATAAATTTTCATCAAAGCTGATTTTTACATGAAGCTATCATGAATGCAAACTACCAATGAAGTGTTAGAATTATTTTCTTTAAGTGCTTTAGCCATCTTAGAAGTGTTGGGCTGCTGACACCTCATCTGTGCTCAAGCCCTAAATTACTCAGCTCAGCAGCAAGGCACAAGGATGCTACCTTCCCAGCACACCCCCCCCCCCCCACCCCNNNCCCCCCCCCCCCCCCCCCCCCCCATCCCTGTGCTGTCAGAATGGGAGAAACTTCAACAAGAACTTTGCCTTTTCTACCAATTTGTTTACCTCTCAGCAACACTCTTAAACAAATCTATATTCAGGCAATACTCCCAGCCCTGCATCTTGACTGGGAGCAGGGAAATCATCCTGCAGAGTTAACTGCTGGATGAAAGGACTTAGAACATACACAAGGACAAGGAACTTGTAAATATAAGAATAGCAGAGAACTGGCTTTCCTTGTCTTATTCAAGATATGAAGACTGGGATCCATGTATGCACAATATATGAACATTTAACAGCTTAATAACAGACTCACTCCTCCAGCTCCTGACAGAAAAAAATCATCTAGCTTTTTAAAGTCATCAAAGGATGAGCAACACATCTATTTTCCCAGATGACATCATCAACTGTGAAGGAAGGGGCTTCTTGTCCAACTGTTGTTATTTTTATTGTGATACATGACACCACTCTCAAAGAACAGTGGTATAGTCTTTGTTGTAAAGAGAGGTATTGACTGGGACACATTTTGCTCATTTGCCTCCAATAGCACTTCTAACACCTCTGCTGCAGTCAGGCTCTGGAAAATGATGAGCCATTCCTGCTCTGAGCTCTTTGCCAAGATTCTTGGTACAGCCCAGTCTTCCAGCTCAGAAGCATATTGAAAAAGAAATAAAAATGCCTGCTGAATAGAAAGCATAGTTGTTTCCCTTTAGACATTCTGCACTGCAGGTTCAAACCCACAAACAAACACTAGATGTGTTTGTAGCAGTAGGAACATCCTGTCTCCAGGCAAGTGGGATACTGCATGATTTAGACACACCAGTGCCCCCATTCTGTGCTTAGCAGAGGAGATCTCTCATGCAATGAGCTGGTAAAAGGCAGTCCCATCCTCCTGCAGCACCAACAGCAGCCTTTCTGCTCACACCACTGAGCAAACCCCCAGTTCTTTACTAGGGCTGCTGCTTGTGCACACTCTGCAGCAATATTAGTACTGGGCACAGTATATTAATTGAAATTGCTTGCAAAGCTTTCTGGGGTAGCTTGGGATATATTTTTTCCCCTTTTAACTGAAGCATCTTCTGGGTTCCTGATAGGGAGTTGCATAAATCAAGGTTCACTGCATCTTCACTCCTCTTACTAAAACTACACAGAAGTATTTTTGGTAGCTCTGAAGAATACTGAAATACAAAAATAACTTTCCAGTGAAAGAGCAATGGCACAAGCAGTGAGCATTCCTGAGAGAAGGATTTTAAAGAACTGAACCAAACAACTAACCAGCACAGCTTGAGAGCCCAGATTTGTAAAGAAACTGCCCGTGTCCCCTCTGGGGTGTGTGTGGGGGGTCAGGTAACTGGAACTGAACTCTCAAAACAAGCAGAAAAGGTTCTTTAAATAATGTGAAGTTGCAAAGTTATCACACAACTTCCCTGCAAAACACTACCAGCTCAGTGTTTATGAAAAAAAAGAATCTAACTTTTCCTTTGACCTAGGTAAGAGGAGATAGTGGAGAGAGAAGCTGCAATTACATTCTCTCTTTGTTGTTAAAGATGCAAATTCAAGCACTTGAAAGCTGGAAATGTCAGAATTAAGATTGACTGTGCAACCTTAATTTGCCCCTTTGTGCCTATGCATAATGATATGGACTTTAATTACAGGAACACATACTTCAATTTTAAGACCCTGCCTTATTCTGCACATTGGATGGATGAGGAGCAATGACTGCAGGGCTGTCTCATCTTACATCTTATAGAAATGTGAAATCCTTAAAGATGACAGCAGGAATGTGAGGGAAGCAAAAATGGGTCTCATGGATAAGGTAAGCTGAGCATCAGAGAAGTGAAGTTGTCTTCATGGAAATCAATGGAAGCATTCAGTATTCAAAATAAAAAGAGACACTTGAACTTGAAATGAAGTAAAACATTTCCAACTAAATTTGGGAGTTGGGCTTTTGACACCTTTTGGGGGAAAAAAGCAGGAGAAAGATGGACAGGCACTGGTATCCCATCAAGCAGGTCTGATTCATGGCTCATCTAGCAGGAAGCTACCATCTGACCTGCTAGCTCCTAGTTCAATACTTGCTTTAACCTTAGCCTTCTCAAAGGGACCTGATGTGGCTAGCGCTATGTACACGAGATTGCCCACTACCAACTCTCTAACTACTTAAACTTAGTTTATCCACTGGGACTTAACTCTGAAAACATCTACCAAGACTGCACTGGAATGGTGCACAGTATGAAGGACTTCACTATGTACCATACAACATTATCCTAAGGATTTACTGGTCTGTAATCCATCCCAGCTCTAACCACTATCCACCTCTAGGGCAGGGTCCTTTTGCTTTAGTTTCTCCATGGGAGGAACAAGACAGGCAAAACACTTTTTGGTCAAGATCTGTGATAACTGACTGGAAAATGCTAATTAAAATAGCAAACATTATTTAAGACACCATAGGGTGGTTTTCAGTTAGAGCTCCAGTTCCAAGGGTGATCTCCATGGCCCTTTCTAACATCAGTTTTGGGCTCCTGCAAAGGGAAGTGCTCGGAAATTTGCCACAATTAAAACTCATTTAATTCTTAAGATTCTATGTGCCTTTTTTCCCATTTATAAAATGAAAATTAGTGCACTGTACAGTTTATTTTAAAGTCTAGAAGGAGCAAAGCAAGAAATGGTTTGTATTACCAAGCTTTAGGTATCACTGAAGTATTTATGAACAGAGTCACTCAACAGGACACAACTGGCACATGAACCTTGGCTAGAGAAAGTCTCTGGAAATTCTTCTGATTAAGGAAAAATCACCACTTCTCTACCTCCTCCTGGCCAGAGACCAAACTCTCCTGTCTTGCTCCTCCTTTCATCTCAGACTTTGGAAAGTGGACAGTACACAGCATCCATCCAAGAGAGAGTGAAATCCATCTCCATGTAAGCCTGATGAAACTGAGAGGCTCTGCCCTCACCTACCTTCAGCTCCAAAACAGGCTGCAGCTTCAGAGTAATTTTTCCCCCCTGTAGATCTTACAAAGAGCCACAAATCCCTGGTTACTTTTGATTTACAATAGAGGCAAGGTCATCCTTATAATGAAAAAAAACAAGGTCTCTATTTTCAGACACCAAGATACAATTTATCACAGAGATCAATGACACTTTTATTCTCTAGAGAGATGAAGTATCCATTTTGCAGTAAAATTATCAGAGGGGGGTTTCTCTCCTTTCTTTCTTTTTTGTTTTAAAGGCCTATTGCAGGTGCTGCATTAGTTGAAGCCCAACTTGTAACACAATATTTGAGCATTAGTATCCAGTTCTCCCAGCTGCCTCCCTAAGATATGGTTCACTTTTCTTATATCAGTGGCTGGAAGAAAAGGGAATGGTGAAATCAGTGAAACAGAGCCCATTTGGGTGGTGAGAGGGAATACTGATGGTACCTCCTGAGTCCAGAGGTATTGCTGAGCTCTTTCAATTAAAAGAATTGGCCCTTCCCAGCTTTCAGTCTGTGTACCAACCCACTCACCTCTGGAGATTCATGCCAAACTGAAGCAGGCACAGTGGATTATCCATATGGTTATGCAGCATCACCTTTTTCCTTTTCAAAGTCCTATTTCAAATTCTCCCCAAGCCTGGTTAAACATGTCTTGCACTTCAACCTTCAGCAGTACTTTTGAGCACCCCAAAAACCATGGCAGGCATTTTCACATCAAAAATTGGCTACTTGTCACAAGCTTTTGAGTTTATTTAGGAACTGTGGTAACTAGAGCTTAGCTTTCACTGCCTAGCCCTACCAGGTAGCTTCATCATCAACCATCTCATGAAGGAAAACCAGTGAGCACCAGCTAACACATTGTATTATCAACACCTCTGACATAGTTATAGCTGTAGGAAAATAAAATGTCTTTGTCATCTTTTCATACAGCATGGACTGAAGGATGAAAGATGTGATAAACAGGTCACATTTGATAACACAGACTGTACCTGCACCAGAGAGCTGCATCAGCAGAAACTGCACTAGAGAGAACCTAAATCTTTTGAAAGGTAATAATGTGCATTCCCACACTGTTTGAGTTACAGCCTATGGCTCCTCTGCCCACTGTAACCCATGGTAAGATAAGTCTATTAAAAGGATTTCTTTAAGTTATTCCTTTCAAGCACATGGAATTCCTCATTTTACTGATGGCTGCCCAGGATTAAAACCTTATTCAGATGAACTTCCCTTCAGCTATGCACTTTCCCCAAGCTATCATCATTATTCTCAGGAAAGGTAGGTAGAGTGCTTCTAATGTTTTAGTTCCATTGGTACCAATTTACCACAGATGTTCAGTGTTTTCACCTTACCTGTACTTCCCAAATGAGTATTTTCTGTTTACTGATCTTAGGGCTGCTGAAGGCAAAGTGATTTTTTGCACCCATGTGTATCCAGATCTCCACTGCTGCTGCATGCATTTCTAGTCAAAGAGCTATGGACAATACCATGTTTGGAGATATTAACATAGACAGGACAACACTTGGTCAGAGGGATTTCCTTACTTTGATGATTTTCAGTTAATAAGAGTTGAAAGATTCCCTTTAATCTTTTATTCTCTGGTTAGTCCTGTCAATTAACCATAATTGCTTCCAAAAAAAAACCAAACCCAAACACACTAAAAATCACACAAACCACTGGACTTTTTAGTAACCTCCATGGCCTTGCCCTAAGCTATTTTCAACTACAGTTTTCAAATCATAGAATGTGTTTATGGTGATGTGCCATTCTTCTCCCCAAGGTACTAATTCACCTCTTCAACACACATCAAACAGAATATATGAGAGAAAAATTACTTCTCTCAAGCTTTGGGTTTTTTTCCACTGGTACTACATTTCATTCAAATTTGCAGATGATACCAAGCTACACCAAGCTATGGGGTGTTGTTGATAAGTTAGAGAGGTGGGATGTCATCCAGAAGGACCTGGACAAGCTGGAGAGGTAGGCCCAGGTGAACCTCATGAGCTTCAACAAGACCAAGCGCAGGGTCCTATATCTGGTTTGGAACAACCCCTNGGTTGGACTAGATGAGCTCCAGAGGTCCCTTCCAACCCAAACCAGTCTAGGATTGGTTAAAATCTAGGATAAAATACCACTTGTGTGGTATTTTATGAAGATGCTACAGGACAATAATGGATGTCTTAAATATCTTGAACCTTCCTGAATGTCATTCTGCTTACAATTTTTAGTGATATTATAAATACAAAAATACTACTTTTCTTTTGATACACATCAAAAGTAAACTCTAATAAAGCACATGCTTGGAGCCCTGATTCAGTTCTTTTGTCGTGTTCATTTGCAGCTACTAGAAGAGAGTTTTAAAGGAGTGCAAAGTGCCATCCAAACCACCTGCTTGTTCTAGTTTGCAATCACTTTACAATCAGCCTACAAGGTAGCAAATGACTGCAAAGCACATGACAATGGGGAAGCAAGGAAAGAAAGTCACAAGGAAATCTTATGCTTGATCCAGCTGTGTCCTGAGCACCATCATTTTCCACCCATAAGGACATCTGTAGGAGTGAACTGTTCAGCTTCTTGAAATGAAACATTTCAAGATTTTTCTCTGCCTTCATAGATCAGAGACATTTAAGGACAGTTGCTGCTTTTGGCTGAAGTATTGCCCAGAATGGAAGCACCAATCTCCCCAGAACATTCCTCATCCCAGTGACAGAAATACTGGAGCTGCTCCTCTGCCACTAGAAAATACTTTAAGTTTTTTTATAACATAACTTTGGCCAAACCAAAACCCAAAGCAGCAGCTATTTAATGTTCCAAAACCAGAATAAGATTTGACTTTGACAGAAATCCTGTGGAATTATTCCAGGTTTTGTAAGATAAAATTGCCTTAAAACAAAGAAGACAATGAGGCTTCTGCAAATTGGGACTGGACTAAGGGAAAAAAAAAAATCTAACAATTTTAAGGAGAAAACACAAGGGGGAAAAATTAAAGCTGTATATTCAAAATAATAACTGAGTATTTTTTAAATTACATTATCTTTTCTTCTGTACTTGGAACTATCTTGCATGCCAGAAATGGGATTCAGAAGAAAGGCTCTGTCTCCTAACAAACACAACTCCCCTTGTGCACCGGTGATCCCAAAGTGCCTCCAGCTATGGATTCACAAGTGCTGCAGGACTAAAGGCTCCAGCACAGCCTTGCTGCCCAGCCAGGTGCTGCCACCCTTGAGCTGTGGTGGCCAGCACCCAGGGGTGGCTTACACACCAACAGCACAGTGCTTGCCCAGAAGTGCGACTGGCTCCACACTGCTTCCAGTCTCCTCTCCAAGGATTTGTCAGTTCATCCTTCCCTCTTTTCAACCCAGTCCCAGGAGCTGGACTAGACATTCATTATACCAGGAGGGAGCAGATAACCCTCATCAGCTGGATTTTGCAGTTGTATATAATAACTCTGCAGTGATTTAATGGCAAATATGTGATGTTTCTTCACTAGGTGTAAACTTTATCACCTGCCTATCTATCAGCCTGCTAAAAAAATTCACTTTAAAATAAATTAATACAGCAGAGACATTAGAGCACAGGCTAGCAGAAAAATAGGAGGCTTGTGGTTTGGGGTTTTTTTAAGCTACAAAAAAAAACACCTCTCCTTTTCTTGTTTGACTTCAGTAAACCTCCTATTGTTTACACAGTCGTAGTCATCCACAAGAGATCCACAAGATCTACTTGTCAAGTGCATGCCAGAGTAAAGCATCCTAGTGTTTCAATATTCAGAAGCCAGCACTAAAATCATCAGAGGTAGCAGCAGATGGGAGATCATCACAGAAAGCATACTTTTTGATTCACAGAATATATGAGCTGATGCAATGCAGCAGAGTTGTATGATTTTTATGCAGCTTCCAAGAAGGCTCTGTACAAAAGGATAGTATATTTTGTTCATGTTTCACAGGAAGATGTTTGTTATATATTTTTTAAGAATAATTTCAAGATGTGTACCTTGAAGTACACTGGATGGAATAGAAGGCAATGTCTTGTCCATATACCTTTAATGTTTGCTTTTAGGTACAACCAAGATCAATGCTGAAAGCAAAGGCTTGAAGATAGTGAAAAAACAACTATTGGAAGAAGAAAAAAGACCCACAGACAGTGAGATAAAACTCAGTAAAAGCAAGAACAAGCTGTTTGCTGCTTTAGAACACACAATAGAAGCAGGCAGATGGCATTTCACAACTCCTTTAACTCGGTGCCTATAGCTAAGCCAGAAGTATTCCTAAAACTCCTCACAGCTATGCAAAAGAGCTCACATTTCTATGGACTTTTGTTTCCAGGTGCTAGAAAGTCCTTATTAAGGCTACTCATTTGTTATGCTGTGAACTCCACATTCTGGAAACCCAAGCCTTCTGATGATTAATTTACAGCTACAGCTTGTCCTACAACAGAGTGGAGAGCAGGCAGTTGACTCCCTAATCCAGGCATAACCACCCTTATAACAATGCATTCTGCTGATCCAGGCACCCACCAGATCACAACACCCTGGTGCACAAATCACCACTCTCTTCCCCACCTTCTCCTCTAAGGAACTGAGAGATGCAAAGCTACTTACAGAGACACTCCTGTTACTGGACCCTGATGGAGCTCTCTCCGGTCTCGTGCCAACTGGAGAAGTGAACCAGAATTCAACTCAGCCTCTACTCAGCACCAGATTGAAGCAGCTACTATCTGGGATGGAGCTGGCAACCCAGCCCACTTCATATCTCAGGCACTCAGAGGGGTCTTGGTGCCTTTTTCTGCATGCTGCATGTGTTTTATAGACTCCTTAAAACCTTCAGCAGAAGTTTTGGATTAAATTCTATTGATTCCACCAATGATTCATAGTCTACAGATTAAAAAAAAACACCCCACACCACACTTCTTCCCCCATTGCCTGGCTCAAACAGCAGCAGTAAAGCTCCTCAGAGAAGAGATTAGAGGTGGCTATAAACAGGCAGCAAAAGTCATCAAATCTTGCTTTACAAAATTGGCCCAGAGATGGGAAAACACCTGCTGGGAAACAACTGAAAAGTAAATTCATTTCTAAGGTAGCACATGATATAGGGGAGGAGAGTCCCCTGCCATTGCTAAATAATCACCTGGGCATCATCTCTGCAATGCAGGAACATGTCAGACAACTGGAGCAGTGGGTTGGGAGTATACTGAACTTAAAGTAAGTGGCAGGCCTTCTGCATATTTATTTTTGTAGTTGTTGCTTCTGACAATCCTAAAGGAAGCAGAAAAAGAAACACAGATAACTCTGTCTAGAAACTGTGTGGCAGGGAATGCAGTACTGTGGCAACAAGGACAATGCTGGTCCTGAAACAGTAAGAGGTGAGCCCTGGCAGCAAGCCCAGCACCCAAGTCCAGCCCTGCTCACAGCACCACACACAGTGCTGCTCATCAGCATTCTGCTGGAGACAAGGAACAGGAGCTACTTTAATCCAAGACCCCTTATGCCAGCAGCAGTCTTCCTGGCAGATACACAATGGAGTCAGGCTGATAGCCCATGCCAGCAAACACCAGCCCTGCCTCCCCCTTTGCCCTTCCATGGAGATCAACAGTGCCACCTGCTTTACATCCCTTCCTGTAGCTCAGTCTGATTTCAGCTCCAATTCATGCTTCTCTTTATATGTATCACATTTTAATAGGCTCTGCTTGGCTCCTTTGCACATTGGAAACAGTTGCCACCACTTCCTCCTGCTTTGTGATACACATACAGCAGTTTTGTGCCTTTGTTCTCTTTTACTCCTTTAAATCTTTGTGTTATGCCAACAGATCAGTAAAAGACAGAATCAAAGTTGTCATTCTGTGCAGCCAAATTTTTTTTCATTTGTCTTTCAATTCCTCATCTTTCATTAATGATGCACAAAGCCTTATCTTCTCCTTTCTTAATCCTTTACCCTCCTCTATCCTTTATACTCCGTGACATACACAGAATTCTCTGTTACAGACTCTTCAAAGACATCATTACTCTTTACATTTATATGCACTGAAATAATCTTTGTAATCTATGATCAAAGACTTGCTATATCTGGATGCATTCACTTTCTCTATTTACTTTTCCTAGTCAGCCATTTGTGTTTATATTCATTTTTGCTACAGAAAAACCTGTACCACCAAGCAGAAAGTCAAGGCAATTCTAAGTCATGTTAGCCAAAGTGCTGGTGATCTGACTCCAGTGCAATGTACCACTGTACAGAAAGGCAGGGGCTAGTCAGTAAAAACCCTTGATTTTCACCCATTACTAGAATGAACTGTCACTCAGCCTCAGTAATCAGTAGGCATTATTCCCTCTAATTCATAAGAATTACAGTAAAGCTTTTCCTTGCTGAACTCATTGATTTTTCCATTTGCCCATGCACACATTGCTCAATTAACACATGCCATTGAGATAATAGCTCCCTCTCAAAAGCAGGTAATTCTAAGCTCTCCTCTGAAACAGCACCTGTCAACAATTTCCAAGGTCTTTGACAGTCAGTCCCTAACTTGCAAGTCTTCAGCCAACAGTCAGTTTTGTTTTATCCCATGAACATATCCACCAACATCTCTTTATTAATAGACTTTAAAGTTCCACCTTTATTTGGCCTACATTCCATACCACCTTTAGTACTTGAGCAGAGCTTCCTCTACACAGCCCCAAAATTCAAGTCTTCTCAAAACTTGTGTTAGAGAAGGTGATTTCTAAGATGCTGAAATCTCATCCTCACACCCAGTAGTTTGGTTGCACTGTTGTTCCTTTTCTTCTCCCAAACCCATGCCCATCTGTTGCTTTTTATTATACCTCAGGTTGTGTCTTTAGGTAGCACTTGGCTCAACCCATAAATTAATTAAAAAGATAATCCAAATGATCAACTCTGACAAGTAACAGTTACTTTAGATTTCTCACACGAGAAGGCTCTCCTCCTTTTGAGATATTTCACATCTAACCAATTTCAAAGGAATGGTTTCCTTGCCTTCACCCCAAATATTTTGCTAACTTTGTGCTTCATTAGAGGCATTAAACAGCACCAACAAGGCATAAGAAAGAGAGGTGGTCACAGAGTTTTGAAGCAGTAAAGCTTCTATCACATTAGTGACCTTCAAGAAAGCAGGAACTGATGACCTCAACTCACTACCCACATCACCTCAACCTTCCCCAAAGTCCATTAGGCTAAACAAAGTGATCATACTAACCACATCACCTGATGGATGTGGCCCCTGTCATTTGATCATTAAGACACTCAAGTGTATCCTTACACCACAGCAAATAACAATATTTATGCCCTTACTGTGCTCCCAGTGTGGCACCACCTGAACTATGGCATCATTGTGAGGGAGGAGCAGCTTTTTCATCCTGGATTTTTTTTCCATAGGTATTTTTCTTTTTTTGGTGTTAATCTGAGTGAAGTTAGAGCCCAAAGTAACACTTGGTCTAATAAGGTATGTGGATGATCATTCACCATTATTCCACAGCTAGACAATGAGATCCAAGGAGTGCAGAAAATCATTGTTTGTTGGGAGATTTAGACAGTAAGACATTGGATTCCCTTTGTAGCTTTAATCCATACAGATGGATTTGTCTGCCATCCATTTCTGAGCAATTCCCTTCTTTTCCCTATTTCCTTAGCCTTCCATTTCACACAGCTGAAATTTCTACTTAGGCCATGATTGCCTCACCATCCATGAATTAACCTTGGATGCTGAACTTTGTCAGAACTGCTTTCTGAACCCAACTTTTCATTTAGAAATGTGCATCTCTGCTCTGAAATATTTTTCAGCTCTTCAAGGTTACATTATCCAGTCAATTTGATTTCAGGGTGAAGGTTACTGTAGTACTTAGATGGCTTCTACATCAACATGCCTAATTTAAACATGGGTTTTGAGGGGTTTTTTTGGGTTGGTTTTGGAGACTTTTTGTTGTGAGGCTGTTTGGCCAGCAGGTTTCTGAAATACAATTTTACAGGTAAACAACACTAATGAATGTACCAAACTAAATTATGATTTCATAACTACAGTGTAAGTGCTAAATAAACACTATCAATTTCCAATTGACAACTATTTTTAAGAGCCCCTATAAAAAGAGCACACATTTAATGAGCATCAGGATTGCATTATTAAATCTCAGCAACACCAGAACAAAATATGCCTAAAGAATGAACAGGAACATCAATGCAAATACGGATCCATGTGATTTCAACCCCAAAATATCAACTAAAAGAACTCAACAACCATATTTACACCACTCTGAAACACAGGTCTATTAAAGATTTTTTTTATCACTAACTGGCAGATTGAGTAGCAGCTAATTTAGCAGCATTTGCTCCACTTTGTTTACAAATCTCTTCTTTTCAATGTGTTTTCATGCATTCAGCAACAGAGCAGCAGTGAGTACTAGCTATATGGCACACTGCTCTGTCAGGGACCTGAACCTGCTCCTTACATGCCAGTGAAATGGTATTACATCCCTGAAGACAAGCAAAAAGCAGCTCTAGTACTTACTTACACTCTGATATAATGGAAGCCATTGACTAGAAAACACAGCAAAATGCCTTGATAAATTGAACTATGGCAAGTAGAAACTGGGCAGATTGTATTGGCTTTTGGAGGGACAAAATAGCAATATATTAAGCCTGGCAACATGGTTTTTGAAGTGCTGGCCCTGCTGTAGAGGGTCAGAAGCTTGCTAGAGACACGATGGAGATGCTTTCCTGCTGCAGAGAAGGAAACACTGATCCATTTTAGGTTGCTGCTCTGAGTCAGCATCTTCCATCGAAATCAGTCCCAGGATCAATATCCCTGGATATAATCCTCATGCTCATTCAGCTCTTTAGAAGCAAAGAAAAAATGACATATATATGGGGCAAAATTTTCTCTGCTTAATATAATACTATGGATGATCACAAGATCATCTGCTTGAGTAAGGCAAAACCTTAACAACTTCTATCAACAGTAATATTAGCTTTAAAACTGCAGCATAACACAAAAGCAATTTTACATCCTCCAGAACATTAAAAACAACAGTAAATAACTCTTGGAGAGAGATTGGAACCATTTACTCTAGGATTAGAGCACTGTAAGGACTTAATTATAAAGTGGAAGTCAACACTATTTAAAATATCAGTCTTTGGATTTAACAACCCACAAACCAAGCAAGTTAACTGCAGTGGGAGCTCTCTACATGCTTTTTATGGCAAATAAAGTGAACTCTAAAGACAGATATTCGAGTAGTTGTCACTGATGTTGAGCCAAAAAAATCCTTCTGGCTTTAGTATTCTTTTCTGCAAGGTCAGAGGTGAACACAGGACCTTTATTATAGCTCATAGTTCATGTTCTTTGAGTCATACAGGAATACAATCCAAGAGGCTAATTAAAGACATAAACCTTCCCTTGGATTGGATTAGGGGATGCCATTTTTTTTTCTTTCCTGGAGGAGTATGATTTTTTACAGCTTGAGGTTACATATTTTCACAAGACAATGCAGAATGAAAAAGGGAAACAAAAAAAATACATGGTTTACCAAAAGCCAATAAAAAGGAGCCAGATTAGCTTTCAATCACATTGAAATAGGTCAAAAAAAGTAAATCTAACTTTGCAGAGCTAGAGAGGAGACATCCATCTTTGTCTCTGTGGTTTAAATAAAAGTTTGACAAGAAAGTTAATAATATGAAAGAGAAAGGAGCATTTATAAAAATCTGTTTGCAGAAGTAAATAATTGAAACAAGCCACAGACCTCAGAAATTATTATTGCAGCTCCACTTCAACACAACAAAAACCCTGCTGAATTTAGCACAGCACACAATGTCATGGAATGGCAGCACTCCAGCCAGCCAACTTGCATAAAATGGAGTCATTTTGGAAGCTTCACTCTTACAAAAATTAGCCAACATTTTACCAACCTCAGTACACATTCAGAGCAGGGGTAATAATATTTTTTTGTAGGAAAAATAATCACAGCATAAGTAATAAAGTAAATTTCCTTCAGCTTTACCTCAGAAGGTCACTGCAACCTCAGTGTGGAAAGTTTTTCTCTGGCCCTCTTACAGAAGCAATTTCCACAAAACCTTTCACAAGGAATTCTCTCACCATAAGCCCAAACTGTTCAACAGTTATTGCAAGACAAAGAAACCAACTTCCACTAGCAGTTTGCTTAGCCCACCTCAATCACACACTCAGGAGTTAAATGAACTGTTCCCTGAAGGAATTCTCTTCCCCAGAGAGCCTGGTGGAGGCTCTGTAGTTGGGAAAGCAACCCATTTCTTAGCACCAGATGCAATGCTTTTAAGTTAGCAAATTTGCTGCTAGTTCAGGAGTCGAAGAGATCAGCAAGAGCTTCCCATTTCTTGCTTTCCCTCTGGCACATCACAAGTTTTTTCCACTTTTGTGCTAAAGATCTGGAGTTTGTTATTGTGCCCACCCTGGGCACCTGGTGAGGCTTGGCTAGGTGAGAGGCAGAGGTTTTGTAGAGCCTCCTGGACTGGTTTTAAAGGATCAAATGGTCTCCTTTAATCTCAGATTTTTACCTACAGTTAATCATCATCATTTCTCTCTCTGCACATCCCTAATTTTTTTGCAGGATGAAGACCATCTGCATTCCTCAGCTGCAAGTGACTAGTAAATCGCTCCAGCTTCTGCTGGTGCAGCTTTATTCTCTCACCTTGATTAACTGAGTCTTATTTCCTCAAAGCTGCTTAGTGCAATATCTGATTCCCCAGAATCCTAAATTGTTGCTCAGAAATGAATGCTGATTATTTGGCCTGTCTACTTACCCACTTTGGAATGCTAATCTAAGGTGATGACTACCTCACATATTTATGTTTTCTCTTAGCCAGCGTTGTAATTTCAAATAATATCTGATTATATTCCTCCCCTGAAGAGTTCCAAAGCAAGATGCAGTAACTAAGATGCAGCCTCTAATTGCAAAAGGAAAAATAAAAAGGCTCTGCAGAAGTTTCCTGATGTAAAACCAGCAACAAATATCATTAGTCATGAAGTAAGTTGTCATGTCAGAGTGTGTGTGCAAATGAGAACGAGTGAGTTCCCCAACATGAAAGTGCTTGCACCCTGGCTGTGAGATCTGGAACTTACTATAAAGAATTGAAATACAGAGAACTAGGACTGAAAGTCTTGAGTATTCACAGGAGAGCAAACACATAAAGGGGTAAGGAACTGTCAGTTTAAAAAAAGATCAAAGACTGAAGCTGTTTGGGTCCAAATCACTGGGGAAAAATACTAAAATTGGATATTGCTGGAGCCTGCTTCAGAACCCCAATTTCAGTTTAAAATGCACATTGTTTTCCAAACTAATATTTAGTATGAGGTTTGATTTTATCCAGGACTTCAGTTACTTTGGAAGACTAATCTCCTAGTTAGAGGAAATAATATTTACATAATAGTTTTTGTTTACTTTAAGCTTGATAGCAAACATTTCAAACACTGTTACTGAATCAAAAGCAAGTGATGGATGCTATCTTAGACACTTGGGAAAGATTTTCTAGATCAAGAGAGCTACAGAGTGACTGCAGAGAGTCACAGGAGTGCAATGAGGCTAATCAGAGATTTGCAAAGCATGACATGAAGGAAGATTAAAAACATTAAGGGTTGTGTACCCTAAAGAGAAGGCAACTCATGGGGGGGAACTCAAAGTCTTTATCTACATAGAGCAGAACACAGAATTTTTCCATACGTGTGACAGATAAGACACATTCCTTGGTTTTCTTGACTAATTACAAGAAGGGTAAGCTTCAGGAAAGCCTTTCTAATGGCAGGGATGAGGAGACAGAACAGATTAGCTGAGCATCTCTACCATTGGAGATCTTTCAGAACACATTGAATAAATATCTGTCAGGATTAATATATAGTTGATCCAGCCTTGGGGCTGATGGATTAGCTACATGACCTCTCTAACATCCTTCCAGATTATCTTACCATGACTCTGTTATGCTGTTGCTCACAAAATCAGGAACTGGATTTGATAACTAAAAAGGCTGTTTCCAAGATTCTTTAGGGTCTCATGAATGTTACAAGATAAATCTCATTTCCAGGTACAACAGAGTTCTTGGTTTCCCTGCTGTTGCAATCACCATCCTTAAGTAGGTGGGAAGATACACAGAAGTTCAGGCAATTTCCATTATTCAGTTTGAAAGCCAGTTCTGAAGGGTGGTAGATCAACAGCATTGCAAGTGTGCTGAGGAATGTGTCAGCAAAGACATATCTGTTAAAAACACCCTTGAAATGCAGAGATCTTGAAATCTTTAAAGTTGTCCTCTTGAAAAGACTTTTTTTTTCCCCCCAGAAGTGAGAAAGGTTTAACTAACATAGCTTGATACCCAACTTGGGAAACAGAGTTTAAACATCATTTTGGAGAGATCTCTTCCAATTCATTTATCGGCAAAGCTCCCAAATCACTCTTGCTTAATATAGAATCATACAATAGCTCAACTTGGAAAGGACCCATAAGGATCAATTAACTTACTGGCTGAGTGAGTTAATTCTCACCTTTAATGCAGCCAGAAGGCTTTCATGAAACAGATTACTGAAAAATGGAATCCTTGGCCTTTCTGAGATCTAGTTCATAGCGATAAGAAGATTTAGTATCTTTTAAATATAGATTATTTCCACTTGTAGGAGTCATTTGTCAGAGAAAAGTAGTTTAGAAGATGCTGGCAATGATTTTAAAGCAGCTATCCTCCTAATGATTCTTGTCCTGTGTGTCTATACTACTGACCACCTGTGCTTCTGAACACCTGCAATCTCAACTCTCTTAATAAATCTTTCAGACATTAGGAAGAGATGGGGTGGAGAGTTTCCTGAATCATTGGCCTCTAACTCTTAATATATTCCATTTTGGACATCCTTAAGATGATTGAGTTTAGTTTGTTAACTGGGGCTAAAAGTGGCTTACATTGTGATATTCTGAGAGTACCTGAGGTACAGCCAAATCAAAGCAGTCCTCCTGCTCCAGAGGTATATACAGCACCACATGAGGTTTCTGTATTTCACGTAGCATGCAGTTGCCTCTGCACTACCACTACCCTCAAGCAAAAATATAACATACCTGAACTGTCTACAGGCTTTCATGCCTCATGATTGAAGAGCAGAAGATGAAAAGCTGTCTACATCATGCCCTGCACACTCCTGCTTTGGGTTAGGATTAGATCCTGTCTCTGAGCCCATGAACTGAGCTCTTTTCACTTGGCATGGCTCAGTTTCTTCATGAACCAATTTACAACACAATCTGTTTTGATCACACAAACCATTCATCTAGATCCCATGCAAATTAAATCAAAGCCTCAGCTTTCATCAAAGCAATCCTTGTCTCTGTTGCAAGATGTGTATTTTGATCTCACCACAACCCAAGCCTTGAACACAAGCCTCATGCCACTTTGCCACCAATGGTACCTGGTGTTGCTCACCTGTTCACAGCTAACTCCTTGAGCACCAGAGAACACAACTGTTGGACTACTTTTGTCTTGGTTGAATCATGTGAGTCCTTGAATCATGTGAAAAAGTAGTGGGAGATCACTTGTTCCCTGAGAGTTCTTGGGCAGGCAGCCAGGGAGCAAGAGCAGCAGAGATAGAGATGGAGAGAGAAGCAGAGCCCATCACCTCTGCAAAAGACTCTGCTAGAAACAAAGGAAACTTCTGAATTGAAAGCACATTTACAGAAGAAAACAAACCTGAAGACTTTTCCCTTGCCTGCTATCACAAGGACCAAAAAGTGGATTTGCAAAAAAAACCCAAACCCACAAAAACAAACAGCCTAAACCAAGAAACAACCAAACAAACAAAAAAAAAAATCACAAAACCATAAAAAACCAGAGAAGAGGAAGCTTTGTCTGTTGAGATGCTCACATGAGGACTCCACAGTTATGTTGTTTACTGTCCCCATGTAAACAGTTTGGGTTGGTGAGGCATAATAACCACAAATGAATCAAAAATCCAGCCTGGCTTTTCCCAATTGTTTGGTCTTTGCAGTAATGAATTTTCCTTCTCCCCTAGTAAAGGCACAGAACAAGGTGTCAGTAGCTTTTATGAGACAATGGCAAAAGTTCATGCTAAAAGCTCAGTTCTTACATCATTATGAGAAACTGCACAACAAAAATCATTGGCCAGTGCTGTGCAGTGACAGTGAGAGCAGTAGATAAAAATCCTCTCCCAAATCCTAGTTGCACGTCTTATTTCACCCTGCATTCCTCAACAGAAGGGAACATTCACATAAGCTGCTTTCCAGAGCAGCTTGTTGACTAACAGCTGCTGGAGGATGAGGTAGCACTGGGCAGAGGCTTTACAACTTCACCTTGGTGCTGCAGATTTTGCCTTAGTTACAAATCTCTTGCAGAAAGGAAATGAAGGAGCTTTTTGCCTCCACTACTTCCCCTAGCTCACTAAGCTCCTGCACCTTATATTTTCCATCCTTTCTCCCAAAGCTGTGGAGGGGAGAAGCCATGAAAAGTCAACTCATTAAACTATCCAAGTACTTTAGAAGCATAATGAAAATGCACACATCCAAAGTTTTGTTCTAGTTTGAGTCTTCAGAGTAGCACAGCACTGTGTTATGCAGTTGATGGACTGAAATGGTGCTTTTGAAGCTACTTTAGCTCATCAGTTAAATATGCATTAATTTTTTAATTTCTTTTTTTAAAAGAGATGTATTATTAATTAGGCAACAGAACAGAGCAGCTTCCCTGGAATTATTCCAGTCTGTGACTGAAAAACATATGCAGGCTGCCATCCAGAATAAAACCCCTTAGTAACTCAAAGGGAAGATTGCACACAGCAAGCTCAATGATTAGCCTTGCAAAAAAAGTCCATTAGGACACAATCCTCTTCCAGTTTATGCTGGGCACACTAGAGTAACTCAGAGGACAGATTAGAGATAGGTGATGGTGTATTTAGTCTCTACAAGTTAAAAGTAGCACAAGGACTGCTTGTGAGATTGCCTAAGCAAATTCTGTCCCTTTTCTTATATCCAAAGCCTACACTTCCCTCAAGCTCACAACCTGCAGTGAAAATGCCACAAGAACTACCAAATTCCACTCAACTTCACCATGCTAGTTCAACAGCAAAGCAACATTACCACTTGAAACATCAAGTCCATGGTCCAGTTTGAGATGCTGAACAAAAGAACAACTTAAATGGATTTAATGACTTGGTTATGTATTTGCTCACACTTACCTTGTAGGCCCAGGTCTGATCCTGCTGGCCAAGCATGCACATCCATTGCAGAGCTGGAAATCAGGAGCACTCCACTCGGTAGAGGCAGGGAGTTCTGAAAGATGCTTTCTTATTCATCGAGTCAAAGGCAGTCCCCAGTGCAAATTAAAAAGATCTGCATGCCATCCTGCCTTCTGCTTGCTGACATTGCAACAGAGATGGATGTGGAGGTAACCCAGTCCAGACCTGTGAATGAATGATAGGGATGACAATTAGCACAGCAGCCAACAAAGTACTTCATCCTTCTTCAGGGTGTTAGATTATGTGGCTGTTGATAGTTAAACACCTGTAAAATTGCATAGTCACTTTTTTGTGCAAGTAGAAATGAGAATGCAAGCTTCAGCTAATGAAGCACAAGCCATAGATTGCCTGATAAGAGCACAAAGCAGAAGCCTGTTAGACAAATTGCCTCTTGCCTGGTTGCAGGAGCAGCTGACAGGCCAGATTCAGCTAAGAAACTGTGACAGTGCAACCCAAACATGCACCTACAACCCCACCTCGGGGCATCTCTTGCTCATGGTGCTCTAACGACTAGTTATTAACACCATTTATTTTGAAGGGTGTCTTCTGTGTGTGACCTCACACTCATACACAAATGAAGGCAGCACAGTCAAGCAGTTACTGTGCCCCAGCTGCCTATGGGCAGGGTCTTAGACTACAGCAAATGCAAGGAAACACAACTTAGCTTCACCAGCAATGAAAGAGCATCAGCGACCACAAGCCCACTGCAGTTCATATCAACCTCCTGTGTTTCATAGGGCAGATTGGACTTCCCATAATTAATCCTGGAACTAGAGCTAAACTTTCCAATGTATCTGGTCTCCATGTGGACATTTTCAGTCATGAAAAATCCACCAAAGAATCCATCAGCTGCTCCCTCACTTTGTTCTCTGCAGATTTGTTTGACATTTTTTGACATACAGTCACTTGTACTAGTGAGACTCAAATGCCTTTTTATTACCAAAACTTGATCATTTCTGTGGGTCCAGTTTAATTCTTCTGAAGTTCTGGAGCTCTGCCTCATTACACAATCTATGAAGAGTCTGCTTAAGCCCCTCCAAAGACTAAGTGAGTCCAAATAAATTCTCAGGTGACCTATCCCTTAGGCTTCTCCTTCTACAGATGAACTCTTAAAACCCATCAGTTGGCATCTCAGAGAATGAGGGATTTTGACTACCCACTTTACACACCACATCACATCTCTGTGTTGCAGAGCAGGTGTGCTCCAGATAAATGTTACCACACACAAACCTCAAACTTGTGTTTCCAGCTGACTGGCCCACACAGAATACAGATGCACAGATGTGCTCCACAAATGCACTCAGATGTCATAGCTCTTTTTTGATAGGTGTTGGAAGTCATTCTGTAATGCTACATTGATGTAACTTTAAAGCAAGGGCACTCCAGGCTAAATCAAAGAGGCAAGCATAGAGAAGCTGACATGGCTCTTATCTTGGGGTGGTCATCTTGCCTTTCTCCTCTTCACTATCCCCTTCCAGAGGAACTCAGGCATTAGGCTGAGTGTTGAACTGTCAGTTCAGATTTTCAGCCTTAAGAGATGAATTTCACTTAGGACTTGAGTCATGCCTGTACTAACCTTTTGCAATTGTGCACGTGTAGTTAATCATATGCAGCTGCACTGAACCTGCCTGTTAAAAAGCTGAGTAAATATAACTACACCCTTGTTATCTTGTTTAAAGGTAGAAAGATTAATTTGAATTCTAACTGGAAATACTGATTCAATGAACATGCCTGAAATGTAGTGGCTTTCAATTACACTAAGAAATTGGTCTTTTGAATTTCCACATTATGCAAAGGCAAAGCAAGCTCACTTTAATCTAGACGTGGGGATACGTTTGCCATCTCCACAGCGCTGTAAGGCAGTGGTTGAGAGCTAGAAGGAAAGGGAAAAAAACCATACTGCTGGCTGTTGGTGCCCTCCAGGGGCCAGGCTGGGCATAGCCTTCAGGCAAAACATCATTTTGGGGTATTCAAGCAAATACAATAAATATTGCATATTATTACCCTGCTTCAGAAGGGTGCAAGTGCCATTATTCATGCCATCCTCGGTGGGAAAGTTTCCCTTCACAGTCCCACAGACAATGGGATGCTTGATCAAACAGGAGCAATGCAAGGGAATAGGTATTTATATTTGACTACCTTTGCCTTCCCTGCATGGATTCCTAAGAAAACAAGGTTTATATTGGCTCATGTTGTGCTTCTGTCTGTCCTCTTCTATTAGCATGGAAGCCTTTGCGTGGATTCCACTAAACCTGAAGGTCAAGTAGAGGTGGTGAGTATCCTGCATGCTGACAGCATTCACAAAGAAATGAAAGCAACTAAACTTGCTGCCCCACGTGCTGGGAGGCTGAAGAACCAACTCAGTCCTTACACCCACTACAGATTGAACACAGGGTGAAAAATCCTAGAATTGTAACTTCCATCCACAGCATGGGTTCTACTCATGTCCCTTTTTGGCTGCAGGGTTACTCCAGCTTTACATCAAATGACTGAGAGCCTCCAGCAGCCTTTGCACTCTCTGGAATAAGACAGAAAGCATCCTCATAGATTGCAGATTAGTTCCTTAGCATAGAGACTACTAAATCTTATTTTCCCTTGCCATTCCATGGCACAGCTGCCACAAAACTAGACATCAGAGAGGGCAAGAATAAAGATACAAAATTAAAAAATCAGGACTGTCAAAGTACAGGAAGAGTCCATGCAAGCCCAGAAGATTAACTGCACATCCTATACACAACATACTTCTAGCAGAGAGCTAGCTACCTGATCCAGGATTTTGTTTGAATTAGTGGAACAGCAGACAACGTTGAGAGGTGTATTGTCAGGGCGTAGCTATGTTAGAATTTCTCCTCCATAACATTCCCCTAGGTTACAAAATCATGCTGCCAAAATAAGCTTTGCATTATTGTCCAGTCTCACCTGCAAGAGTAGCTACAACTTACTAGATACTTTTCCTGCAAAATTAGATATCAAAGTTTTTGCTATACTAGAGGGGTCCATGTTATACCAAAATCGCATCTCCCTTAGAATCACAGTATAAACCAGTGAAATGCTCCTCTTTCATTGAAGGAGGTATGGCACAACTATATCATTTCAGGGGTTGAATTTCCAGTAGCTCCTAATAGCTTTCAGCCCACTCTGTGTAATTATTTAAATGAAGAGATTAAGTTGTCTTATGGGCAAAAGTAGGCAGGGAGTGCTCTGGAATCTCTGAATGCCTAGCAGGGCACTACATGCTCAGCTCTGAGCCCTGTGCTTTCCAGAAAGTCCAGCATCAAGCTCCTTGTCCAGATGCTGCTGACCTAATACACCAAGGTGGTATTTGGAGATCATGAGACTTAGAGCTAAAGCTGCTGAAGGATGTTCTATGATGCCAGGTGAACAAGTCAGCTTCTGACTAGAACTGCTAAAGAGAGTTACCTTCTCCCTCCCATTTTCCCTGCACAAAGCTCCCTGGTCATGTCAAGAATTGAGACTTTAAAAATAAGGAGAATCCAAAAAGACTTTGACATAATTAATATCAGATAATTGTTCCAAGTCTTCTTTCATCTGCCAATTACAAGTGGAAATTGAGTCTTGGGAGCTACTGCAGATCATCTTTATGCAATTATGACTTATGATGAACTACTCAGCTCCAGCAGCACTCCCCAAGCTCCAGCACAATGACTCTAAATGGAAGACCTGTAGCAACAATGACAGAATGTCAATTCTCAGTATTTACTATGCCCACAAGCTAGAGCATACACTCCTGGTTTGCTGCTGTATTTGACCACAGAGCTCATGGATGAAAAATTACTTCAGAAATCAGAATGGCAGGTAATTAGCAACACATGCTGTCTTCCATTACTTTGTTTTGTTCTCCTTAAATCATTTCCCATCCTTGCTCTTTCTCACTGCTTTCAAGGTTTACTTGTAGGCAGCTTCAAGCTTGAAAAGCAGCTTGGCTTCTGGCAAGGCTACTACATTGTTTTTGCAACCTGACATGTTTGGGGTCCTGACTGAGCCTAGCCCCAAATAGCTAAAAATTGGACAACAAGCTGTCACAAACCTGAATAGCTTCACTGAGCTGTCTACCAGTCCACCCTGAGAAGAAATACAGCTTTTTCTCCTCCCTGACAAACTGCAAGACATCAGCCTCTAATTAAGAGAGGAACATCAGTTAATACATAAGCAAAGATAGCAAAGCATCAGGCTTCTGGTCCATGGGAACCTCAGAGCTAGAGCTGCTCGTGCTGCTTTTAGTGAAGGCAACAAACAGGAAAGCTATACCCACCCTGCTCATCTGAGCTGTTTTCACTCACATTTAGTCAAGGCTGATTAACATGGGGATTCTGGAAGAACAACCTCTGCTATCTGTCCTGCTTTGCACTTGCTGAAGTATGAAAGAAAACAGAGTGTGTGACCTGCAGCTCCACAGGTTTGCCAGCACTGGACACTGTGCAGGACTGCATCCTCTCCCCAGCACCTGCAGGTGGCATGGTCCTCTTGCATATTTCTGATCTAGGCTTTATAATCACATTCAATCACATTCCAGGAAAAAATGCAACAACAAAAATATTAAAAAAAAAAAAACCCACACAAATAAAAAAACCAAAACACCACTTTCTGGATGAAAAGAGGTTTCAAAGGTAATGTACTGATTTATGATTTATTTTGTTCAAACCCATCAATTTAAACAATTGTTTTATTTGCCAGAGGCTTTGCTGGATTAGATTCTGAATACATTGACAAGAAAAGATTAATGCTGGAGAACACAAAGTGAGTTAAAGGAGATTGACAATGAAATACACACCCAGCACTGCTCAGAACTGCAGAATATGAAGACTTGTGAGGAGCACAACTAATATTGATCACAAGAGTAACAAACATCTTCCAGTAATGAAGCAGTGCCCACTGGTTTTAGCTAGATAGCATTTCACTGCAAAGGTTTTGCAGAGTGACTAATCTTTTCACTCATAACAAGGTATTTCACCTCCACTGCCAGGCTGTCAATCAGTGCAGGTAAGGAATCACCCATGTGCCACCTCTCCAAGTGGAAGAAACTGAAAATTAGTATTTCAGGTGGCTTGAGTTGTGTGTGTTGTGCTTGAAACACCTTTTACAGTGATAGAGCCACCTTCAAGAAATCAGAACTTGTGTTTCTCTGCAGGCACCCATGATCTCAGAAAGTTGAGTCCAATATGCCACAAGGTCTCTTAACATCAGCATGTTAACAGTATTATGGACTTCACATGAAGCCATTCAACTTGCCCTTGACTTTATACATATTGGCATGACATTTAGCAGCCCTCTATTTTGTGTCTTTAGCCTGTGTTTATATATAGAAACAAAACTTTTCTCAGTAACAATCTTGAAAACTACAGCTCTGTTAGGAAGGATTTCCCCTGGCAATTAAGTTCACCAGCAGCTTTTCCAAGGCATGGTACAGCCTGTGGAACTTCCACATCCAGTGGCACATTTTGCTCAGGGAATCAGAGAACATGCTCCAGTGTACATCTCCTTGAGACAGAGACTGCTCCCTAGGTATCCCCACAAATGTTACACAGCTCCTGGGGAGATTTCTCCCACATGAATTCTTACAGGCTCATGACAAACAGGATTTCCATAATCAGAATAAGGCAGCTTTTTTCAGATCAGCTCTTCAGGCTGTATAGCTACAGAGACATCAGCCAGCACAGCTAACAGAGATGGATAATGGGACAGTTCAGGGGCAGGACCACTGACCCCACACCCAGCACCCACATAATGACATACCTTGGACTCCTCAGTGCTCAGAGCATCTCCTTTCCCCAGCCCTATAGCCTCTATCAGATATAGGATCTTGTGGTTTTTATATTTAAGCTACCAGGACACTGATTCCAGCAGGAAAATATGTATTGATATATTTAAACTTGGTTCAGCTGCCAAACTGCCTCAAAAGAAGAAAGACATTTTGAGGCCTAACCACTCAAATTAATGGCTTTGTAGCAAGCCTGTGACATCCTGGCCACAGAACTGAGCCATTTGTGACATGTGACAACACTTCAGTCATCATAACTGCTTTTGAAAACACAGCTACAGCTAATCAGGGTGGTCTTGTTTTCCCTTAAATACATTAAAAAGTCATTACCTCAAGAACTCAGTACATCAACCCAGAGTTTCTTAAAGGGGCAGCATTAGACAGCTCTGAAGGGCTTTGGGGATGCTGGTACTCTGCCCTTCAGTCATTTCCTTAACGGCCCAATTCTTTCCTTCAACAGCTAGAAACATGAAGCTTCTACTTCAAAGCTTCTTGCTGTCCCTCACTGGCACAGAGTTTTGCTGAGCTTGGGAAGGAAATCAGACTACTCCTATGTATCAGCACATTTTCTCCCCTGGGTTTACATTCATAGCAGACAATATGGTTCAGAAATAATAACTTGCATGAGATATTTTAACTGCAGCATAGGAGTTTCCCAGAGTTTTCCTTCTCATGCTTCTATCTTCATTAATCAACCTGCCAAAATATATTATAGGAAGATGTCTGTAAGCACTGTGGCCTTAGGCATAATGATACCTCAGAGATTAATATTTACAAGCCAATATCTCCTCTTTAACAAGGACACAAGAGCCCAAACTGCCTGGCAGATGCACAACACTGCTGTTAACTCTTCCTGCACTGGGAGAATTCCTGCACTAAAATGGGAACAAAGCACACAAACTGGGAAGAGTCAGCACCTTGAACTGCAGGGAAAAATGTAGGCCTGGAAAATATGGGAGAAGCCTGGAGCAACAGCCATGGCTTGCACAGGAGCTACCAGGGAGCCAGTCTAGCTCAAGTGCCTGAGTTATGTGGTACAGGTAAGCAAGAAAGGAAAGGGAAAGCTCCTTTTCACCTCTTCCAGGCTTTCTAGAACTTCTTGCTCCATTACATATTGTGCTGTTGAGGGACTGCAGTCAAGCAGCACAATCCCACTGTGACATTACTGTGCATCCCTCCCTGCTGCTCTAGACAAGATGGTTCCCACACTGAAGAGCTGTATGACAAGAAGTTGGCTGTCACAGAGCCACAGGGAAGGAATAACAGAATAACAGCAAGAACAGTAAGATCAGCAATATCTGAGCCAGAGGAACACAGTTGTCACTACTCAGTTCTCAGAACACAGCACCCCTAACAGCATGTCACAGCATGCTGCAAACACAAACAAACCTCTCCCTAACTTCACTCTCCTCCAGAGCTCTGCACCCCACAACGTGTCACCCATATCCAGCTGCTCCCATCTGGGATACTATCAACACTGCCTTCTGCAAGGCTCCCTGCTCCTCTGCTGGCTTGTGCTTGGGGCACACCTGAGCTCTAATCATCCTGACAATCCTCCTCTGGCTGATGAGGCTGAAAATAGGCATGACTGACTGTTCATTAATTGTATGCAGAGCATAGTTAACAGCCAAAAAAGTCTTGTGGCATTTCAATTTGAAAAGGTTTCTTGGTACCTTATTTCCTTCTTGTTCACACCTCCCACGTTTACCCGGACCACCAGAAATCTCAGCAGAGTGTTTTTCTAACACCCTTTGCTTCTGCTACAGCGGCAGCAGCAGGATCCCAGCTCCACACTCAATCTCTTAGTGACAGAATAGCTTGTGTGCTCATGCTAAGGCATATAAAAATTGCTAAATGTAGCCAAATGCTTCTTCAGATCTGGATAGAAGGATCTCTCCACTTTCAAAACACTTACATGCTTTAATCTGTGCATGCCACAGCTCTTGCTTCTCAGCCAAGCAAAAGCACTTTTTGCATGGCTTGTAAAAATCAAAGCTGAGAAATACCAGCAAACAAAAAAGCAAACAAAAGAATATGTTCTCCTCCACTGATAGATACATCAGAGCTTGCACCAGCCTCTAGAACTATCTGAAATAAATTCTCCCTTCTTCTAGACCAGTCCTTTCCATTTACATCACCATCCACATGAGCAGCATGAAGTACTACTACAAGCCTGTTAATTATGGTTTTACAGATATTAGATGTTTTAGATCTTTAGATTAGATCTTTTCTGATTGCATTTAGAGCTCAAACACTCCAGCTCAGCACAGAAAGAAAATTGTTTCTATTTGCCCCAGAGAAAAGCAGTCATTTCCACTGAATAGAATAGATATTACCCCTCTCCCCCCCCAAAAAAAAAATCACATTGGCTTAAGATCAAGAACAAACAGATTTCAGACCTGTACCAATAAGAGATTCTCAACTTTAAACTCACAAGTTTTCCCTTAAAATACCTCTGAAAACAAGGAAAGGGCTCCTATTAGGTATTACTTCTAGAGCTGAAAGACCTTCAGGCATTAAATCCTGGAATTATTCAGTTACTCTCTGCTGAAAGAGCAATTTCAGAGTACTCATGAAAGTAAGGATTCAGCCATTAATTCATAAGCTACTCTCTCACTCCTAGATCTGTAAAAATATATTCTGCACAAATAGAATCAAAGCAAGGCTTACAGAAGAATTAATCCTTGAAGCCTTTTGAGACCTTTTCCTCCTTAAAACAAAGACACTGCTCATTCTTACCCCAACACTTACACAGTACCCACAGCACACAAAACTCTTGTACTTACCCAACCACGAGGACAAGAATGAGACCAACAGCCAGAAAAAGACCACATAATCCTGACAGAAGTAAGTATTAAACTTTTCCAGCCCTCCCCAACATGGCCGAAAGCTCTGAGGGCAGCTCAGGCCCAGAATGTTCTGGTGGGCGAGGCCAGCTCCTCCTGATCTCCTACACCTGTGGGGGATCAGTTTTCCTAGGCTCAGCTGGACCCCATCACACCCTGAACCTTCCCAGGGCATGACCCTCACATCAGCCACACCTGATGGGGCACCACCCCTTGGGTCTTTCTTGGGAAGTATCTCNGTTCATGAAGCCTAGCCACAACGACGATCTCCTGGAAACTCCAGTGCAGCCCCAGGGCTTGGCACACCAATATGATGGTCACACAGCAGCAGCTTTCAGCTCTTCTAATGCATCTTGACAGCTCAGAACTTTCTATTCTGTGACTTATGTTAACTTCTCCTCCAGACTAACCAACCCCAGGTCCCTCAGCTGCTCCTCACAAGACTTGGGCTCTAGACCCTTCACCACTTCTGAACACACACACAACCAACCAAAAGCTTTACAAAGTCTATCCCTTGCAAACTTGCCTACACAGTACAAAGTACAAGTGTTCACTTAGATTGGCAAACACACCAAAACTTGGGAAGTGCCACTGATGTAACTTAAGCAGTGTACATAACTGCTCAGGTATAACCCAAATTCAGCAGCACAGCTCAACCCATGCCACTTCTGAAGCAATAAACTCCAAACACCTGTTCTGCCTCCTGCTACAGCACTTTCCATTCTTGTTGCTCCCACCTAGTATTCCCATTTTCAGTTGCTGCAGGAGAAAACATTGGCAAGGCTGTGAAGCTGATCAGTTATTTCTAAGAATTAATCTATAATCTTGGCATCTTCCCTCTCCTCTGCAGGCCAGAAGGCATCTCAGGAATATTATTTCTTCCCTTTTAAACAATTTTCTTTCAATTCTTCCAGGTTTCCTTCAGTAAATGGGAGACTATAATGCATGTGAAAAAAAAAATAAGAATCTGCTAGAATTAAACTTTTTTAGTGCTGCAATGTACAAAGCATCTAATGTAATTCACAACAAGTGGAAATCGTGCTGACTTTTAAAAGAATAAGACTAAAGGGTCACTGAGTCCTTCCCTTACATTTCTTCATCTGCTTTTCAGCCACCTATAGACAACAGGTGGTTTGTGAGAAACACAAGTACACTCATAGTGTATACAGAATTAACTGTTAAAATGATGTCACTTGCAGGCAATATCAGCATGAGCAAGGTCAATTCTTATCTGAAAAGTAGTTCTGAGTGAAGTCTTTAAGAAGACACACTTTAGAGGACAAAATAATGAAGCAAGTGTTTCTGTTTGTCTGGGAATCTGGAAATACTGTGACCAATGCAAACTGGTTTTACACTGCTGCCCACTTCCTGACCTAAACCTAAGTGGGACTTGAAATGCTTTTCCTTTTCTCAAGTTATAGAAACAAAAGGACTGGAAATGCTGAAAAGCAGCTCCCTGAAACCATCCAACCACATGTGCTAATGAGCCACTTTCTAGCTTTCAGCAAGGGAATGCTCTTACCTTTCTTAATCCACCTGCAAACTGATGATGATTTGGACTTGCTTTCAGCAGCAAGCTCTGTGTGCTTGGACTGTGCTACGTGAGGAGCCAGCCACCCATACATGATTGATCAGCATCCTACCTCCAGTGTGTCAGAACCACAAGGATATGACAAATTCTCTTCGTCACGCTTCAGCTTTTTGCTGCTTGTTAACACAAAACAGGTGTAAAGCAAAGAAATGAAAAATGCCAGCCCTCATGGCAGATAGTGGAGAAGAGGACTGTGAACAAAGGGCTAGCAGAAAGGATCCCTAGAGATCAGCCTTCAGCAGAAAAGACAGTTCTGAAATGCCCTTCCCTCTCCCCAGCAGACAGTCAACCACAGGATAATTCCCTCCAATTGTTTCACATTAAACTGTTAGTTATACTTAGAGCTGTGTTTCATTAGTCTGTAAGGAGTTATAAAGGAACTACCCAGGAAGAACTTTGGTACCAGGTACCAAAGTAGGATACAGACTTTAGAAAACACTAGGTTTCTGCCTTCAGCTTTAGGCTCCTGATTAGCCTTGGAAAATTTGATCTGCAGAGAGAACAACAAAAATTAGAGATGTAGTTTAGGATATATACCACTAATCCAGTTTATGTTGTTTATGCAGATCAGTAAGACAGAGAAATCATTGTGTCTCCACTCGAGCTGGCAAGAAAAAATAGTTTTGATTGACTATCTCACTACTGCAACCAGAAAATGTTGCTGTGGTACCTTTTGCTGACAATCAGCTCTAGAATTTCTGGTGCTCTCTCATTTAGCAGAATCTGAGAATTATTACCAATTCTCCCATTAATCTTGTTCAGTGTTGTCCTGACTTGAAGTTCATCAGCAACACCTCCTTCATCAAGTTTGGGAGCAAATACCCTGTGAGTTCTCTGAAACCTACTGAAGTCTCTCATACACTTGATTCTTTAGTTTTCCTTTATCATGCCTGATCCATGACCTATGCTGTGTTCTGAGAATGAGAGCTTATCTGCAGCCACATCTTTCCCATTTTGGCTCTCAGACCTTTGTATAAAATGTTTTCAAATACAGCCCACATGTTTTTGAATATACTGAACTTGAATTTCATTTTATGGAACCCAAGCAACTGTGCTTGGTAATTTCTTTTCCCTTAGATCTATTTCTTTTTTCAAATACCAGCCATGTACTTACTGTACTTTAATTTTCTGATGTGGCCTTGCTTCAAGTTTTGACATTCTGCTGAAAAGCTTCAACAGCAATTAGTCACAACATGATGACGTTTTGGTTTTCACTTTAATCCATACCAGAGTGTAGACCAAAGCAGTTTCCTTCCAGTGAACACAGACTTTCTAATTACACTCCCTAATCACAGGAGCAGGGAGAGGTTTTTTGGAGGAGGAGTGCCTCTCTGAGTTCATGCTGCAGCCTAATGAACATGATTTGATGCTCCTTCACACTAACTGACAGTTTCCACATCAGCAGCTGGGTGCCAGGCAGGGTTCCTTGGCTCTGGTTTCCAGCCCTCACTGACTCTCCCCCCACTGCACTTAGACTCCTCTGTTTCTTCCAGAATCAGCTTTGATGATCTCCCAACACTTTCTGATTTAACCTTTTGCTACTTTTAAAAAATATGCTGACTGTAGCCAATTGAATTAACTTACCCAGAGTTAGGCAGCACAAGACTGGGAGACCAGAAACTGAGATCAGTGCTGTAGGGCTGCATCTCAAATCTCACAGCTGAAGAAAAAGTAGGAGATTTAACCCTACCTTAACCATTTCTGAGTTAACTCTGGGTCCTGATCCACTCCAGCCCTCCCAATGCAGAGGAAAAGTGCACCTCTCTTTCTTTGTTTGCTCCTCCTACACCTCCAAAGTGTAATCTAAATGTTGTTCCTGGGGGACAATTGCTCTTAGTAACTAAGGGAATGCAGATCTTTATCACGAAGCAGTTTTACATCCAAAGTGTGTCATACATTCACTGTGTCCTACAGTAAAATTGAGCTGTGTTGTTGCTCCAGAATCAACTGCATTCATGCTCCTACCTGCATCTCCAGCAGTGTGTTGGAACATCTGCTATTTAAAACATCACCTGGGAGCCACAGCAGTACTTCATGTGAAGGGATATCTATGGACAAACAATTCTGTCTACAAGTTTAGAGAAAAAAGGATTTGAATACAGGAGGAAAAATAAATCCCAAAGTTTCCATAGAGAAAAAGAAACATTCTAAAGCTTATTGGATTATTTAGCCCATAATATTATCAGAAGTTTCACAAATATTATCTCCATGGCAGCAAGGAACTACTTGGTATTCCTTAACACAAAACTGTGTCATGTTATCAGTAAAACAATGCAACTTAGCTACTTTAACAGCTGGAATAAACCTTTCCAGAGAATGACATTTCTCTTGTCATTCTGACAAGCTAACAGACCATTAAATGCTAAATATCAGAGAGGAGGGAAATGTATCTCACACAGAGTGATAGCACCTGTGAAGAAGATGCTTGTTTCACACTGCCTGCATCACTGATTGTGATGGGAGTACATGGCACAAGCTAGCACCCTGAAAGTAGCCAAAGTGCCTCTCAGAACACTATTGTTCCTCCTAAGTCACTTAGGAGCTTATTAAAATTTGACCTCAGTTCCAAACTTGTCTGAATTGTAAGAACATTTTGAGCTAAAACCAAACTGTACATCCTGAACCTTTCACAGCTTCTTGTCAAATCTTTCCCAACAAGCAGGAGATGGAGAGAGAAATGCTTCAAACAGCATAAAATGCATCCCAGAGCAGCAGGCAAAAGCATTGCCATTACTAAGCAGACAGCTCAGGCTTGCTCTCTAACTCAAGACCATCATCAGAAAAATCCTCTAAGTCAAAAATCCTTGCAGCTGCAATCTTGACTCCTAAGCACAGGAAATGCTGTTTCTGTAACGCTGCTCATAGTCTCTTGTTTTGGGAATACTGCATCTAGGCATCCACAAACACTCCAGATCCATCTGCAGCTAGTCACACAAAGCCTAGAGCTGGCCACATTTGCAGGGCTGGGGACACCAGCCCAGCTGAGCCCCTGCAGGCTCCATTCATTGTGTTCTTCACGCTGGGGGACGACCAGCAGGAGACAGCAGCTCACGGTGCAAGCATTGTGTCACCAAGGGATGGCAGAGCTTGCAAATCCTCTGATGAGACAGTTTCCCAGATGCTCTGTGCTATCAGCCAGCAGCAGGAATCATGCCCAAGCCAAATATGTAATACAAGGCAATGTGAACCATGACAACAGCAAGACAAGGCAATGTGAGACAGTGAGCTCACTGGGTTAGCTAACAAGGATGCAAATCAAGAGCAATTCCATACAATTACAGAACTTTGCTCCCTTCTGTGAGTTTTACATACAAAGGGTAACTAACTACCTTGAAAAATAAGCTGGGATGATGTGGCCTTCATCTCTCAGGCTGCAGGGAATCTCCTCATGCCAGCATTGAGAGAAAGAAGTCTGTAAATGATGGGTAATGAGGTGGGCTAAAGTTTATGTCTTTCAAAAAGACTAAAAGAAGGCAAAGGATGAATCTAGAATTCTGGCTGTGTAAGATAACTAACTACTCACCAGAAAATGAGGATGCAAATACAGACATATATATACTTTTCAACCAGTTATGAAGTGCAAGGGCTAGCTCAGCTCTCACTGAAGCCAAGAATTATCCTAAGGTGACTACAACAGGATATATCAACCATGTGTTGCAGCAGCAAAGCTCCCTGAGGGCATAGCAAGGACTGGAAAGTTCTGCTAGAGAAACTCTCCCCCCATGAAATGCAATTCCTGGTGTCCTTTATATCAGAAATTGTATGTTCTGCTGGCTCTGATTAGCTGGCAGCAAAGAGCTGAGTTAAAAGGAAAGAATAGAGCAGGATAAATATGTGTTATCAGGAAAGTACTAGGTGATTGCATCCCAGTCCCAGGATTTTATTCAGTAATCTCACTCTTTGGCTGTTCAGACTATTGCAGCATCTCTGGGTATCATTGTCATAACATTGTGTAACCATTACAAAACATAGGAATACAATGCCCAAGGTAAGTGCTGCCTGCACATGAGGAGACAAGCTTTAAAGCACCAATTTCAGTGGATGTGACATAGGAATTACAAGTCATAAGCATGAATTTTAACTGTAATACTGATCAAGTGGCTCCCTTCATGTTGCTCTATAGAGTCAGCAGCTGTTTAATAGTTAAATGCTTCAGGTTATTTCATAAATCCCAATTTTTATGCTTTTACTGTATGCCTCCCAAAACTGAATTACTCAAAAATCAGCAAAAAAAAAGGGAAATGGCCCTGAAAATGTGCGGGGAAAAAAGAGAAGAAAATCCATGACTTGAAACCCTCTTCCTTACTCACCTAAAATAGTTTTGACTTTTCATACTTGCCATAAAATTAATTCTGCTGCAATTTACACACAGTTTTTAATTATTCTTTTCTTTTAAAGTATAGGTAGTATTTGTGCTCTTAAACATTTGTTGCAAATCATTCAGAACTTGGCCACCTCTAAGAAAATAAAAGGCCTAGGCACACTCTCACTGCTGTCCCACACAAGATTTATTCCAGGCTTGAGGATGAGTATGGCAGGATGCTCCACAGATGCAACTGCCAAGTGTAGTGGCACTTCACAGGATATGGCTGTGGAGATGACAGCAGGTTTAAAGAATTCATCCACAAAATTCCAGAGGGGTTTATCAAAACTGAAATACTGTTTTTTTTCATCCAGACTTTTGGGGGAGCAAAGATGTAGGAGGAAGGAAGTTTGAAGATTTCTAGCTTCTTTTCCTTTTTTTCTGAATAGTGAGAACTTTTTGTAACAGATAAATAATCATTAAAAACTTTCTTTAATGGAAAAAACCCTTCTTCTTCAAAAAGCATACAAATAGAGAAGTTTGTTCAAGCTGAATTGGTACATTTGATATTCCACTGCAACAATTATAGATTTTGATGTAACCTGACTACCTCAGTTATTTGCTAATGTAAGCATAGCAAATTATCTGCTATCATCTAGCTGAAGCTATTAGACTGCAGTTAATCATTTACTGCTCAACTCATCTTTATTCTGAACATGCAAATTATTAATTGATTACAGGTTTGCTGTAGTCATCTGTGCAAATGACTGCTTTTGCCATCCATTACTGCCTCCTTTCCCACCTGCCTGTCAATCAGCTCTTCCTGGTGATGCCAAAACAACATTTCAGTCTTGTGCTGTTTGTGGAGTGACAGAGCTCAAGTGAAAGCACAAGCAGAGAAGCCCCCCACAAAAGCTGTGTAGGCTCTCAGCTGTGTGATGCTCACATTTGGGATGCATGATGGTCACTGGGGTTTGGGCACTTTTGGAAGACACTGTGAGAAATGCATTAACACAGCACACTGCTCCTGTGCAGGACAAATAACAGCTATAAGGAGTCAGAAACTAGAACAAATCTCAAGCACTTTGCTCCTCTGCTCTCTGATTGGCAGGTACACAAGGTAAAAAGGCAGGTGGGCTCTCTGGAGGGATGGCATTATTGAACGTGCTGCTTTCCACATACACTAGGCACAGAGCCACATCTTTTTTGAGTCCCAACTCTTGCTGACTCAAGGGTATTTTGGCAGCCTCCCACACAACACAGGGCCCTTCTTTACAGAGCACAACTCATGATGAATGTGAATCTGGAGTGCTTCATTCATTCACAAGATCCCATGCCCCAAATATTCCCATGGCTGAGCACAGAAGGCAGTGGATGCCATTTGGCTGCCTGGACTGTCAGCTCTCTATGGTAAGGATCATTAAAAAAGGCCAGTGAAATGACTCAATAGATTCATTTTTAAAGGTCACTTAAATCTGTTTGTGTACAAAAAACCCCTCTTATTGCTGACAGAGAAGCAAAAGAAAATATTGATAAAAATCTGTGCCATCCTGAAGATTTGGAAAGAAATGAAGCAGTGGCAGGTGTCTCCTCTGGCAAGGTCACTCCTGACATATGAGTGCAGATGACCTTCAAGATCTAGATCTAGAGCAGCTTTACCCATTTTTCCACCAGGCATTGAGAATGGGTTACTAATAGTTCCTGCTATCTGCTAAAACAACAATTGCTTAGGTCATGGTAAAAAGCCAGGATATCTGCCTGTATTTATTCTATTACAAGCTATGTTTTCAATCTTGTACAAAATCATGTGATGGCTTTATCTCTAGCTTTTAAAAGACCTACCTCTAGGTTCCTGTGCTTGGAGTGACTGTGTTAGAGGAGGTGAAGCAGGAAAAGCCTGGCTCCTTTCAGAGCTCTGCTGACAAGATAGGACCAACACATCTCAGCCTCCTCAGGCTCAGCACGAAAGATCATTTATGCAAGTACTTACTGCACCATGATGAAGACATGGGAAATGCATAGCATTTGCATTCTGTTCTAAAATGAGAAATTAAGCTCCCCAATAGAACGACCAAAAATCAGAAAAGTAAATTGGCTGGTTGGATGGTTGGTTGAAGATAATGAGTTTGGGTTTGGTTGGTTGAAGATAACGAATTTAGGTTTTTTCTGGGTTCCCTTTTTTGTCTTCGTGACACATTTGCATTACACCTTCAATATTTTTTCTTCCATGCCAAAGATTAGAAAAATAAAATTTTCCCTTGCTGAGTCTCATATCATATCTTCATCCTAGAAACTGAGACTTTAGGAAAACACAGCAAGGCACAGATAATCCAAAGGTATTTGAGTGACTAATTCCCCTTGGTTTCAATGTGTGTGAGAGGCTCAAATATTTCTGAGACCTGGGAGGGAAATGAGAGACTCACTAAAAATATGCACCAGTTGGCAAAACTGTCTGTAAGTTACTCCTCTTCTCAGCTCTCAGTGATATTTGCTTCAGGTCTGAAACCTCAGCTTAAGGTAGCAATGTATCAACATTTTTTTTTCTCAGCATGCCCTTCACATCTGCCAAGCAGAAATGCAGTTAGTTGTTCTTAATGCTGGCTGCCTCCTGGTCTTCTCCTGCAGCCTGAATCTTTTCCATCCTACCTCACTGATTTGAGTAAGGAGAGGAGATGAGGAGAAAAGAGATGCTTGCATCTGTGTAGAGCCACATCTGTAGCCAGCCCTCCTGTATTCAATCCTCTGGTTTGGCTACAGGGAAGAAGCAGGTCTTGATTGCACAGAGCTTTGAAGTTTAATGGTGGTTGGAACGTGTGCTGAAAGACAGTGTCACTATCACATTTATATCAAAAGTTGATTATCTACTGAAAGGAAGTCTTGTTTGTATGTTTACTTCCACTTCTGTTAATAAATGAGGAAAGGAGAGGGAAATTAGCAGGTGAAAATGCCAGATGTGACTAATAGCTGTCAGATCAAAGGGGTCTGCTAATCTGGAGTAAGTCTGATATTGTCTTCTCTCTTTTAGAGTTACTTTAAGCCCTCATGGTAAAAAAAAAAAATATTGGGAACCAGAAAATCACATCTGAGTTTCTCATTTTACAGATTTTCCATTCACATGGTGATATTGTTTCTTTTACACTGTTGCAGGATAGCACCCAAAGAACAACATAAAATATCTCTGGTACCTTTCAGCCCATGTTCAAAGCCATGAAGCATTTGGCATAGAAGATTTATGCACCAAGGTGATACGCTAACAAATTATGTCAAGACATCTGAAAGTCATCATTTCTGTGCACATGCATGCATTGGAAAAGAAAATCTACAAGAGGATCAAAACCAAGATTAAACCACATCTGTTTGGGTTTAAACTACATTGTCTGCAGAGTTCAAAGTTGTTTCCTTTCGTCTAAAAAAACTCACCCAGCTGTTTTTTATCTTAAATTCCTACCACTATCAAAGAAGTGTTTTCACTGGCCAACCAATGTTATTGCTAGAAGCTGAGCGAGTTAGGAATGGAGCTAAGTAAGAAAATATGCTTTATTCATCAAAGGTCTACCCTCTGTGACTTGACTTGGCACACAGAGAAAATTAATAGAGAGGTTTCATCAGGTTCTAATGGGAACAGTGTATCTACTGTATGTCATCATGCCATAAATTAGGTCCTCAATCCTTGTAGGCAAGTAATTGACTACAACTGACACCGATAAGGCAAACATGAGGCAGAGGGAATTGGAAGAGGCACAAATTATATAATAAATAAACAAATCCAGCACAAATCCAATATGTGGGAAAGAGAAATGTTTTGAAAACTGTCATCAATCAGTAAACATGCTCCATAAAGGCAGGTGCTGTGCAGTAGTGATGGAACAGCAGGAGGTGGTCAGCTGCCACTGATAAATGTACACAGACATGTACATGTGTATGTGTTTGTATACATGCAGGGGCACAGGCACATTAGATCATGAACTCCTGATGTTTGGTGTTAAACAAAAGGAGTAATAGGTTGGTACAAGACTGTCTGCGTTGTGACAGTGTTTTGTGTAAAAATACAAAGGAAATACAAAGTCAAACTGAAAGCATATGACATGACAGCTACATCCCCAGCAATGAATTTCACTTTTCCCTATGTTCTCTGCCTTTCTGAATGGCTTCAAGTAGCATGTGAAGGTCTCTTGCACACACTACAGCCCCAGTTTCACTCCAGTGGGAACTGGCTGAAGCCTCCCATGAACTAGGCTACATCCTAACTCCTAGATGGAAAGTTCCCTATATCCTAAGGCCAGGCTGGATTCACAAACCAAGCAGCAAAACACTTATCTTGGCCAAGCTGTTCTCAGAGTTGCCCTCTCTCCCCCTCCCAACACACAGTGAATTGAACTGGCATCAATTGCCCTTTTGACCAGGAGCCCAGGGCAGGAGAAGCTGCAAAGCTTGGGTTGTTTGAGCAGGCAGAAAGGTGTGCAGGTGGAAACTTGATGGTCCCCCTCTGGATTCTGATAACTAAACTCTCCAGGAGTTTTCTTTGCTTTGAAGACCTGGCCCTGTTCCTTCTGAAGCCAGGAATATCACTTGCTTTTATTATGCAGCAAAGAGGCAAACTGAGCAGTTGTGCATACTACAGCTGGCCTGCTAAGGTCACAATCTCTTCAATATGCTCATTATTCAGTTGTGACAGATTCATACATTTGATAGCTCTTAATCTGCAGATCATTCATAGGGTGCCTAACAGCTGGCATTTCGTGCCATAACACTGTAACTATGTCCCCATAATGTATAGAACATATGGGGCTAACTTTGCTTACCAACTGAGTACATATTGTGTGCTCCACAGTCAAATATGATTTCACACATTTCAATTTCCATTTAACATTGTGTGGGATAAACCAATAAATCATTTGGCCTGGAAAAAGGAACAATACCAGCTAATTTATGTAACTAATCAGAAGCACATCATTTTTGTTGTGTTTGTTTTCACAGGAATCTTGAACTTGAAAATATTTTGGGTGGTCTTTGCTGCAAATTTGTTCTCCTTCTCTTCCCAAAATCTAGTGTTTCCGAGTAACCTCTATTTGTCTTATCAGTTTCATACAAATGGAAAAACACAGTGATTTCATCTGCTGACATATGTTTAGAGACTACTCAGAGAAGGCTGGTTGTCTGCATACAGCTCAGGAGGAAAAACTACAAAGAGGGAGAGTTCAAGAATGGAAATAAATTAAGATGAAGAAGAAGAAAATATGCTGTCAATTCATTCAAACACCTTCTGGCATACAGCAAGAAATATAGCCCCAGTGTCCCCATCATAAGGCAATTCTTTTTGTCCAGGTCAGGGTAATGCGTGTTTCAAATGTTTCCAACCACCATCTGAAAATGAAATACAAAGCTGGCTAGAAACAGAATTCATACAGCTCCAAGGGGATGTTTCCAATAATGCCCAAGTGACTTAGAAATTTAAGCCAAATTTTCCAAGTCCCAAAGCAACATTTATGCCCAATTTCAGTGCTGAAGTCTCACGCCTTTAAAATATCCCTTTGCACCTGGCTTAGGCCAGGGAGTGCATTGAGCTGGAGTTTTGCAGAGGAGAACTGTGTCTCTCCCCAGCCACTCATCCAGTGAGCAACAGCAGCTAGGCCTAGGAACAGCAGCAGAACAAAACCCAATCATTTCCAAAATGTGCTGCCACAGCCTGCCCCTGACACCCCAGAGCCTCCTCAGGAGGTGAGCTGAGGACAGAGAGCAAGCAGCAATTAGCCTGTCCCTGCCTTCTGCACATAACAACTCCCTTCAGTGCTGCTTCAGGGCATTTCTTTCCCCTTTCCAGACCAATATCTCCTTCATAATTCCAAAGATGGATAGCTGTGGACTGGGGGGTTTGAGGTTTTTGGATGAATAACAGCAGTAAGGGCTATCCAAGTGATTTCAATTGCAAATCTGTGGAGGAGCTGGAGGGCAGCCCTTGGTGGATAGTTGGTCAGAACTGCCTGGACAGCAAATATTATAGTGTGTTCACTTTCTAACTGCATCTTACTGACTAGCAGACAAGTCTTATTTAGCAAAAGAGATTACAGCAATCTGCACATTCACTGCAGTCCTTGAAGATGTGTGTGTGAAAGAAACAAATGTTGTGCTTAGAAAAAAGTGTATAAATATTATGTAAATATGGAATAAGTATTTATAAAGATTGTAGGTATCTGAGTGATATAAACATGCACAGAGACATATAACTTCCTAGAAGCTTTTCAAAGAACTGATAGTATGAAAAAGAGACACACAGACTATGCCAGCAATGCTCTCACTAAGCAGTTCCCCTGTGATATGACTGAATTTCAATAGCCAAAAGCAATAGACCTCTCCAGTTGTGGACAGACAGCCCTTCTGAGATCATTGCCTAGTGGGTAGAGTCAGAGTACTGCTTTGTTCTTGGGCAATTCATGTCAGAGATACCATTAAATAGTCAGCTCCGGGTAAACATTTAGTCCTCTCAGTCCCACAATACTCCTAACACTCCCACAAAGTCACTAAGTGCCTATTTTCAAGCATCAGAACACCAGAAAAAATGAATATTTAAGCCCCAACAAGATTATAGTGTTGACATCACATTGGCTTTGCTAATATTACTTCATATTATGTCAGCTTTGCAGGCTATAGTTATGAGAAGGCATTGCAGCTTTTCTTTCCAGAGCGGTAAAAAATGTAGCTGAGCCCTTTTTAAACCACAAGGATGAACCATCTGTTGTCTTTTAAATCACACCCCCAGGAGCCAGCTTTGTGCTCACCTGCAGAGCACTTCAGGGAGGAGATGCAATATCAAATGGTTCTGTTTTGCTCACTGAGCTCTGCATTGCTTTCCTCAATGGCAGTGCCTGGCCTAACACAAGCAGCTTTAATAATGCAGGGCTGGGAGGGGGAACACATCAGACTCAAACAAGATTACTTCCTTTAATCACTCCAAGACACAGTAAATATTTCAAAAGAACTCAATGATATAAAAGCAAACATGAGAGGCAAAGCCCTGCTGCTCTGAAAATGATTTTGGAGATGTTTTGTTTCCAAAGAGATCCTTTTCAGTATCATCAGACCTCCAGAATGTTCTTGTTAGCCTTACTACTGCAGAACCTGGGAGCTCTGGTCAAGTGCTTTGACCTAGTGTACAAAGACATGAAGGCACAACCTTCAATCTGAGGCAGTTTGCAATTAAAACAAGACAAGAGACAATCTAGGCATATAGGCAAGCCAGCCAGAGGCATTCAAGGTAACTAGCACCTTCCAGTCAAGTTATGCTTCAGTATAATCTTCAGATTTTTGATGACACAGAGCAGGAGGAATTGAAGAGACATCTGAATGGAAGAGGACTCTTTTCAGGAAGAAAGGGAGTATCATCCTTTGAGTTATAGCAAGGGGAAGGCTGGGAAGATAGCAGTGGAACACAAAGATAACCACTCCACCCTCTTCCCTATTGAACACACTGTTCTAATCTTGTTTGTAGTCTTAAAGACTAATTAACACTGCACTAGCTCTGCTGATCCCAGAAGCCTGATGTTAACAGAAGATATCAAATGCATTGCTGTTCTTCAAATGGAAAAGGGATGTTTTAGTGGCTTGAATTTTCATTGTGTGGGTATAAAGAAAATATGCTTGTTTTCATTTTTATATTCCAAGAAACATATGGAAGCTGGATTATATTTGTCCTAGCTTGCTAGTATTTAAAATGTATAGAACCCAAATCCTCTGGAGAATGTCATAAATTTGTATACACTCTCAAGTGCAAATGCTTGCACAGGGATCTTTAGATTAATGGATCCATGTGAAAAGCACATGTGTACAACCATGTCTTCAGGGGACTTGCACACATGGAAGCCAGTACAGGTTAACACTTCTTATGATAGTGTTACTCAGGCTGTAATCTGATCAGAAGCTCCTTACTCCACACCATCACAGTTCCTCAGAGGCCATCTTTGAGCTCTATTAGCACTAACAGTACTAAGTTCTTTAGTTTATCCATGTACATCAACAAGAAATAGGAAGAAATTCTTCACTGTGAGAGTGGTGAGACACTGGCACAGCTTGCTCTGAGAAGCTGTGAATGCTCCATCTCTGGAATTGTTCAAGGCCAGGCTGGATGAGGCTTTGAGCAACCTGATCTAGTGGAAGGTGTCCCTTCCCATGGCAGGTGAGTTGGAAGGAGATGATCTTTAAGGTCTCTTCCAACTCAACCCACTCTATGATTTTATAAGAATGCTTTCCAGCTATTAAGGCTCAAACTTTTCTCATTTTTTATCTGACACTAAAATTTAGCCCTAAGAAACCTCAGCTACTGCCCAATCTGTCCTACAACAATAGAGCAGCTTATCCTAACAGACGAATTGCTGGCAATTTCCCATTTAAAACTATTTTACCTTTTCATTATAGTTATTTTGCTTTAATCGAATGACTTCCTGATGCAAGTCAAACTCATTTATACGTGGAGCTAGATTTTATGGATCAACAATATCCCCTGATGCAGTTCTTCAGCAGAAAGATTTGGAAGGTATGGCTATTCCTATCCCTTAAATACTTCAAACTAATACTTCTCCTCACACATTAACACCAGATGCGTGTGCATGCCGACATGCTGCAGGAAACAGCACTTCAAAAAAGGTAATGTCTGATCTGGGGAACTGCAAGAACATCAGAGCCCCAGAGCAGATCGCCTGGAGCAGGCATCCCGTTGTGTGTCCTGGCTGTACCTTCCTGCTGCGGTATCAGAAGGTGGCAGTGTTGGCTCCACCATCTCCTCCAGCTTCAGCCAAGCCTCCAGCAGCAGCAGCAGCAGCTGCCAGGACAAATGCAGCCTTAATAATGACAAATTACACATCTGCCGCTCAATTAGTCCTCATTCATGTTGTGAGCCTGTCCTCTGTCAGGTGGCTACAGTCAAAATCCCTTGTTAAAAAACAAAACCATTAACACTGTACTGGGGAGCCACAGACTCTGCCCTGTGGATCCAGAATCATAGACTGCTTTGGATTGAAAGGATCTTCAAAGGTCATCTAGTCCATTCCCCTTGCAATGGGCAGGGACATCTTGCACCAGACCAGGCTGCTCAGAGCCCCATCCAACCTGGTCTTGCTGACAGTCACTGACATCATGCTCTCTGCTTCTCTGGGCTGAGAGTAAAGCAGATGAATTACAGGACAGCAACCCCAGACTGTACCTAACAGGACTACTTCACCCTTCATAGCAGATGTGAGAGGTAGTAACTTTGTCTGCAGTGTTATACAGCAACTGATCCTGAAGATGCTGAGTGCCAAGGCAGATGGGCTCAAAGTTATGAAGTTTAGTCACAGTAAAAGCCTCTCAAAGGCCTAGAGGCTCAGACACAGCTCAAAAAATCTTTACTACACCACAAGGTGTAGACATAGACAGTTGTGTTCTCTGCTCATACCCTAACTTAGCTAGGCTGAGGCCAGCTGTATCCTGGGAGGCTGTGACCACACTGAAAGGTGCCTCACCACAAGTAATGTGCCCTGCACAGGAGCAAGATGCATTATTTTGGCCACAGCTATCTAGCTATCCCAACTGCTTCAGGATGTGCACGAAGCTGATGTAGGTATCTGTCTAGCCAGATGCTTTTGCACAGGGTGAAGGGTGCAGTCAGACTTAGGAACAACACCTTCTGAAAATGAGATACGTCATCCTAAGCTAATCAAACCTTGAAACTGCACATGGAGCCATGGCCAGGTATCCTTGAAAACCTGAGCTACAGTACGAGCCCAGAGACCTCACCATCTGGCACAGTCAGTCCCAAAATCAACACTGCATTCAGGGCTTGCACGCAAGCACTAGCATTTTCCCATCTAGCATAGACACCATGTCCAGGTGGTGAACTTCTGCCTCATGTCACATCTGAAAGGCCAAACCACTGAGGACCCACTTGCTCACCCACTTATTTTTACACTGGAGGAAGTCTCTGTTACTCAGTGTGAGTAAGAGGAAAAGAGCCTGGCTTAGAAAGGAAACATAACACCAGCTGATGCAGAGCTTTTTAGCATATGAATGTGTAAATTTGCTGTGACAGGTGGGATGTTTCAAGGACTTTCAATAGAAAGCCAACTGCTGCTCAGTTATCATTAGAAATTTCTCACTGAGATGCCAATGGCTGGTGCCCCATGCTGGGTAACTGAGCTCCAAAAAGAGAGAGTGAGAGCAACCCAAAACAATATTCCTGCTGGGTGAGTTCCGGATCTGAGCACAACTAGCAAAATATTTGCTCATGCAAATGTTTCCTGCCATGAGCAGCTTAACAATTTCATGCAGGAAAATAAACAACAAATAATGAAAAGCACATGAGGCAAATAGAAATATTTGGAATCATCCTAATAACAGAAATCTTCACTCGATGGAAAGAGCCAGAGAGTCCAGCAGCCCAACACTGACCTCAACCTGTAACAGAGCCAGGGCAGGAAGAGTTTTAGGAGGAGCTTTCCAAGACAGCTTAGCTCTTATACCTCTTTGTCAGATATTCAAGGCTATTGAGCATGCAGCACTTCTTTCAGCAGCAGCTGCTGAGCCTCTGTAGCACAGCTCGGGTGATCTCTTTCCATGCACTCTGATCCATGCTCCCTCCCCACCCAGGCTGCACCCACATCAGCTCTTCTGCCTCAGCAGGGATGAGGCAACCAGCTCTGCAGGGAGGAAGGCTCTGACCTTGCTCTCCACCACGGTGTTGGGACTCTCCTGGCTTTAGCAAGCTGGCTCTGCAAACCAGAGCACAGCTACCAAAGCCCACACGTAGACATAACTTCAGCGTTTCTCTGGTGGTGCAAAGCAGCTTGAACACAGAGTGGATCTGCTCCCACTATAACCCTCTGCCTGCAGGCAACACTAGGTGTGATTTTTCAAAGATGAGTGACAAAGGACAATATCACTACATGAATGTCCTGGAAAGTATCAGTAAGACACGACACATTTGAGGGACTTGCTAAGACCTTTTGGTGGCTCCTGGCCAGCAGCCGGCACACAGGAAAAGAGCTTGTGTATTTTTACTCTCCTGGAATAACACAAAGAAAAGTTCCCATCCTCTAGCTCCATTTCCCCCTCCGAGATGAAAAACAACAGATCACCACCTGATTTTGCCCAGCCACAAGAAGAGACAAAAGGGTCCTATCAGCAGTAGTTGAGGGCAGGATGTGAATCCTCAGAGGATCACATACATACCTCCTGCAACATCCTGCTCCACCTCAGTCCCTCCACCATTGCCTGCTGCAATCAGGCTTTCAGTTGTGCTTCAGATGTTTTTTATTAAAATAAACACAGAAATGCTCAGAAACTACAATAACAAAACGACCCAACTGCAGACATAGGTACTACTGTCCAGGAGACTTGCAACAACACAAGCTAGAGGAAGAAAGCTTTTTTTTTCCCCTCCTTCACCAGGCACAATTTATATTCCAGGGCTGGGATTTTTCTCAAAGCTAGAAGAACAGTGTTAGCTATGCCCCAGCAGAGTCATGCTCACTAAACCAACTGCCATGCTCTATATGCACAAAGTGCTACACTAAGTGAAACCAAACGAATACTAAAAGATTAACAACTCTAAAGCTAAAAGACATGGACTGTTTGATGTTTTTCTCTCCAGGATATCTGGGACATTTGTTGTGAACACAAGTATACTGCACATGATTACAATTTCTGGAATTAAACCCAGAATACTTTCTGTTGTATAAAGTAGCACTTTCTTCCCTTATCTAATGCAGATGAAATCCTGAACTTCAATGCACATCTGCAATTCCGTGTTCCATTACAAATCTATTGAGCAAATTAAACCACCTTCATCTGGAATTTTTTTTTTCCCTAGTCTGGTTTTTGAGGTTATGAGCAGGGCTTCAGGCAGCTGCTGCAATCAGTCTGTAAGTTAAATGTTGGTTTCATGGTGGCTGATGAGCTAACAGAAACAGCAAATGGTGAACACTAGGGGAAAAGAGCAGAATCCTCTTTAATCATCTTACATTTCCTCTTTTCCTTTTCTTTGTTTAGCAAAAAAAAAAAAAAAAAAAGATGGTTTTCTTAAAAGGGATTAAAACCTTCAGCCATTTTGCTGCAAGAGCCTTTGGTTTCAACTCACAAAAAGACACAGTGGGGGGATTAATTTTGCTTAACAATTAACTCCAAAAGTTTCCTTTAAACAAGACACACTGCCTTTAGCTTTGAAGTTCAGATGTTGGCTCCAGTTAGAATCTAAAGAGACTTCTGAGGAGCACATTTGCACCTAGGCTTTGCCTGTAGGAGAGGATTTATGGCAGTGGACCTGTAGCCACAAATCCCTGTGCCTACCACAGCCCATAAGCAAAATCAGAAGCAATATACACAAGCTACTGAGATGCACCAAAGCTGTTGTTGCTGGTTTTATGACTCCTGATGCTGTGTTGGCAGGCTAATGGCTTGGCACATGACAGCACATCAGTTTGCAGGGGAGCACACACAGGACTGTGGAGGCAAAGGGCATTCAAAAATTGGCACAGAGGATGCTTCTGCATGTCCAGCCTAGAGATGCCTCAGGGCTTGGGTACCACTTGAGCTTGCATTGACACAGCAGAGATTGTATTTCATACCAAGCAGCTTAGAGAAGCCTTGCAAGGTCTTCTCTTCTCACTTGGTCCTTACTCACCTAAAGGCCTCCAAAATGTATCAGCTATCAAAAACATGACTTCAAAGCTGAAGAAAAAACAGAAAGCAAACATCTAAAAGCCCAAACGGAGGCAGACAACTACACCCAGTGCTGCAGGAAGTGTCACTTTACAATACGTGAAGTCTGTGGAGGTGATGACATTAACACTCACAGCAGAATTTCACTCCCAGTGCTGCTAAGAAGCAGCTGAGAAGCTCACAGCTCTGCTCCGAGGTGTCTCTTGAAGTCTCCTGTATTTTTTTCACTTCCCTGACAACAGCTCTCTATGGTTTTCTCATAACACTATGCATTGTGAAATCAGAGTTATTAGCTATGTTACCCAAGGCAGGGTGCAAAATAACCCTGAGCCCTCTTTCTTAGATCTTGGAAAACTCTCTGACTCAGCTTTAGTTCCTTACCATGAGTATAAAAGAATTAGGCACTGAAAGAGTTTACAAACCCTTTTCATGTGGAGAGGAGGAACGTGAGCTCTCTTTAATCTTTCCTAGCTTGTGTGTGTTAACAGCATGCTTAAAGTGTGCCAACTGATTTGAATTTTGGAAGGGATATGCAGGGACCACCAAAGTCCTTGTAAGAGCCAGGGCAGAGGTGACCCTGGAGATGTAGATGGAGAAAGAGGCATTGTGCTGAGATCATCACACGAGCAGGATGATCTCTTCTGCTGACTAAAGTCCACATGGACAAGTTGGTTTACCCTAGATGGGGGAAAGGCAGACTTTCCTGTTCACCTCTGCTCCTTCCACATCTCCAGCTTGCCAGGAAGGAGAAGAAAGGCTTTCTCACTTAAGTATATGTGTCTCTGCAGAGAGTGTAGTCTTCACTGCAGTGATGGGGATCAACTTTAGTTTATGATGGGTGGTTTGCTGTGAAGGCAAAAGATGAATTGTTATAGAAGAAAGAAGACAGACTGATAATGAGGGGAAAAAACCCCAAAGGTAAAGCGAAAAATCAGCAGTTTGTCTCAAGAGCACTAGGGCTGCTGCCATAACAGAGTGACTAGATCTAGATTTTAGTCACTGCTTTACCATCTCCCTGAGCTGCCTTACTGAAATATTTTCTAAGTGCTTTTCTAAGACTTTAACGTTATTCTCAATATCCTACAAGCCTCCTTGCAAGGATAGGCTTGAAAGAACTACTTGCACAAACAGCAGTACTTGAAATACAGTGGGGCACAGTGTTGTGCCATAAAACACACACCTGGGGTGTGGTGCTGTGGGGCATGAAGCAAAGAGCCTTCAGCCTTCTACCTGAATATAGGGCTCCAGTCTTTTAGCTGTGCCTTGCCACAGCTAATTGACTGCATTCAGAAGGGCTTTATTGAGCAGTATTGATGTGAGCTTCATCATGTTTTACAGTTCTCCACATTTGGGTTGAAAAGTTGGCAATCCTTCCAAGAAAAGTATTAAATAAGGCTAGGGAAACAAGCAATGTCTAATGTGGAACCTGCCAAGTACTGTGAGATGGAGATGATGAGAAGTTTTCCAGCAAGATATTCTTCCAGGAGGAAATTTGGTTTCCTTGAATCCAAAATGTTTGCAGAAATGTGTCAGGTTCAGTGACACTGTGTTTTGAAAAATGCTGGAACAGGGCTCAGGTTGAGATTGAACAATCAGACTTCCTTCAAGTGGAACTTTTCTGTTTTGAAACGCATTTTTTCAACCCTTTTAATCTTATGTTACACAATATAAAGCAGAAAAATCAATTTCAGACCAAAATTATATTAAACCAAAAAGTTTCTGTTGTCTTAATGCCTTCCCCCAAAAGCTCATGCCACAAGAATCCAAAACTGTGCTATGTCCTCATTTTGGAATAGAAAGTGATCTGAAATCCCAGTCAATTCCTGTGAAATGGAACCCTCTGCTCCAGCAAAGCTTCATGGCTTTCAGTTAAACTCTCAACTGGAGCAAAATGTACAGAGGAAACCAGGCCAGCTGGTCTGAAGTGCTTAGGAAACTGTGGATTTATGGACAGGACAATTCCAGAGGTTTAATTATAGAAGATATTCTAAAACTAAGGATAGCTCAGTGTTAAGACCTTAGAAGTCTGAAAGGATCTTGAGGCATTTCTGCCCCAGTTCTGCTGCTCATGCTCTGTTGGCTCTAACCTGGGAGAAGTGGTGAGCACCAGGCATGCTTGCAAACAAATGGCTGTGTCCTTGCAATCACCCAGTGACTCCCAGATTGCAAAGTCAGAAGGGATCAGATAGACTCAACACATGTGGAACACAGTACCAGCCTTCATTCTTTCAACACTTGTGTCCCATTAGCCTGCATGCCAAGTCTCCTGAATTTTTGACAAGTGGTAGATTTTGGCCAGGGTGAGAGCTGCTCTCCCAACCACATGAGAACCTCCAACTCTCTCAGAAATTTTAGTCAAGCTAGTAGAAACTTCAGCCAATCTTTCTGACAAGCTGTTTATCCTAGTGTCTGCTTCCCAGGATGGAGGCAATTGCAGTGTTCCCAAAAGCAGGCAGTGCCTCTTCACTCCCAACAGTAACCCAATACCACTCTGATAAGGAAGGAGAGGGAATGCAGATGGAGAAAGATCAGCAGATAAACAGGGTCACATTTCAAGCACAGGGAGTAGCTCCTCTGGATTCCCCCTCAGCCCCCAACTCCCTGTTCCCTTCTTCTCTCCACACTGGCTGGTTTGAATGAGTAAGAAGGGAACTGGGCTGCAACTGTATATCCCTCTGCTGACCTGGGGAGACAGAGTTCTTCCTGCTCCTGTAGCCCAAGACCATCCCAGAATGAGTAGAGCTGATGCTACAAGGACAGAATGGATGGTGATGAAGTCTATAGTGGAAATAGGAATATGCAGAACTGATGGGAATGGAGAAAGTAGAGAGAACACAATTGATTTTAAGGAGTCATCAAACAGGTAGATTTGGGGATAAAAAGTACCCAACTAAACAAACCAAATAACTTTTCTTGGTAAATTTGAGATACACTGAAAAGGGAAGGTACATGGGGAAAGAGACTCCCCCAAAAAAAACATTACCTTTAAATTTCCATAATTGAGGCTGAAAGGGAAGTGTAAAATATCTCCCAGTTTCAATCTAGTCTGGTTAAAACTACCACATTCTGACCCAGGTTTACCAAACAGCCTACATCCAAAGCAGTTGGCACAGGAGGAATCAGAGACAGCACAGTAGCTGCTGAATGAGAGCTGGGTTATCCACACACAGTCCCTTCCTGAAATGAGACAAACAGATAAGCAAGATGCTTCCTCCTGCAGAAATATCACCCTGTCTGCAGCTCCTGCTGAGCAGCTTGACCTGAAAAGCTGAGCCTGAGCAAAGCCCCAGGCTGGGAAGATGATCCAAACAGAATTGTTCTAGTGAACCAGTTCCTAACAGCAAGAGAGCCCTGGATTCAGCCTCAACTCCCACACCAAACAAGAACCTGGGAGATTATGGATTAGATGGCTGAATACAAGATGGGAGACCTTTTCTAAGGTGTTTCAAGGCTGATGAAGCATTCTGCAGATAACTGAAAAGCAACATATGGTTTCCTAATCTGAACTGCAAGTAGTAAAAGCAATGGATGAAAAATCATGAGGGCAAGCTGCACAATGCAGCCAAGAAGCTGAAGCACCTTTGGATTTTGGAGAGTGAGCAAAACTATATGAAATAACAGCAGCAACTGAGCTGAAATAGCTATCACAGCTAATCACATCCCTTCTTCTTCCCTAATAATTTACAGCTGAATAGAAGACTCTGTGGAAGTATTGGATAAGCAAGTATTTTGTGCAGTGCCCACTGTTAACAACTGCCTGGGAGTGATTAGTTATGTGTGAGTGCCAAAGAATTTGACATGATGGATTAGAAAGTAAAACCAAATTCTGCTCTCAAGGAAATCACCAGAAATGTGAAGGAATGTATTAGATTTCAATAGGGCAACTGTGCATTTACATTATTTTTTCACAGGCATCAACCTTTGACATTTAGTCCTTTTAGAAGAGCTCAAGGTAAGGAAACGAGGTGGAGGAATCAACTGGACTCATAAATCATAAACAAATGAAAGAGCAGAAATGGTCAGGTCCTGCTATCCAAGATCTTTTATGTTTGTTGGAAGAATCTTCCCCCATCAATCCCAGCTTCTACTTATTTGGAGATCCTGATATTCATCCAAAGCCTAGTTTAGCTATCAAAAAATGAGCTTCAAATTAGCCCTTTTTAAGTGCTTGCTTTATTTTTGTCCCAGTAGCTTTCATGGTATTTTCACTTCCTTCAGCTTTTCAGATTTCAAACTTAAATAGGCATAAAATCTCTGCTCTGATGGAGCCAATGGCAAAATTCCCACTTATTTGGATCATCCCATAATTTCCTGCTATATATTTCACCCAGGCTTTACTGCAATCAAAGCTTCTTTGTTGCTTCAGTTAACAGCAGGCTGTTTCCAGATTCTGGCATTCCTAATAGGAAGATAAAGAGCTACAAAACAGGAGTAATACTGGAAAGGAAAGTTCTGCTTGAGCAGAAGAAGTCTCTTTGACTGGAGGCTTAAGAGAAGAAACAGTGATATAGGTGCAAGACTGGAATGTTTACAGCCTTACAACAATAATTCAGGTGCACATTACCCACACTGCAGTCTGCTTAGAAAGATCTCAACAGAAAGGAATTGCCATCATCTCACTCTGTGGATGCAGCCATGTATGTGCAGACACTCCAGATTATGATAAAAGATGAAAGAGTTGGAAAAAGGGCATAAAATATTTAATAATAAGAATAATAAACACAGAAAACACTCTCCATTTGATGGCACTTTCCCATAATATGGAGAAATAAGCAACAGGGTAGCTGAGGAAAGGTGGATACAGGGAAACACAACTCAGACTGCAAGAGAGTGGTGAGGTGAAGATATCTCACCAACAGTTCACCCTTACATCCAATGCATTCAGAGAAAAAAATGCCAGATTTCAGCAAGAGCAGCATGAAGAGTATACCAAACAGGCACTGCCCAACCTGGAGTGAGCAACAGAACTAAGGAGCAGAGGATGCCTAGGGTTGTAAAGTGGCAGGTTTTGAGGAGGAACTTCCTAGTTGTGGCTAGGCTTCACAAGCGAAGCTCCAGGGAGGGCTCCATCCATGCTCCTCCTCAGCGCCTTTTCCAAGCATGCTGATAAAAAGAGGATAGCAGATAGCACCCTCGAGCCTGAGCTATGGATTTTTTATAGGTGAGACACAGCATGCGCAGAGCTGGACCCACCCTTTAGTCCTAAGGTTCATCTGCCAGGGCCTAGCAAGCTTGGACACTGGCAGCGAGGTCCTTAGGACAGAGGTTTAACCTCTTAGATGCCCTTCCAGGGCTAAACGAGCTCCATCTGCCTGGGTTTGGAATCAGAGTTGTCCTTCTCCTAGGATGACTGCCAGAAGGCTAATGAGCTCATCCTACCCACACAAGGATTCTAGGAACATGGGTATCACTCCCCACACTTTCCCGGGGGCAATGAGTTTAATGCTCCCTCTGCTGTCAGCACAGTTATGGCACCAGGGGCCACAGGAGACCACAAGTGACTTTCCAACTGTGCCTGACTTCCTAGTATTTAAGGAGTAAAGTGCACCAAGTGATAGGAAGGTGAAGAGTATGTATTACCCACTCCTGAAACAGCAGATGCACACTTGACCTAGGGAAAATTGGACAAAGGTTGTGATTGAGAGCCCTAGCCCAACTCTCAGGTTGTTCATGGGGTAGCAGAGCCCTCATCCAATAAGCTTGTAGCAAAGCAATGAGTAAGTCCTGTAACAACACAACATCACCTGAATTCTGTAGCTCATGTCTAGACACCACTGCCTACATTCCACATAATCAAATAATTCTTAATAAGAAGTTGTCCAAATAATGGAACCAGTTCTAGCACCTAAATTCAGATAAAACAATCACTGACTCCTCAAGTCACCTCTTGATTTCCTTTAGAATAAGGCACAACCCAACTGCACAAGGCTGGCAGGGTCCAGTCTGATCTGGTTTCAATTACTTGTTTAAAGTCAAGCATATCCTCAGGACCAAAGTACATTTTAATAAATCTATTCCCTTAAATGTCTCATGGTAATCTACTTAAGCATTATTTTCTAGAAGGTTTAAGATTCCTTTAAGCTGAATTACACGTGGAAAGTTACATTAATGTGTCTTCACATAAACTGGAAGTTTATTGTTATATTATTATAGAAAAACCATAAAAAGATTTGTCTGAAGCTATTGGCTATTGTGCTACACATCTGGTGGAATGTTAGTTATTACAATAACTCCTTCAGCTCTCTCAAATGAAGCCCAAGGCTAAAAATGAAAATAAGTAATATGATAATACTGTAAAAAGATGTTATGGAATCATACAGAATGACTGAGCCAAATCCAGCTGTCAAGGGAAAAAATCCTGGCTGACTTTTAAAAATAGCATTAAGTTAGGCAGGAAAAAAGGTCAGAAACCTCATGACCAAGCCACAGCCTCAGCCAAATCCGGGGTGCTGCTGTAGCATGCTGGCAAGATGAGCAGTGCTGGAGCCAACTGCAGAAGGATCCTTGGCTAGTCTTGAGATTGACACTGTTGTTTCTATTCCCAGAGCTAATTAAAGGCTTCCCAGAAATATTGGCTAAGTTTAATTTTATGCTGGTCACAGATCAGGCTTGGGGACAGCAGGAGCAAGAAGAAGAGATAGTAAGGAGCCAACAGGAATCGAAGGAGGTGAAGATGGGCAGGAGCAGCTGAGAAGTGGGAAGTGTCAGGAGGCTGTGAGTAAACAGAGGCTGTGCGTAGGCAATGGGCTTATGGAGAGAGCAGCAGTGCTGAGGCTGCTCAGCTAGTCAGGCAAAATTCAGACCAGATTCTGGGCTGAGAGGTGGGTATAGAAGGTTTGAGGGAAGGGATCATGAAATCTCGCTGATTCTGTGGTTTTCCTGGAGAAGGTGAAAGGGATAAGGAAGATTGGGAGAAGCCAGTGAGATTTGAAGTAGATGGAGGGGCGGGGGATGTAGATAACGAAAGGCATTGAGGAGAAAAGGATGGGTGCTAAAGGCTGGGAAGAAAACCATGAAGAGTCACAAGCATTTCAGGAAGGCTGGAGAGTGAGCATGGGGAGGACATGCCTATCCCATTTGCTCTTTCTCTCCATCCTCCCATTCTCTTCCCTCAGCATCCCTCCAATGTAGCAACAGCTCTTCCCACTGCCCAGGAACCACAGCCAGAGGCAGTCACACAGATTTAAGCCTGCAACAGCTGATCCTCATCTCCTCAAGCAAAGGCATAGTATGCAGCCTGTCATCCCTCCATCTGCTGCCTTAATCTCTTGTAACCTCTCTTGGAGGCAACATCCATTTTCTGATGGAAATGAAATGTAGACAGGACCATACCAGTTGCCTAAAAAAAGGTGGCATAACTGGAAGCAGTCTTGAGGGCTTTTACTTCTGCAAGTGGACCAGACTGGTTCCAGCAACCAATGTCTGTATTTATATTTATTGCTCTCTAAATCCAGAGCATATTTACCAGGAGAGCTAACAGAGCAATATTTCTTCTTCTCTCAGCACTGACTGCTGCAGAGTCTGGGTCCTGTGGCAGAGCAGTGTCATGCTACACAGCTTTCCTCACCCTCATCTGAACCAACATTGCTGCTACATCCAACCCCCAGTCTGCCTCCTCTGGGAAAGTAATGTCTACAATATATTTGGGGTTATGGCAAGGGATGAACCAAAAATAGTTCATAGAGACAAAATTCTTCCTATATATTAATCTTGTTGTTTTATCTCAATCTGTATCATGTACCTGAACATCCATCTCCTCCAGATGTTTGATTTTCCGTACTGGTGGGATATTGCATCTGTATCTAATAATGTCACTGATAATTGTTGTTTATGAAAGAGATTTTCCTTTTTCTGGATCAAGATTATCAATATGCCACATACTAATTTGATTAATAATGTTAGGTAGAGGAAATAAAATTGATAGTCTTATTCTGGAAACTGCTGAATGAACAACTCATCAGTTAGAAAGCACACTTCAGAAATGTGCTCTGTCTAGTCTAGACTTATCTCCCCCTCAAAAATCAGGAAAAGTGGTTAGGAATAAAGAAGCTAAGCAGAAACATCTGCCTTTAATATTCCATTTTGACGTCAGTGACTCTTTATTGGCCTCCCAAAATAGCCTAAGGTTTTGTGAAACAAGCAGCAAACAAAACATGCTCTTGGCTATTTTTTTTTTTTGAAGATTTTTCCACTGATGATAAAAGTAGAAATCATCACTACTTCATTTTTTAAAATGTGCTTTTACTGCACTCACAGCAAAACTCAGGCCAATGCATGACCTCAGAGGTTATCCTGTTACACAGAATCTGAATGTTGCTTGCAACTTTCAGTAAACTTACTTACAGCACTTTGGCTCTTCAGCTGCATCCAGTGAAGAACTGGCAGCACCTAGCTCCTCTATCAACAGGTAAAATCCTTCTACAAGTGGAGATACAGCTTTGTAAAGTATGTGGAGGGGTATTTTGTGAAGAAAGAAGTGAAAGCCAGCAATGCTGCCATTGGGAAATTCCTAGGGAGCAAGCAAGGCAGTCCTGCAGCCTTGGCAGCACTTCCGCTTGAATTTGGTCTTCAGAACAAATTGCACAAGGCAAAATGTGATCCAAAGCCTTCCTACCACTCCAGTACCCAAAGCTGCACACCCACTGAAGAAGACTCTCACATCATACAGCTGGGACTCCAAGTTGGCTCCAGAATAGGCTGGCACAAGCTGCCAGTATGGACTTCAGACAGAAAAGCCACAAGCAGGCCAAAACCTGTGGTTGTGCAGATCCAGCCAGGCCAACTGCCTCTGCAAGCTGCATACCACTCCTGTGACTAACAGGCTGGAGCTGGGGCAGAAGAGGAGGACTACATGGTTAGTATTTCCTTCAGAATTTCTCTAACACCTCTGCAAAAGAATGTGTTTGTTCATCAGTTAGCTAGGATTAATTTCACACAGCAGTAAGGTTTGTCTTGTTTCAGGGAAATATAAGGTTTCTGACAGAAAGAAGCCACTCTGATGATGCTTTTCACTTCTGGGTAAACATTTCATTTTGAAAACGTCTTCATGTCATTTTGAGCTCATTTTTAATGGATTCAGAGAAATTCCCCCTCCCCCCACACACACAGAGCAGAAAGCAGAATACATTTTTGCAAGCCACAACACAATGTTTAATGACATTCCAAGCCTGTGCACTTCTAGGAGTGATGATGTGGCAACAATAGCCCTGCAACAACTGGAAGTGATGTGAAGAAATGTAAGTGCTCTCTAAACAAAACCCCTTTGATCCACTTCCCCTTGGACACAAGTGTGATGTTGTTGTTCTCCTTGGGAATTATGAAATCACTTTCCAAAACTTAATTTTTCTGTAAGCATGGAAAGTGTATCTCTAAAACCAAGCAATGGAAACCTAGCTTGCAAAATACATGGATTTTTGTAACTCTCTCACTCTGCAAATACTAATGACTGTGGAAGGTCAATCAATTTGCCTTCTCAATCATTTGTGCTGTTGAGCATTCAGGGATCAGAGCTATGCTTCATCAGGGCCTTCTAATTTGGATGCTCAGCTTGAGAGATGCCAGTCACCTGCATCTGTCATGGCTTCAACACACACTGTGCCTCAGTTTCTCTGTCTTAACAACACTTGCAAGCAAGTATTTAACACCAAAAAAATGTGGTTTTCACTTTCAAAGACAAAAGACAAACAGACTCCTTCTTTTTTTTTTTCTCCCCTACGTTAGAGCTTCTCAGAGTTGAAGACACCTCTTTGCAGGGTGTGTGCTGAGCATGGGTTCAGAGCTCCCAGAACAGAGCTCTGCTTGAAATCAGATTTTCTGTCCGTGTTTACAGCTGCCATTCTAACACTGCTTGGATGTCAAACACAGCTATATAGAATCACTTCTGGCCTAGAACAGAAGACTCTACTAGGGACCCAAGAGGTTTTCTAATAAGTCTTCAACATTTCAACTGTGTCTGTGTCTGTCTCCAAGCAAAGCTCCCTCCCCAAACCTCTCAATTCATGATGTATTTGCCTCAGGAAGACAATGGTGGATGTCAGAGGCTTTGTTTGCCCTGTGGTTCCCATATTCAGAACCAAACCACACTGTCAGATGGAGCAGCAGGGAGTGGCAATAGGAAAGGGAAGATGTGCACTGAAACCAACCCTGTGAACCTCACAGTGGCCCATGAGGACACACAGAGTTACCAGGGTGTTCTCCTGCCAGCTTTGCACAGCCTTCAGTCTGTGTGCTCTGACTGAGACAAGGAGAAAAGCTAAACCCACCAGCTTTTGCAAAGAGCCTGGGATTGCTGCCCAGCAGCCCTTGTGAATAGGTGAAGGATAAAACAGGATCAAACCTGTAAGCAGTTGTGCCAGCCCTGCACTGACCATCCTCACCAAACACAGTGAGCACAAACTGCAGTTACAGTTGCTTTGATACTTGCAAGACCTTTTGTTCCAGGGCACTGGGTTTCCCACACTCCTCAAGCAGCCTGGAGCCTCACTCTACCTTGTCCCCAGCTCTCCCCTTGGCTTTTTGAGCAGTGCTAGCCCTGGCCATCCATTTCTTCTAAGTCCTTGGGCAACGAATTACATGAATGACCTTTCTTTCCTACAGTCTAATTTATCTGTTATTTACTGCCCCTTATCTAGTGCCTTCTCTATGAAAATCACACCATAAATACAGCTAGCCCAGATCTGCCAGCCAGTCTTCTGCTACTTTAATAACCCATCAGTACCTATTATAGATAGCATAACACATAATGAAATCCAATAGCACATTAAAATAATTGGCAACCATGCACACACCCTTATCTTTCACCTTCTTATACTGGAAACTTTCCCATTTCACACATCTTACACCTCCTGAGGCAAATGCTTCCCTTCTCCTAACTGGAGTGTTATTGCTTTGTCCAGAAAGAAATAGATGTATTTGTTTAAGGCCTACAAGGCCCATGAATCTCCTTTATCTCACTTAGTCTTTATCTCCCTCAGTCTTTCCTAATGAAAAACTTAATAATCATTGCCTTTCAGATGACCTAGAATGTGAAGTCAGGAACACATTACTTATTATATGACCCTGAAGATTAAAAACCCACCCTAGCTTAGGTTGCATTCTCCAGCTGGGAGTGTATATCCTTCTCTAATTCATTAAGAGTTAATTCCATATTTCAACATTTCCTATTGATGAAATCATTTATAATAATTCCCTATACAAACAGTTCAGTCAAACAATATAAATCCACTGCTTTGGAGTTTCTTCTTTCCTGAGGAACACTCTAAATCTTTTCTATCATCCATTACCTGGGTTAAAGTCATTTTTTTTCATGCAAATTCTTTTTCCAAGGAAGTGATGATCCTTTTGAACTGTCAGTCTGTTAGGTTTTGATCATTGCTGAGTATCCTGTGCAAGAGTTCAAATAGCTTAGCTCTCACAAAAGACAAGGGGAGCATGAATCAGGGCACCAATGTGCACATTGCACCACAAAGAACAGCATTTGTCCCTCTAAATTCCTTCAGATTTTTCAGATAAGAAAAGGCTGTAAGACAGTGATAGGGTGTGATGAAAGAAACTTTAAAAGAGATATGAAAAAGCAGGAGGAAATGCCCAAGAATCATTTCTGAGAATTAAGATGATTCCCTGAAGTGCTGTGCCAAGGTCTGTGATGATACAAGGATCAAAGGACAAATGGCTGAAGTAGTGAGAAGTGTCATTTTAGCAGCACTATACTAACATGCCTTTTTATCCTTGGAAAAAGAGCATCTGCAATTATCAACAGTGTGGGACAGGTAGACAGGAATATACACTCAGAGTGGGGTAGATAGCAAATCATTTTACAGACCCTGGCTTTATTTAGCTGAATCTGTAATTGGACAAACAAAGGAGCTTCTCCTGTTTAAAACAACAAAGAGTCTGATCATCTACTTGACTTAAAAAATTGTCTTTAGAGCATAAATGCATATATATATGTATAAGTTCCTACAAACAGACAGTCTAATTAAAACCAAGTTGGCATGCTGGTTTTCCTTCTGCAGGGCTTTATGTTCATTTCAAAAGAATCTGGATATGATTTTGTCTTCATTTCAAACATGACTAAAACCCACAAAACAATTCACTTGGTGTAGTTGCCTATAGCTACAGAAAAAAGACCCTTTTAGCTGCATATACCTATTACCAGATGCAGAGGTGACATGAGAACAGCTCCTTTCAGGTTCCCAAAATAGGAAAGAAGGAAGAAATCTGTATTTTTAAATCTCAGCAGGTTTGGGGATTTTTTTACAAGTATTTCTGGAGTCTCCTCATCCTACAAAGCTGAGCACAGCTCCTGATATTTTCCTGTCCTAACACTGATAATTTCATATCTAGAGGTCTCTAGTCTAGCTCTAAGCTTGATGGATTTTCTGTCTTCTAGCCCCAGAGATGGAAGTGCTGTGATTGTGGCAGGACTCTATCAGTTTTAGGAAAGTGTACTCCTAGACCTCCTGGTAAGGGAAAAGTCTGAAAACATTGCAAAAAAAGACTGAAAACTAGAATGTAAATAGACTTTAGGACTTCACTCTCTGTTTCTGCAGTAGTAATATCTTGCTCTATCTCCACACACTGTTGTTGTGCCACTACCTAAAACCTTATCCTATAATCTCTGCACCCAAGGATCCAGAAGAAGAGAGAAGGTGCTGCACAAACACAGAAAAAGCATTACATGAGGCAAAAAGAATTTCAGTCTGGGAATTAACTCTTCTTTTCCATGCTTTGTTTACTTTTGTTTTTTAGGTTGGGATTTTTGCAGACCATGCACTGTTTTTCTTACATGAATGTAGGTACCTAAGGCCTCTTCTCACTCAGGATACCTAGAAGCTACAATATACAATACATATTAAAGTTATTGGAGAAAATACTGAGGCAAATGTTTATACTTCACAAGCACTGGGAATAATTGGTGAAATATGCTTATTCTGCATGAGTGGCCAAGCACATAATTCTGATGCAATGCTGCTGAGAACTTGTAAACTGGTGTGGATTTTGCATTAGCAGTGAAAGATGGATTCATCCCCCAGGATGGAATAACAGAAGCTGAGACTTTGTTTTCTGCTGTGGTTAAATAATGTCTATTTTATACTATCCTTTAGTCTCACAGAGAAAAGAATGAGCAAGAAGAACTCCAAACCAAAAGATTTTAGGCTAGGCAGGACACTTATGCTTAGAATTTTGGTATGTGCTGTTCCAGGAATAAATATTTTTTTTTCTTTTTAGTAATGTTAAATCCTTAATTATAACATCTAGGAATTTCAAATCATGAAACTTAAAAGCTGGGCTTTGAAAACTCAGAGAAACTGAATCTTCTCAAACCTTGTCTGCCACCACAGATAACCCTTTCATTCCTTCTCTTTTTTAGGTAGTGCCTTCCATCATTAAACTAACCAATTTCTCACTGAACCATCTAAAGCACAACCTTGATGAGACCCAGTTAACCTGTACTCTCATCTGTTGCAGAGCAGAGGAAGAAAAGCTTTCTGGTATGCAAGTTCAAAGCAATGGACCTTTTACCAGATTTGAACAGTTGTCTTGGGAATGCACATTTATGAAAATTGATCCCCTGCCTTTGTCTGGGGGAACAATGTGCCTTTCTTCTCCACATTTGCCTCCTGTCTATTCTACTGACTCACAACTTCTGCAGAAAACTTTGGGTTTTAATTAATAGAGGATACCCTTGCAGCCACAAGGTTATAAGATGTCTCTGACAAACCTCTCTTTGGATACAGTCAAAGAGGAAGATATTTAGACTTCACATTCAATTGAAAGTTGAGGTCAGAGTTCAAAAGTGTAGTTTGCCCTTGTCATGTTCTATTTGGAATTGGAATAGTCCGAAAAAAACAAAAGGCAAGATGACATAGCCCCACCACTGCTAGTCTCCAGTCTGCTACAAAAGAGCAATAAGGGTAAAAGAAAGGACAGTTCTAAGGGTATTTATTGAGATATACTGTATATAAGCTCTGCATTCCAAAATACACAAAATAACTGGACTAAAAGAGTGTAGGTTTATAGAGCTGCTGACTATGACTGACTTAAAAACTGGTCTCTTAAGTGTATTCTTATTCTTCCTTAAACTACCTTTATAAAACCACAATAACTTCAATTCAGAATTAAGGGAAGATAGATTTTTAACTGTCCTTATACTAAATGTTGCTATATATGAAATTTTATTGCCATTGCCATTTTAATTTGTTTGATTATTCTCCAGGAGAAATTAATAACAACTTCACTGATTCCTGCCATTCTCCTGAATAAGACAATAGAACTGAGAAAAGAAGCAGATTATAAACACTGGCAAAACATGAAATGTTATAGGTTGATAGAGTTTTTCCAAATATTTGATTACACAAGTTTTGGTTAAAATATTAGCGCTCCCTTTCGGGGAGCACTCCCAAACCAGCTTCCTCTCTATAATGTACTGGCTGCATCCCACCTTTGTCTCTGAATAAAGTCAGAATAAAAGATGTTACAGAAAGCATCAGTAGCAGCTACAGAAGCCAAAAAAAGCAGCTGAGATAATACAAAATAGACAAACCTCAGTCCTTTTTATGTATTCTGACTATATATGGAAGCTTCTGTTTACACAAGTGCAAGACTCCTTCAACCATAAATATTTTTCTATAAAAATATAAGGAGTATATAGAAGCTGTAAGGATTTAGCATTCATTCATTTATTGTTCTTCATATAGTTATGCACCTTCAGAACTACTTTTGATTACACTTTTACCCAGAGCTCCTGTGGGTAAAATTTATTTTTTTTTCTAGCCTTGCCAACTTCGATTGAGAATTTTCCTAAATTCTGCATTTCTAGTCAGTCACAGAAGCTCCTTGTAACCTCTCCTTGTCTCACAGTTTGAAGTCTAAAGCCTGAAACATATTCCAGTCTGTGGTTTTGTTCATGCCTACATCTGTCTCAAGCCAACACACTGCACCCAGCACTTGACTGCCTTGCAAAGCACTAACCATGGACCTGTAGATCTCAGGCAGTCTCCAGTCTGTCTCTTCTCTGCACAGTGTTGCTATTCTCAGTTGATAACTTGACTAATTAGATTTCTTTGAGGAAAACTACCCAACCATAAGGGTCCCTTATGGGATCATCTTGCCACTTGACTGCCTTGCAAAGTACTAACCATGTATCTGCAGATCTCACCATGTCCATGTTCATAAAGGGAAGGATGGTGGGGAGAGGTACTACTTTTCAGTGAGCAGTTATCTTTGAAACAGGTAACAGATGAGGAAGTCAGGGGCACGTTATTTGGTTCTATTTCCTCTGTCTCAGTTGTGTCTGTGATGAGCTTAAGACCCAACCTGGCTAATTCCAGCAGTCAACTAGGAGGCAAGCGGCAAAGTTGGGAATATACCCAAGACTTGGTTCTCAGACTTACTTTTGTAGGGGTCACCAGTCCCTGCTCCAAACAGCATTTGCCTGGTTGGCATTGTTTGAGCAGCAAGAGATTCTTCTCGCTATGGTTTGCTGCACAACAAACAGGCTGTGGGTGGACATGGACAATGCAAAAGAAACCAGAAAAATGGTTCTGTTTTTCCTCCATTTTTCTTCATTAGATGTTTAATTATAACTGGCCTTCAGGGGAGATCTCAGCAGACAAGTACAGGCCAACTGACATTAATGTTGATACACAGCTAGGCCATGTAAGATGAAGACAGGAGAGTGTCTGAACCTACCCACAAAGCCACAGCATGTCTGTACTGTAATTCTCCCCATCCTGCCTTTGACACTGCTACGAGTCATGGAAATTATATTTAACTGTCCTAGGTACTTTACCTATGAAACTGCATCTTTGGTACCTATAAAAGATATCCTAAGACATGCTAATAAACTTGTCCAATTACTGTAAATATTCCTTCATGCTTAATCATTGGCTTTTCTCTCCTAGATTCTTTTAAAACAACTTTTAAATGCAAGTATTATTCTCAATACAGAGCACTTTCCAGGACTACTCCATGTTTCACTGCTTAGAAAATGACAAAATGCAAAAAGCTTTGGCTCTGCAAAACGAATTGTGACCTCTGTCTGATAACACACTCCAGTTCTTAAACTACATTGACTTTCAGCCATTCATAGGCTTTGTAATCTTCATTTCCCAGTGCTGTATTACTGAGCCTCTCCTCAAAAACCCCCCAAACAATCATAACATCTATAGTGTGATATGCTGCTGGCTTATGCTGAAAAAAACTCTGCTGACGAAAAGTCAGCCTCTCCCTAGACCAATCTGTGAGACAACTCATGATTTATTGGACAAATACAAGATTTTTAACATAAAGAACCCTGAAAAGCATTTGCTGTTTCTCTATTGTAATCAGATTCCAGGCAGTGATTCTGCTCAGAGGCATGTTGTGCTGTTAGTGTCAGGAAGACAGATGAAAACCTGAAGTTCATCACAACAGTCAGACACCACTGGAGAAAAATGTTGCTTTTCTGACATCAAAGAATCAATAAGCAGCACTTATGTTCTAAGTTCAGAGTGATCAAAGCAGACAGACAGCAATTGAATGTTTGTTTCCCTTCTTATAGCCTAGTTCTAATGTTGGTTGTTGGTTGGTTTGGGGAGGGGTTGCTCGACAAAGCAAGTTGGAGATACTTTCTCACAGCACACACTAACATTCTCAATCTGTTTTTCCTTTCTGGGGTCTGCGTAGACAAATTCCACAGCAACATCTGATGATAAGATCAGACAGCAGTAGCAGAGAGAGATGTTTAAATCATATTTACAATATGTCCCCTCTGGGCTAACCAAAAGCAATCTTTCTTAGAACAATGCATATTGGCAATTTTTTTTCTTGCTCCATTTAGAGGTAATTTTAGCTCTTTGGTGTCAGGCAAATACACAGGGCTTTACTCAGATAAAACTGCTAGCAAGCTATTGGGAGCTCTGCCAGGAGAAGAGAAAAAAGAAAAAGCCTCTTAAAAGGAGCTCAGCTTGAGAAAGGCTTCAGGATTTACTCTGCTGGGCATGAAATGGTGTATTTTTACATGTATATTTAAAAGACAATGAAAACGTGGTTTTAAAAGGAAAAAAAGAAAAAGGCATCAAAATTTACTTTAGACTCACCAAACTTTACATACATTTGCATGTAAAATGAAGCATTATTCAGCTCCCCTGCTTGGCAGCCTCAGAGGGACCTGCAGGGACCCTCAGCTGACCCCTCCCCATGCCCAAGGACCTTCCTCCCTCACCTTCCCTCTGGCAGGGTGGGGAAGCCAACATCCCAACCCAGACAGACCCTGCTTCTTCTAGTGGTGTGGCTGGGGGACAGGAACAGCTGCCCAAATCTCTACCCTCTCCTTAAAGAAGGGTTTAGTTCATAGGGGGAGGAGTCTACACACACTTGTTAACCCTTGGCTGACAAAAGGAAGTATTCTGGACACAAAACACCAAGCTCTTTGCTGCAAGGTAGAGCAGAAGTAGAGATTATTAACAGTATTGCAAATCAGCAACTGGATATGGGTGTAGACAATGAGACCATCTGCTGCTACATTTGATAGGCTTAGTGTAATCATATTATAAATGCTCTTGCTTTCTGGGATGTGCTGCCTGACCAAAGTTAGGCAAATCTTCTGCCTCAGAACTACTCTGTATCATTGCCAACTGGTGAGTTTCCTGTCCTGGAAAGTGAGTGACACTTTGCACTCTCAGAGGAAGGATATTGGACAAGGTGAGCCATAAAGCAATGGAAGAAATGAGTGCAGAAAAAGCTCCAAAGGAAGTAAGTGGAAATCTTTGCTGTGGAAGTAATGAGAAGAATTAGTGACCTTGTCTTGGAACAGCTCAACTCTGCAAATGCACACACTCCAAGCTGGAGAAAGTTCTTCACAAACTCTGTTAAACTGTCCTGAAACAATTGCCCAGCTCTGCCCAGGACCCACCAGAGCCAGGGAATCTCTGCATACAACACAATCACAGGTTCTTAAATATGCCACAGCTTGTGGGGATCTTCCTTGTCAGATAAAAGTGATATAAATATGAGATTATATTACCTAGTATTGTTACTGTGGTGCTATGGTCCTGTCTGTATACAGTGTCTTAAATCTTTGTAAGCTCTTTTCTTGTTTGGCTTTCACTGCTTTTAAGTGTCTTGGTAAATTTATAATCCCTTCTTTTTAGCTTCTTTTTCTATCTCTTTCCTTGAAGACCTGGCATTCAATGAATCAAAGAAGGGATATTTATACCCATACTGTGAGAATGTTTATAATGTACTGAAAATTCTGTCTGTGGTTTGGTCTTTGTATATTTCCAGAATAAATGACAGTTTTCCAAACCTCCTATATTACTGTTTGAGTCCACAGAGTCTCTATTTATGTAACTAAAATGCTTTTATTTAGACCTTTGCAACATGCCAAAATGAAAAACATTTTAATGAATGAATCAAAGTAGTGCAGCAAAGAAATCTGCAATGGATTATGATTTCAAAATAAAGATTTCTCTGAAAAGCCTCTAAGATACAAAGAATCTGTTTGTTTTACACAAAAGTAATGTTGTTATTTTTATGCCCATTGTTTTAATAACAGACCTTTGATCTGGAAAAGATTTTAGCATGAAACATGAATATGGTAATAGCCAAAGTTTCCATTTAGCTGCTGCTTTATGTTCCAAGAATATTGGGTTCCATTACATGTAGTATTTAATAATTTACATATGGGCTCCAGGCAACCTCCTGGAGGTCTGGATGCACACACTGCTTAAGTTTTCCAAAATTTTACTCAGGTGTATGGATTTTCAAACTTGAGAATATCAATAGCATCACTGAGGGTCTGATTGACTTTTCCCAATACCATGATCTAGTTTGAAGAACATGAAATTACAGGAGAGTGTTCCAATCAGTCATGCAGATATTAAGCACCCCATGACTTGCCCATATTTTATTTTCAGAGCTCCTTTACAGAGCTAAGAAGTCATTACAACACTCAAGTCTCTTGCATTAAATAAAGTCCTCTATAAAGTTTTGGAAACAAAGGAAACAGCTACTAATACTCCATTTCCTTAATACCCTTCTGAGGAATTTCCTTTTCTGAAATCCTGCAGAAATTATAGCTAAAATCTGTCATATTCTAATGCATTTTCCTCCTTAGGCTTACTTACAAGTCTAGGCACATAGGAATGAATGAGGCAACACCTCACCTTCCCACCCAAAAACATCACTGGGGGAAAAAAATGGAAGATTTTGTACATTTGTCTGGTACTTCCAGATGTCAAGCAGCCCTGTCTGACCACATATGGATCAGCTCTACCATGCACCTGTAACAAGTGCAGTTCCTCTGGGACTGCCAGGGTGTGATAGATGTCTGGGCAAATGGCTCCGGATGGATTTATCGAGCACGTGCAAATGGTCTCTGTAGCACACTGTAGATCATAAGTCTAACATTTACAGAAGCATCAATTCTGGTACATGCTCACTACCAAACTGAACCAGAGATGTTTCTGGGATTCTGCATCAGCTCCTGGGGTGTGAGTTAGGCAGGTCAGGGAGATGGTGGATGAGTTTTGAGAAGAGATTGATCACAGAGTAGTTAAAGATGTGTTGCTGGCAGCACTGAAGGTATACTAAGCATTCTGCTAGCAACCAAATTTGCTTTAAAGCAGTTGTATAAACACAGCTACATCAGGACCAGATAGCATCTGCCTTAGAGGGAGACTGATGTCAGATAGGATGGTACCCCAGGCTGATATTTATTCTTCATTAAGTGATGTTTCTGATAAGCTGAAGCCTTCAGCCTATCCCAAATGAAGTTATGTGTGCATTCCTTGAGCTTGCACACCTTGCCAGGATCCTTGAGGTGAAGGAATAAATCATACAAATGGTTCTATGCCTCTAACAACACCTCTTGAAAGGAAGCTGAACATAATACATTTCTAGTTAATCTTGATGGATGGGTTAGAAGTAAAGCATGCAAGAGAAAGCCAGCAAGAGCACTAGTAGTAGACATTTCCATTATCATTAAACACACCACCCTGCCCTTGAGAGCTGATTAACATCAACACCTCAGGAAAAATACTGGAATATCTCCAGCATCAGATGTGACCTTGCAGTACTGTGGACCATGGCAACTGCAGAAAGCAGTGAGTCCTCTGAACATGCTCTTTAATCTTCACCTAAGAGCCATTAGCTTTTTAGAGGGCTCCAAAATTAGGAAGCTACTTTCTTCTCTCCCACTACCCTCGCATTTAACATGTGAAAATAGTGGTGTATTTATATCCCAAAGAGAAGTGCAGTTTGCCACTGTGGATCAAGAGATCCATAAGTGCAGCACACTCTGGCCAGCACTCTGGGCAGAACCTGCCCATCCATCCTTTGAGTTCAGCAATTCAAACAAGGAGATCTGCACTAGGAACAGTGGTAGCTTAGCATAGCCCAAAGTAAACAATGTGATCAAAATCCACTTACTGATACTGGAATCTCCTTTTAGATATTATGTTCAAGAAGCTTAACCATACTGGAAACATAGCAAAGTTTATATTGCTACTGAAGAGAGAAGCCTTCTTCAGAGCACAGGACATGTTCATCTATTAAATATCTGGACTATTTCAGCACAGTTTCTTTTACATTTAAACTATCATTGTGTGGGGCACACGCTGTGACATGGATGCTGAAGCATGGCTGTGGCACCACACTCCTCATACTCCTCTTCCTCCTCCTCCTCCACGCTGCTGAACCCTCGTGGGCTCCACACTCAGCCAGGGCTTTGGCTGGAGCATCCAGCAGTATGGACATGGGACAGAATCACCCTTTACCAAGGACCTGGCATGGGGACCCAGGTCCAAGTACTGGTGAGCCATGGCCTGGCTGGGCTATGGCAGCACTCCCTGCTCAGGGAGGAAAACCATCTGGATTGCACAGTTCACAACTGGGGCAGGCATTCCAGGGCAGCCAGGCTCCCACTGACTTTCACTTTGTTTTCTTTAAAACAGACCCAGTTGCTGTCAGCTTCCCTACGACTTTCTCCTGCTTTAATTTATGTCCCATGCAAACTCTGCAAACATTTTCCACTGGAATAAGCCAGAGACAGAGCTTTTCCCCTGCAGCATCTGGGGAAAACTGATGAAGTTATGCAAAGAGGTTTGGATTCTTTCTAGTATGGACTTTTTTATTTTCTGGTTTAAAAACTAAAACCGTTGTTACTAAGCAACAAAGAAGGATAAAATTGGAAGCTTTTTGAAATTGCCACTGTATTTTTCAGATCTGTTAGGCTTATGGTATTAGACTTAGTTCAAAAGGAAATTAGCAGAACATATCTAATCATGGCTCAATAGTATATTAAATACCAGGATGCAAACTATCCTGAGTATATAGTTTAGCACACATCTGTGTCCACACACATTTGATCTTCTGGTGTGAGGAAAGTTCTCTAAGAATTTTCTAAGTTACTTCTCCAAACCAATTCTGTTCAGTGTCTTCCTATTTTTAAAAGGAATGTCCTTAAATAGCCCTGTAATTCTAGCTTTTCTCTAGCATTAGTAGCTTGAGAAGTGGGTGACAGCTTTGTGTGACTTTGAGTGGTCACAGCAGTATGCTATACATATTTGTCTCAGATTAAAGAAGGGGGAGGAAAAAAAGCCATATGACTATTTTAATGCAGTAAAGTGTCACATAGCCAACACAAAATGTAATAAAGTTCCACACATCATTTGATGTTCTTGCAACCATACAGTGTATTTCAACATTTACCCATAGCATGGGGTTTGCAAAGGGAGCATTTCTGAGCACCATGACTTTGTCCACTTTACCATAACTAGGTTTCACTTAACAGAACATTGATTTTTACTCAACCATTTAACTGACTCCTTTTAAGATAAACTGCATGGGGAGCTGGACCTGTGCACTACCACAGGCAGTCTTGATCCTAGTACTAGTGTTTCTTGCAAGCAATGTGCTTTAAAAGCACAGTACTTGGGCTTATTTCTTCAGTGGCTATAGCCTTGCTACGACTTCCTCTAAAGATACATTGTGGGGCTAAAGAAAATAATGCAATTAATTGTTTCTAAATATCCAGAACACAACCACATGCAGACCTCATCATCACTGAGTCCTTGCAGATGAAGTTGACCCTTGTGGCTGTTCCCCTCCTGACACAGCAGAGAGTAGAAATTATTTTCTTGGACACCCTGAAGGGAAACCAGGGTGACCAATCTTTTCTGTGTCACTGCTCTCTAGTGTCCTGATTTCAGTGAAGTAGCCAGAGGCTTCCACCAGCAGAGGAGGAATAGAATTCCTGCAGGGAACCCTGAGATGAGCAGGACACTGACTTTTCCATTTCTGGGCTGTTTGACAGTTTCTGGGGGTTTTCTGCTTCCAAATGGAGTTAAACAACAAAATTTAAGTGTTTTCTCCGAAAACACAAATAATGAAAATGGTTTGGTTTCAGATGTTATATTTCACTTTTTCTTCTTTAAAAAAAACCTGAATTTTCTAAACTGTCAACAGAGTTTGCCTTAAGAACAAGCAATCTTGTCCTAAATTTTAGTTTAAAATACCAACATATTTTATTTGGAAAAATACATTATTGAAACATTCTTTCTTTTTTTTCCCCAAGTGAAAGTCTATCAAATTGATTTTGGTCGAAACATCATTTCAGAAAGGAGAGAGAGGAATATCTTCCAGAAATAAATCCATTTTTCCACTAAGTCAAGTTCACATTAGGGTTTAACCCATGAACCTGTGCTGTCCCAGACACCTCCAGAGGAACTCTGAGTCCAGAACAGTGTCAAATGACTGAAAAAGTCCAGAAAGGTTTTTTTAAAAAATGATATTCCAAGGCAGTTTTTTAAGCATCAGAGAAGGAATTAATCAAAATGACTGGAAAACCAAATTGATCTTTTATGCTATTCCTAATTATTATGGTCACTAAACACCAGCTCAGAAACTTGCTACCAGACTCAACTGAAGGCACTGTCATTTGAAATATCAGGCTCACACCCAGCCACAATTTTCTGTCTTTCTTACCAGTAAATAAGGCAAATTCCATGATTTATTTAAAGATAAATCCCTGGATCTTGTCTCCATCCAATTTAAAACTCTTTCAATTAAGTTCTGTAGAATTCTACAACAAATCAGATTTAAGCATTATGGAAACGTGGCAAGCAGGACTCCAGGGATTCCTTTAGAGTTCTGTGATGAATAAGATATGTAATGTGAGCTTTGGTAAATCCCAAGTGAAGGTTTATGAGTTCAAATTGCAATGTTTCCAAGAATAGAAGGGAAGCAATGTCTGTAGGATGTAAGCAGACTAAATGACACAGTGAAAAACCACACAAATTTGGAGAACATAATTCATTTTTCATGTCATTAAGGAACTCCTTAAGAATCCCACAAAATCTTTTTCGAAATGGCTTGAGTGCCAGAAAACTTTTTGGTCTTTCTAACTGAATCAATTGGGCTACTAATAGAAGGAAAATTATTTGCCTTAGAAGATTTTGCTACTCCAAACACAGCTTCTTTGGCCAATGACACAACATTCAACCCAATTATCACTAACTCCCTGCCACATCACACACCACTCAGAAAGGGCTCCAGAGCTGTGTCCAGCACAAGACAGATGTGGACCTGTTGGAGCAGGTCCCAGGAGGCTACTAAAATGATGAGGGCTGCAACCCCTCTGCTGTGACTATAGGCTCTTAGGGTTGTTCAGCCTGGAGAAGAGAAGACTCCAGGGAGACTTTATTGCAGCCTTTAGTATTTAAAGGGGCTCTATAAGAAAGATGGGGATAAAATATTCAGTAGGGTCATCTCTTCTCTCTGGTGACCAGCAATAGGAGCTGAGGGAACAGCTGAAGCTGGGCCAGGGGAGGGTTAGGTTGGATATTACAGAAAGGTTCTTGACCCAGAGGGTGGTGGAGCACTGGAACAGGCTCCCCAAGGGACATAGTCATGGTGCCAAGCCTGACAGAATTCAACAAGTACAATGGTTCCCTCAGTCTCTGGTGGCAAGCATTTCACAGGACCAACCACTGGCAGACTTTTGCACTGATGCTGGAATAACATAATTTCAGAGGTGTGAACTGCTCCAACTCACTTTTCTTTAGCCTCCTGTCTGCCTCCTGCTTTTCATCCACTTAAAATGCATCAGCTAAGGCCAGCCCCCATCAAACTAATGCTATTGTTTCCTGGCAACCTTATTTTTTTTTTTCCATCAAAAAAATTAGTCATACAGGTTTCTTTCCTTAAGGCAAGTCAAGTCAGTTAATCATTAAGTAACTAATTGCTTAACTAGTTAGAGGAACTCTGATCCATCACCAGTCATCATTTGGTTGCCAGTTAATTCATGGTTAACAAGCAGTGAGAAGATATGGCCACCTGCTACCTGTGAGGCCAAGTAGCCCTGCATGGCTCCTTTGCAAAGTAATGGTAGAGGATGGGGCTGTGCTGCAGCATGCCTAGCCCTGGTCCTACTACCTCCTGCTAACAAGACAGCAGGATCTGCAATGTCCTGTAGCTTGCTCTCCACCACCCTGAAGGTATTTCCAGATGGGAGTCTGCCTGGAAGCAGAAGGGACTCTGCTGCTTTTGGAGAAGTCCTGGCACTGAAACCTTTCATAAGTGACAGCAAAGCTGCTGCAGACAAGGAAAGCAGAGCTATATGGGGTTGTAGGTCCCTCACATGGATGGTTTGGACTTCTGTAGATTTTGTGAGAGGCCTGCTGATGCTGGATAGAAGCCTGTTCTGGGCAAGGAAAGGCTTGTTGTTTACACAAGGATGCCAAACAGCTCCCTAAGGAAGGATCGAAGTGTAAACTCATTTATGTGAAATGGGAAAACTAACTGTGAACTCACATAGCTGCCACTGCCCTGTGGCAGTACAGAACAGTTTGTCTTCTTGTTTAGGCATCCCTCTGTCATCTGCAACCTGGAGCTTTTTCTCAGCTGTATGTTCACAATGACTACATTAAAAAGTCAAAAATGCAAACAACAAACTAAACTGAACTAAAATCAACCTTGAACATGAAATGCACAGTGACTGCTGCAGAATATGTTGTCCTTCTTAAAGCCTGGGGATATTCAAATATTGTCAGTAGCACAAAAAGATTCTTCTTTCCTTGGCTTGTGCACAGCAGGAGACAAATGAACTCTGACGTCTCATTTCAGCTCCCCACACAACAAAGACAACAAAGGTGCTCCATATGCCAGCTCAGGTTATTCATGCAAGGACTACTCAGTCTAGGGAGGACAAGGACACCTCTCTCAATGAACCCTAAGTCTGGTTTATATGAAGTCTGCTGTTTTCTGTCACAAGACTGCTGTTGTCAGAGACTAGTTTATTCTTGCTAGGATTAAGTAGATAGCAAGAATAACTTGCTGCAGTGGATGTTGCCAGCCAACTAAAGCAGATCATGGTCTGATACTGATAATGCAGATTCTACAGAATATTATTCAGATTCCTAGGCAATAAATCTTAGAATTAATGTCTGGGATATTGTTCCAATCCAACAGTATCTCTCAGACATTTATACAATAGTATATTTATACAATAGTATATTTATACAGCTAGTTTTATCTGGAGCAATGGTCTCTCTTGATTGATTTAAGGAACTCAAAAGTGGAGCCTTGGAGCCTGTTTATTATGGTTCATCTCTAATTAATCAGTACTGAAAACAAATAAGCAAGTCACACACAAAACAGCAAAATCAGAGCACAAATTGGTGGTTTTGAAGTCAGCAGTAATTCTTCTTCATAAAGATTTTGTATGAGCTTGCAGATACTACTTAGAGCCACTGATTCTACCCTGACCTCCCTTTTTAAGCACTGCATTACTGTTACAAGTTTGTAATTTTTCAGTCTCTATTTATTAACTCTGTGTTCTTCTTTCTCTTATGTATTCTTGTTTTACAAGCCTATATTTTTCCACTACAAAGTTTTTCTTATAACTTCTATACATGTATTCTTACTAATATAGAAACACCTCTGTGTATTACTATTTCCCAGGACCACCCAAGTCCTGCTCTAGAGGTACAGGACGCACCTGAGAGAGATTTAATCAAGCTCTATGTTTATTCATGTGCTAACTGTTTCTGAAAATATTAATGGCAGGTTTTAGTGCTAGTTCCTGACATTGGGTATTTCTGGGTGTAGAATGCAGGAGATACTAATAAAAGTGCTCTCTACACTACAATTTCTGCCTTGAATGGTTTCTGTCTACTAGGCCTACACTTTCTCAATAAGGTTAGGTATAATGTTGATAAATAGTTAAAGTACAAGACTAGACATGAGCAATTTGGGGCTTAACTGAGCTGTTCCACCCAACAGCTATATGATTCTGAAAAGTCATTTTAATCAATTTGTTCAAAAATCTGCTCTCTAATGAAAAGCTCAACTCTGAAATTGAAAGCTGTGAGGGCTAAAACACAAGACCTGCTGCTCTTTCTTAAAATACCTAATAAAAAAAATGCGTTTCTATATGTCTAATTCTTTTGGATTTCTTAGAAGAAAATATGTTTTGTATTATAGTTTTATCTGAAAAATTCAGACATCTCTCTGTTTTGAACAGGCCTGTCAGTTGTAGAAGGATCTCTTGTAGCTGGAAAGAAATGCCTGTGATGACTTGTCTTTTGATGTGTTCTGGACTATTGATGTCTTTTTCAACATGGTATTTTTTCATACTAAAAACTATTCAAGAAAATCTTCCAGTTCAAAGTCACAGAAAAAAAAGGCTGACTGTTGGTGAAGTAAATGCAAACTGCTTCATGAGACAGGTGACTTCATGACTGTAAATCCATATAAGCTAAATTCCTCATGCTGTAGACAGCTGGCATAGATCTCTCTTCTTTAGCACCCAGATACATTGAAAAATACTTTAGGTAATCTGTTTAAATATTATGTAGAATATTAAGAGCTTGATCCAAAGCCTATCAATGCCAGTAGAAAACCAAAGTGTCAGAGGCAATGTGTTTTCAATAGTTTGAATTGTAACACTAAAAGTACCTGATTTCCTTTGGAGACAACCCCAAAAGACCCTAAGAAACCAAATCCTTAAGAAGCACTCCAGAGCAGCAGTTTTTGGTGAAGGGGAACATGGAACACTTCTTTTCTTCTGAAAAAATCAGAGCAGTCACTTGATTCATATGTGGAAACACAACCTCCCCACTATGTCTAATGTCACAAAAATGCTAACTGCTCACAGGGGAAATATTAGCTCCATGCTAATAAACAGATGAGAAAGACCAGGAGAAACATTGCACAAGATCTGCAAGCACTTTGTGGGATATTTGGTTGGCACTTTTTGGGGCTGTTTGTGAGCATTTTCTGATATTTCTGAAGGCATGCTGGCAAAATAACAGTCAAGTAGAAGAGCCATATGAAAAAAAAAGCCAACAATAAATAATAATGAAAGAAGCTGATTTATCTCCCAGATAAATCAATGCTAAAGCAGAAATACACTGTGGATAACAGTATTTCTTGCTAGGGGAGCACAAGGCTAGGTTGTGTGTTATTTCCATAGTCAGTTCCCTTTGTTACTGCTCCCACCAAGTTGCCAGCTTCTGTTAGCAGATCAGAGAGTGTCCACACTGTTCAAGAAATCTGCCAGTCTCCTACCTTCCTCCATCTTGGCCTATCATTAATGTAATAAAGCCTTTGAGACTTCCCAAGAATTATTACATTGCTTTAACAAAAATAGCTTGGATTCTATTGTGCAGAACCAAGTGGTATTTCATAGAATCATAGAACAGTTCCAGCTGGAAGAGACCTTAAAGATCATCAGTGCAGCCTTTGTCCTAGCCCTAGCAACCTGCTAAATGATGCTCCCCAATGCAACATCTACCTGTCTCTTCAACCCCTCCAGGGATGGGGACTCAAGCACCTCCCCTGGGCAGCCTGTGCCAATGGCTCACAACCCTTGCAGCAAAGAAATTCTTCCTTATACTCACTAGAGTTGTAGTTGTCTCCTCAGATCTTAGCATGTGAGATATATTTCTTCTTCACAGCTTTTTTAAGTAGGATTATACACCCCTCTCCCCTTGTGGCCCAGTCTTCCAACCAAAGAGGAGAAGCAGCTTCCCCAGCACAGCACCTGCCTCCACAAATCTCCATTTTACTATTTTAAAGGAGGTTCACAACTTGAGCTACCTCTGCTCTGCTTATTCCCAGGCAGAATTGTTGCCCTCCTGTGCAGAAACCTCAGTGTTTGAGAACAGATAGTTTTTGTCCTTGTGATAGACTTGACTCCAGTGACCATGAACATCTGCAAAATGCCACCAACAGCGTGTAGACACAGTCTGAGCATGAACAGTCACCAGCCAAGGCCCCAGAAGGGTGTATATTCCAGTAAGAAGCCAACCCCTTGAGCAATATAAAAGGCCTGCCAAGGACAGCCAAGTAAAACCAGATGCAGGGGGTTGGAAAGATACAGAATGGTAGTCACAGTGGTAGGCAATGTGAGATGAGAAAATAAGGAGAGGACAAGGAAATGTGTGGAGAAATGACAGAAGAAACAAAAGAAGAGCAACTGGGAGAGAACTGACATGAGTATGAGAAAGCACACAAGCAGCAGGCTATACAGGAAAGTAAAGGCAAGCAGGCATCAGTGCAAAAAGGAGATAAATGGGATTTAGATGCGTATGCCCAAATCACTGCTAGCTGCAACACAGGTAATTCAGAAGTTGGGATCTGTTAGATAAGAATAAATGATCTCCAAATGTTTGGGAAAGATCAAGGTATGAATCATATTATTTGACTATAAAAAAATAAACCTATGACCTTACCAATATTGCCTACAGTTTTACCCTTACTTTTGCCATCCTATTTCAGTCTGTTTGTCTTCAATAAACTCCTGATAACTGCATATGTGCTAACTTGACACAGCAGAGGTCAATATTGTACTTTTATATAACTGAGGCTAATACTAAGGGAATGGCAAATGTACAACTTAAACAAATTTCAGCAACTTGAAAGAGCTCTGCATGCCTCCTGAAATAATTCCTAACACCAGCTTAGTACATTAACCTTTGCCTTTAGAATAGCTATACTCAGATAAATCATTTAACTCTACCATCAAGGCTGTTAGCTCTGGTTTTTTCCATTATTTTCTATCATGTTATTCAATGACTTAAATCAGTCACTAAAGCCAACTTCACCAAGCTTCAATAATCTATACAACAACTATTTAAACAATGATTTTTTCATGATTTCTCATCAGTCAACTCAGTTTTCTTTACAAAAGTTACTGAATTTCTCTTTACCTTGGTGGGGAGGAAGTCTATTTCCACAGTGGCTAATGAAAAAAGTAATGGACAGGGTAGAAGAAGCACTTCCCATCTACAATAGAAAGTTATTTGAGCAATAAATGTCAGCAAGGTCCTTGCAGCAAATTTTGGAATGTGCAGGATGCTGGGTGCAGTCACAGCTGTAGCTTGCAAACAGTAAGGAGGTTTGGCATTGGCCTTAAGGAGCACAGGTGAGCTCTCCCCAGCTTTATGGCACGAGGTCTTTTAACAGAGCGCAGTTATTTTCACTGGCATATGGAAAAATCTTGCTGTCTAACGGAAAATGAACTAACAGAACATGAACAGGAGGTATGGGAGCAATCTCATAATGTCCTCATTGTTATAAAGCAATGTACAAACATACAGCCTAAGCCATTATACTGAAAACAATCATCTTCCTAAAATAGCCTGAAGCAGCTAACAGCTACAGAAAGGGATTTGTTACCAATCATAGAACACTTCATACTAGTTACTAGTCAGATCTTCTCCTGATATTTAGCAGGATTCTCTGCTTTGCAATTTGGGAGAAAGCCTTGATCCTAAATAAATTGCTAAGCTTTCAGCTTCCTAGTTTAGCTACATAGTGAAAAACATGAGCTGCAATGAAAGTGAGGGGAGAAGAGGAGTGATACCTGTGGAACTGCTATTCAGACCACTCCCAAAATTGTATTCCCATTGCAATGTCAATGGAAATTTTCAGAGAGGTGTAAACCTGGAGCAGTTCTGATTCATTCTGGAGCTAGCCCCACCAACATATCTTTTGGAAAAAATAGGAATATGGCATTTAAAGGATTCCTGCCCCTTCCAAATTCTTTTCCTGGAGGAAGGCTTGGTCTAAAGGAGGCACACAGAGGAGCTGGAACACTGACATGTTCAGTTGATGGACCTAAGCTCTTTTTATAACACATGACAGGCTGTGAATAGCTGTTAGTTATGTCACCCTACTTCAGGTCCTACAAGTGTACCTACTCGTTGATGCATACATCAAATTTAGGAACAAACTGTGTAGGACATTAACTAGTAAAAGTATGACAAACAGTGAGAAAGAGTGACCTTAAACAATGAAGTTTGTGACCTTGTGGGTGTCCCTGAAACCATTTAACCCAGATAGAAGCACAGCTCTCTGAGGACACAAACACATCACAGCTCCCACACAGGACCAACTTTGTTCTCCACAGAAATATATGCCAACTGCTCCCTCTGGAGCCTCCATTTGTTTCCTTCTCCTTCCCATATGACACCCACAACATTTCCTAGAACAGCAATCTCCATCCCCCTCATTATCAAAGCTGCCAGTCCTACTCACAGAGGTTATGTCCTGGAGAGGGAGAGTCAGCCATGCGCTGAGCGTGGAGCACACTCTTCCTTTCAGGCCTGACTCACTTGGCTAGCCATGCTGGTCTTCTGCTCCAAACCACCTGCTCTCCTCCAAAAGCTGAGCTTTCAGCCTCAACAGTAAGTCCTCCTAAAGCCCAAACAAATAAGAATCACTCTTCTTCATGCTCTTGCAAACTTGCCCTTTGTATTATTAGATCTACTTTTTCAGATAACACATTTTCCTTGCAGTTTTATGTGGCAACCTGGTTAACAAAATGTTTTCTTTTTCAAAACCAGTTATTTCAGAAATAAACAGCCTAAGTAGCTATTTTCAACATAATTTTTAAGAAAACAAATGTACAAAAAATTAACATTTTGCATTTGGAAACTATAGAAGAACTGGAGACAGCATTTCCGCATGATAATCTGTCTCTAACTTTTTACATTGACAACATATTTGGCATTTCAAGGAGTTTTCAGAAAACTCTGCTTTCTTTTCTTTTTCAATCAGATCTAGTATTTATATTAAAAACTGTTTTGCCAGGAGGCTTCTGTCACTGAAAAATGTAGCAGAGACTGCCAAAAGAAAAAGCTACCATTTTCCTTCATTCTAAAACCTTTGTCAAAACTCAGAAAAGATCTTAGAAACATCAACTGTACTTTTAAACTACATGTCTAAAATGTTAATGACATCTCAGGGCATACTTAATATTGCAAAATCACAGAGAAAGAAAGGAAAGAAAGGAAGGAAGAAGAAAGAAAGAAAGAGAGAAAGAAAGAAAGAAAGAAAGGATGGAGCTGGAAGCTGCCTCCATCAAGGCATTTGAAAAACAAAAATAAGGCTAAAACTGAAACAGTTATGAGAACCAAACAAAATGTTTTTCATTAGAGCAAGATATGAAAAAATATTTCAAGAGCTATGAATTTAGCATTTAACAGTATAATTGGATTTTGTGCAGTAGGACTGCACTTAAATTCTGTGGTGTTCAGAGCACAAATATAGATTCTAAAAGCTCCTGACACTCCACCTTACTGCACAATGAGAAAGTTACATTAAAGAGCCACAGTGGAGAGACCTTGGGGTTCTCTGTACCCACTCAGCCACAACTCCTAGAGGACTCAGCACATGCAAAGAGGAAGAGTCTTCATACCTTCAAGTGTGTTCCTTTTTTTAAAGAGAAAAAAAAACACAACAAAACCTCCTCATGGTTAAAAAAAAGGCAACTGTTGTCTCTTAAGAACAAAACTGAGTCTGTTTAATAGCTAGGCAGTACCTTTGTTCTTTTTCTGGACTGACTGGTCTCCAGAATACACACAACTCCCATCACTTGTACCATTCTCAATTAAGAGTAAATATTGATCCATATTAATGAGAAAAACAATGGCTTGACCTAGTGTAACCTTCTTAGCACATGACTTATTAATCCTCTGAGTAATTCAATGGGGACTAAATTCTTAAGATCTTTGATCATTAATACTAATTAAAACTTTAACTTGGATCAATAGGTTTCTACTGTGGCTTAATAGTTCCTTGATCTTAGCACTTCCCTGGCAAGAATGTCACTGGTTTAAGATCCCTGAAATACAAACATTCAGTTTTCAGGATGAGATCTCTAGTTGTGTGCACACTTCAGGATTTCTGATGTGACAGGCTCTCTACAGACATCTCTAGTTTCTGTTACACATAGAATCTGTGATCTTTCAAGCTTGTGATTTATCCACTGTCATTGCACATCTCTCTATAGGTTGGGACAAGCAGTTGTCACACACCAAGCAAAACAAGGATGTAAAATCCCCCCATTGTGAAATCTTTTCTTCACAAACTATATAACTTCTTTGAGCTCTTGTTCAGCTCCTTAACAGTATTAAATGAAGAATACACATACTAAAAAGCAGTTCTCAAAGTTCCCCATTCAAGTCCAGACCACAGAAAGACATTCTTGACCTGCATACCCAGTGTGATGCTTATCCTAGTCTGATCATACAAAGTTGATTTTTAAAAAGATTGAACTTCTTTTTATTAGAATATTTAAAATCACACACATGAATCACTATTAATTGTCTAACTCTTTCCAAGTGGCACATTCCACACACTCACCATATTTGCTTCTTTTCACCAGGCAAATGTTGTGTTGCAAAGATCTGTTACACCTCTGTATCCATGGCTCCATTTTATCCCAACCCCCTTCCCAACATGAAATAAGGAAATAAGTCTCCTTTTTAAAAACTTCTGGTTAAAAGCAGTATAAATTCCACAGAAAATCCAGAAGCATTGACATGAGCAGGCTTCCTTAAGCCACACCATTTTCCAAAACACCTTGACTATCCAAAAAACCTCTCCGTTAGGATCCAATTAAAAGTCATCAAGCTCAGATTCCTGTCTCTAAGAGCAATCAGTTGGGGACACTCATCTTGCAGAGAAGATGGCATGGTCTGTTTGCAGTGATTCTCTCCAAGCTTCTGGCAACCAGGAATTTAAAAGTTTCTAATGACATAGGTCATAGCAACATCTGGACTCATCATCCCAAGATGCTCTATGCCCTCCCTGAACCCACAGAGAGCTCTGGTTTTTACAACATCCTGCTGTAGCACTCATCAGGCAGAAAAGCGTTCTCCTAACCTTTGTTTTTTTCTATCTTGGGGCTCACCTGACCTAGGATTTAAGACGTTTTTTTTAATCCACAGACTGGGCTTTGAACTAAGACATATGTTTTAAAAAGGGATTTTTTTCCATAGTTTATGAAAATGTAAACAGTGTTGTAAATACACAAGCAGGGCAACTGCTTACTGAAGAAATAGTGGATGATCACAAAAGCCTCCTTGTCAAATACACCTTGTGCAAGTATTAAGAACTGTTTATTTTGGACACGGTACAAAAGCATCCTGAGATAAAGCAGTGTTGCTGATGTGGAAAAAAAGCCAGAGCATTCCACATAATTCACAATCATCCTGCCAGCATGAAAAGTCAGTTAATTTCCACTCCTGTTCTTGAAAACAGGGATGTTTTTCACATTTGAAGAGAAAAGAGTTAGACTTAAAGACTTTTCGGAAGTGCTTAGATGTGAGCACAGAGTCAAGGATAAATACAGCTTCACCTCTTGTTCCTGGGGCCAGACTGTCAATTAAGGGCAATCCAAAGGCTTTCAGACTTCTCAGCTAAATACAATCCCAAACACAGCTCCCCATGGAAAATGCCACATGTGCGAGTACTGATTGCTCTGCAGCATCCACGTGCATGGAAAATGGGGAAAAGCAGCTCAGCAGTTTGTGTTCATTGAGCACTCCCTCTTCTCTGAAGCATGGACTGACCTCCACTATTACTGAATTCATTCGACAAACTCCTACAGAATATGCCTCTAAATTACAGCTTGCATTTTATGTCCCACCCATTATCATTGAGTTAATTACAGTCTGGATTTAAACATTATCATTACTTACAATGTGTAAGATGTATGAAAGGGAATTAGGCATGTATAACGGCAGTTCTTTCTCTCTAAATTGTTGAAATAGGGGAGGAAAAGACAAAGAAATTACATAGTACAGAATGTGGTGTCTACATCATAATTTGATACTTAGTCACGTTTTTGGACTGCTGAGGAAACTCAAAGATGCAGCATTTGTGGCCATAGGACTGGATCCTGAATGCTTTCTGGGATGTAGCCTCCACTGAAACTTGGAATCTTTGTGTAGTTTCAGGCCAGCAGTGGTCAGGTCTGGACCTCAGTCTTGTACTCAAATCACAGACTTACTCATAAAAAGCAACTGCTCACCAAAATTGGCTCTAATATCAAGTGAAGAACAGCTCAGGAAAAGCAGAATTCAATTGCTAGCACTCAGCTAAAGACTTACTGAATTACAATGGGCACTGCTATTATCCTACATTTTACTAAGCCCAGTCTTAAAACATGGCTAATTCTCCCTTACCACAAAGAGGATTGTTCATAATAAAATGTATCATAAATAACTTCAGGGCTCTCAGATATTGTAGTGGTGAATTAATGTAACTATTCAGGCAAAGAGCACTCAAGACAGCTGACTGATCAAATTTCCTAAAAAGCCCCAGAAATAAGAGCATTATTTTAATATTTATCTCTATCCATATTAATATAGGAATGTGTATTTATAGCCAAAAGTCTTGTGGACTTTGCCTCTCAAGTATTCATAAATAAAATATAAACCTAACTAGGACTTGCGTTATGTGACGAGATGAAGAGAAAGAAGCCAGTTATGAAACAGGCTCAAATGCTGCCAGTCCATCAAATATGTGCCTGAAAACAGCTAGATTTTGGAGGCAGTGCAGTAGCTCTTAAGGAGCTCCAAAAAAATACATATGGAACATCTAGAAAGGATGCTTGTGCTATCTTGTACTTCCTGCTGAAATGTTTCTTTTGAAACAGAGACATTCGATTAGAATTTTTGATGAAGTTTGTTCTGTTAGTACATAATTCTTTTTAATATTGTCTCAGCCTTCTAGGTGTACATGGAACCCCCTGAAATCCTAGCTGGACTAACAAACCACTCTAGCCTTTTGCAAAATACTTAATATAAATGTCATATAAACCCTTATCATTATGAACTGTCTCTACTGTGGTTGATAAGGACTAGGCTCTACCATTAAAAGACTGACATTTTATTTGGTCCACATTCACCAGCTCTTCTGTCTAACTTCTATTAATGCAAACTTGTATTTCTACTAGCAGTAAAAGAAAGGATTAAGGCAAGTTGACTTGAATTTTAATGATGGGAGCTGCACAGATAGATAAAGAAAACCATGCAAAACATAGTACAAGAAAGGTCATAAAATGTCATAGAACACAGAATGTTTCAGATTTATAACTCTGTACAGAGCTTTAGTGCTTGGCAATGAACAGAATCTTGAGAAAATCTTGACATTTTAGACACATTTTGAATATACTGCACATGCTCTAACTGCACTGAACATATTTTGAATATGCCCAGGACTACTGTGAGTTTCAGTCTCCAAAAGGCTCCAGCTCATGAATTAAGTGCATGAGGAAGACCATGTGACATTGGACATGTCCTATTAACCTTAGGGTTTTTGTCAGAAGCAAATAAGGCAGAAGAATGACACAAAACCCCCAAAACCAGACTGAATGAAACCTGTTCCATAAACCTTAGTTTAGCAGACCCCTGAGAGCTATGTCTGTGCTACATCCCACAACGTGCAAGCTGACATGTCCTCACCCTTCTTATGACAGGATAGTGAAGTTAAATGACAGAGCTCTCATGGTTCAGTAATGGTCCCACCCCAGTACATTATGTCTAATGATGAGAGGACTGACTAAATAAAACTGACCTTCCTTAGCTGTGGCAATGTAATTCCAGTCCTGATGGCAATGAACTAGAAACCACATCTCTTTCCAATTTCAAACCTCAGCCTTTGAAAATAGCATTAGAGGCTCACGTCGAGAGGCTGCTTTTAAAACATTTTTTTCCAAGGGGGAACTGAAATGTGTCTCCAGTAGGGAAAGCTCCATTTGTCCTTTCTCCTGTGGATAAGAGCAGCAGGGAGAGGAGAACTTCAATCCTCTGTCAGCACTCCAAACTGTAGTCTCAAGGCAAGACTGCTGTGGCCTTCAAAAGTTTTAATTTATAAATGAATTATCTACTCCTGCATAAATGTCACATTAAAGTATATGGAAGGATTGAGCACACCATCTGCTAAACCCTGACTCCAAATGAAAATGTTATTCAAGTTCTTGCCTATATTTTCCATCCAAATATTTGTATAGTTTCAAATAGCTGAAGGAACCTGGTACTGACAACATTGTCGTTGCAATCAATAAAAGCTCTGCCTCTGGCTTCAACAGCAAGGGCCTCAAGCATCCTGCAGCAACTTTGAAATACTAAACCAAAACTGCTACAGCTATCCTTGAAGGAAGTCATGTATTTCTAGTTCTATTTACAACTAGCCTGAATGCATGAGGTGCTTTATAAACTCATGTCAAGAAGGTCATGAGATGGTGGTCACCCAGGGCACTAAATTTAAAGCACTTATCTTAAAACAACCTACTCAGAAATAGTTGCATTGATGGATTTCCCCATCAGATCAGGTCTGGTACAGCAGCTACTGAAATGCTCAAGTCACTCACTTATACTATGTGCATCCTCAGACTATGTAATCTGAAGTTTTATTTCAGATAAAATGTGTGTGGAAAAGCATAGGTACTATGACTAGCAACAGCTATCTGAGCTTTTGTGACAAACTGCAGAACAATGGTGTCCTACTGGTGAAGTGCACTGATAGTACAGGCAAGCCATAGAGAACCAGCAGAGCTGGTGGTCCCAGTGCTTGGAGGGAGGGAAGACAGGCAGAATTGGAGCAGGGGAAATGGTAAGAGAGACTAGTGAGAAGAGGAATCATGAAGAGACGAAATGAGGAAGAGGAGGAAGGTGGAAAAGCCAGTGAAGTACAAGAAGAAAGTATGGGAATCACTACTACAGATCAAATGGAATAATCAGAAAGTCAGTAATATACACGTAAATTAAAATTTATCACCATGGCCCTGGACTGTTCTTCAGATGGAGTTAACAGCAAACCTATATGCACAGTCTTGTATTACATCATGTTTTGGTTTGGTTTTCTTGTTTGTTTTGTTTGGCTTTTTTGTATTTTTACAGGGTAAAACCTGTAAAAAATTCCTTAGCTAGCTATATGAGCCTAAATACATGATGTACACTTTCTTCAGTAAGGTGAAGTATACAGCCAAAAGCAACCTTAAACTTTACAGCACACTAATAATTAGAATTAAATGAGCACTACAGATGGAATGCATATTTGAAAAGTGAAAACTCTTAACACTAAAAACTACTTGCCTGAGACTGAATCGGGAACAGAGTTGTGTAAGCACTGCTCTTACCTTCTAAAGGTCACTAACACACAAGTAATCATTCTAGACACTCAGAAAATCATTTTGTCATGATATAATAGGCACATACTAAAGGTCATTTGAAACTGAAGTGTCTAGTTGGGTTTCTACTTTGCCATAAAGCAAAAAACATTAAAAGAACAATTGAGCTGGTATGTGGCTTTAGTGCATGTGAGAATTCTGCTTCACTATCCACAAAGAACAACGCTGTTGTCTTTTATTGCTTTTTTTTCAGTACTTGAATATCTGCCTTGTAAGAGAAATGGTTTTTGCCTCATGCTATGTCTGGTGTTTCAGGTGTGGTCTAGCTAGCTTTTTACAGTGTATTCTGGAGAGCTTTTAAATCATCTCCAGGCAGAAGCAGATACCAAAAGTGGCAACCTCTCCTGATCTTCCTCACTGACATCCAAGTGGCATTAATGGGCTATGCAAACACAGAAAAAAGCATCCATTTTCTGTAAGGTTATGAGCCGCACTGGCTGACTCTTCTGCTCATCCTTTTCCTCACCGGGGGTGTAAGGATATCTCACCAAAGGACTGAACACTCAACCCAGTGTCCAAGCAGTCAGACCCTGGAGGGCAGATGCAGGCAGTGCCTTTCCAAAAGTCCTTGAGTTCTCCGTGTCCCCAGATTACGTGCCCCTACACTCCCTGTCCCGTTTGTTACCAACTGTTCGTTAAACGTGACAACAGTTAACCTCCTCCTTCCTCGCCTCATCTTACCTTGTCACACCTCGCCGCGACTCTGCCATCCTGCTTCTCTCCCCTCTGCCCACTTCCCACCCTCCCTCAGCCCCTCACCTCCCGCTCCTCTCCTCTCCTCTCACATCCCGCCTTTTTCGTGCCTGAGGAGCCTTGTCCTGGCCCCTAACTTCTCACTCCCCTCCTCTTCTCTCCCACAACCACAGAATCATTAAGGTTAGAAAAGACCTCTAAGATCATCAAGTCCAAACGTTAACCTAGCACCATCATACTACTAAACTACGTCCCCAAATGCCACATCTATATGTTTTTTTAACACCTCCAGGGATGGTGACTCCACAACTTCCCTGGGCAGACTGGGCCAACGCTCCAACTCTTTCTGTGAAGAATTCTTACCTAATACCCAATCTAAACCTCCCCTGGTGCAACTTGAGGCTCTTTCCTCTTGTCCTATCACTGGTAACCTGGGAGAAGAGACCAACTCCCCTCACACCCCGCCTGGCTCCTGCTCGAGTAGCCCTGCCCCGGCCCCTCACCTTCCCGCTCCCCTCCTCTCCCCTCACGTCCCGCCCGTCCCCAGCCCGGGAGCCCACGCCCTATCAGCCATCCACCCCTCAGGCACACCTCTCCCACCGCTCTAGCTCCCCGCCCCTCCCGGGCTCCATCCCGGGTCTCCCGGTTACCTGCCACGGCTCGGGGCGGGGGGACACATACACACATATCGGAGCCTACCCCTCCCCTCCCCGGAACAAAGGCACCCTTGTCCCTGGCGGAGCCGCCGGGGGGACCCACGGGGCGCCCCGGGTGGGCGGGGACGGGGCGGGACGGGGGACGGAGCTCGGCGGAGCTGTGCGCAGGCGGCCCCGGGGAGAGCAGCCCGCGGCAGCGGTGGGAGCTGGGCTGGGGCTGGGGTTCAGCGGGAACGGCGGGGAACAGGGCGACCGCGGCGGCTCCCCAGTACCGCGGCGGGCTGAGCTGAGCTGGGCTGAGGGCAGGAGCTCCTTCCCGGGTAGCTGGTCGATATTTATTTATTATTATTTTTTGCCTGTCCCGTCTCCGCACTTTGGTTACTTTTGGCTACTTTGATTTTTTTTTTCCTCCTTTTTCGCTTGTTTTTGGCAAAGCGGAAGGAGGATGGGGTTCGAACTGGATCGCTTTAGCGGGGACGTGGATCCCGACTTCAAATGCAATCTATGCAACAAAGTTCTGGAGGACCCGCTGACCACCCCCTGCGGCCACGTCTTCTGCGCCGGCTGCGTGCTGCCCTGGGTGGTGCAGCAGGGCAGCTGCCCTGTCAACTGCCAGCGCATCTCCACCAAGGAGCTCAACCATGTCCTGCCCCTCAAGAGCCTCATCCTCAAGCTGGACATCAAGTGTGACAACCACGCGCGGGGCTGCGAGGCGGTGGTACCGCTCCAGCACTTGGGCGAGCACGCCGAGACCTGCGACTTCTCGCCGGCCAAGTGCCGCAACCGCGGCTGCCGCCAGGTCCTCAACCTCCGCGACGTGGAAACGCACATGCGGGAGCGCTGCGAGGCGCGGCCCGCCGGCCTCTGCGAGCAGGGCTGCGGCTTGATGCTCACCCACGGCGAGCGCCGGGCCGGCGGACACGGCTGTCTGCGCGCCCTCCGCGCCCACGCCGCCGCGCTGCAGGCGCGCACGGCCGCGCTGGAGAAGGCACTGAAGAAGGAGGCGCTGCGCGCCGGCAAGAGGGAGCAGTCGCTGCTGTCGCGACTGGCGGCGGCGCAGCTGGAGCTGCAGGTGACGGCGCTGCGCTACCAGAAGCGCTTCACGCAGTACAGCGCTCGCCTCGACGCCCTAGCCCGCGCCCGCGCCGCTTCCCCCGGCAAGGTAAAGGCGGGAAGGGGAGAGGATGGGAGGGGGCCCGGCGGCGGCGGGCTTGTTACGGAGCAGTTTCCCTACTCCCAGATGCCCTTCAGCAGCGGTGTCGAGCCACGGGAAGGGCTCGGAGGGGGCAGCCGAGCCCCTCGGGAGGCGAGAGACACGTTCTCGCCTGTGTCTCGGAGGCCGGAGGGTCCCTACAGCAGCCTCAGCCCTCAGCGGGGTCTCCCCGCCCAGCTCTGGGCATTGCCTGTGGGCGGGAGTTGTCCTGAGGAGCCTTGGAAATATCTGAGCATTGGCTTTTAACAGACAAATGTACCAGTTTCCGTATATATGTCTTTTCAAACATGGCCATCATTGATATCTGGACCCCATATGGCCACGCAAACATCAAAATATCAAGGTATTACTATTTTTACTCTAAACAGCAAAATTGGAATTTCCAGGACTGGAAATGGTATTAAACCACCAGAAATCGACTCCCGGGAGTAACACAAAGCAGAGTGAGTTGGAAGAGGCTCTTGTGAGCCAATGCTTTCCAGACCCTTAGCTCACGTAGCATCCCAAAATACAGCTTCCTACAAAACGTAGTCTTTAGGATTAACTATTACACAACTTGGACACCTTGCCAACTTTTATGATCTGAAGCCATCATCTTTGTAACATCCATATCCAAATATAAGACATCTGCTGTGTACTTGCATTTTTTTTTTCCAGAGTCACACAAAGTTCTTTAAAAAGCTCAGTTTAGGAGGAAAAAAAGTAACTTGACTTCAGCTCCTCAGAGTCAGACCATATATAAAATTACCAGAAACACAAGCCAGAGTTACAACAATCCCGAAGTTTTAATTGGAGTGAGGCTCCCCAGTGAGAGAAGCCCTAGAAGCCAATTATCTTTTAAATGAAGATATTCAGAGTCCTCCCTGTGACCTGGAATGTGCCACCACAGGCACAGCACTATTAAAACTGTTCAAAACTGTCAGACATCTGTATTCACACCTTTAGTAATGTTGAGGCTCTAAAAGCTGTGTCAAGGAAACAGAACTTTGTGTTAGTCTCTTTTTTCTTTTTAGAAATCTGGAGCAAAACAACAACCCACTGTGTTTTGCTAATTCAGAAAGAGTATTTTAATACTAAATGTACTGTTTTAACTAAAGGCCATACTGGGTGTGATGCTGGTTAAAATCTTAGTAAAACTATTAAAATAAATCACATTATGTCAAGATTCAGGACAGTTCTGTCTCTTTCCTGCAGCTCTCTGTACTTCACAGGGGCCAGCTGCAGAGCTTTCTGCACCCCTAGCTGCCTCTGCTCCTTCTCACATTGCTGATGGGAGGAAAGTCCTCCATACAGCCCTGCTGTTGGAAATCATCTCCTTGAATCTCTCCTTCCTCATCTCTGACTTGATCCTAACAGCACAGGTTTATTCTCACGCTGTCCTTCCTTCATTTCTTCCTGTGGCAAGTGTTGACAATGTTGCTTTTGCATTGTTTAGCCCTTTGAAGAGCAGCCGGCTGCTATTGGCGTGAAAGTTGCTACTTCAGATGGTTGTAAACATACATGGTACAGAGTTCCCAGCAATATTTTTTATCAAATTGATGGAATTTACAGCTGGCTGAGACGACTGTGCTTGTTTTCAGCCCTGTTACAAAAGGCTGTTATACAGTTTTCTGAAGCAGTGCCTAATCTGAAGAAAGCTGAAAGGTGTCATGTCACCACAGACTTGTGGTCTAGCGGTCAATCAATTACATGTCTTTCACAGCATTTTGGGCAGCTCTCCAATACTAACAGCTTTAGTCTGCCCAGCTCCCAGAGAAGTACAATCAGGAAACTTGCATCTTTGTGCACTAGAGAGTTTTTTTAAAAGACCCATGGTAATCACCTCGTGCAGGGGATGCTTTACCAATTTTGAGCTGTGGCATGCTTCCAAGTTTTGACTCTGGGATTAAAGGTGCTAGCATAGAAGTGTGTAGTGCATGATGCAGATTGCAACACTCAGCAAGGCATAAGGATTAGGTGTCTGAACACACAGATTACATGTATGATAACATGGAATAACTGATTTCAGTTTCAGAAGCAATTGCATATTCAAAGCATGCAAAACCTTTGCTATCATTATTTAATTATGGTTGTTCTCCATGTATTTTAAGATGTAACTGTTCAGTTTATGTTAAAACACAAGTAGGCCTAGCACTAGCAAACTGGGTTCATAGGTTAGATGTGATGATTCCAAAACTTACTGTAGGATGTTCTGGCTCCTCAGTAGATGAAGAGAGGATCTTCTGACTTCCTTGCCTGATGGTTTCTTGTTGCTACATATGAAGGACCAATCTAGAATAAATCAGATTACATATGCTTTAGTCCAAACAGAAGAAATACCCATGTACAGTTGTTTAAATGCTTTTCAGAGAAGACAAACATAAAATATAGATTCCATACACATACTTTATCTGTAAACATCCAGCAATTCTCTAATTCCCTTACATGGGTACCTTAAGTGACTCCAGTTGTGTTTTCCATGTGTATTCTTTGTCATTGAGGGAGCATTTTAATCCTACTGTGTATTTAGTGGATGTCTGATCTCTGCTTATTCCAAAAGACAAATTTGAAGGTTTATTCAGAGAGTGACTATTTATTCCTTGGTAGGAAGAGGACAGGCTTATTGTGGACAAGCTTGAGGAGGGAGTGGTAGGGAAGGTGCTGTGTCTTACTCAAAATTAGTACTTCCTTTGATCAGACATGTCAGTCCTGAAACATCAAAGTCTAAATAATCACGACAAACCTCATGCTATTCAAACAGTGCTTAATCCTTGGTGAAACATACCACTGTTCACACCTATTGATAAGCTGATCTGGTCGTTCCTTATGTACACAGACGTCAAAGTCCTTTGGGAAGAAATGAGTGAGGGGGATCAGAAGCAGTTCATGGTGTTGGCTGCAGCCCACAGTGGAAGGCTTTCTGCTGTCCTGACAATCAAAGGCAGGGGTGGACTTCCAGTAAATGTCTCAGACATACAGAAATCAGTTTATCATCTGGCATTTAGGACCTCTGGTTTAATACCTCTGTGGAGGTGGTAACACAGGTTTTCATTCTATAAAAGCCAGATGAAGTCAAAGAATCGTTAAGGTTGGAAGAGAACTCTAAGATCATCAAGTCCAGCCATACCTATCACTAACATACCACTAAACTATATTCTTAAGTAGAACATCTATATGTTTCTTAAACACCTCCAGGGATGGTGACTTCACCACCTCCCTGGGCAGCCTGTTTCAAGACTTAACAACCCTTTCAGTAGAGAAATTCCTCCTTATAACCAACTCCCCTGATGCAAAGTTCTTTAAAACAAGGTGATTTGTTGGGTTTTTTTCTCAGACTGTCCCCAAGCAGGATCTGCTAGGCTGGTCCTGGCAGCCCTTTTCCTGGAAAGGAGCTGAAATGCCTCCTGTAACAAAGACAGACCTTAGCCACAGCACTACCAAAGAAAGGAGAGTCCTCCACTATCTAAAGGGAGAGGCAGTTGTTAGCTCCACACTACTCAGCTGGGAAGCTGAGTAATTTTAAGAATTAGGTTTAAGAGTTCTGTTCAGCTGTGGGAATACAACATGCCAGTAACCTTCAGGTCTGCTCTGAAGCAGATGATGGGGCAGGGCTGGATGCTGGCCACCACATTTCCACAGTTACCTCACTGTTCACTGGTTGTTTCACTGGAACACAAGACATGTTAGAGGGGGAAGAAAGGCAAAGCCCTGGAAAAATAATTTCTAGCATGGCTTCTTTATGAAGTTAAGAGGGTTCTTAAATTGTTAAGACTTGAGATGTGAATCTGCAAAAGTAACGAAGTGTTGAAGCAAGCCACTGCTGCCTCCCTGGTGCCAGGGCAGTTCTGAGATTAATGTTCTGCAGTGTCATGTGGGTTGTGCTCTGTAACACAGCTGCTGCTGTGGAGAAGATGGAGACTGTGTACAAATCCATCAGAACTAGCTCAAAAGTTTCCTTTAAACCCCTGTGGATGTTTTTCAGGAGTACCTACTAAAAATTGCATTATTTTTTTCCCCCCATAACTTTTGACTCTTTCAAACCCACCTGCTAGGTATAAAAGCATCAAATCATAGCCACATAAGGAAGCTTTAATGAAAACATTCAACTTTAATTACTGAAAGTGTCTTGAGAGCAATGTCGTAATTGTTTCTTGATTGTTCTAATTGATTTGCATTCTTAAAAAAGCATAACAGGGTAAGTAAACAGAGCTGCTAGCTTGTCCTTGTCGTTCAAATCCTGAGTCATCAGTCCCTGAAAATAGTCTCACAGGACAGGAAATTTATTCCTTGAAATCCTGCCTGAGGCCTGGATCTCAAGACTTGTAGGGAAGTAGCTTTTACTTCATTTTTCAGCCCTTTTCTGGGTACTTGATTCTCACTGATGCTGAGTATAGGCAAATTCAAATAAAATCAGTTGGAGTTTATTCATGTTTCTCTGTATCAGGTCCAACTCTATTTATTATTCAACCTGCAGGAAAGGTACTGACCACAAAGTGAGGCAAGAACTGTAAACCAGATTTTCAGGTGGAGTATTCTGGTGCAGCTCCCCTGCGACAGAGCTCCAAGCGTGCGGTCAGTGGAGCTTTGCCAGTGTACACTGGCAGGGAATTGGGCTTTGTTATCATCCTCAAATCTGTAGGAGTAATTCAGTAATCCAGGATTACTTTGACATTTTTTATGAGTTTAATAGACATTAATATTTGATTGACAACTTCAAATTGACATGTTAGAAGAAAAATGCACAAACTAAAAACATCTGCATCGAATTACAATGTAACTGGTGTAATTTCTGTCATTAATTGGTTATGAAAACCAGACTTGTAACATAACTTCCTCAAAATTTCTTGTGTTCATAACTTTTTCACCCTCTGCAGCAAACAAAGAAAAAGATATTGGAGGTAGCAAGATTCATGTATGTCTAGTAGATGCACAACATACTGATCCTCATCTGATTTCTAAAACACCAAACTTATTCAAATGGCTTTTTGTGGTGTTTTGCTATTCTCTGTTTAGTTTTGTAGTGTTGTGCTGTAAATAACAGCCACTTGACTGAAATTGAAGTAGTAAGTTGTGAGGATTTAGCTGTCTTTAAGCGTACATGCACTTATTTTGTGTTAATGAAAGTTAATAGACCTAAGTAGCATCACTGTGTCATAAAGAACTTTTTATGAGTTTTTATCTGTAGTTAGGAGCAAGCTGGGGTAAGAAGACAGTATAACAGCCCATGTTTACACTGCCCCCCAAATACTACAGGTCCATCCAGTCTTAGCTCTGTATTGTACATTTTGTTTTGTCCAATCAGAGGACTGTTCAATTTCCTATTTCAGGGAATTAACGTAATGATTTTCAACGATGGGAGATTTCTGTTTTTCTAGTGTTAAAATTCCAAAGAAACAATTGACTGGGGGCAGACACTGTGAATAGCAATAGGCATCCAAGGCCTTTTGCAGTATTTGTAGCTGTTTTGTTTAGTGCTGTTTTCTAAAACTCACCAGAGAATTTCTGTTGTATAAATGCTTCAAGCTGGATAGTGTTTAAAGCAATGTCATGTAGCTAGCAGGAGAAAGAAGCAACATAAAACTGCAGTCCTAGATTCAGTCACCCACAAGCACTGGAAAAAGTCAAGAATTTGACTACTGGAAACATGGAGTGTTTTACATAACACATCACATATGACTAGGTCAAGTAGTTGCAGGAACTAGTATTACGTATAAATCTTCTGTTGCTGTTAAGTGTCTCACTGTAGATCTCAATAAAAAGTACACATAAATCTTGGAGGGTGGCTTCAGCAGCAAAGCTCTGCTGGAGAACCTGTGGGGTGGCTGGAGTGTGGAGCCTGGGAGCTGCTGTTGACTTTGCTCCTGCAAAGTTCTGCTAAACATTTATCTCTAATCTGCATGAGGGGGAAAAATAAGCAATCAAGCCAACAAACCTGGATAGAAGTGTTATCTATCCTCTGTCCCAATGCACAGAAATGCTTTGAATATGTTTCTCTGTTCTTTGTAGGGTGAAGAGACGAAAGCACTAACTCTCATCCTTCATCGTGACTCTGGCTCTCTTGGATTTAATATTATTGGTGGTCGACCATGCGTGGTATGTTAATTGTTAAAATATGTTTGCCCTTTCCAGTTGGGAAAAGCATGTAGGTCAACACTTAGAGGAAAAATGCTGCTGACAGGCATTTGGCTCTCTTGGGATTCTTTCAGAGCAGATCTTGCATTCAGATTTGTGTCGGATGTCTCTTAACTACACTGCCTTTTCTCTCACAATGTGTTATTCTTGCACATCGTCACAGCTAGCAACACTAATGTTGGTGCAGTGGCACTTCCAAAATGGTGGTGGTGTCTCTTTCTCAGCCCATACTGCTTTGAAGATCTTGCATGAATTCAGGACCCACAGCTTTAGGCCCTTTACAGTCCATTAAGAAAACATTATTTACTCTCCTTTCCACCAGAGATTAAGCAGCTCTGTGTGCAGGTGAAGAGATGTAACTGAAACAACCTACTTTTGAATTCTATGATTTCAGCAGATGTTTCCTGTACCATACACTCACTAAAGTATTTCTTCTGGATGCTTGTTGGCTGAAGCTGCTGCATATGACTTTAATTAGATCAAGGAATGGATTATACCTTGTCCTAGTAATTTAGAAAGTATTCAGAACTACTTCTTTGCTGCTCAGAAGTCTGACATTAATCACAATTTATTCCTAGTAAATTCACTTGAAAGTTATTCTTGCTTTATAGAGTTTTTCAATTATCTGAGACATTGTTCTGTGCTGGTAGAAGCTAGTGACACAAAAGACAGGAATATGGGAATACTTTGTTAGGTATAGGTTGTTTTTCTTGGGTTTATTTTTAAGCCTCTAGAGAAAGAGCTGTGCAACTAAAAATAAAAATGCACTGTTTTCTTATGTTTGATGTGCAAGCAGGCTGCCGTCTCTCTGGATTTTACATTAAGAATAATTGTAATGACAATTACTACTGAGCTGGCCTAAATCAGAGGAAAATTATTATCATGCAACTATTGTACCTAATGGAATTCCATTCCTGGCTATTTAATCTTTCAAAATGGGAGTATCGGGTGTTCTCATTAGCAGAAATTCATTCCACAGTAAGACATCAATAAGGCTATTTCTTTCAAATTACATGCACTGTTGTGGCATGGACAAGTTTTAGCTGTGGGCAAATTAGAGTTATTTCAAGGTAGAATAATGTGTATTCTTTTTTCATCCTTAAAGGACAATCAAGATGATTCTTCTAGCGAAGGAATTTTTGTATCAAAAATAGTTGACACGGGGCCTGCTGCTAAGGAAGGAGGGCTACAAATTCATGACAGGATTATTGAGGTATGTGAATACACTATCCAGTGTCTTTTTATAGTGCAAGTTCCAGCTCAGGTCTTCAAATGGCATGATGTTTAGCGTGGGTTTAGGAGAAATGTACCGTGGTAAACACTGTCTAGAAGACATGCCGTTGAAATATGCTTGACTTGATTCAGTGCTGACCTTCATGGCTTTAGGTATAGTTCTTACCTAAATATAGAAACCAGATTATGGATGGTATGTGCATGTCCTGACTTTCTGAGGAGCTAGCATCTATCTGGTATGCAGTAGACGTTTCTTTTTAAAGCTATTGGAAATTTCTAAGTTATTTAGTTAGAACCATATGCGTATTATCTGTGGTGTAAAGCATGGTTTGATTTTTCTTGGTATTTAAGACCAACTTCTGAACAGTTAGAAGAAATTCTGCTCTGTGATTTCTGTATGGTTTATTATAAAACTAGTAACTCCTTTAATGTTGTTTGTAAATTCTTATATTACTCAGATTGCAGTCTGAATTTCTTCTCATTTTGCCAAAATCTTGACCTCAATAAAAAGTTCTTCCCATCAAAGAGATGGTTGCTTGAAACATTTCTTACAATTTGCAGTAAGCGTATTTCTTTTCTGAGGGAAGAGAGAGGGAAAAAGGTTTGTTTTCATGAAACAAAATGCAGCTGATGGTCAGTTCCCATTGTTTAGCATTTTACAGTTAAGAAAAAGTATTCTTCACTCTCATTTTTGTAGGCTGGAGAAACTTTGAGAGTCTATTGTTCAAAAAGATAAGTGTGGTGTTTGTTGCCAAGGATATCATGGAACAGGCAGTTTCTCTAAGTAATGGAATTCCATTGCTCTTATGTTTTGCAAATGAGCAATAAACAGCTGTTAAGGATTTTCTGTTGGCAGGGGACAATGTGTTTTTGCCCTTTTCTGTACTGTTATGGTAAATTGTATTCACTATTTAGTAAGGATATAAAATATTAATTAAGTTTCTTCATATGGGAAAGAATGGAGCCACAGTAGCAGAACTATAAAAAGATAAGAAGCTGAGCTGTGAAATGATCCAGAGTTGCTTAAGCTATATATATGATGTAACATAATTGCAGAAAGGTCTGGACAGTTTTGTGAGAGCTATGCAATTTTGTTTGAACTGCAGATTTTCCCATAAGCATGTACTTCCCCAGAGCAGATTTGCAAAGCTGACATCCGTTTCTGAAGTAGTGCATAGTCACATAAACCAAACAACTCTATGAAACCCAAAACTTTGGCAAATCAAATACCCCAAGGTTAGGAAATGTCCTAGTCTCACTGTGCAAGCCTGGTTCAGTCTCCTTGAGTGCAGGCACTGTGAGTCAGTCTGTAATCGCAGTCATAGAGCCTTTGTCTGTAGAAGTCACTCATGGCTCAGGGGACAAGGGCAGCTAACCTCCATGAGCTCTGCAGTGTCTGCTCTCTGTTGTAAGGGACCTCTCTCCTTAGTGCCTTTTTTTTTTCACTCCCTCCTTCCTGCTCCTTTTCTCCACAAGTTTAGCATTTGGCAAGGTTAGCACAGGCCAGGCTGAGCAATGGAATACTGTTGTGCTGACGCACACTACGAACCTGAGAAGAACACAGAGGAAGACAGGCTGGGTAAGCTTTCCTGCTGCACTTCTTGGCTGTGTTTCCTCCCTGAGGGGAGTCATGCCTGTGTGAGCAGTGTTTGTGCAGGGTCTTTTCCACAGTTCAAGTTACATTTTCATATAAGGGAAAACCCAGAATAAAGATGCTAGAGAGATTTGTTGTATTTATAGCACACTGAGGGTGGCAGGAACTCATGTGTTGACATAGGTTGACATTTCTTGTGCTGACCACAAACTTATTTTCATATTCACTCTTCTCACCTCTAAATATATGCAAAATGCTGATGAAAAATTAGCATTGTTTCCCAGTAGCTGATTTTGGGTGCCTGAATATCAGCATCTGAGTTTGGGTTAGGAGTGTCCTGTTGAAGCAATTCTCTGAATGGTGCCCAGCTAATGCAGTTTGATTCCTGTTGTACATTCAAAGTGAACAGCTGATTTAATGTAGTCCTGGTGATTTACTGAATTACTGTTAAGATGTTCCATAGCAAATTGCCATGTTAAAAACATGCTGAAACTATTGATTTTTATGCAGAGGAATTACTGTTCTCATAGATTTTGTTTTTGTCAGGGTAACAAAATGGTCCTAATTTCCTCTCTTAACAGAAGTTGGTTCAAGTCCCAGCCATGAATGCTTCTTCTGCGCAGCTGCTTGGCATTTCTTAAGACAAAATTGGATTTTCAGAGGTTTTATTTTTAAGCACATCGGCTCTGAAAGATTATAAATTAAATCTGACATTCTCTTCTCACTAACTAGAAAACTTGTCTGTTTCACTTTGGGACTGCTTACAAAGAAGGAGGCTTTTGAAACACTGACTGTTTGCCACCTAAAAAAGTTTTAAGCACAATTAGGGTACTGTGAAGGTAGCATAAACTGTCACAGCTCCACTGAAACCTCAAGGATTTATGCCACCTGGGACTTGCCTGGTGTTTCATGCTGCTCACAGGAAGGATCATTAGTTTAGGACTTGAGAACACGTCTTGGTGCATTTGATTGATTTTCCCCAAAGCACGCTCATTTGCTACAAATTACAGGCTGCTGTTCTATTGCCTGCATTTCTTCACAAATTACACATAAGAACAAGGAAACTTTTTAGTAAATCTTCTACCATGTATGTACAAAAACACAATTTACAATTTGCTGTGGATTCCCTGTTCACCCAGTAGTAAGTATGCTGTTTTGGCAGAGCCCTTTCAGCTCACATCAGGTGGCTTCCAGCAAAATTAATTTGGTAGCTATGTTAACAGTGCAGCCTCGACAAGTCAAATCAGCAGAGAGAAGCTACATCAGCCACACAGGAACAGTAAGGAAGTATGCTGTGGCAGGCACATGGCATACCTGCCCCTCCCAGTGCCACATATGTGCTAAAAAAGATCTGCTGCTGAGGCAAGGTTGGCTTTAAAATGGAGTGAATGAATAAAAGAAGAAACATTCCACATGGGCTACTGGTGTGTGCTGGGATCTAGTTTTTCCACAAGACTGAGTCTCCAGGCTGAAAGGGTTCAGTGTACTGCCAGTCTGGCTTCCTTGTCAGTACACAGTTGTCCCTGCCCTGTGCACCCTGTTCCACTTATCACTGCTCACAGACAGCTCACAGGAGACTGCCACAAATAATCAGTAAATAAAAATATTAACTGAACAGAGCCTTCAATTTCTCATTTTCTGGTAAGCACTTTCTTTTAAATTATGCCAGCTTTAGTAGGATAAAATTAAGCCTATATCTACTTGCAGGAAACTTAATGCAAGCACAAGCTGAACTCCACCAAGCATATAGGTTAAACAGAGTTTTTTCCTTGTCATGAATGGAAGAGTTCAGCTGCAAACAAGATTTACTGTGCAGCGACATACACTTAGGAATTAATTTTCTAGAAGAAAACATTTTCAGACAGTGACTTCAAATTGGCTGTTCCTGTTCCTGCCAGGACACGCAAGCACATTAGAGAGCAAACACAACGGGGCAGTGAGAGCAGCTAGAGCAGAGTCAGCTTTTTGGAGAGTCTATGCTCCTAGAAAACTTTCCAAGTCCTTTGTCCCTATCTCTTAGTGGTATCTTACAAAGTAGCATCGTGCCTGTGCCTAAAACATAGATCCCACAGCTTGGTCAGAAGGGAGTAATAACAACCTTAAGAGGAAAATGTAAATGAAAACAGACTGCCTCGGTTATCACTGCATCTTTTCCTCCCAAATTTATTTGCCTGATTTCATACCAGCAGTACAGTCTAAGCTGTGGCAGGGAGGTGGGGAAGCAGGGAGCTGAACCAGACAGCAAAAAGAGAACAAACCAAAGAGGTGCAACAGGATTTTTACACTTAACGTTGTACTAAGGTCCTTCCTATGAATGCAAAAGAAAAAAAAGTTGGATGGGATGAAAACATAAGTATTGCAAACAAAGAAAGCAATGTTATTTCTAGTATTACAGACTTGCAGTGTCTCCTTCTTCGCTGGTAAGTAGACTGCAGAGCTCAAGTTATACCTCTGCTAGCCCCTCTTTAATAGTCTACTGAAGCCTGGTATTACAACAATCTTTAATCATGTGCCCTGCTCCAAAAAGTTTTTTCCCTTTGGTGTGGTTTTTCACTTGTTTGGTAGCACAAGGAACAGGATTTGGAAAGGAAATGCAAACAGCTTTGATAATTTCCAGGCCTGTTGAGTCTCACATTAAGCAAAGGACTCAGTTGACTCATGTATTGCTTGATCACATAGTTCGTGAAATACCTCCTCCATTCTCCCTCAGCTGTGTTTACCATTTTCTGGTAAACCAATCCATGCTAATTATGCTGATCAAACAGCTATCAGTTGATGCCTAACTTGCCTTTTCCTAGGCTGTTCAGTGCTGAGGCAAATGGAGGTCATTCCTCCCTTCAAATAGCATGGTGGGAAGGTTGTCCTGTGTTGGAGGATAAGCCTCGTGTGTCACCTTGTGGCCTTGTCCTGGTTTGGGCTGGAGCAGAATTGATTCTGCTAAGGAGCAGTCATGAAGCTGCAGCATCAGCCCATGGCTGTGACACTTGTGATGAGGACAAAATACAAACCATTTGGAAAAATATAGATTTTGGGTTTATGAATTATTATTCTTTCAAAGAAGTAAAATAGAGCTGCTTCATATTCTCTGTAGCTAATCAGAGAGAAATGTGTCAGACTCCAATAAAATACTTCTTTTTGCAAGGATGCATATAGAGCATGTAACAATGGGACAATTTAATCTTCTTTTCACATGTGGTACAGTTCCTTGCATTTTAAATCATCTCCTGTTCAGTTTTCCAGATTGGAAGCCAAACCATGATGATTAACTGTTAGACTTTATTTTTAGACTTTTGAATGTGCCAAGTCTTTTTAGAGGAAAGCATACAGAATGTCCTATCAACTGTTTTCACACATTTTGTTTGTATCGTAATAATTGGGCAATCAGGCATAATCATCCTTAATTTAGTACATGTGCTGTACATTACCATGTCAATTGTACTAAAAGATAGGCATAAAGTAAGTGCAAATCAAGTGACAAAAAGAACGAGCTCAGACCACTGCTGTTCAAAGTGCACTTGAGTCAAATTTGCATAACTCTTCATTTGGAATGAAAAATGGAATTTGTTTAGCAAATGTGAAAAATACTGAATGTGTGAGAGTGACCAAAGTCTTCCTGAGGATCATAATCCTTCAGCTCAAAACTGGTTTATTCTGGTGGTGGGATTTTTTCTTCAGAACAAGAGCATGGCATGCAGCTTGCTTGCCACAAGTGGCTTGATCCTGCTTTCTCCACAACAGGATCTGTTGTCACACACAAAATATGGAAACTGAAATAAAATCCTGGAGTCAGCCCTAGTAAGAACTGTAATACAAAGTTACTTCTTATTAGTCGTACTTGTAGTTTTAAAGACAAATAATGTCTTAATTACTTAGAATCACAGAATCATTATGGTTGGAGAAGACCTCTGAGATCGAGTCCAGCTACCCATCCAACACTCTCATGCTCACCACTAAACCATTTCCTCAAGCACCACATCTACACATTTTTTGGTCCCTTACAGGCATGGTGATTCTACCACCTCCCTGGGCAGCCTGTGCCAATACCTGATAAGCCTCTTGGGATAGTAAACAAAACCTATTCCAATATTTGGTATGGGGTTTGGGGTCTTCAAGATTGCCAAATGTTAGTTTATGATAAGAAATGAAACATAGGAAATGAGTGCTCAAATAGAAGTTGATCAAGTTCTATATCCAGTTGTATAGCAATAATAGTGTTAGATTTGTGTTCTCTCCTACAAGTATCAGCTTTGGTGATCAAGCTTGGCTCAGCATCCAGGTTCATTTATGCACAAATTTTCAAAGACATGAGTCACAGGTGCTCAGTCTTCTAAAACCCCACAAAGGTGTTGGAAACTTTGAAATACCATCTTCAAGTTTAACAAATAAAGTAAAATCATGAAATGTTTCATAGGATCACCAAATGGCCAAGGTTGGAGAGGACTGCTTTGCTCACAGCAAGATCAACTAAAGCCTGTAACCTAGGGCCATGTTTCTTCCTTGAGTGAATAGAAGAACATACACATTATGCATGTGAACAGTCCTTTTGGGCCATGGAGTTGAGCAGGAATTTGAGCTGAAAACTAGTAGATATTTTATATATATATTTATATATATGTATGTGATTGATTGGATGGATATGAGAAAGAAACTAGCAATAGAAAGGAAGAGTGAAAATGTTTCCTGAATCATTGTGGGGGGGAATAGTTAAAAAAAGCCAACTAAACAACAACAAAAAAAGCAACTACCATACAGAGAAAAAAAAAAAAAAGGGAACTTTTTAGAGCTGTTTTTTCTTCTTCTCTCTCAGTTCAGCTCAGGAAGATTTAGTTTATTTCTTAAAAGGTCTGGCTTATAAAGCAGACCTTTTTCTGGCTCTGGCCAGCTCTCATAAAAATTAGCAGTAACTTCAGCAGCTGCCATACCACATGACTGCTTGGAATTGCATAACTTCTTTTTCCTCCTAAAGAAACACACAAAGAGATCATCTGATCTTCACCCTTGCAATGCTCTCTGAAGTGTATTTCTCTAACTTGATTTCCAAACAAAAATTTTTCTTCTTTCTTTTAACAATCTTCTCTTTTTTAAGACCAAAATCTGACTCTAAATAGTAACAGGCTCTAGACAGAACTTTTATGAGTTAAGGGAACAGGGTGGTATTTATCTTTGCTACTTCAAACTCTGTTACTGTTTATCAATAAGAAGCCATGTCATGGAAAAAAGATAATATTTAAGATTATCAGAGAAATATTTTGTTGCTGAAACTGTGGGGATTTTAGTTCAACTATTTCCAAGAGTGTGCTTTTGGATGGAGACACATTGTGCTTTGACAAAGAGAAGGTCATGGTGGGAAAGAAGAGACTCCTATGGCCATACCACATGTAAACTGAACACAGAGTGTTGGCTCTGATCAGGTCCCATTTAATTCCCTGGAAATCCCAGGGTATCTAACCTGATCTGCAAACACAGAGCAGTTGGAAGCTTAAATTATTCTCCCTGTGTGGCATGTGGAGATGCACCATTGTTTTCTGGCTAATTGTTTTTCCCTCTAGCAAGAAAGGAAATTTTTTCTTCCATAATACTGCTGATGCAGAGTGAGTACTACTTTGTGTAAGAGACAAAGGTGGGATTGAGCTGTAAGCAGATGGCATGCTGTTCTACATGAAGATGCAGTCAAACCTGTTGAATTAAATATGGCCAAGGGCATGGCTTTAAACCAGAGCCACCAGGAACCCTGCACAAACCAGCCTGGCTGTTGACCAGAGGGGCTGCTAGGGCAGGCACACCAGTGCAGTTAGCTTACATTTTTACAATTATTGCCTTTTATTACAGTTCTCAAACTTATAAGCACTTCTTTTCAAAAGAAGTGTTTGATGGCCTTACATAGATGTGTACTACATGTGGAAGTTCAGAATCATTTGCCAAACCTAAGAACAAATAACCCCTTTCTGTGTAGTGCTTTTTTCTGATGCAAATTTCTTGCAAAGAAAAAAAGTAATCTTTGTTTAAAGAGGAGACCCCACTGACTGCATATTTATTTGTGTCTCCCTTGTAGTCCATTTGGAATCAAGGCCAATATTGTAAATCTTCAAGAAATCTGACATCTGTAGTTAAGAAGAATTCTTAAGTCATACGATTTTCTTTGGGAAAAAAAAACGTGTAGAACAATTTAAAGCTTAGTTCTTCCTCAAGCTGAACAAATAAAAGCTAGGTAATGATAGCACCACAGAATATGAGCTGTTGCTAAAGCAGTGAGCACATTGGCACACAAGCAAGCCCTGGGAGCTGCTCTTCTTGGGGGCACCACCACTGGTTTGCACCACATTAGCTTCCCTTACTTCAGGCACTTCTCCTAACCACAAGCTTGCAATACAAATTGTATTGATGTCATTTTCACTTTTGCATTTTCCCTGTTTTCTCTGCTGGTAATCCTTCCCTGCTAGTTTGTCAAGAATCCCTAGCTCACATTTTGGAGTAAGTTTTGGCACCTTTTATGCTGTAGCCTGCAGAAAATCTGGCCCCTGACAGTCTGCCGTGACCAGCGGTGAGCGTCAAACCATTTGGAACATAATGCAATGAACTGTCTTCAGATGCACTTACAGTTAATAAGTGTCCTGCTAGCAACTCTTGTTTTAATTTTGGAGTTCACACAGCCAGTTCTCTGATTCCTTCCTGTATTTGAAGGAGCCAGTACATACCAATGCCTTTTTTTTTTAATATAACCTTTCATTGTTTTCCCTTCATTTTGGCCTCCCTCTTTCCTCTTAAAAGCTTTGTAAGCAAAGCTTCCTCTGCAGCAGGGGTATTACTGTTTGTACTAGAAACTTTTTTCTAGCAACTAGAACCTTTTCCTTCAATTTTAGCCAGTTTTATCTCCTGCTGCTAATTAAAATATTCTCTCTCAAGTTCACCAAAAAGCAAGTAGTTTGCCCATTCTGTGCAGAAGCCGTTTGCAAACTTGCAGAGCATCTGACTTTAGAAGCAAGTAATAAACACAGGAATGAGAAAGGGTGTCAGAAAGAGCAACAGATAATATATTAGCCTCTTGCCAGGACTAGCAAATCTCCAAGCTTTATAGACTATTAAAGGCTACTTTCCCTGGGCTGACGCTGTGTGTTTCAGTCAGTTTTCCCAGTTTGCCTTTCCCAGATGCTCTGCTGTGGTTCTTTGTTAGACACCCAAACTCATTAGATTAACGAGAAACATTTCAGTAATGTGTCTCAGGCAGAAATAGGGAGGAGTTAGGGCAATGAGGAGATGCTGTGAAGTTTCCTTTGGGCTGAAATTAATTTCATGCATAAGCTAAGGGAAAAGTATTTTGCCTGCCAGTTCTCCAGATTCGAGTGATGCACTGTTAGTCTCTTGTTTAGCCTCTGTGCTTGCTTTTGTATCCTGTGTTATAATTTGAATAGATTTATAGAACAAAGGAACCAAAACCCCTCAGTCAGAGCTAAGATGATACACTTGTCACTAACTCCATCCCTTTTATCCTGAATAATAACTTACCCTAAAAATAATTTGCTTTCCATTCGTTTATTCCATAGCTTGAGGTTCTGTTTAGCATGAACAAGGATTGCAGAGTCTGGCCTTTACTACTTGTTTGTGTCTGGTTACAACCATTTAATTCCCCTCCTTTAGAAAACCTTTGGAAAAAAAACAAACTCAAAACCAAGCCCAAAAGCTTTTAGCTGCTTAGAAAAGTGGTTTTCTGCATTTTCAGGAAGAAATGCAATTATCATGGCTGCTTAATTGAAGTGAGTTGTCAATGAAGCGATAAACCATGGTAGAATTTACTTATCCTTGTAGAAGAATGCAAATTAAGGCTATAAATGGAGGTCTTGGGAAAGGTCTTGACCGCTTCTTGCCACCAGACTGATAATCATGCTAAGTCATTCATATTCTCAGGCAATCAGATGATGTACAGCAGGGGAAAAAGGACTAGGGAAATAAGTATAGAAGTCAAACATGCTAAAAGAATAAATCTCTTTGTTTATATCCATCCTTGATGTAGTAATCAATGAGTTGTTTAATATCTGGTAGGGTAGAAATCTTGTCTAGCTAGTCAGCAGTGAAGATGTCACCAAGTGAGTTTATAGGAACTGATGGCTACATTTGTAACATCTTTTCTAATCCAGTGATAAAAAGTAAATATATAACTATACATTGTAACTCTTTCTGGAAGTTCCATGCAAGCCTGTGGTATGATCTGTAGATGATAAAGCAACCCCTAGTGAAAGTGGTGTCACCATGAGCTACTACAGGGGAGAAAAAGCCTGAACAAGTAAAACATATATGGTAATGCTTAAGTATGGAATTTGTTTTAGTAAAGCCAAATGGACTACTTATCTGCTTAAAGCTAAGTATATGCATTAGGATAAGAAAAACTGAGGTCTTAGGTGCTACTCAGGAGTGTCAGAGTCTGTAAGCATGTGAAAATAATCCACAAATGGCATATCCACTGATCTATGAAAGGCAAACTTTGCCTTTCCTTTGAGTATGTAAAACCTGAACTAGTTGTTGTAAACTGCTCACCTTTTGCTTTCTTCAGTTTGTAACTCACAGATTACTGCTGCTTTTATTCTACTGAATACAGAGTTTTTGACAGGAGCTAGTGAACTACAATGTATTCTGTGTTTGTTACAGATTGCTACATGTTTTCTTTTAAGGAAAATGAAATGCAATATTAGCTTCCTGTTTGAAAATGGAAACACACATTGGGGTTATTTTTCCTTTTCAGAGTATTCCCATTGTATTTGTTACAGTGCATTAATTTCCTACTCATTTTAAATTTCACTTTCTACCATTAATTGCAGAGTAGATAGAGGCTTGGAAGCTGCAATAATGACTTTAGCCTGAAACACATTGACTTCTACTACTCCTTGTGATTTGGAGACATATCATGCTTTGCGTTATTGTCAGGTGCCCAAGTTATTTAGAATTACTTTTCGTCTCTGAATGTAAATTTTTTGTTAGATCATGACACAAAAAATCTATTCTATAAAAGCTTATAGTTCAGCTCCACAGTTAATCTTTTTCTGCTTGGATGTATAAATTCAACAGATTCTAGATTGAGGTTAATTCTAAAGCTATGGTTTATCATCCTTGTTGTTCTGTCAGACATTAGTCTATCATTTAAAGAGCTTTTGGATTAAAGTATACTGCTAGATCAAAACATAACATCTTAAACATTAAAAGCACTAAGCATACCTCTGAATCACAAAAGGGCCTGATTTTTGGTTTGCTTTATCCTTTACAATGTCAGATAGAGGATTTCCTACTGTTGTTTGTGAAAAGAAAGCTGGGGCTGGAGTCAGAAAGAAAAGCATAAAACTGATTGCTTGATGGTTTAGTGTTACAGACCACCTACCCTGAGAAGGCTGAGAGCTTGAGTCAAATGGAAATTGTAAAGAAGGAAAAAGCCATAGACCAGCAACAAACAAATAGGTAAAGCTTAGTGGAAAATTACAGAAACAATAAAATATGATTACATTTTGTTAGCAGTTTGGTACTTGGAACAGCCTTGCTTTTAAGAAAATAGAAAGCAAAAGGAGCCACTTAGGGGGAGGACATTAGACAGACATTTAAAGACTTCCTAGACAGACCTAATATCATTTTATACATTTAAATGCCTTGTTATAAAAGTTATGTATTTTCAGATGTTGTTTACATAAATCCTTTATTGTACACTTAGAGGAGAAAATGAAACACGTAAGCAGGAGAAAGAAAATAAAATATGCAAGAAGAAGAGGGTTTTTAGAAAGGAAATCACAAGGCAAGATTTTTTAAATTCTTTTGGGAGCTCCATAAGCAATTTATCTAGAAAGGGTTTATTTTGGATAAAATCTGGAAGTTTAGTGTCCAACAATAGAAGTTCCTTTTACTGCCCTGCATACAATTTTTCAAAGTGTATTTCTAGTCCTCCCTGTAAAACTTGAAAAAACCTCTTCAATTTAAGTCTAGAAGCTTGGTCTGCACCAAAGTTTTTACTATAGTGTTAAACAAGTTAACAGAAAGTAGAAAATTAATGCAGAGGGGTAAGAATTGGGATTTTTAAGCTGAAGACATCAATGCACACATATAAGGAGATCTGCTCAGACATTTGCAGTGTTTGTCTTTCTGTAAGTCAGTGATCACTGAGAAGTGAAGATTTTTGCAGGTACTGTTGTTACAGACAAATCAGCAAAGGCAGCTGATGTGCTACTGAAAGGAATGAGCTTCAATTTAAAACTCACTTTTGACTGAAATATTTACGTAACTCTACCTACAATCACCCTTCAATAAATGAGTTTACTTTGAGGTACATGAGGTACATATGTACATTATATACATATCTGATTAATTCCTCTATATGGTCATTCTTTGAGTTAATTTTTTTGTTGTCTCTAGGGATTTTGAACACTAAGAGAAATCTTCTCAAAATAGGAGAATCTAATTGCCAGACTACAGATAGTTACAGCCTGCTGAGCTCAAAGCAGAGCATTACCATGATTAGTTTAGGGCATTTTTAGTTTATTGTAAGTGAAAAGTTTTAAATAATAGAGATTAAAAAGCTGTCAACTGAAGTTTTCAGTTTACTCAATATTTTCCAGAGACAACAGCTACACATCACTGCTATTTGTCTGGCTGCTCAGCTTCCATGATGATAAAATTGTATAGGAATTTACATAGAAGAAAACCTTTTATTCCCAAACACATTTATCTTAGTCTCAGTCACTTGGAAATCCAACAGCACAAGTGCACAAGGCCAAGTAGATAGGTCCTTGTTTGTGTAAAAGCCAATCCCTATGAGCTACAAGTCAGCAAGAAGTGAAAGACTCTTCTTGCTTTGGCAGCCCTGAGAGAGATGTCATTTTTGATTCAGATCTCCTCTTTTGGGGTGAGTCTGAATCAATCTATTGTTTCATGGGAGAACAGCTGCAGGGGATATGAGGGAAGTTTGAAGGAGAAAGGAAAAACTGATTCTTCTTCAAGATGGAACTGAATTCTTGGTAAAACAGATGTTCCTGTGAGTGTTTGCCACCAATATAAGCCATTTTTAGCCTGTAAAGGCCAATAGTCTCAAGGAAGCAAAGTGATGGTTTTTAACATTAACCTGCATTTTAACAGGTGCCAGGGCAAGCTTTCTCACTCCACACACTTAAACCAAAGTGTGATTTCTGTTATAAATTGAAAAGGCTATTTCATCCCCCCATCAGTAAAGAATTTCACTTTAGCAGCTGCCAGGCTGCTGCAAGGGCTGACACTAACTTTCCTTTCCAGGTGGAGACTGTTATTGTTTCAAATGCCCCTTTTAGAGACCTCTTTCACAGAGCCCTGAGATGTGCAAAGACACTGAGAACTATTTTGAATCCTTGCAGCAGGTGGTTAGAGTCAAACTGCAGTGTATAAAAGTTGTAGCCTTTCCAAGATTTTCATTTTAGCTGCATAAATCATTTCTTACTTAGCTAGCTAGGAGTTTCACTAAGTTGGCTCATAATTTTTATATGCTTTTTGTAATAAGCAGTCAGGGTAAATGTTATTTCTGTATTTTTGTTCAAGCCCATAGACAAAAGTTCATTCTACTTCAAAGGTTTTCAACTTCCACAGTTAAAGGATTCCTAAGGATAGAGCTAGATGACCCAGTATGTCATACAGTTAGATGCAGGCTCTGTTATCAAGGTCTTATGTGAGCTCTTTATACTTGGTCTGATGTGATAATGTTTGACTTCAAGGTCTCCTTCCACGTCTGTCATCTTTATTGTTCCTCTGGATGGGACCAGATCTGGATCCCAAAACCCAGAGTAAGACTACACCTATTGCCTAAGAACTGACCTGAGGATGCCTCTCAGGTCTGCAGTATCAGAATGTTCTGAAGCATTTTTATTCCTGTTTCTTAAGTATAAAAAATACACATCAGAAATTGTAAGGTGACAGAGCTGTCACAAGGTTTCACAGCTCTTTTGCAGTGTCTACTGTCAGATCTGAAACCCACAGAGCCCAGATATGAAATCCTTATCAAAAGAGAGTTATGCTTATATAAAGAATAGTTCACATAGCAATGCCTTCACAGAATATTTTCAGCTCCTACATATCTTCCCTGCTGCAGTCAGCATGGAGTCACACTAACACTATTTATTCCAGTGGTAGGAGGTAGAAGGCCTAAGGAAAACTATCAAATACTGGTAATAACAAGAACCCACTCAAATTAATTGTGCTACTACTAGCAGTGCTAAGTGGAGAAATTAGCTGAGTGATGTGAATGGAACAGAGCAGACTTCAGAAACAGAAGGTAAACAACAGAGTGTTTGACAAAAGCATCAAATATTTGACAGTTTTACAACTGTCTTGTTATTTCCAGCAACTCTTGCATTAGGATAAAGAGCATTTACTCTTTCCATTTCAGGCTTTCTCACATCCTCAGAATGGCTCATGCCTGGAGGATGTGCTAAGAAACTGTGGCTTTGTATTAATGCCACTTGAGCATCTGAAAGGTTCTTTACTTATTCAGCTATCACAGTAGAACCCAAAGGTTTATTTAAGCAGCTCACCAGAAACAAAATGAGGCTCTCCATTAAGGTAGGGGCTCACACTGGCTTCAGTGGGCTTATTTCACACATCATCCCAGCCAGGAGTAGTAATTTTTGTGCTCACACTGGAGAGGGCAGGTACCTTCTGCCCTACTTAACCCCTAACCCACAGCATAAAAGTTACATGAGATCCAAGGCTGTGGCTCTTCTATTATTATCATTACTCTAGCAGTGCCTAGGGATCCCCATGGGAATGGAATCCCTTTTGACAACAGAGCCTGTCTCAAAAAATGCACAGTATAATTCTTCAGAACTCTACAGAAAGAGGAAGTCAAGAGGTGTTGTATCATCACTGTCATCGGGGAACTGAGGCACAGAAGCTTAATTTACCCAACTTCATGGCTAAGCCAGGTGTGGAACCCTGACCTTTTAGCCCTTTGAGTCACTTGAGCACAAAGGCAGCCAGCTTCCCTGGGGGGCTGAACAAACCCAGACGATGCTAATCCTCAGCTCTAGGTTGCTTTAGTGCTACTCCTCACTCATGTGCAGATGGAAGTTTGTGGTAGCTTCATGGTGCCTTTGTCTAGACTAAGGTTTAGGTGGATAATACTAAAAATTGAATGTGTAATACATTTTTTAAAAGGGTTGACAAGGCACTGCATATAGTAGTATATACTGTACTAGTCAAGGGAAAGATTAGGGAAACATTGCTTTTAATGTGACCAAATGTAAGTATAAGCCATGTGTACACTAGATTTTTGTCAGTCATGCTAGGACAGGCTAACCAGTTCTCACAGAGTTGAAGTCAGCAGTTGTGACAGCAGCATAAAGCAATAGAAGAATGATCAGATAGGAACTTGGGCAAAACATTACTTCATTAACAAATAACAAAATACTCTGTGGGGTTTTACTAATCCTTAAAATATAAATCTGTTACCTTGAGACTAAGAAAATCATGAGAAGTCTGAGAGAAAAATAGGAATCTTTTCAGGAAAGTCTTGAAAACAAAGACAAATTGTTCAAATGCTTCTTTAGCCATAGCTACAGCACCTGCAGTTACATACCCTAGAAACAAGCTATGCCTACACTTTCATGTTGAATAATAAGCATCCCTAATAGTGATTACAGTAATTATTTTATCCATGAATTCTGTATTTGACTACAGCTTGCTATATTTGACTATTTCTAAGAGCAATTAATAATACTCCTTTAAAAAAATAAAAGGCAAAATGTGAATCAGTTTACAGATACAGAAAGCATTTATTCTTTGTATACCTAAGATTCCCAGGGGGAGATTTGGGTGTTCAAGGAATGTAGGGTGGAGTGGACTGCATCTTCCTTTCAGCCCATGATATTAGATTAGCCCTCAATTACTGTTTCTGCTGCCATTTTTAGTGATTTGGTATCAGCAGCTAAAGACTCTTCTGAGATAAGACAAGGGCATGTAGGCTCCAAAGGCTTCTCATTCTGGTGCAGGACTATATCAGTCTGGCAGCTGTTGCTTTGATGGAAAAGGTATGCTGACAGTTCAGGGCAAGCTTCAACAAATGGCACCAGCTTCTGAAAAATGTACTTCTAACCAAACTGCCCCCAAAAGACTGTTTAGTTAAGGATTTCAGGGTTGTTATGCCTGACATTTATGTTGAAACAGGAGTTTTTACAGTGTGAAATGAAATAACATTGAAATGTTTTCAGAAAATAGATTTGGGGCTGTATTATAAACACAGAACCATTACCCTGTAAGGATCTGTTGATGTACATAATCTCTAGCACATTATTGCTGGGTTTAACCAAAGATACTGCAGTTACTGAGTGGGCATTAGGTATCTGGAGAAAATGGCTTGCAGAAGAGTGATGAGATGATAGCTAAAAGGCAGCTGACTGAGACCTGAAGCTCCTAACTAGCTCCACATTCTGATATACTAATGCTGGTTCTGGAAGGCAGAAGCCAGCTGAGAAACTGAGATCCAGACCAGACACTGCTGTGAATCATTAAATCAAAGTGCACCTCCCAGACCTTCTCAGTGCTGTGCATACAATAGTGATTTCAAACTCAGAAAAAAAATGTAATTTCAGATATATTTTCCCATGGGCCATATTCTCCATTACTATGTCCCATGTGTGGTCATTTTATTTAATATGGAAAGTATGTAAAAACACTCTTGTTCTCACTGATAGTGTTTCACACTCAGTGCAATTTAAATATGAGTCTACAGAGTAGGAGAGAAAGACTCAGTGTAGCTAGAAATCTCATGCAGACAAAAAGTGCTCATTGATTTCCTACCCTCTGCTTGCTTCATGCTCTTGTCTCCTGACTAAAATCCCATGATTTATACTCCTGCTGTTTTCCAACACTGGAAAAACATTTAATGGTGTTTTGGCTTGTGTCACTAACTAGAAAACATGGGAGCTGAGTGCTCCAGTCTGCCTGCTCCTAAGAGCACTGCTGGAGCTAGACATCGTATCTTTAAAGCTCTGTATATACAGCACATTTAAACTCTAAGGACTTGGTACCATTCCTTCATGATAGCAGGGGATGCCATCCTCATTGGGGCAGATAGCCACATCTTTCATTTCACACTTGCACTTAGCAATGATCCATCTGTCATTTTTGCTTTCTGTTGTGCTGGTTACAGGTGGCAACCTTACAGCCACTGCTGGGTAGGTTTTCCCTGGTATGGCCTGCTGCTGGGAGACCCTAGGGCTGACTCTGCAGCAACCTTCCAAAATCCCCAGGGAAAACCCTACACACACTCAATCCTTCCCTGCAGGCAGCCTCAGCTACACCATCTGCCTTCACAGCACAACAGCTGGTAGAGAGGGTGACCAAGGATTCTTCCTTACAGGGTGACAAAACCCATCACCATCAAAGGATGCTGAAGTCATCTGCCACAGGCAGGCTTCACAGGCTCAATTCAGGCTGGTTTCAGAGGGAGAAGAGATGCTGCTGCAGGGTCACAGGAGTAACCTGAGAGTAAGAACATTCCCACAAGTAGTGTTGCCAAACAGGGGGTGGGAATCTGGACAGGTTTCTCCAAGCCACAAAGGCAATCAGAAATGGGGATGGAAACTGAGGTCTGGAATCCCCAGATATTTTCTGATTTTAAAAAAAGATATTTTCTATTTTAGGTCATTCCATTTTTACAGTAGTAACATTACATTCAGAACTTTCCAATTCATTTCACTCAAAACTATTAGTAGTCATTGAATAGGCAGTTAAGGTAACAAATTCAGATTAAAACATGAAGTTTTATTTCCCCAGTGTGCTGAAATCATCACTTCCAGGATGATTTTGGCTCAGTGTACTTCCACATGGTACTGGTGAATGTAGAGAGTGCACATGCAGGAAGTGACCAAGGCTTTGCTGAGCTATGGCTATTTGTTAAGTACCATGGTATATTAACTTCATTTATGTCCAGATCCTAACTTCCAGTGCAGGCTTTCACAGTCTGCTGGTACTAGCCCCACCTTGAGTCCTTCAAGCAGAAGCTTAGCAAAAACTGTGCCTATTTGCCTGTGAGACTTGCACGTGTTTGAGGATTACTGTTATGTACATCCACATTTGTAGTTTTTACTCATAACATTTATCATGTTGGGACCCTAATCTTGGCAAAGTCTCTCAGATGCTTTAATATAGTGAACTTTTTTCCACTCTTACTATATCAACTGTTCTTAAGCCATCACTGCCTTGCTGCTGAATGTCTGTATGAACTGTTAAGCATGAAATACTGTCCACAGCTTGAAGACCTACCAAATATTCTCATGAAACTATCATTTTCAGAGATGGAGTGGATGAAAACGAAGCTATTTTGCTGATTTAAAATACATAATCAATTTTCAGTACAAACATTCATAGATGTAATGAAAAGCTGCTGTAACAACAATTCTCCCTGCCTAACTGCTGTTAGGGGTTTGAATATGCCATTTGTAAGGTTTAAATTGCTTTTGCAGTCAAGTGTTGTAATCCATTAGTGATAAGAAAAGGTATTTGTCTATCGGTCATGGTTAACTACATTCCTTGTATTAGAAACAATTTAGTCTCTTATGTGAACCCAGTGCAGGAAATTGTTTAGAGAGTCTGGCTGCAGAGCTGGAAAAATAGAGTAGTTAGTGCTCCCTTCCCCCAGCAGCAATGTGATGTATAACTGAGCACTGACAGCTAACAACTTAACCTTTAAGAGAGTTGCACAGAACAGCACTACATGCTTGTACTCAAAGGATTTCAACTGCTCCACTCAGTAACTCCTAAGTAAAAGTTGTGTAGAGAAAGCCAGGTTTTTCAACTCCTCCTGGGAGTTCTGTCTTTAAACAGTGATGTTTCTTCTTTTGTCTGTTAGATCATGTTAAATGATTGGGGTTTTTTGTCATTATCCTTACTCTTACCACAAATCCTAAATCTCTGGACAAAAGGAAGAAAACTAAGATTTGGTTCTCATAGATGGGAATTGCAGTTTCTCTGTAAAAGTAAAGCACCAGATCTGATTTGCTACCAACCACACTGTTTTCCTTTGGATTTTGGAACAGTGTTTGCTAAATATTATCCTCTTTGTCTGTTTGACTAGGCACTATTAGTGAATCAGTATATTTCCTGGGGTTTCCTTTTTCTCTCTAAAGATGCTGACAAATATTGCAATAGACTTCTAACATCTGATCTCACACAGCAAAGCATGATTCATATTACATATCACACTCTCATCGAAATCAGAGACAGGAAACATATACCCAAGGGTAACCAACCCCCATACTGGCACTGAACTGGTATACCAATAACCTTGGCCACTACCTTCTATCTGCCTTATTAACATCCCATAGCAGAATGCAAAATTAAATTATTTTAGGATCCATAATACACTGCACATGTACAAAACAATCTTTTCTAAATATTTTGAAGTCATAATCAAAAGCACTGCAACCATGTCTTTCTGACCATAATGCAGTCATGTCCTTATGTTTATTATTGCTAATAAATTTCCTTTTGTGAAGGAGTTGGTCTCATAGGGAGGCAGGATTAGCATCCTGTTAGTGGCTGGCTCCACCTATCCTGAAATCCAAAGCAGCCTTCTTATGGGATTTAAGAGCTTGTGACTATTCCAGCAAATTGAAGATGTGTCTAGAAAGCATAGCACCTAGAAAACAGCTGCAGTGACTGGATGGGACAGCACTTGGTATATTATACATAGGATTCCTCTACTGTTTAAAATAATCCTTCCTTAGGATAGATTTTTTAGGTTTCCAGAGGCACACTGTTTGCTGGTAGTTTTACTTTGTCCTGTGAAACACTTGAACTCCATTTTTGGCAGAGAGATTGGAATACCAAGCAGAAGAGTCAGCTTTCCTACCTAATATATTGGGCAGGAAGAGCTCTGAACTACAGGGAAACCTGGTTTAGAGTCTTAGGAAAGCAAGCATTTTCAATGTGACAATCTGCATTACATAGGGTTTACTTGTTTATCAGGAGAGCTGCAGAGCTTAAGCTACAGATTTTTGGTGAAGAGTAAAGAGTCTGTGCCAGGACCATATCTGCTTTGCAATGACTAGGCATCTAGCCACACAGTGATAGCATATTCTTCACAGCAAACAATCACATTAATACCAAATTCTTTCCTGTGGAAGTGTTTGGAAGTCATACATCACCATTAACATGAATATTTCCTGCTATTGTGCTGCCAGGGTGCTTCCAGCAAAGCCTGCAAGAAGGAACTCTGCATTTAGTGACAGTGGTGCTTGCAGCCAAGTAGGAGAGCACCAATGCCACAGTGTCTGAGTAGGTCAGATCTCTTATGGTTTTAATCTGTGTTCATCTGACAGTGCTTCTGACTAGTTTTCACTGAGCATAACCATATGTTTGCATTTCAAAAAGCATGAAGAAATAAGGGCACTGCTTGCAGGCTGAAATGCCTTAACAGAGAGGGAAAGGATAGTACTGCATCTGCACAATCACTGGTTATTTTGTTTGCAGAGGTTGGGTTAGATTTACTGAATCTGTCAATCATCTCCAAGAACTTACTCCATACACCCTCCCCTTTGTAAATCACATCCATCAAATCTACTACTGTCAAGCAGATAGTAAAATGTATCTCCCCCTAAAGGGCCTCTCCAGCTGAAAGCAGAACAAGCACTGGAAGCTCTGTGGGATATAAATATACCTGCAGTGCATCAGGTCAAAATAACCAGAGGGAACTCAAAGGTTGGAACACCAGAGTGCTCCATCCAGCCAAGTCCAGTTCTCACAAGCATCCCTTCTTGTATGTCTCAAGTTCTTTTCAAATGAGAACAGTTTATCCAGTCTCTTAAAACTTAATATCCCTCCCCCTCAATGTTTACTTTGCCTACTTGCTTCAGGTAATGCAGTAAAATACTTAGTCAGCATCTGCTCTATGTGCAGCTGAGATTTCAGCTCTGGTTTGAGGCAGTCTCTGCCTCCACACTCATAAAAGAAGGCAACAAGGGAATAATGATAGCTTTGCCCTTGCACAGAAGATCTAAACTCTGTGAGTCAGCCCTTGCTGCCTGCTAAGCCTGATACAAGCTCACAAGTGTAACAGTTTACATTCTACTTTGAATTATGTTTTTTTCTTTCATCCTGTTTCACACAGAAGGGTGACTGGAATGAGATACTTGGTGCTCACCTGACAGATAAACATCCTCCAAGTTGTAAATAGGAAGCCAGTTCAGTTTTTGGCCATAAAGTTGTATGAAGTAGTAACTATAGGAAGGCAGACATCAGGCTCTGTGTTGTAAACACTGTCAGATGCAGAAAATAGTTCCTGGATTTTATACAAGGTATTAGACTATCAAGATGTGATTACAAGGCATACTTTTTTCTGGAAGCCTATTTATATGCAGCTGAACACTGCTTTTGATTCGTGAAGCTCCTTTTTTATATAAAATGCAGGTTGGCAAGTTTCAGCACTTAGTTAACTAATTCCCACCAGAAATACTGAAAGCATGGTTGCCATTTATAGCAAAATGGATTAAGCTGATCCAGAAATACAGTATGTTGACAGGACTATTGAAAAGCATATGGACAATTTGGTCCTTTCTTCTTCGTGACAAAAAATGAGTGGTAACCATCAAACGCTGGGCATCAGAATGCTAACCTCTCCTTTTTGCAAGGATCAGTGTAATTTTTCCAGTTGTAAAATGAAATTCAAAAGTAGCCTGATTTATTGTTCTTTGCTGTCCTCAAAAGGCACTGAGGCAGCTACACAGCCCTTCCTAGGCAAGGTTAGTGTAAATCACTGCATGGAGTGTTACAGAACATGACTTTGATAGGTACAGTAGCTCACAACACTAGATATCATTTAATTGCAAGTATTTGGTGATAATTTTCTATTAATTGCCAAAGTTTATGGTAATATAAATCTGAGCTTGAAGAGATTTAAGACAATATAAAACTAACACAAAAGAAGGAAAATTCTGTTTTTTTCCTTAGCATATATCATGTTGGAGCCTCTGTAATTAAATGTTCTATTTGTACTTTATGGAAAGAAGTGCCTCAGATAATTCTGCAATACAATAGAAACAATCCCAGCACAAAAATGCATGTCAATACTTAAATATACATGCATGAACTCAGTGTGCTCTTGTAGAATCAAAGTCCTCATAGTGAATATAGAAAACAGATTGCTTGTAAATCCACCTATAAGGCATGACTCAGTAAAAAAAGACAGCACAGTATTCCATGACTGCCTAGGCCACATTTGCAGCTGCTTCTAGTGATGTCAAGCAGTTTCTGACTGATATCACCACTGTCTTATTAGGTTGGAAGTATATTTATCTGCTGAATTCCCACATCATTTTCTTGAAATGCTCTGTAATCCTTCTGCTTGTTCAGTCTGACAGCTTGGTACCACCTGCCTGGTGACTCTCGCCTTAGCCAGCTATGGGTTTCAGATGCAAGTGTGACTTTCATGAATCAGTACACTGTGAAGTAAAGTTTTTTTAGAGAACAAAGAGTTGCTCAGAGAAGACTGCTGCTGTTATTTCCCATCTTCTGTACTATTATAGTGCTTCTTCATGCTTCAACTCTGTCCCTAACACTTTTTGGTAACTTCTGCTTCTTTTACTAATTGAGATGTAAAAAGGAGAAGAAATAATTAAAATAGACTGAATGTTCTGGATCATTAACAGAAGTATTCATGGCATTAGTCTAGCATATTTGTAAGAAAATATGGTGTTATTCATTCACTACAATACACTGCAGTCAGCAAATCAATAGAGAGTGACTGCAGATTGGCTTGAATATCAGATCCTGTAGGCACACAAAGTTTCACTGACTTCAGCTGAAAATTATTTCAGTCCCTGCTTGTTGAGGGTTTGCATTTTCCAGTTCAGTGCACTTACGGTAAATAAGAAATATTACTGTTCACCCAGGACTCAGAAGAATTCTCTACATGCTACATGGATTTGCTCATGGCTATTTCCACCTCTTCCCTTTACTCTCCTGTACCACAGTGTATAGATATTTCTTGGGCTCTGGATACGAAATTTTGCAGATATTTGAGTCAAATTTAAATGTCTCCCAGGAAAGATACACAACATCATTTCTTGCTCTGATACCTTCTTTTTTGGTACCTATATGAAACTGCTGAGCTTCATTAGAGCCTACATCCTTTGGCAGATGGCAGCCCAGGAGGATGAACACAAGGAATGTTTGCTGTTCAGTGTGACAGCAGCACCTTTCCTGTAATGTTACTGTACATGGGCAGTGGGTGTAATGCCTTTTGCTCACAGGGCTCTGACCTGCAGGATTAGCAGGTGACAATGACAGAGACAACAGTGCAATTCTGCTACTAGAACTACAGAGAGTTGCTGTAATACCCTTGGAACAGAATCAAGGAATAACTGATTATCTTCTTTGTCAGAGAAAGAGTGATGTGGTTTTACCCTATGGTTCATTATTTTGGATGATGCCAGTCAGTTATTCTCTCAGTATTTCAAGCAAAAAAACCAATAGTAGTAAAGAAACTTTATACACTTGCTGGGTGTTTAGGACTTTTCATAGGCTAAGCTATTGCCTAGGATCGTTAACAAATCCTGATTCTCATGTAATGAGATAATCATTTTAATCTGCCCATTTTAAAATGATTAAAATGGGAAGAAGGAATATAACACAGCAAAATCCCCAAGTTTCTCTGTTATTGTTACATGCTGCAAATTATGGTGGTGTGAGTATCAAAAGCTGAAAACACTGGATGGCTAAGCCAATAAAGAAAAACTATCAGAAAACAAAATTAATACAGATAGGTGTATGGAAAAATTATTCAAATCTCCCCTCGCTAAAAAATATCAAATGAAGATAATTTACGTTCCCTTTAAGCAAAGCCATTAGATGTTTTACTGCTTGGAAGTGGCTAGTTGAAGAAATACCCCTGAGGCAAAAATACTGTGCACCTAGAATGCTCCATGGAAATGGCACCTGCACAGCAATAAACTTTCTAATGTTTACACTCTCTGCTTCTTGTGGAAGACTATAACATGAGGCAAGTTTAGGTCTGCATTATTAAAGATTAGCCTGGTTACTATCAAGCTCCAGAATCCCTCAAATACTTGAATGACTGTCCCTAGCTAAGCCAGCTATTGACCACCAGATACATTACATTAGATTTTAAATATATAGACACATACTGCGAAATACATGTGTATATACATCTTTCAGAACAATGCTTTTCTGATTTAGTATGTTCCCAAAATAGATGCATACATCTGCAGACTTGAAGTATCTTACCCTTAGGAGTTTTAAAAAATATGTATATAATCATGCCACATTTTTGAGAAAAAGTCCTTCCTATTCAGGGATCTTAGTACATTCAACTTTGTTATGGATACATCAGTGTCTCCAGGGCTAAAGGCACTGAAATAATTGTAATCCAATTGTGCTGAAATATTTAAGGGAGTTTGTTGCTGCAAGAACATTCCATTTGACTCAAGACACAGCCAGAATGTTTTCAGAAATAAAAGTTATGGCCTTTAGCCAACTCCTGAAAGTAAATGGCCAGGCTATCTTCTGTTTGAGTTGGGCTTGGATTGGACTCTGCATTGCACTACCTGGTTCATGTAACAGTTGTTAGTGTTAAGTAAAAGGAGTTACCAATTGCAATGGCAATTTATACAAGGTACATGACTAGATATAGTAGTAAGTCATCTTACCCTGCCAGGTGGATATCTTGAGAACAGCAAGGAATGCCATATTTCAGTGTGACCTTTTGTTAGCTGCCCAACATACTGAGCTTTCAACCAAGCTCTTACCACCCATTTGGTATTCCATCCTCCTGTTGGTTAAACATACTCCTCTGCATATGTTATTATTCATTACTCATTTTTAAACATTTGAAACCTGAACACAATTTGCAAAATTTTATGGAAGCTCTTTCAGGTTTTCAAAGCTTTGAAGTTTGGAGAAATTCTGATTAACTTTTCTGCTGTATGAAGCTCTCAGTCATGCAATGTAAATCAGGACACTATCATTTGAAGTTATTCATGTCCATAGCAAATACATGACCTAAATCTGAGCAAACAACTACGAAGTTTTTAAATGTTGATGATAAGCACTGCAACTGTGTCTCTTGGCACTTAGAGCACAGAAACCCTTCTGGGGTGCCTTTTATAAGTCCACTTAGTTACTTGTGCCAATAGAGAATCATCGAGGTGCTAGATGTGCATCGAGGTGCATTTGCAGTATACATATACCTTAAGATGTAGTTGCAGCATACTTGCTCTGTCAGAGCAACCTTCAAAACTCAAGTTTAAGGAGTGAGTTTGTTAAATCTCACAGATGAACACACTAGTTTTAGCACATGAGGTGATATTTGCAGTACTGTTGATAGTTATTGATGGTGGTAGCCTATTAAAGTCCTGATACTTCACACCTTTTCTCCTAACGCATAATTTCACATTTTCAAGTAGTTCAGGAGAGCTTTTAGAAGATAGCAGTTCTGCTGCTTAGTTTATGCAGCCACTAATTTTAATGGGACCACTGGCATATAGTTAAGCATGAGCATCAGCATAACCCTCAACTGTCATAAACTATGTTTTCTCCTTGATGAAGTCACTGTCCAGTGATGATGTTGACTAACATGCTCACATGTTTACACAGAACTAAGCTGAAGAGTACAGACCCTGATCTGTGTTTCTGATGTCTCCCTGTAAATGTTTTTGCTTACACCATTGAGAAGCCTGTAAGAGGCTAACCCCTGTGACTCACACAAGGTCAGAGTCAAGAATGGAGTCCTATTTTATATGAAAGCCCCTTCAGTTCATGGCTCAGAGTAGACCACATTGATACAGCAATGATACACAAGTGCATATTTTCAGCCTTTAACTATTAATTTCCTGATTTTTGGTTGTTTCATTTTACAAAGGGTTTTGTTTTCTTTTATTTTTATTCAATGACAAGGAAAAATATGTACCAAAAAAGCACATTTATCCACAGCAACTGTTAAAGCTTTCTGGAAAGCCTTCTAGTTGCCTATCTCATGGGACCAGTTATCTGCTGATAAACAGACTTATTCTGATTTCAGTGGAAGTCCGTGGCTGATTTACAGTAGGTGAAGATGTGACTTACAGTTCCAGCCTGATACATCAGTGTATTTTTGCTTTGGTAACAACTGATACTTCTAATGAGTAATCTCTATCAGTGGAAGAATGAAACGGGCAACTAAGATTTGATTCCTGGGAGGAATTATGAGGGGAAAGGAACCCTATCAGCAGAATTTTATAAAGTTAAAATTGTAAACAAGAAAAAAAGCCTGCAGCAAAACCACAAGTAAATAAAATGCTAATCCTTTTGTCCTGTGGCAATTAAGTGTTTTCCAAGTAGGGATACAAGGCACTTAAGGCCATTTGAACACTTCTGCCATAGTTAATATTTGAGAACTATGTCCTGAAACTTTTCAGATGAAGTCCTGCTTTCAGGATTCACCTCAGCTCATGGAAATCAGGAATGAATTGTGACCACATGATCAGTCTTCCTCCTGAAGTCAGGGAGGAAACATGGTGACAGAAATCAGCTCAGAAATACTCAGAGAAATATTTCCAGATTTTCTAACCCAAGGCTGATGATCCAGTTCCAAGAAAAGATAATGCAAATTTTATAAACACAAACCAGCTGCTCTCTTTAAATCAGCATATTTTCCTTCAGAAATGGCCCAGAAAGCTGAGTATACCAAAGACTGAATTCGCATTGTTAGTTTTGAAACAACTGTCATTTATCTGTAGTGAACTTGTTATTTAAAAATCACTGCAGCTTAAGGCTTGAATTAAAAATCTTTTGAAATTACACTTTTTAAGCTCCATCACATGGGGCTGTGTGCTCCCCTGAATAACACATGTGTAGCTGTGTGTGTTCTAACAAAAATCACTAACACTTCTTCAACATGTCAATTACTTCTTTTTTGCAGTATCCAAATGATGCAAGATAGGTCTATTAGAAAATCTAACCATGATCATCAAGCAGAACATGCTTTGTCAAATTCCTCTTCTCATTGCTGGGGTACAGATTGCATTAATGTGAAAATGCATTTTCCACTGCCAGTGTGTCCCCTAGCTCCTGCATTAGTTTGTCTGCCACGTTTTTGTACTCATGTGGCCAGCTTCACAGCCCTACAGATGCTTTCTAGTCCATCCTCAGTCTCACCAGTAGGTTGGAAGCTCTGAACCACTCTGCTGCTCTGCACAAGCAGAACTCCAACCAGTTTGCTATTCAGCTCTTGGCTTTTCCACTGCTGGCACTGGCTGACACTTTGAGGCAAGATACTGTTCATCATCAGAATCTGTATCTTACTTAAGGCAAATAGTCAAGTTGTCATTTTCTGTGCACTCTCTCAGTCAGATTTATAGGTATGATTTATAGGTATGCCCTAGTCCCTTGCATTTCCCTTATGCTAGACACCATACTTGTACTCTAGCCAAACCTCTTTGTGTTTGTAATGGTCCATGACAGGAGAAAGAGTTATTCTAACCTTCTTTCAAAAGATTTAAATCCAAGATATATAGACTTGTTCAGGGCAATATAAGCAATCTGTGGTAGAGTTGGAAAGTAAGCCCAGACCTCTCAAATCCTATCCCCACATGGCAAGCTTATGGACATAGCATATATGTAACAGAGCTCGTTCTGAAAAGAGTTTTCAGTTTTATTTTGTGCATTTCTGTGATTTATGAGAGCTTTTGGCTCTCCTAACTGTTGTAAACAGTTGGCTTGGTCAGTATGAAAGTCTATTGACTACTCTTGTGAAGAGGGCACGAGAACTGTGAAGGAGCCCAAAATATTATACTCTGGGTTTGAGTGAACAAAGTGAAGACTTGAAAGCATCTGACTTTTACCAAATTGGTAGATCAATATTATATTAAACAGCAAAATGAAGTGTTAATACCAGAATACTCACTGAATCAAGGTTGTTCAAATCTAGTCTTAAGAACTACAGTATAAACTTAACAACAATAGAGAAAGACCGCAAGTTGTGTTTATGCTTGATTTTTTTTCCATCATATTATATTTAAACAAGCAAAGAGTTTTCATAGATGATGATTTGAATGTTGGGAAGTAGAGCTGTGCTACATCTGTACCCATTGCTGTAGAGCACAAGATATCCCTTAGGCACTAATAGCACTTGTAGAAGTGCCAGGGAGGTGGTTGAGTTCCCATCCCTGGAGGCATTCCAGGTGAGGCTTGCCAGGGCTCTGGGCAAGCTGATCTAGTTGGGGATGTCCCTGCCCATTGCAGGGGGGTTGGACTAGATGAGCTCCAGAGGTCCCTTCCAACCCAAACCATTCTAGGATTCTAAGTGAAAAGCTGATTCCAGCAAGCCTTTGCTTTCGTAGAACAGTGTAGAGCACTGGAAGGTATCTACCTCATTTATAAACCACATTCTGTTCTAATTTAGCCACATGTAAATAGCACTGGAGTTGTTCCAGATTTGTATCAGTGTAATTGATAGCAGAATTTACACAGTGTATACACACACAGACATATATACAGAATAAGCTTCCCTCACACTACTGTATACAAGGTTTATAGAATAAGAAAAGCTCCTTCAAATAAAACAACTTGTATTTTGGATTACTGAATTTATCAGAACGATCTTTTGCTTATTTGATCCTGAAGTGTATTAACATCTGTAATTCCAAATAATTGATTCTCCCTTGTTAATCCAAGTCCAGATTTAGGTTTCTGGACTGTTTTTCATGCAGTGCTTTGTAAGTTGTCTTGGAAAGTGCTATGTGAGAAGGCCAGCAGTGAGCAATTACAGTTTACTGTACCTCTGGCTGGATATTTGGCTGATGTCTTTTACTCTCTATGCAACTGTATTAATGAGTTTCATATGTTAAGAACCCTTTTCATCAGAAGATCTCAGCCAGTTATAAGGGTGAAGAGGAGATCTATAGAGGCAGAAGGCAGCACTAAAAACCAGTTTATTGGATCTTACTTCTACACTCCAACCAGTGGACTCTGTTGACTCCATGTAGATTTAAAGGATTAATTGTGAACTAATTCAGGTTTACAAAATACATTCAGGTTGCAGTGGATATTTTTGCTCAAGTAGCAGCATCTAACAGTGGTGGAGAAACCACAATAATGATCCTTGTGCATTCAGACTGGGTTGTGCTGGTTAGATGCTCTAGCAAGTATTGGGCAATACTGTCAGTAATTTTATCATCCACAAAGTGGTTCATCTGTAACCCAATGGCAAGGGCCACATAATGGTTCCCCTTTTTCAAGCAGGAGAGAGGAAGAGGATGATTTCAGCAGTTTCAAAGGGACAGCCTTAAGCAAATTATCACTCATTCTTCCATAGTAACCTCTAGCAACATGGAACAGCTCCTTGGGACTATAGGCAGCTAGGCACCAATTAGAGCAAATCTGAATTGCTCCAGATTTTTGTCAGGAGCTCAAATAGTCTTCCCAATTAAAGAATATGAACAGGCTGGTTTAACCTCCACCTCCAGGAGAAATCCTCAGCTTAACAATCCTAAAAAAAGAGTGTCTACCAGAAAAACTTTGGTCTTTTTGTAGGCCTTGAACCAGATCAAGGAAATAGTCCGTTTCCTCTAAAATTAAATATAGCCTTTCCCAGTTCAGGTTTATGCCTATTGCTTGTCTTCTGCAGCAAACAGGCTCACTAGGATGCAACAAATGTAACAGGTAAAGTGCCAAAACCCAAAAAGATCTAACCAGTAACAGACAGCAGTTCTTGCCCTAATTCAATTAATATGTTGTTTTGATAGCAATGTAAACCACCCCAATAAAACCACTACTGATAAAGCAGACAAGTAATAGAAACATGTCCTAATGACTGCTCAGTGATCACCAGGCAGAGTCAAGGCAGCAAGCCAGTTCCATGGTCCAGTCAACAAGTCCAAACACCTCAGGAACATAGCTGGAACATGGTGGACCTCCAACACAGCTCAATAAGAGACTGAAACCCCAGGGCTGAGCTTAAAGTATACTTCTGGGCTGTGGGTGGCATGAGCAGAGACCACAGGAGAGGCTGGTTAGGGCCATCAGGGCCTCCGAGTGCCCTAGGCAGTCCCTGTTTCTCCCAGGGCAGCAAAAAGATCTCCTTCTGTTGGTTTGGCAGGATAACTTTAGGGTTCCAGAGCCATATTCTGCTCTCACTCATGTCACTCTCTAAATCTGGAGTGAATTTGTTGTGGTTGTAAGACCCTTGAAGTGCCACATCTCTTCTGTGCTGTCAAGAAACAAGCACAGCTTCACATCCCTTGTTCTCCCCCTTTTTTACACACTCCTCGAGGGCGTAAGTCTTTCTGTATGTGGTCTGTGCCATGACTGGTATTCATAACCTAGGCAGAGTCCATGTCACCAGGAGACTGGCAGTTCCCGCTTCAAGAGGTAAAGGACTAGAATAGCAGGGTTGCTGCAGGTCACTACCCCACTGTGAAAGTTAACACACCACCTGCTATAGCCTTGACAGGGTACCCATAACAAAATAATGGTACTTGAAACACATGTGCCTGGGCTGCCTGGGCTCACCAGCAGGCAGCTCTGCCCCATTGCAGTGACAGCATGTGGCAACAGCAGATCCAGTGTGACTGGTTATAACAGTTTCACAAGTTTTGCTTTTTAAGTTGACTCCTTCTGCTGTTGTATTTTCCCTCTGAAAGACAGGCTTCATGTGTAGCTTGAGTAAGGTGGAGAATGATCTGGCATTGACCCATCTCAGTAAGAGACTCTGCCTTTATACTGATCCATAAGTGCTCCATTTTTTTTTCCCCTTCCCCTTTTCCCTGGCTGGAAGGACTGCCAGCTCTGCTTTCTTCTTAAAAGGATGATAAATAGATGCTTTATAGGCTTGTCCTCATTTCCCTGTACAAATTTACAGGATAAGTAAGTTGCTGACTTACCCTTAGTAGAGTGATTTGCCATCATCAATAGGCTAACCAGACAAAAATATTTGCTTTCTCAAGTAAGACTAACAAATATAGCCAGAAGAGAAAATACACATACAGGCTGGGGAAGGGGTGGTTTTGTTTTTCCTTCTCTTATTGTTAGCTCACTGGTAAAGCTCTAAAACCAGTGCTGGCCATACTGGCTGTGTTGCAGTTTGTAATTTCATGTATATGTTCATGTGCACTTTTCCTATTTTTGCTTATTATTCTAATAATAAATCCCCTCCCTTTCCCCATTTCCTAAAGCTCTTCTCCAGCCAAGCCCAGATTTTGCTTGTCCTGCTCACACGAATGACTTACTGATCTCCCATCATGCGAGGGCAGGCTGCAGAACAGGGTCCCTGTCATGAACCCACCCAAGGAGGCAGCTGCTGGGGCAGCCAGGTCCTTGTTCCTCCCCTTCTTTCTCTTCCCCTGCCCAAGGCAGCCCCTCTCCTGAGGTGCTGGGCTGTGTAACAGGATCTCCCCGCTGCTCCCTGCTCTGGACTTTGTTTTTCTTGGCACACTGCTCACTGAGACACTTTAAAACAGAAAGCAAGTCAAAGCGCTTTTGGCTTCCTTCCTCGCCTCTTCTCCCCCCTTCCCTTTCATGAACAGTTTATGAATAAAATAGCAATATTCTCTCCTAAAAGCATTCAGCTACAAGGTTAAAATCTGGATTGCAAGGACTCTTTGCACTGTTCAGAAGTGGCAGATGTTTGCAGCAGGCACAGCAGGAGAAACCCATCCCAGATTCCTGCAGTGGGAAGTTAAGGTGCAGGCTCGAATTTTGCTCGAAATACGAATCCCCATAGATCACTTGCTGCATATTTTAATGACATTTAAACATAACCAGATACAATTAATACTTGAGAAGCAGGGAGCTCTTCTAAGCAGCAGGATCTGAAAGCACTGGGTTCAACTGAAGACTTATTCACCATTCACTTGGAAATGGCCTGAAAACACTCTGTAGGAAATTAACTAAAATAACATTTTGCCTAAATGAAATATTTAATTCATGCTAATACAAAATGCTAAGAAAATATCTGTATCTGTAAAGGATTCTTGTAAGCATAAACCAAACTATTACTTCCCATGCTTCCTTCTCAGCAGGACTGATCTGTCTAGAAAATGTGCAGGAATGTTAATCTCTCATGGCTGTGTAGCACAGTGCTGGAGTCTATATGGGGGATGGAAAATTTACATGCACCTGGAAGCAAACATAAATCTCAGTCAGCCCAAGCACTCTGCAGACTCCACAGCCTCCTCCAGCCAGCCAGCTACACATTGCAGTTTGTTCCAGGTATTTTCAAGAGCAGAATATCTGCTGCATGTTTCTTACATAGGGGCAGTGCACTGCTTACACTAGCACAACAGCTGGGAGTTAAGCTGTTAGACTATATATGCTCATATAGAATCACAGAATCATTTAGAATCATTAATGTCCAACCTAAGCCTCCCCAGCACAACTTTAGGCCATTTCCTCTTGTCCTATCACTAGTTACCAGGGAGAAGAGACCAACCCACACCTTGCTCCAGCCTCCCTTCAGAGAGTTGTAGGCAGGGAGAAAATCTCCCGAGTCTCTTTTTCTCCAGACTAAACAACCCAAGTTCCCTCAGCCACTCCTCATTACACTTGTGTTCTAGACCCTTCACCAGCCTCATTGCCCTTCTTGGGACATACTCCAGCACCTCAATGTTCTTCTTGGAGTGAGGCCCCCAAAACTGAACTCAGTAATAGACACACAGCCTCACCAGTGCTGAGTACAGGACAATCACTTCCCCAGTCCAGCTGGCAACACTATTTTGGATACAAGCCAGGATACTGTTGGCCTTCAAACCAACATATAGGCCTGGTATAGTCATGGTTTGGCCCAGTCTTCCATGATTTTGCCCTAGCTGAGGATCTGGTCCATGAAATAGGAAAGTGAGAGCAGCTGAGACTCAACAGAAAATCTGTCACATCTATAGAACCATAAAGAAACAGCATGTGATCCAAATATGCTCAAGTCTGCAATTCTTCAGCACAGACCTGCTGACACTGAGGGCTGTGGGACTGACACCAGCTGGGGATTCAGCCCAGCAGTTTCCTGAGCTCACACTAGCCGTGGAAACACAGTAACCCATTTCTTCTTCTACCTATGGCAAAAGGAAAGCAACTGCAAGTGATGCTGTCTCCAAAGAAGTCTTCACTGTGATATCTTTGCAGAGGCATAAGGCAGGACATACAGGGCTGTATGCAGCCTGATAGCTCTGCTCCTGCATACCTGGAGGCATGTGTGGGCAGTAATGAGAGTGCTGTATCCTTTGAGAGAACCAGGTGACTCTTGCCATAGAACTATCATTTCTAGTATATAAATATCTTGGACAAAATGTAAGTGTAGGTCTGAAACTTAGTATCATTTGAAAATTTAGGGAGAAAATAAATCCCCTTTTTTGTAAGTTGTTCTAGCAGAATAGTGAACAAAAATCCATAGCTCGCTGTGTCTTACAGCAGTGCTGGTTTGTTTGCCAGGCTTTGCTTTTAAACTTACCTACATTATTGCAGAAAATTTAAGACATCTGAGAAACCAGGATGAATTCCAGATAGACTGTATAAAATGTTCATACAACACAACACTGCAATTGTACTAGTACCTGCAGATAAATCTTATGTTTTGATGACTTCCGTAAGTATAGAGTATGATAGAGATATGTAGTATGATAGAGATACCAACCTGATAACATGCTACCCAAAAGAAACAAACAGAACACTAGAAGAAAAATGCAGTGGAAGATATCGAAAAGGCTTCTTACTTTTGTATACCATCTCCCATATGGCAGCAGCACCCACAGCCTAAGTGCTACATATTTGCTGTGTTTTGAATGAGCATGTGTATTGTGGTTCAGAGCACAGTGAGGTTTCACAGCAGGGAGGTATTGGGATGTGCCAGTGAGAACTCATGGTGTATTTTATAACATTCTTTCTGCAGTGATAGTAAAGCATGAAAATTGGTCAGTGATGCTGAGAGATCTGCTGGCTCCTGTTCTTTCCCAGTTTTTGCCTGGTTGTTCAGAAATCTTACAGTTAAACCCAACAACTGGCCTCCTGGCTGATGGTCACAGAAGAGGAACAAAAGATTGTTCACAGAAACTGGATCAGTTTGTGGACAAGTAACGGCTATTTCTTCTTTGGTGGGGCAGAGAATCAGTCCCAAGTGGTTAGGATCAGCTGCAGGGCATGGTTTGTGCTGGCTCACTTCTGTTGACACTTAATTTCCGTCGCTGAGGTGATAAATGGGATTATCAGGAGACAGAATCAGGAGTAGGGCAGGTGACAGAGCAACTTGAGCCCCATGGTGACCCCAGCCCCTGCTCCCCAGCAGAGCACAGGCAGCAGCAGGACTCTAGTGAGGGACAGAGGTGACACACTGACATCTCATCGCAGAGCAGGAGTGATGCTGGAATGAGGAATGTCAAAGGGACAGCTGCTGCTACTGCTGCTGTGTCCTATTAGGACAAGGCAGTTAGGAACAATCCAAATGTTGGGAAATGCTGTGTTTGGTCAGAATGTGCTGTCTTTTAAACTGTTCTAAAAACCCATACAAACTGGTGTGGAAGGTATTGCCAAATAGCCTCTCTGTCATTTATACATTTTGACTCAATATAGTGTTAATAAGTGTAAACATTTGCCTTTTATTAGGAAGAAAATAATTTTAATGAGTTTTGCCTCGGCTTAATTTAATAAAACTGGTTTACATCTCTGCTATGTTGTGCTCAGTGGATGGTGCTTATTAAAGTACTAAGTCTATGCCAATGGATGGTAGTTATTAAAAAAAATCCCTGTATGCCAAGAGCTGTCAGACAAGCTTACTGTTGAGTAAGGGGTGGCCAAAACATTTGTGTTTAACAAACAGAAGAGAACTAAGGCAAGAGCAATAATGTTAAACTAACATACAATGTATATTTTTTCTATAAAACTGGTCTTCAAGAACACAAGATTGACTTAAGCACGCATTGCCTGCAGAGTCTTTTCTGAGTGGCCAGGCTCAGACTGCATAGGAGCAGCACTCTCAGAGTAACACTGTGCAGTTCAGCTGGTAACCAAGAGTAGTGTGCAGTGTGAGGGCTGTACCTGTGTGTCTGGTGTATCTCTACACACCCTGCTGTGCACAACAGTGTTGTAACTGCTTACAGAAACTAAGAAACAACTTCACCCAGTGAAATCTTAACCAGTGTGCAGTGATGAATCCCTGACAAAGTGGAACATGTTGAGGAACCCTTTACTCCAGTATTATCTCTCCAATGACTGTGTTATCTTCTTTTGCATGGACCTTTTTCCACTCCTCTGAAATTCTCAGCAGCATCTCTTCCCTCTAGTGTAGTGCAGTGAGATAGACCATGTTCTGTGGGTGAAAAGAGGGAACCCACTTACTCCCAGCTGCAAAGATAACAGTACCTCTGGCTCAGAATTCTATCAAATACCATGATGACAACTCATTTTATGGATCCAATTGCTGTAGGAAGACACAGATGTGAAACAGGAATCTGAGTGCTTTGTGTATTGTTGGCTACTTAATGGAGACGTGGGAGAGCTTGTGGGAGAATGGGGCACAGGAGAATACAATTGTGCACCAAAAAATGGAGGAGGGTCACTCCCTGCACTGTCCTTTTGCCAATTTAGAAGACAATTACAGAGAAGAGGCTTTGCTCAAGCCACACACATTGAAAAAAGTGGAATTAGAGGGAAGTGATTAAGAGAAGGTTTAAGAGAGGGAAGATGTAAATCCAGTCTCCTGAGCTTTGTTTGGAAATGCCTGGCAAGCAAGACTTCCATAACAAGTCAGAAAAGTACATTTGCATTTTGAAGTCATGACAAAATACATCTTATGCTCAGTAATGTTACACTTGGGCAGCTACAATTGTTTTTAATTAAGTTTGTGCATTACATGTATACATACAGATGCAGGGATGGATAGCCTAAGTTAACTGTTTATCACCTGGTTTCTAGGAAGACCTGGCATTACACCATTGGAGGTTTTACCACCAGAACTCTCACAACCACATTTGGGCCTCTCTGTTTTGTCTCAGGACAATCTTACATTCATGTACTACACTGTGTAAGAGCCAAGGAAAGTCATTTAAGAACAGAAACTATCCTTCATCTCAGGGTGATAAGAGAGGCAAGAGCCAGTCCTGTAGCATTTATTCAGACCACTGTAGAGAATAAGATCAATGAAAATTAATGAAAGATTTTAGACAACCAAAAGTAGAAATAGGTTGCAGAAGTAACAAGTGCTTAGCTTGCAATGAAGTATGTGTGTCTCTCGCAAACCCAAAAGATAGCTGTTTTTTCAGTTGGAGATAATCCTGACCAGCAGCTGTGTTATCAGAGCAGGGAGAGGCACCTAGAAGCAGGTACCAGATGTTCTCAGTGGGCACAAGTTCCTCTGAGCAATGGGCCATCACAGGCTCCTTTCTGAGGGGGAATAGTGAACAGTAAATGTGTCTTGTGGCATGTCAGGGTTGACTGTAGCTACCTAGCAGTGAGCATTGGCATTTAGGATTAACTTTCTCACCATTTTTTCAACACCAATAAAGCAGCCACAGGACCAGAGACATATTTTTTTGAAGAGAAAGTTGCACTGTGGTTTGGTAGGTGTCTTTATAAGAGTGAACGAGTCAGAAAGACAAGAATACATTATTGTCAAGCCTAGCAGTGTGGACTTCTGGACTACAGTCACATAAAAGGAAAATAGTAGTTACTTAGAGTTGCTGAGAAGAGCCTCACTTTCTCAAGTAGGAAATTAAGCTAAATACTTCAAAATGGAAAACTTAACATCCAGTCAAAGTAAGTGAAAAAAATGTCCTTGGGTTAAAGTGAGCTGCTTTGGCTTAGGTCTCTGAGCATTAATTCCTGCCAGCAATAGTTAGAAAAAATATAAACTTAATTAGGAAGGAAGGACTGGTGTGGGTATTGGCCTTATTTTTATAAACCCCTTCACTGTTGCTCCATTTAACCCTGCCAGTGAATCTTTGTCTTTGATCTTAAGCTAACAGGATTAAAACTAACTTGTTAAAATTGAATCCTGAGGTCACAGTGAAGATCTGTTAAGGCAGAACTTTGTTACAGCTGCTATGTTTTCAAATACAAAAGCACTTCTTTATGGAGTTTATTATTCCAAAAAGCTTTTATTTTAGAGTTCCTTAGTTATGATGGTAGATAATAGTTATATTTTTTTAGTTCTAACAAAAAGCTCTGTGTCACCTGTCATGCTAGAAAGGGCTACTGTGAATGGGCTGTCCCCAGAATGTCACTGCATCGTTGTCTTCTGGACAGTCCCTCTGGCATCTTTTCTGGAGCTCTTATGCTCTCCTTAATGGGAGTGAGTGGAAGTTTGAAAATAAATTCATAATCATGATACTTCCATGCATTTCATGCATACTCAAAAGGTAAATACAAATTGCTTAGTTAAGTTAATCCAGAAAGAAATGAAAATACGTGTTTCTCTGCATGCTGAAATCCTGTGGAAGAGGCACCTGAGATGGTCTAGCAAAAGAGCTCCACTTCCTATCCTCTGCTCCATTCCAGTGCAGTCTATAACATTAGTGGGGATCTTATGTAATTATTGGGACTCTAACCCTGATTTTGTAATAAGGAGTAAGTTGCAAAGCATAGTATCATTTGATTACAGCATCTTGTCAGAAGTGTTATGTTTGAAGTGTTGGCAGCAATCTTGAGGTTACTCACGTTAATAACAAACTCTATAACAACATTTACTGCTACACAGGATTTAATAGGTAAATGAACCCTAGTAGTGGCTTCATTATTTAGTAGTGGCCTTACCTAACAATTTTATATTTATTAGCAGGGGTGTTATACTGTAAAAATTGCCTGGATTATGAACTACAAAACTGCACTATAAACCTTAGCAAAGAGGCCAGTCAGCCACATGTAACTGCTGCATTCCAGAGTCAACACACTAAGATAGTCTCATGTCTAACATCATTTAGCATGTAGCTAATGAGTGTAAGTCATGAGAGACATCAAAAGTATGTTTTATGTAGAAAAGGTGAACCATATTCCTTTACAAGTGGTCATGGAATATATGTGCATGTAAGTAATGGTATATGAGTAAGATTAATTCATAGAGATGAATTCCAACAGACGAAATACTGTAGCAGTTCAGCACTGTGTTAGCATAATACTGAAGGATGTCATTTATGGGAAAGCCTTTAGAAGCTGTCATCATGTCATCAGTGTGCTGGAAAAAAATATGACCAGTTAAAACAATGATGGGTTAGGTTTTTAATTAATGTAAATCATTGCTTTTGGTGTTCAACAGAAAAAAATAACACCAACCCCAAAAGATCTATCCTATTCTTTTGGATTTGTTTCATCTTTTCCTTTAACTGTATTAAAAGAGATTTCTCATTTCTTGCTTTACCTAGTTGAATTTGAAAGCTGCTTGACTATTGTATTGGGTTTGTGTGGCAAGGTTTTGGTAGTGGGGGGCTGCAGAGGTGGCTTCTGTGAGAGGCTGTTAGCAGCTTCCCCCATGTCCAACAGAGCCAATGTCAGTTGGTTCCAAGACAGACCTGCTGCTGGCCAAGGCTGAGCCCGTCAGTGACAGTGGCAGTGCCTCTGGGATAATATTTTTAAGGGGGGGGGGAAGACTGCACAACTGCAGCTGGAGAGAGAGGAGTGAGAATGTGTGAGAGAAACAGCTCTGCAGCCCCCAAGGTCAGTAAAGAAGGAGGAGGAGGAGGAGGTGCTCTACGCCTGGAGCAGGCATTCCTCTGCAGCCCATGGTGAAGACCATAGTGAGGCAGGCTGTGCCCCTGCAGCCCACAGAGGTTAACAGTGGAGCAGAGATCCACTTACAGCCTGTGGAGTACCCAGTGCCAGAGGGAGGAGGCTGTGACCCTGTGGGAAGCCCAAGCTGGAGCAGGCTCCTGGCAAGATCTGTGGAGCCATGGAAAGAGAAGCCCATGGTGGAACAGATTTGCTGGCAGGACTTGTGACCTCATGGGAGACTCATGCTGGAGCAGTGTGTTCCTGAAGGACTACACCCCATGGAAGGGGCCCATGCTGGAGCAGTTTGTGAAGAACTTCAGGCTGTGGGAAGGACCTCACATTGAAGAAGTTTTTGGAGCAGTGTGTCCCCTGGGAGGGACCCCATGCTAAAGCAGAGGAAGAGTGTGAGTAGTCCTCCCCCTGGGGAGGAAGGAGTGGCAGAGACAGCATTAATTGGTAATAAATTCAATTATTTTCCCCCAAGTCGAGTCTGGTTTGCCCATGATGGTAACTGCTGAGTGATCTCCCTGTCCTTATCTCCACTCACAAGCCTTTTGTTATATTTTCTCTCCCCTGTCCAGCTGAGGAGGGGAGTGACAGAGCAGCTTTGGTGGGCACTTGGCATTCAGCCAGGGTCAACCCACCACAGCTATTTACTTTCTGTGGAGTTACTGGTACTGTTTATTTGTCCAGTCAATTGACTAGATTTTTGATCTGCCTTATTATTATATACTAAATTCCTCTGAAGTCATATAATATTTACTTGTAGTCTAGCCTGAGTGCAAAAGAAAATACAAATTCCCATCTTTGACTTATTGAAGGCTAATCATATACCATAAACAATTCTGAACAGGCAAGCTGTGGATCAGATTGCTTCCCATGTGAGTTTGTTAGAAGAACTAGTTACAGATTTCAGTACAAAAGTAGCATTATTTTACTTTCTAATTGCATTAATGTGTTCTGCATACTTTCAGAATTCTTCATTGCTAGTTATTTATACCGTAAGTAAATATATTAGTGGAGTACAAAGTGATAAAAGCAGTTGGCTGGTAGTGAGAGCATTTCCTTAGAACTATAAAAATATGTTTTTTGTAATTAGCACAAGTTATAAATACTTCAAGCTGCACTTTGAAGATGAAGAAAGCTGCTACTGTCAAAAATGAGGAGTGCATTTCATCAACAAGTATTTACATTGTGACAGACACTTTCTACTAAGATGGAAAAAAATGCTGTCATCTTTTCACACTTTGAGAAGAATGGCTGATGTGTTGGTAAGAAGTTGGTTTATTTCTCTGGAGCATTTACAAATAAGTATGAATAAGCAGGCTGTAAGATTTCCAAGCTGACATCAAAACAGCACTAACATTACAGGGCACAGATTCCAAGGGAGTTTGCCCCATGTCATGGAGCCAGCCATTCACTGCAATGCAGAAAAGCAACAGCAGCATTCAGAGCTTGCACTCTCATGTCTTAGGAAGGGTGTTGAGATTAGAATATCAGTGTACAGAAGTGTTCTGTTAAAACCTTAAGAAAACGTATGGCCAAAAAAAGCAATAAAACACAGTAACCCTGCAGAGCAATCCTGAGCAGTTATCTGCAGTTCAGATCAGTGGTAGTGCTTTACTGCTAAATCTTAAAATGCTGCTGCAAAGCAGGAAGATGAAAGCATAAACTACCAGAAAAAAAAACCAACCTAGTAAGCAGTTGTGGGAGGAGGATAATTGCAGGTTGTATCACTTCAAAATACATGTTTTACTGACATCCCACATTGGATCTGACTGAAGACCTCCACAGTAGAAAAGAGACTGTGCAAGGACTAGGAAACCACAGATGGAAAGTGTAGAGACCATTATTCTGAAGTTTATTAAGCAGATAATAACACATCTTGGTTTGCACTACTTTGTACACTGACCCAGTGACTGAAGTCATAAGGAAGCAGAGACAGAATTTCAAAGAATGGAAAGTTCAACAACCTGTTTTTCCTGAAGTTACTTTTAACTTCAAGGTAACAGCAAAAAGTGTTTGGATTAACTACAGAATTGAATTGTGAGAATAAGGTATGTTGTTTCTTGGTCATCACAAGAAAGAGTGACCCAAAGAATATGCATGGAAAAAAAGATTATCCAAAATTACATGTGTTTAAAGCACAAAAACCCCAGTTCATGTGGAATGCAGCCACAGAGGAGGAGGTACAGTACAAAAAGCTTCAGGATAGTTTTCAAATGAGAGGGAATATCATCACAGCCATGGCCAAATTCCATTATAAATCCAACACCAAACCTAAAATGATGCTCTGCAGCCCCTAGAATGAATTCCAAATCTCCAAGTTAGGCAGTACACTACCTTTTCAGTACAGTAAGGAGACACAAGCACCTAAACATTCAGAAGAGCCAAACAATGATGGACATGCTGCCTTCCAGCTCCTTGTGATTTCACCCTGAGGTGAAATATGAGTGTGACTTTTGCTGTTGAGGTTAGAATTATAAATGTCACAGTTAACATTCATGTTTTTAAAGTTTGAAGGGAAAGTGTTGTTTCATGTTGAATATTAGCTTCTTCCTGAAAAGGCAGTAATCAAAGTGTCAGATATTCCCTTATAATCTTTTTAGGCATGCCAGCTTTCCTTAGGGAACATGAAAGCTTGACTGAGGAGAAGGAAAGCTTTGAATATCACGCAAGCCTTTTCCCTCTAGCTTTGTAGTGTTACCCCAACTATAATAGAGATATAATCTATATTGTCCTAATGCTTTGTATAATTTGTGTTAGATAATCACTTGAAGCTTGTCTAAAAACCATGAAACTCTAACATCCATATCCTTCCTGTATCTGTTTTGATTTCAAATGCATTTCAAGTGCTTTTTCAGGCTTTTAAAATACTGTCGGCAGTTTGAACTTCAGGGGGGAAAAAAAATCAGGCAGTTTTAATCTTCCCAGTATAGTTCATGAAAGCAGTCACTGGGCCATTTGAGGGATTAACCAACAGGAGTTTTAAACTACCCACTCATGTAAGCAAGTGTCCCAGCTCGCTTCCAGTGAAGCGTGAATGAGCGCAGCCTTTAATGGCAGCTGGCATTAAAGAGCACTCCTGCATCACATGCTGCTTTGGGCTTCAGTGGAAGGCCCTTGACATCAGAAAGAGCTGAACTCTGACCTTGGCCCTTGCCACCTCCATTATCAGCGAGAGCAATTTGTTAAGGGTTATTGTGTGTGCAGGTCTGCATCAGTTGGGCAGTTAGGAATTTCTAAAGCAAACAGCAAGAAGCTACATAATGTGCTACATGCAAAGGGCTTGCACATTTGAGTTCGCATATTACACATGACACACACAAATTGTGTTAAAAGATTGTTAAGTTGTACGTTGAGAGGCTCAGCAGCCAGGGCACTTGTATATTCTTTCCTTTATTCCTGTGATCACACACTGTCCCCTAACCCTCCCTTTGGTGCATGTAGCTGATGGTGCTGGCTGGGATGAGCAGCTTTGCAGTGCTGTGGTGTTACCCTCTCCATGGTTGACTTACTGACACTGAGCCTGAACTTTGCTTAAGGAACAGAACTGCTAGTTTTGCCAGGATAGTCCATTTTTGTGTCTTTAACACAAACATTAATTAATCTTCCCAGCCGCAGAGTGAGATCATATTAAGAGTTAGGAACCTGAAGTACAAGGGGGAAAAAAGTCATCCCATGATTTGACAGGTCATAAGCCTTACACTCAGGGTATTTAGAGTTACATCATCACTTTGAATGTTGAGAGCAGGGACACAACTCCAGTGTGATGGTTGTGGGATGGCAGCACTCCAGCAGATCAGCCAGATGAGGTGCCTGGGCATCAACACACTGGGCAATGTTCAGCTTATGGCCTCCTACAGAAAGCTCATTTTGAGTGCTCTGCAGCACACCAGCATAGCAATACTCAACTGTTTTACAAAACACACTGTATTTCCCCCCAAAACTCTCCCATCAACACCCCCTGTCGTTCTGGGTTCTTGTGCAGCATTTGTCCCTCATCTCCTTTCACCTGCTGCTGGACCCTGTAGTTCAGATCTCCTGTCCCAGCCAGTCCCAGGCTTACACAGGCACAGCTTGCCACAGCTGGCAAGTCCCATGTGGTTTTAGCCTGGCTTTTTCTTTCTTTCTCACCCAGTCACTTGTCTTCTGTCTCTAGGGCTGGAGAGGGAAGCTGGGATCTCCTGGGTGCAGGTCGTGTCCAGCACATCCTCTGGCTCTGGTGACCTCACCTGCCAAAACAATGTGCCACCACAGCCCATGTGTGAAGAGAGATTTGATGTCCTAATACTTACAGTGTGCAAAACAGCATATTTTCCCCTATATTCATTCTCAGAAACAGATGAGCAAATTTTTTTCTTGGAAATTTTTCCACAAAACTAAATGTGAAGCAGATATCCACAATGGATAATTGCAACCTCCTGGGTAAAACTAGTGTAGTGTAACTGGTAAATGGTCCAGAAAGGTGCCAAGGGTGACTAATTACAGGCAGTTTTACCAATCTCAAGTAAAATAGGTAATGAACAAAAGGGTGCTGAAGGTACTGGAAACCTCCCTGGTTACCTGTGCTGAAAGGATGGAAGTTCTACTATTACTGCATGTTCTGCAGCTAGGCATCAACCAAAGCAGAGGGAAGTGGGTAAATGTTCCCAAAGGATGTACTTCAATGATGCAGAAAGTGGAAGGGATGAAGTAAGATGGATATCAAACCTGTCAACTGAGACTGGAGGGCAACCAGTAGGGAGATAAATACCCAGGCAAAAATAGGAATTGGGACATGACATAGAACAGGAAACCAAAAGACTCAGATGCTGAAGCCAAGTGAAAACACAGGCAGAGAAGCAGGCCCTGCCACAGGTTTAAGATAAAAGGTAAGCAGCTAGGTTTGGAAATGTGCTCCCTGGGTGCCTCCTTAGGTCTCCTGCCCTGCTGGGGCAGAGCTCTGACTCACAGAAAACTGAGATTCCCAGAGGTTATTTCAGTAGCTGATAAAAATACATAGAACTGCAGTAATATTTTCATTGTTCAGTACCTTTTTTTTTTTTAATTTGATCCTGACAACTTTCATTTCTGAGTTGATGCACTGAGGATTTTCATTTAGCAGGACAGGTTTCTTTAAATAATCTACTTAGGACAGAAATGCATACTTTGGCATGAAAAAGTAGTTCTGTTCCCCAGCGCCTCTGGAACACCACAGACTTGAAAGCAAAAGTTTTTGTTGTATAAGCAAAAAAATGTGCATGTCAAAGCTGAATTTTCTTTATTGTTTTCCTTGAAAATATCAACTAAACTTTCCAAGGGAGCACATTTTAAAAATCCACATTGGTTGATTAGGAACAAATCAAACCAGATGCACTAACAGCCTGCATATGAAAATCCCCAAGCTAGACTAGATCATACTTTGGAACTGAAATTCCGTAGCAGCTTGAAACCTGGAGATTGAGAAAATATGTTCTGTACTCTTGACTCTAAGCACTACCCCTGAATAAACTCACAGATTTCATTGAGCTGGTTGCCCATCATAGGGTACAGTCTGTAATGTGTAGGCTACAGAAATGAACTCTGGATGTGTTTCCAGCTTTAAGACTGGTAGCTCTGTCAGATGTCACCCTTCCCTAGTTAAGATGTTTACAGACAAACCACTCTCTCATTCTTGGATAAAGGCATCCTGGATTTCCAGAGCTATATGTGCAATACATCTGTTTATACATGCACATACATATATAAAGTTACTTGTGCAAAAGTTACCTGCAAGGCTAGGACCTACATTTTCTCAAAGAAGCAAATATGAGCTGCATGTTAATACTGAAACCATTTTCATGACTTATTTCATCTGACATATGATGTTATTCCATATGACAGTGTAACTTCAAAAGAGGAATGCTGTTTCTCTGGGGAATCTATAATGAATGAGATAGATAATGAACAGAAATCACAGCAGCAGCTGTAAATTCAGTGTATAGTATCATTTGCTATACTGTCCTAGTATCACTCTGTGCCAAAAATGAACTTTTCATAAATCAAGTAATTGAAATGGTTTGTTAGATACTTTATTTATTAATGCTGAACTGGAAGGCAATGCACTGACCTGGTTTGTGAGATCCCATCTAATTTGGACATGTTAAAATGTTTACAAAGATCTTTGAGCAAGTAAATACAGTAGACAGGTCCTCAAGTACGTTGATATACACCAGCAGAGAAATCATTTCTCTCTCTGACAAATAGCTCCTCTAAAGAATGAAGAGAAGGTGTTGAGCATTTGAAATTTTAAGAAAACACTTTGAAGAAACCACAGAGTTAAAAGGAAAAATCTTAGTTATTCAGGGTGCTTTCCCCCAGCTCAGCACCCATTAAAGTCCAGGAGAAGGTTCCTATGAATATCAGAACTGTAGAGCAGCTGGCAAAAGTTTTCTAAGCGCTTTCTCCCAGTATGAAAATTGATTTATTCACCATTCAACATGCCATTTTCTGATATGTTGGCTATTAAAACACTATCCCCCTTCTATAAATTTTGATTACAAACTGTCTTTAATACTGTATTTCCTATTACAAATGCAGCTAACAGAGCTTCTGCTTATAAATCTGAGTTAATTAAATTGGAGTCTGCCAGTGAAAGCAATCTCTTTTTAAATACAGACTCTCTGGGTCCTGAAAATCCTTCTTACTACGAATAACTGCAATTACTTCAAAGCAACTAGTGAAAACCCAGTGCTCTTTCATTTTTTAATAAAGAGATTTTCTGGTCCAAGGGGGCACACCTGATATTGTTTGCATCCAGAGCAAGTGGGCTGTAATAAGTGCCCCAATGAAAGTTTAAGCCTGCTTTCAAGGGTCATCAGCTTTTCTGGCTGTTACTTGATCTATTTAGAACTGGCTAATTTGTTAATCACAGCAAAGCTTCAAACTTACTGGGAGCACCTTCTTAATGCTGTTTTCACACACTAATAATTAAAGCAAAAATTCTCTACAAAATTGTCATAGGCTTTTCTAAAACCACAAAATACACCAACAACTGGTGTAGTGCTAAATCATGATTCAGATGTCAGAAGTATGCTCTGTTCATACAGGGATTTTAAACTCATTTTCTCTTATTTTGCATCAGGGATTTTCTTTTTCCTCTGACATAGTGCCTATCAGTTTGAGTTGATTTTCATCTCTCACTGCTTTATGTCTGCATCTTTTAGTGGGCTTAGTGAATAATGCAAAACAGACTTACCATCCTCTCTGTATCCTAAAGCTGGTCAATTTGGTTGCAGAAAGCATAGCATCTCAAAATGATAGAGAATTTAAAGGCTTCTCTGCGTGAAAAAGTCTCTGTGATATAACTTGAATCTGGGGGCTTTTTTTAGGAAAAAAAAACAACACCAAAAACAAAACAACAAACATAGCTAACTGGTGCCAAACTCCCAACTTTCAAATTAAACTTTCTTATTTACTTCAGTTGACTCCTTTCCTAATAGCTTTACATTAAATAAAAATAGTCCAATCTCCAATGAAAAGAGTGCCCACCCAGGTTTTTACTCAAGTTTTCCTAGAAGAATTTAAGTTGTGCCAGGTCAGTTTTCTCATATAAACTGCTTTCCCTCTAACAATATGGACTCTGTGTGTAGGGAAAGTAAAGTGAAAACAGTGGAATGCAAAATACATGTCAGCTGGGAAATAAGTGACCTGCTTGTAAGAATATTTATGTGTTTTCTCCTGACTTGGCTTGGGGAAGAAAACAGCTTGACAAAACATCAGCTGTGAGCAGGATGTTTCTGCCATTGCAAATCCACATGGTTGTACTTGAGAGGCTTCTGGAAAAATGAAATGCTGTAGTTGAGAATTTGGAGAGTTTATTGGGAAGGCATTTACTGTCCCATCCGCCGGGCAGGGCGTGTGTTGCCTCTCTGAACTGGGCACCTAGGAGTTACCATAACAAGGGCTGCTTTTAGCTCTTTGGTGCATATTTAGTTAGCTGGAGAAATGCACAGTGAAATCTTTCATGGTTAGACCTGTTCGCTAATTTCTTCAGACCCAGCAGAATATTTTCTCTGCCAGTACAGCGTTTGAAAAGGAAGGTGTATTCACATCTGAGCTTGCTAAAGCACAAAGTCCTCCTCTTCCCTACTCTGTGTGTATATAAGTCACTGAAAAAATGCAGCGAAGTTCAAAATCATTGTTCTTTATAGTCTTTCCAGTCTGGAAGTCAGATACATGACTGTAGGCCAGTCTCATTGCATGAAATAAAATATTTCTCTGGAACACCACAGTTAGTCTTTAACTGATTTACTATAGTTAAACAGTAACAGTGAGAGTGTTCATAGTACTGAGCCTGGTGGCAAAACCACCCATACAAACAAGCCATTCATGAGAGCAGGAGAGGTTGTGAACAGTCTGAGCTTTTTCTCAGCATTGCAGCTTGGGGCAAGGCTATCAAGGAAATCTCAACCCAGCTCTGCAGTCCAGCTGGAATAAATTCTGAAATGAAAGGTCTCTAGATAACAAGTCAGACTATTAGTGTTTTGAACATTACAGGGGAAAAAGATCAGCCTGTGCATGAATGTCTGTGGTGTTGTGAAGTCATCTCAGTGCCCTGGCAGACTCTCTAGAGAGTAGGTGCAAAACATGAGAATACCCAGTGGTGGGGATGGTCAGCATTGCTGCACTGGGGAGTTAGGTGGTCTGTCATTAACAGGAGCTTCTAATTCTTTGCTAGTTAGAGGAGGAAACTGACAAAAAAAGGTAATGAGGATTATTAAATCTGTTCAAGGTGGATGAGCTAATCTTCTTCCATTCTATGCCTTTCATTTCTATCACACTGGCCATGCTTTGCTTAGCTACTGCTTAGCAAAAACAATCTTTGTGTCAGATGATCTATTTATTACATGAAAATTGCATCAGTTGAGATGACTGGGGAATAGCATCTCATCCACTGAAGCTCTGCCACTTTTATCCATCCATCTTTAAGCTGAGTACCTGCTTTTGTTACTCTACTCTACTATTTTGTAGGCAATACTACTAAACAGAATTTTACAACCTTCAGAGAATGTGTTTCAGGTAGTTTTTCTAGCTTTTGAACTACTCATTCTAGTAAGAATTTATCTGAACACTTTAGGTGTCTCTCACAGTGTTTGTATGCTGTGTCATCTAAACACCAGCCTGCCTGATTGCTTATGGCAAACTGATACCTGTTGAACACAACCAACTGCCTTTCAGAGTGTCTGCAATTGTGCAAGATTATTTGTGTCAAGAGAAAAAGAGAATTGAGTATGGCAATAGTTGAGAGGGTGCAGGGAGCAGCAGTGCTGAGGATCTGTGTGGAGAGCAGCTCCATGGCTTGCTCTTGGCTGATGGAGCTGGGCAGGAAGAGATTGTGGCATTATTTAATTATGGCACTGTAAAAGTAGTTAAAAAAAATTCACTGCTGTGTATGCCATGAAAACAGAAGATGGTTCAGAGACAATTTGTGGAGCAGATGTTGTAGTGAGTACAGTTTCATTTATTTACCTTATTCTTGGATGTTGTAACTGCCATAGCACACCAGGTATGCTCCGTAGGGTGCCTGACATATTTAAAAGGAGTAGGAGTCTGTGAGCAGTGCCTAGGTCTCCCCAAAGTGCTGTGTATCCCAGATGCCATTCACCTCCTCTAGAGGCAAATACTAATGAAGGAGGCTATGTTGGTCACCTGGACTAGTGAAAGGAACCTGAGGTGGCCAACCAAAAGGCTGGCTCCAGGAAGAGCTTATTGTCGGCAGTAGGCTCCTGCAATCTCCACATCATGCTCTGCCCACCAAACATTGGGCTTGGCACTGAGCTTGTCATTCAGCCAATGGGGCCCCTCCCCAGGTGCAATCAGCTCTGGAGGAGCTCCAGCACTCCTCCTTCTGCTGTCCCCATAGCACAGGTACCATCAGCTCCAGGGGAGGTCTAGCACTCTTCCTTCTGCTATCCCCATAAGACAGCAGTAAGGAAGGACTGAGGCTAAAATTTCCTTTCTGCCTACATCATGCATTTACTGTAAAGAAATACTCCTCTTTGTAACAGTTTTATTTGTTTATAACTTTAAACAAATAACCTCCCTGGAGTAGAAGGGACAAAACAGTAGATATTTAATAAATAATGCAGTGCTATGCACATGGAAAAATCTCAGTTAGAACCCTCTTGCATTTTGGATCTCATAAATATTCTCCACCACTTTCCCTTTGGAGAGGCATTTTCCACAGCTGAAGTCTGTTGGAAACAGGTGGTCAGGGTTGTTTTGGTGTTTGTTTGGGGGAACTTTACAGCAGAATTACAGCTGCCATGTTCTAGTTTTCAACACATTCAGAAAATAGAAACAAGTAGTCTTCTTTGGAGAGCTACAGACAGACACAATAAGCCAAGTTTTAAGGCTGCTTGAGTGTTTGTGGAGTTCTCACCAAGGGAAATTTTTTCTGTATGAGCAGTATGACTTTTCTGATTGCTTTTTGTGCTCAGATGGCAGCTTTGAAAGCTGTTGACACACATGCACAACAGACTTTGCCTTTTATTTTCTTCCCTCAATTGAAAGCAGCTTTTCTTTCCTTAGATTTATGGTATCTTGTTTTCCTGAGTATTAAAATGCTTTGAGAAAAGACAGAAAAATATATTAATTTTCCATGGGCAATGTATTTTGGTAGAAAATTGGTGAATGCTTATGTTAAACCAAAGCATTGCAAGCTGTTAGCACATGGAAATAAAGCATTAGCAAGCATGCTTTAAAAAAGAGAATGATGGAAGCAGCCCTCAAATCTGAGCAAATTATCTGTAAAAGATTAACCTTACATGTAAGCATATGCAGCAAGATGCAGGCAAGATTTGTTTATCATGACCTTTAACTATTCTGTGTTATGATTTGGAACCGAGTCCAATCTGGACCTTGTGTCAGCTGTGGCTCCTGCAGCCACATCACCAGCACTTCCAGGAGGTAGCACACTGCAGAGGAAGGTTCAGGTCTTCATTCAGTTCAGGGCTGATTTGCAACAGTTCACTGATAATTAGGAAATTCTTCTCAATTCAGGGCATGATTTTGGAGCCCTTTATCACAACCCTGACTTATACCAATGTAACAAAAATAGATAGGCACACTTTGTGTGGTGAGGAAAGGCCTGAGGACTTGTATACAATTTGCATTTTGCCCTTTGGCTTTCACATAATTAGGGGCATCTCTAGATTTGTTTTTCAAATTGAGACCATTAGGGAGGACAGTGAATTCCTCTATGAGCTGTGTTTGCCAAGGTGCAAAGCTTTTCCCAGGAAAGGAAACAAAGACTTCATTTTATTTAGCTTTATAATGAGCCATTTAGAAAAGATGGAAGAATGTGTTAACAAAGAATGACTATAACAGAAACAGATCTTTAAATTGTATATCCCATAGAATTATCTTTTGGGGTTTTAAGGTTTTAAAACTTCAGATGCTCTTGGAGGGGAAGTCAAGTATTCATTTTGGGGGGGGGGGGGGGGGGAAGGCAAGATGACTAACACTATAGATATTTAATTTAGCTTCACCAGTGTTTATAGGACTGGACACACAGTGTTTTACTGCAATAAGATGAATATTTATTAACAATTCAAAATGATCTGTTCCAAAGCGTACAGCACGCTCACAGTGATGTTTTACCACAGAAGTCCAGGTGTTTCCTGTCTCAGTTTAGAAAGGCCACTAGCTCATGAGAAGTCTACTGAGCAATGCCTTTGTAAGTTTAGTGTGCAGAAAAAGGATATTTTACTCTGTCTTCTCCCTCAAAATACAAATGGTTAAAAATTTTAAATGCCTGATCTAATGCGGAGGATGGACTAGAGAAAATCTATTTAATAGGCACAAGGAACAGCCAATGTTGTTTATTGCAACATCTCTGCTTAGTCTGGAAAGTGTTTCACCAACATGGAAAGGGAAAGTGAAATTGATATTTTCTACTGTCCTGAAAATTGATGTTTTCTGTTATCCTGAGGTTGAGCAGCAGTAGCTGCCAGCCATCCTCCAGGAGCAGAGGAGCTCCCAAGGCCAACTGTTACCATACAACCATCATTAAATGGGCTAGAAACTGAAGTGTTCCCAAGTCACTGCAATCTTCATAAATTTCTACTTACATCTGAAACCTGTCATTATAGAGCTTGAACTCTGGGTTGTATTGCACCAACATTTTCACATGGCTAGTGGATGTGTCTAAGCCACTGAGTACATGTCCAACAACAGGGAAACTGACCTAATGCTCCAGGAAACGTTCCCCTTTCTAACTTTCAGATAGGAAGCTTTACCTTAGGACTGTGAGTAAGCGCCATGTTTAGGAAGTATGCTCCTGTGTCTGATTTCACAGGCAGGAAATTAGGTCTCTGTTTGCTTCTGTTTACTGGAGCTAGCCTTGCTAGGTCAATCTTCAGATTTTCTGAGGAACTTGGAGCTGTGCTGCTGTCAACTGTTGTACTTTTGTGCGCTCACCACAGCACACTAGGGAGACAATTTCATTTCTTTGGACAATCTAAGCTTGATGGTAGCTTTTTGCCCTCTAAAACAGGAGGATTGTTGTCACTTTTTCAGAAGAACCAGATATAAGTGCTTCTCTGTGAACAGGAAAATCACTTCCAAAGAGACATGACCAGCCAAGAGAAACCAATTAGTGCCAATTAAGCTGGCTCCCAGCTAAACTAACTCAGTCCTGCAAGTCTTCATGAATGCTTTGGTGGAAGTTAGGAAATGCTTCCTTCTTCCACAGCTATGTCTTGTGATGGCAACTTTGGCTATTCCAGCCAGTTCCTCCTAAACTCTATGCCAAGAGCACAGCAGACCCCTAGTTTCTCCCATCTGCTTCAGGAAACAACGAACTACATGGTGCCTCTGAAGGCAAAGCTCAAGTGTAGAAAACACTCAGAGTAGGAGGGAGCAGAAGTTTTAGATAAAGTTTTAAGGCAGGAAGTGAAGAGACTATTGGAAAGCTCAACTTCCAAAAACCCCAAGCCTGTTGCTCTGGAGCCATCTAGTGCTCGCCTGGTCTCTGCACAGGGAGAGTGTCAGCTTCAGCTCAGAGCTGGCTGAAAACTAAACAGCCAAACCCAAAACTAAATAAAGGGACATGTCATCTGTCACATCAGCTATCACAAGAGTAATGTCCAGACCTGGAAAAAAGTCTTTCTAAATGTCTTTTATCTGAAAGATTAAGAAAAAGGAACAGAGCTTACAGAAGCTATCTTGAGAGATTCCTTTCAAACAAATACATGCTTTATAAGGTGTTTGATACAGCTGCGAGTTTTCACTCACAACACCACAATCTACCTTTCAGTTACAGCCTTGAAGGTGATTACTACACTTCATTTTCCAAAGTGACCATAAAATACTGTTAAGCATCTTCACACAGTTCCAGCCCAGCCACCCCAGAACTGTGGCTATGGTCCAGTCCCTGCTGTCTCTCCCACTGCTGCCAGATGAATTCTCCTTTGTTCTAACTCATCCTTAGAACCACCTTGTATAATGTAGAAGGTCCAGTGTGCCTTTTTACACAAAGAACTGCCACTAGAAATCAGCTGGCCCTGGCCTGTGTACTCTACAGATGCTGTCAGAGTTCCAGACCAAGGCTGGAACTGCAGCATCTCTCTTTCTCTTACCTTTGTTGAACATGGCTCAGATCAAAACAAGACAAGAAAACCTTTATGAAAGTAGTCCTGTTTTCAGAGTGTGGTCTCTGCCTCTGGATGCCAACAATGTCACTGTGAGCACGCATGTAACCTGGGCTGATGACATGAACAAAAGTTTTTCTATGGCCACAAAATTCAATCTAACCATTTCTCTATAAATTAAAGTACTTTTTTCCTAAAGAGTTTTCATTAATTAGCTGAGGGAAGCCTCAGCCTTCCTTTGTGTGCCAATGACCCATCTACCAAGCAATACTCAAATGTGCTGTGGCTTGCTCAGGGTAGCACATGTGCTCCTAGGGTACCTGGCTCCTGCCCTCCCCTGCCCCCTGCCAGCCTTCCTGACAGCTGGGCTATCTTCTAGGCTTCCCACCATCTGTCAGGGTTGGCAGAAATCAGCCAAGAAATTCAAAAGTTACTGGGAGGAGACTGGCGAGAGCACCTTTGGGCAAGCTGCATTTGCCTGTGAAGTCAGGCTAAAAGGGACCTGGAAACATTTGTTAGACACTGAGGAGGTTCCTCCTGCACCCCCCTCCTCCTCCCTGTGGGAAGCAGAGCCTTCCCAGAAGGAGAGTGCTTTATGAACTAGCACTTATAATGCAAAATGTCACACCTAATGCAAATATATGCTTCAGCACGTGGCACATCCTTGGTTACTGTGCCAAGAGCTTTCCCTATACTCTGCTCAGAGGCAAGGCTGCCATGCCCATTCAGGAGCAGCAAGGAGGTGCCAGGCAAGTCCTCCAAGAAGCAGCCATGGCTGTGAGCCCCTGCAAACTCACCACTTGCCCAGAGTTGGCCAGAGTCAAGAGAAACAAGCCCAGAAGGCAGGGGAACAGTAGTATATCAGTCAAAGTCTTGGCAAGTCAGTGCAAAGTTGACCATCCTGGGCTTGGATCAGCATCCTGCTAGGGAGGTACCTACCATGCAGCAGGGCTGCAGTATGACCACTTGGTTGTTTCTCTGGCCAAGATATAATTCCATCGAATCTCTGGCGAGTGGTTGGAGCTTGAGTTCAGAGGTGGTGAATAAAACCTCTACTTCAGAGATTTACTAATTGTTTTTTTGATTCAGAACACTGGAAATGAGAACACCTATTTTTCTACTTTGCTGACTCCAGCAGTTTTTTGGTGTAGGCACCCTGGCGACGCAGAGATTTAGTCATCCAACCACGTAACAGCGTGGGGCTTAATGAGTAACACATTTGTACTTTCCATTCTGGGTCTCAGAAAGGGCCTATAAATAAAGCATATTTGCCCTCAGATCAAGAAAACCTTTTTCTTAAATAATGTCATTAAATTTTAAATTAGATGTACAGGCAATTAGTGGTGAAAATGTTAAATACTGGATAACCTAGGAATATGACCTAATTTAATATAATTTTATAAATGCTTGAATTCAATTAAATAAAAACTTTTGTATAACGTTTAAACTGTTTGCTTAGTTTTCCCCAGAGCCCACAGTAGGTTACTGTGAGCCAAACAGCATTACACCATTTGTTTAAAATGCCAGAAGGCTTAGGATAGATCCCATATACTTCTAGCTGAATCCCTAGTCACTGGACAGCAATTTCTGGGCAGAAGCTGCTGTATTAAATAATTGCTAGCTAATAAATATATTTTAGACACATTATAAACCTGGATCTTAAACCTGTTAAAGTCAATGAAATGTTTACTGCAGAAAAATATACAATTTGCTGTTTTGACCTAGGTGTGTTGTCATGGAAACCAAAAATCTTTCTTGTGCCATAAAAAATCTGCCTGTCATCTGATTTGAGCCAGTTATTTGCACAGGTGGTTTTCTTAGCAGACAAGTACTTAGTAAAAACAAATCTATTCTTTCTCAATAGTTCCATTATGTGTCCCACAACAATGTGTTTCATTTCACTGGCTTTGTAATTAATGATCTTTTATCAACTAATTAAATCACATTTTGGTTTTAGATGAGTTCATCTGTTACACAACACTTGCTCCCCAATCCTCCTTCCTAGGTGTGCTAACTTTGTAAGAGTTTTAGTTACTGGTGAGAATGAAGCACTGTAGGTTGCATGGTACTTCAGACAGGCTAAAGCAGTAACAAATGTGGGCACATAAATATATCCAACAATTTAATACCAATTTCCTTTAAATGCAATAAAGCAGCAGTAGGAGTAACTGAAATCAGATTGCCAATCTCTATGTAAAACTCTTGTAAAATACTAAGTTCATATAGTTGCAGACAATGGAAACTGAAATGTGAACTATGCTAGCAGTTCCAAAATGTCATCCAAAAGAAAATTCAACTTAATAGACCACATCTTTGCTGTTAGGTCTGCTCTAGACCTCACTGAGATCAGTGAAATGATGTTCATTGACTGCTCTTGGATCCAGGCCTTGATTTGCAATCCCTTGGGCAGAGGCTGTCTCCATCTGTGACACCCATCACACAGCATAGCTGCTTGGTAAGCCTGGGCTGGCTTTTTACAGTACCATAAAAAGTAGTGATAGTAGAGGTGAGATGGCAACAGATAAGACCAAAAAAAAGCACTTTTGGTGGTATGCTATTTTCTGCAGGATTTTTAAGATAGACTAAGATGACATGACACTAGTGTTTTAAAAACAATGTATGATTTCACTGACATCTTATAAACTATTTGTACTTGACACTAATGAAATCTGTAATTCCAACAGAACCAGGCAGACAGTGATTCTTCATTTCTCTCTTAAACCAATCCATGATTGGATAAAGGTGGAGGCAAGCAGGGAGCTGGACACAAAGCAGCCCTGCTGCAAGGGGTGCTTGGTACCTGCGGAGTAATGTCAGAACCCTTCATCCTTGTGCCCATCCCTGGCCACATCCTGAGGTCTCCCATGGGGTGGGCTGGGCATAAATCATTATTGTTGGAAAAGACCTGTGAGATCCGAGTCCAACCATCCACCCAACACTCCCATGCTCACCACTAAACCATGTCCCCAAGCACTGCATCTCCATGTTTTTTGAACTCTTCCAGGGATGGTGATCCTGGGCACATCTGAGTCAGTTGCCTGTGCCATGCAAAGTCCTTATTTGCAGTACTTGGAGGAGGTGAAGCCCTGAAGTAAGAGATTCTGTATCCTATCTGGAAGTATGGGGAAGGGTTAAATGTGAAATTCCCCATTTGAGCCATTGGCTCTGGAGCTGCTTTTTAGGCACTTTTGAGCATCTGCTACAAATAAGAAACTGTGCAGGATTTCAAGAAAATACTGTAGGTAAATATCAAGCCCTTACACATTCCTTTGTAAATGTGGCAAGTAGTGCAAACAACTTTTTAAGACCAACTATACAAGTTGCATGTTTAGTCTACAAACTGGGTACCCTTAACTAAAGTTCCTTTGTTTCTACTTGGAATTGCTTTATCAAAGATTTAGGAATGAAGTTTTATACATGCAGTGGAATGTTAAATCACAGGCAAATCAAGTGCCTTAGAAATGCAGTGCTTTGGGGCACTGTTTCAAAACTACATTAGTTAAAAGCTGTATTTTATCTGATCACTATTTGTATGGAGTTTTGCATGCTCACAGAGAACAGCAGTACGTATACTCAGTATTATATTTAATAACAAATACATTTTATCAATGCAGGACTGACACACTAAATATGCACTGTAGATATTTCACTAGATGGCACTATAGTACTAGAAACACTGAAAGAACTCATTGTTCACTGCCTACTCCTGAGTTTATCTAGAATCCAGTTGACTTTTATAGTACATATTAGGTGTCATCTGATGAGTGTTACCATGAAGCAAACAATGCTGAGATCTCCACTCATACACGCTGGTTTGCTCTGGCCCATGCGTGGGCACGAACATGTACACATTGCACTGGGAAGGTCAAAAACTGGAACACAGTGGAGAGACTCTAGGGGAATTGTAACTAGAGCAAGATTTTCCACTCACAAAAGAAAAGAGAGAAAGAAACTTCTCTGAGGAGTGAAAGGAGCAGGAAAAGAACAGGTTTCAAATTTTTGAGAGGCATCAGGAAAAGAGTGAGCTGTGGCCAAAAAGGGAAAGACAGCTTTAACACATTAAAAATGCAATAAGCTTGGAAAGGCTACGTTTATAAAGCAGAAATTCTACAGAAAGCTTAGAAAAGAGGAAAGACTTTCCAGACTGAATCTGAGGGTAGATAAGAGATACTCTAGGGATATTGTATTTCCTTATCTTGGAGAAAGAAAGTATTCTGTCCATAATCTTATGATTTCCCTGTAGATTACGGAATAGCAAACAAGGGCCAGCTCTTCATCTGCTGTTGACTTTCATGGCTCCTCTGATTTAAGTGAAGTCACACTGACTTAAAACAGATGAAGATTAGACCTCTAAGTTTGAAGCATTTATCAAGCAAGCAGATAACATCTTTTGGGTTTTTTTCCCTCTCAAAGAATATGATTAAATTATGAGCAAAGTGTAGGCATCCTGTATTTTCCCTAAATTGTGTTAACAATGTGTTTTTTATTGAAACACGCTGATGTTCCAGTTGTTACTTGCATTTTTCTTTAATTCATCTCGTCCTGGCTAATGCATTGTATTTCAAGTAGTAATTTGGTAATCCTGAGGTTCCATACACATGAAGCTAAATATATAAACCCTGTGCTCTGACGGATGAGATTTGGTAGATTTAGCTGCAGTAGCTTAAGACATGACTGCCTCCAGCTGTTCACCTAATACCTCTCTGTCCTCGAGCATCAGCATCCTCTCGAAAGGGTGACAGAATGGGACATGTGTCAGCACTTCAGGTGTCCCAGTTCACAGCCTAAAGCACTGGTCAGGAGAGTCTGAAACACAAGAGTGAGCTAGACTGGTGTACAGACACATACTCCCTGCTACAGTGGCAGCAGTCAGAATCAACACAAAGCAGACAGCTGTGGGTAGGAACAATTGCCACAGCTCAGTCTGTCAGAGTGTGATAATGAGAGCCAAAGGCATCAAGCAGACCTACAGAAATGCATGCTTCAGTCCAGCCCTATTAATAAGCACTTGAGCACCTTCTCAATCACAAGTCTTAATGCCTAAACCAAAGCCTGTAAAACCTCACCAAGTAACTTTCAATCAATTCTGAATGAGTTAAAATGAGACTATTGCATTTTCTTATTAAAATCATTTGCAATTTTGTGGCTTCTGACATTATTGCAGTATGGCCCATTCCTTAGTGCAATACTACTACTTTACCTTAGCTAAGTGTAAAGAGCTGTGTTATGAAAGCTGTCCTGCAGTGACAGCCAAGGGTCAGCAGTGGGCTGTAGAGGAGACTGAAGGAGTCTGTTCTTTTCAGGAAAAAAAATATTTACCCAGTATTTCCAAGCCTAGTAATGGTGTTTTTCCTGTTGACTTTGTGAAAGAGAGTGTTAATCTTTTCCCTGAGATGCAAGTTTCTGTAGTGTTAAAATCATTCTTTCTAATCTGGCCCTCCTTTGACTCCTCTGCCCAGCTGGCAGAGAGCATGTGGGATATTAGTTCATCTCCAGTGCAGTTTCCAATTAGTTCATGTCCAATTCAGACTGCTGAGACATGCATCCAGCCTTTCCCAGACAACTTGTCTTTTTAGAACCAGAAGCATTGACAAGTGGAGGAAGAGTAATTTAGCCATTTGGCCAGGATTTAAAGACTTTTTTTGCAAACAGAATGCCTGGCTTGCAGAAGTGCCAGATAAATGGGTCCTGCTCCCACACACATTGACTAGGCTCAGGTTCCTCATTACAGCAGAATTAGAGGTGGTGAAGTTTTGATGTTTGGTTTGAGCCCAAGGTGGGTGCTGCCCCATTTTGGATAGAAGGCCAGTGTAAGGGAGAAGAAAGGGATTGTTGGAGACATGACTGAAGAAGCTTCAGTGGTTTGGGTGGTCTTGGAAGTTGGCTGAGTGAATAAGGGAGACCCAGATGTGCATCAGTGGCTCAGTGCTGTGGTTTATTCCGGGTGGGAGCTTCCACAGCACTTTTCATTCAGCCTAATTGGGTTCCTCTGGAAGTCAAAGGGAGCTTGATCATTGCTGTCACCAGGAGCAGGGTTAGTTAAACAGAAAGCACTTTTGTGTACCAGTATCACCTTCATACATGTAGGTATGACATATGCAATTACTTTAAGTTGACAAAGAGCTTGTATAATTGAGGTATTTGAATAATAAGCCTCATTTACTTGGAAATGTTAGCAGGGCTGTAACCCCATGCATGTGGCACATGCTTCATGGCACGTGAGGCTTGAGTGCCTGTTTCCCCTTCATCCTGATGCATGCAGTGTTATTTTTAAAACAATTATGGATATATATCCACAATGGGTGGGACAGTTGTGTTCCTTCAAAAATACTGTAATAGAATCTGTTATTGAAGTTCATGACTGTGCACCCATAAATATTTACATATTTTTATGAGTGTATTCACTGGTCATGACAGATTCAAATGCATGAATTTGTCAGTAAATAGCAACAGCTATGTGGTTTCTATGTTTTAATAACAGTGTGTTTATTTAAATGTTCTCTCAGTAGTCAGCTGCATACTTCTAAATGATCCTTCTGGAGGTTGTCTCTCCAGACAGAGATATAAAAATATATCTGACCCACTTGTAATATATTGCATTTTTCTTTATAATCTCATTACAAAGTGTGCAGTGAACACAAACCCACAATTTACCTGGTGGTGTAGTTTCATTAAACATCAAAAGGGTGTTTGATGGACTAGAATAATCCTATTCTGTATCCTTCATTGAACATCTTTCAGAATAAGTTTATTCATTTAATTAGAAGGTTTCTCTAAGTGAAGATTGCTCTGGTTTTACTAGTCTGACTGAATTTGCATTGGTAAGCCAAAGCACCCTCTATTTCACTGTACTTATGATAAATGTGTTAAAAGACATGCTGCAAAATATCTCCACAAATTGGTACTTAATTTCAAAATGGTGTTAGTACTAATTCTAAAGTGAAGGAACAGAGAAGGAACATTACACTTTAAAGTGGAATTTTCCCTTCAAATCTGTGGATTAGTAATGGCAAACAATGAAATGTTTAACTCAACATTAAATGGGATTATTAAATATCTTTTCAAAGTAGAAAATCACATGCATTATTCTATTCCCAGTACAAAAGGACAGAGAATTACTTTCTCTCCTCATTCAGTTTAAAACAATGAATAATACTATGGGCATACTTCAGCCTCAGAGGACTCTGCTGAATCACAGACACTGTAAAACTATCTGGATCATTTTAATATGAAGGTGACATTCTCTGTGATTAAATGTGGTATTGTAATGATGGTGAGGCTTGTAAAAGTTGGGATGTTGCAAACTGGGGTATGCTAAAGTGGGATGTTGTAGCTAAAGCAAATTTTAACTCCCCATGTTAGTCCTATATCCAGACAAACCATTTTGGAAAGATGCTTTGCAGCTCAGCAGCCATAACACACAGTTAGAAGTCTAAAGCTGTTTCATCTCCATTTTTCTCTTTTATGTGTCTGGCTTTTGGGAGTGTGACCTTTCTCACATCTAGATCAATATGTCTGTAACCATTAATTCTAGGAAAACCAGGACTTGTTTGAAATGCTGCAGATTAGGATATAACACATGGTCAAGTCTCTCCCTGCCAAAGAATGGATAGGTAGCTAACTAGGCAGTTCTCTTAATGAATGACATTGGCTTCCCTGGGAAAGGGATGTACTCAGGCTAGAGAGGTGCTGAGAAAAATGGCTCTTCAGCATCCAAAACAGCAAGAAGGTCATGGAACTGGAATATCTAGCCCAAAAAGTAATGCATCACCTTAAAGCAATTTTTTTTCTCCCATAATACCTGACTTCCTTTCTACACCTGTGCTGGGTTAGGTATAAGCTTAATTTCATGCAGGGTATCAAATAACTTTTAGGTATTTTCTTGAATGAGGTGTCTTTTCTCATGTGAGTAATAGTCATAATAAGCATCAAAACATTCCTGAGCTCCAAATTTGTGGTACTTAGGATTCTTATCCCCAGGTAAGCATGAAAAGCTTTCAGCCAACTGTGCAAAAATTTCTTTAAGAAAAGAAAATAGTAGATGGAAGGACACTTCCTGGATTTTGGTACTACAGCTCATTTTCCAAGGGACACCTCTCAGGAAAACCTTCCCTTTGCCCACAGCTGGAGTGGTTGCAGTCCACACAGGACAATACTGTCTTTGATTGCAAAACGTGTTTACTTGGCTTCAGAATGGTTTCAAAACTCTGCACTTTATGTACTGAACTATTGCTGGGTAGGGAAGGATGAAGAAGTCTTTGCTGTGGTGCACCAAGTTTGTGGCGAGTGGGTTAAAAGATTTACTATGAGTTGAACCAGCAGAGTGCTTAGAACTAATTAGGGACTTTGCTAGTGATTAATTTAGTGCCATTGGGGTGAACAGTAAGAGATAACAGATTCCAGTTGTGTTCAGGTGCTTGCTGCTTTTGTTACTGTAATTACTACTTGGAGGCAGGTTAGCATTTAAAATAACCTTATGCTTTTGTTACACAAATCCATATTAACCCAACAGAGTGACTACCTAACTTGAGGGGATAACTTAGGCATTAGTGAGGCTTAGGACAGTGGCCAAGCCACATCATTTTGAGGAGCTCTTAACAGTCAGTACAATAAAACTGTATTTATTCCTAACTAGATTTTTCTGCCTACTAGGACATACAGAGCAGTGACATATCTGTTTCTGTAGAAAGGAATTCGATGGAGAAAAATGACTGAGTCTGGATACAAAATATTTTGAACACAGGAGATGCATTTCAAAAATGTATCTTTTCGTAGAGTGAAGTAGAAATTAATCAATTGATTTTGTTCTGAATAGTTTAGGGCAGGAAATAAATCTCTATTTCCTTCAGCAGTTGCTTCCAGTCATTTCTTGTCTTGCCACTGTTCAATGTCCTGGCTATTCTATGCTCCTGTGATCTCAATTTCATGTTTGTTAGAAGGTTTCTCTCCCTTAGCTTTGTGCCATCTCTACCTAAGGCTGTGACAAGTAAAACAAGAGCAGGTACAAAGTCATGCCAAAAACTCAGTCCTTGAGCTAAGAACAGGTTTTGGACTGAGTCAGCATATGTCATGGTGCAGCAAGCTGATGTTTTTCTGGGGTGGCTGCCACCGAGTGCTTCAGCAGCTAAGCATTCACTGTTAAGATAGTGTGGGTGTAAACCTGTCTCCACTAAGTCAGTGGCAAAATTCCCACCAACTTCAAGAAGATGAGGGTGTCTCTCCAGTCTGTGGCCTTGGTGTTATATTTCTTTTGTGTGCCATGCTATGACAGTGCTTGCCTTGGCTTTTTCCATGTTTCTTGTGGATTACTTGGTACAACAGCTATTGGTCTATGTTTTCTCCTCCCCGCTCACCCTCCCCCCTCCCCCCCCCAATTCGAATTAATTCGTTTTCATGGTGCTTCCCTCCAGCCCTTTACTAAAAAACCAAAACAGTTACCATGAAGACAAAGTAAGTCTGTAGTCCCTTTGGATCTGGAGTAAGTCTTTGACATATAAATCAAAGGGCAGTTGCTTGAAGCTATAACTAGAAGATGCAAAGGTGGAAATAAGCTTTCAGAGAAATGAGAAATGGCAGAATTCCTAGCAATGGCATGTTAACTCTGAAGCATAGTGGTAGTTCAAAGGGTGTTAGCACTCTTCAGTATCACTATTATTCTTTCACTGCTGTGCAGTTAAAAATGAGACAAGCTCAGTGAGAACTGAAAGGCTAATGTACCCTCTGAAGTACTGATGGAAAAAAACTTTTATTTGAAGTTTTTCCTGTATGTTGTTTCCCATACTGTTATCAGCTTTACTTTTTAACCAAATCTGCTTTGTTCGTACAACTTGGTTTTGTTTGTCCCTGCATGCTGGAAGTATTATGCTGATGACACATGAAGAGTAAATGTATAAGCTGATTTAATTAACAAATACTTGTATTCTTTTTCTGTATTGAGTGCTTTGTCTTGCAGTGTTCATCATCCACTTGATAAAAAGTACCTAAATATTTGTCATATGTAACACATACCAAAACACAGCTGAGTAGATAGTGAGCTAAGATACTCAGCTTTATAGCCTTGTCTTGTGGTGTGGGATTTCCATCTCTGTGGGGTGAGGACTGAATTAAGTTGGGCTGTTAGAGGGACTAAGCCAGAAGTAGCTGTGTTGAACCTGTCCCAGAGTTATCTACATAGAGCTACTGAGAGAAACAAATCTAAGTTTGTTTTAAATGGATTAGTCAAACTTCACTAAATGCTTGTGTTGACATTCTCATTTGGAATTAAAGCAGCTTTAATTCAGTTTCATTCACTTAGAAAATTGATTAACTGTATGGACAGAGCATTGCAAGCAATAATATTAGCAAAGCTTAATGAGTTACCATTCATCAGCCGAGTGTCAATAACTTCTTGTCTATAAACTCCTATTCCACCACAGTTGCAGGGTTTGCTTGGTAATTGTGAGGGACTGACAGCCTAGACATGGTCAGGGCAAGCAGCTGAGCTGACAGACAGTAATATTTTCATCTGGACTGCCTTGAAATCCTACCCAATCCTTCTGAAGTTTAGACAAGCCCTACATTTGTTGAGTTCTTAGTGTGGACTTCTTTGCAAACAGCCCTAGTTCATGTTCAGGATCACCACCAGGAACCACTCTGTTTCAGGCAAACAGCATCCCCTTGTGAGAGAAGGAAAAAAAAACCTATTTCTATGCCAGTTGGGATACAATTTCTTAGCAGTACTACTCCATCAAAAGCCAGTGCACTCTCCTGCTCTTTTGGACAGTATGTATTGTCCCAAGGTAGTTGGAATGCCAGTATGGCTAGTAATTTAACTTTGCCAATGAGGTACTTACTGTAGAGTACTTTACTCTAGTGAGCCTCACAGTAAATGAGCTCAGGCCATGCTTTGTGTTTGAGCCAGGAGTGCTGCCCTGGGTGCAAGGGAGCTGGTGGAAGCTCACTGAGCAATTTCTCACTTTCACAAGTGCAGAAGATATGTACCTTAAGCCATGCTAAGTACAATGCAAGTGACCAAAGTAGACAAGATTTCAATTTCAACTTTTCCATCATTATTTCCAGTTAGTGTTCCCATAATTTAAAAACACTACAGCGTTAGCTATGGAATAAAACAATTGTTCCTGAGTTATACAGTATAAATTAATTATGAGGCCCAGTGAAAGAAGTAAGATGAGCAAGTGAAAAGCAAGCACTCTGCAGAGCTTTTCAAATCAGTGTAAAGTTTGGGAAATTGGACCCACTGTGTCTATTACCCACTTTATAACAGTCATAACTAGATTCTTTTGTTTGTACACTGCTGGATACTCTCATGGATCTTTAAGCCTTGCCAGTTGTTTTATTTATTGGTGATTTTGTTGAATGCCACGGTAAAATGAAGTAATTGGACTTTTTTACAGTGCCAAAATACATTTTCCTGAATAGCTGTTTTCAGCAGTCAGTGCACTTAAGTAAACCCATGGTCCACATACCACAGAGAGATTTAAGACTGGTATTGATTATTTGTTTCCTGCATTATCTTCAGATTTAAATCAAGTAAAGTATAACTGGTTTTCAAATTTTTAAGCAGCTTCTCACTGCTTTCTATTGTACTGTCATTGAGATAGACTCTTTTTATGGAGTTTTCTCCTTCTCATGGTCATCCAAACTCAAATACCCACCTATTCTTGGCACAGGCTCACTAAGGGAAGTGCAAGCGAGGTCTTTGGGGAAGGCAGAGTGTGGTTTGGAAATACATACCCAACCTGAACCTCCCCTGATGCAACTTGAGGCTATTTCCTCTTGTCCTATCACTAGTTTACCTGGGAGAAGAGACCAAACCTCAGCTAGCCCCACCCTCCTTTCAGGGAGTTGTAGAGAGTGAGAAGGTGTCCCCTGAGCCTTCTCATCTCTAGACAAAATCAACCCCAGTTCCCTCAGCTGCCCCTGATAATGTATCTAATAATAGTGCAATGTATGTGAAGAAATCCCCCTGAAGTCACTGAACTAAAATGGTGTATTTGACCACAAGCACTCTGAGTCCTTTTGTAGCTCTTTCCCATACTTTTTGAAAACATCATGAATAAACCATTTCAGGAAATGTGTATCCTGAAGAAAAAAAGGTGTTCTTTGATCAGCAAGAAGCAGGCATACAAAATGTTGTTCACACATGCAAAAGGCACTCAATACAGAGAAAGCCATAAAACCCAAGAATGACACAATTCTGGCTGGCTGGTGTAGGGGAGCCTTGGGAGATCTGAAAGGCACAGGAGGAAAGCAGGAGGATTATAAGCAGAGAAAACACCGTAGGTTGTGGTGAAAGCAGGGACACTTGTGTTCTACTCAGATAAAAATGACAGAATTAGTTGTTGCTTATGAAAGCCACCACAGGCTTTTTTTTTTAATTCATTCAGCTCTCCTTTTATCAAGTAAAAAATTGTTTCTAGTTAGGCTGTATGAAATTTATCATTTTAAATGAAACCATGCCAATAAATCACCTCTTTCCCACCGTTCTTTCTTCCCCACAACTCACCAAACATCAAAACACAACCAAAGGGTGAAAAATGAATCTAAAACCCCAAAAAGTCTGCTGGTCTGTTCATTTAAGTGTTGCTTTAACATAGCCATTGTGGGATCTTTGCCATTATCTGTGGCAGGCATATAATTGTGGAAAATTTTAACGGTCCCATCTGGCTCCCCAATACATTTATTCTAATTGTGAACAAGCAGGGATATTCTTGCCTCTCATTAGTAAAAGCTTACTTGCCTTAGTTTCTTCCTCGTAACAACATAGGTCAAAGAGGAGACACCTTAATGAGAATCTTGCTAACATAAACAGGAAATATGGTTCATTTTCTTATCTTCATTTGCAACTCAAAACTTCATGCTCAAAATGAAAACACTCATTTTCTTTAATTCATTTTTTTCCTTTGTCTTTCTCTTGGGCCTTTATCTATTAAGCAGGGCAATTATAGGATGTATTTTCATCATAAGTATTAATATTCTCATTTATGAATTCATTTACTAGCATAGGAGCAAGGAACTAAAGGACAATATAATTTTCATTCCTTGGTTTTATCTCTGGAAACAGTTGTTTTCACATCTTCAACCCACAAATTATATGGAAAGGAAGAATTACATACAGTCAAAGCTATTTAAAGCTGAGATGATCAAAAAGAAAAGAGGAGGGCACTTCAGCTTTCTGTCAACACATATTTTTTATGCATTGCCTTCATATAGTCATAAGGAGGCCAAAGATAACAATTAGCTGTATTTTCCCTATGTGCTGGGAAGGCAGAAATGGTGACACTATTCCAAGCTTGTCATTTTCTCACATGCAGAAAAGTACCCAGATTTAGGAGGTGCTCATTCAATATATACAATAGCTAAGCTATGAATTCAGGAGAGAGATAAAATCAAATAATCCCTATTTTATTTTACTTATGATGCAATTCAATGTGCATTTCTTGGCTAGCAAAAACTGCCTTTAGAAACAGAGTGATCTATTGTATCAGCTGAGAGCTGGGTGAGTGCATTCAAGTTGAAGCTTGCAGAGTTGGCCAAGGTTAGCTGGGTTAGAAGCATTGCTCCTAGCCCTATGTGGAATGTCTTCTGGAGCTTAGCTGTTCACTATACCTGCAGTTTAAATGAGGTGCTGCCCTGTCTTACATTCATCCACACACTAATTCCCAGGCCAAGTGTAGCAGTGCTCAGCAGCAGCTTGAGCTGGTGAAGCTCCCAAGCTGCTTGCACAATCCTGTTCTTTCATTGCCATAGGAAGGCTGCTCTCCTTCCAACTAAGCAAAACAAAAGGAGTTCTGTAACAAAAACTAACCCTCCTAGGACGACATGCCAGAATATGTTGCCTAGTGTGCAAAAAAGTTTAATGCAACTATTTTCTTATGCTCTTGTTGATCCTGGGATATGAAACAGTTAAAGCAGTATATATCACGTTGTTGTACATTTGATACCCAGTGTAGAATACCTGTATTTTTTTGAGAAAAGGTGCTGAAGGTGGGAGAATTTAGTCCTTTAGCATCTGGGAATATGAAGCGACACAAACATGTTCCTCCATTGTGTTGCACTTCTGTTTAATTAGTTGAGAATAAACACAGCGTGTTACTTCCAGAAAGCTTAGCTGATGAAGATCAAGCTGCTGTTTGTGCCACATTCTAAAGCAAGCAGCTCAAGTGCAAGGTTAGTGAATGGTCAAAACCAACAGTGCAGCTGTGAACACCCTACCTTCAGAAAATCAGATCTGGACCCATAAGTTAATATGGTCCTTCAAATCACTGCCCTTTAGTATAAAAGTAGTTTACTGTCACTTTGGGGAATGGGCTCATCCCATGAAATCAAGGGGCAAAACCTTACCAAAGTCACTTCTCTGGCATTTAATTGAAGAGCTAAGTACACAATCACTCCATGCATTTTCATAAAGCTACTCAAGGGATGATGTGTGAAAAGAATTTCTGTCTGCTTTATGCAAGGTCAGTAGCACTCATAAAGAACACCAATAATGACACTAAACCATCTCATATACTTATAAAATATCCATAATTTTCACTTTTGGTGAAAAAAATTCCATGGCAAAGGCTGAAGTGGAGTGTTTAAAGGCTGCTGATGTTTTGATGAAATTATATTGTTGTGGGATGTTTGGTTTGTATGAGTTGCATAAATATAGACTCATTTAAGAGAAATTTCTGTGCAAATTTTAGCTTTAGAAGAAAACAGCTGTAGCCATTAAATGAAAGAGTTGTGTACTGTAAGAGTTAGTTTTGCTCCATGAAGATGACTTGTGTGTGTCCTTTGCTTTTAGACTGCTACATTCTTTGTGGATGATTAGAGCATGCAGCTGAAACACTGACTTATGCATACCCTAACAAACACAGAATAAGAACCAGACTTCACCAGAGAGATTACAGTCTAGGTAGATAAACAGGATAAAATCTTAAAGACAGAATAACCTCATCCTAAAACACAAGGAAAAAGTGGAACTGATACAAGACTTGGTGCAAAAGCATTAATTCACTCAAAAAGAAATGATTAATTTATTTAGTTGAATTTTCAAATCCCCAGGAGCTTTGAATTCTCTTTTTGCACATAGCCATCACTGCCTCAGGCAATTCAGCAGTTTCCTTCTGCCTAAGCCAAGTTGCAAAAGCAAATCATTCCTTGCTTGAGTTACCCAACCTAAGCAGGTCAGTCTCTTAGGTAGGCTCATTCCCTATCCCTACTGACAGCACTGAGTTCTTTAAAAAGCAGATTAAATTGTTTATTTTTAAAATAATCCAGCTAATACTTTCATAATAAGCTAGTCTTTAGGGTATTTGGTAAGAAACCTACATGCAAGTACTCTCCTTAAATCCACACTATCCAAAAACGAGATGAATGCTTTATCCTTTTTCATAGGAAAAGGGAATCAAAATGCATTTTCTAGCTGTCCTGCTGAATTTGTGACTCTCACTGGGTCAGATTCTTCCTACTCTGGGTCCTCTTGGCTATCTCACCGTTACACTCATAGTTTGTGTATATATTTCAACAAAAAAGGTAATGTAATGCCATATGTTACACTGTGTTAGGGGAGCAAGCACTGCCTATGTGTAGAGCATCTTCCTCATTTAAATCCCCCTAGGACTCTTGTGCTCCCTCAGATCCATGTGTGTGGTGGAATATGCTTCACCCACATCATCCCATGTTTGCACGTCAGAATTGGCAGTTACACAGTGTTTGTGATGGGCATTCACTGGGACCTGTTCCCTGTATTGTACTGGCCATAAAAAGACATAGTGTGCAAGACAGAGCCATACAACGTAGGTGACGGTAACACTGCTAACACACAAGGCTCTGTGTCTCCTTAGCCATTATCTCAGCCTCTTTCTTCCAAGCACGCCCATCCTTCACTACCTGGCAGCTGTATCCTCTCTTCCTCAAGACCATCCATATTCACTGATTAAGATAAGATTTTGTGAACAAAAGCTCCAAAGCAGTATCTCCCATGCTGTTTATTGTTAGGGGGATATTTAATAGCTTTTAAATTCATTTAAGAAAATGGGAGCAGTGAGTCACATGTAATTATTCCCAGATAGATCATTAATTACTTGATAAAGTTTCTACATAATGCTGCCTTTCGCTTTTCTGCCATAATGATGGGTTATTTCTCATTTATCTCAGTTTGCTTGTCAGTGATTCCAGTTCCCTTTCATCCCCTATCTGTGGTATGTATGTAAATATTACAGATGGAGATTGAGAAAGGGTTTTTTATAAAAAAGGCTGTTGCTTTATTGGATTACAGAAGAGTTTATGAGGAACTCATTTGATTATTGTGTTAGAATGGTATCATTTGCACCAATCCACGTGTGGCTGGTTTGGTACCTCGATGGTAACTGCATTTTTCATAGGTTTGTAATTCAGCTTTAGAAATTGGAGTTTGTTTGAGAATACCAAACAAGACATAAATGCAAAAATTATATTTGAAACTTCAAATGGCACTTCAAAAAAAAAGTTCACCTGGTTACACTAGGCATCTCTTCATTTAATCACAACTTTAGATGAAGTCCTTCCAACTTCAGATATGCATTGAAAAGAAACAATGAGGTTGCAGGTGCATTTCAACTATATGTTCTTTAAGAACAATCACTACATAGTCTCTAGCAAATTAATGAGATGGATGTGCCAACTTAAGTGGATCTTTTTCTCTTTTGTCTGTTTTGAGACCCGGCCTTAAGAGTGTAGGAAGAAGAAAAAGCATGAGGCTGAAACTCAAGGAAAAATCATTAATTGTCCCCTTTTGAGTAGTTTGTTAATTTTGCTGTTGAACTGATTGGGATAGCCCACAGCAGCATGTCTCTTAGTCTACCCCCTAATGTATCTTCAAACATTGCACCTGATAGAAGTTAGAGAGCAAGAATAGCAGAGAAAGCACATTGCAGTATTGCATTCTCAGGGGTTACATCTGATTACAGGGATCCCCGGCTGTGTTGCCTTTGGAATTCAAACATTATCACAGTATCTGTACTAACATCTCCTAAACACCAGCTTGACATGGGTAGGTGCTTACATTTTATACAGAGTAAAAATAGTGTCAGGTAGTCAGAGGGCTGACAGTTTGATGGTTCTTAGCAAATAGCATGTAGTGTCTTACTCCCAGCACTCTGATGTGCCCAGATGGTTTAAGTGTCTGGCTAGGCACAGCTCCCCAGCAGCACCTATAGAAAATCTGAAACAGAATAGTAGTAACTTGCTCAGTAGCAGCTGGTGAATTCTGGGAATAAATTTATCCTCCTCTATAAACACTTGGACATTTTATGAGAGCAGGCTGTATTCCTTCTCTGATACACCCAATGCTGTTGGGAGGTTATTATTATCCTGCCAACTAAAACACATCTAGCTGAAATGACTTAGATTAACTTTACTATTCTGCATTATACTCTTTATTTCTCAGTAAATAAACAAAAATAGAAGAACTACCATGGGGAAGTGTAGAGAGCTGAACTCACACATCTTTACTATGTTTGAATCCTAACTATTCCCAGTTATCCCAAGGATTATGCCCTTCATCCTATGGCAGTTGATCATTACAGCCATTCCAGGAGGTACAGTAATCATTTCAGAGTGACTTCCTTCCACAAAGACAGGAAGGATCATCTGCTGTCATGTGAACTGATAACATGACAGTCATGCCTGTTGCAGCATTGCCCTACATCTGCTGTCAATTACTCTGCAGTTAGCTTAGTGGGATGTACGTCAGTAGCAAGTCTTAAAACTGTCTGCAAAAGCTAAACAAAGCTTAACCAAGCTAAACATTTGTAAAGATGCCCAGTCATTGTCACCAATAACCGAGCTCAGCTGTCTGTCCAGGCATCCTGGGCCTGAACCAAAAGTCCAAGTAGACACAGCTTTGTGTTACAGCACCTTCCAGTCAGGGAGATTAAATAATGCACATGCTTCCTGAGTGTGTGGCATAAATTGCTTATGTATATAGCCCAAATAATGGAATAGAGGATCAGCCTTAGGTAATGAACCTAAAAATACTTGTTTGCATCACCATTGTTAAAAACCTGAGGACCAGAGACAATCAAGTGGGAATTAGTTGGGACCACCAACTGAATTCTGAATTTATATTCTAGCCTGGGGAGTTAATGCAAATATGCCTCACTAGGCTATCAAAGATTAAGGCATATTTCACATTTTCTGGTTAAGATGATATTATCTTGAAAAACAATGGAAACAGAATCTGTCTCACCAGGGCTTGAAGTAAGGTGCCAGCTCTGGGAAGCAGTCTGCATTGATGATGTTAGCCCTGCCCCACGCAAATTGCATTTACATCAGCCACAGAGATAATCTCTGATGTAGTGCAGTGTAGTCATAAAATAAACTAAGTGGAAGCATCTGAATTTCTAGACTCTGTGATACTTTCTCCAGGTTCTCATGGGACACAAGTGCTCCCCAGAGCCTGATGTGAAGGCGTCTGAAGTCTATGGAAATCCTTCTGTTGACTCCATATAGCTTTGGACTTGGCTTCTAAGGCTGTGGGTACAGAAATGTGCTTCATCTCTCTAGATCAGTATCATCAGCTTTCCTTGCCTTTTATGGACTTCTGGTTTTTTTAGAGAAACAGTATGATATGCAACAGCCAGAAACAAAACAAACTTCCTCTCCCATTACTTCATTACAACTTGAAAACCTGTTGCTTTGGAGCAGTAGGCTAATAACTTTGGGTTTTAGCACCTTGGCAATGTTTTAAGGATACTGATTGCTGTAGGATTTTTATGATGTTGCCCAGATCCTGATGCAGGCCCACCCAGCTCATTCCCACAGGACAGTGACACTCAGGCAGCTGGAACAAATTTCAGCAACCACTGACCTGGGATAAAATCAAACTAATAGCCCTGAGATAAAATACCTTTTCCAGTTCCCAGACCACAATCAATTCCTGGTTTTAATACTGTTAAATATAACATGTGAGTTTTCACAGCAGATTAGCAGAACTTGCTTGTAAGAGGAGCAGAACTTCCCAAAATCATGTTTGCAGCAGTTTAATAACAGACCTCTCATGCAGTGAGTGCTAAGTGTATAGGGAGAGTGGTTTATGTATTCCATGTTAATGACTGCAAAACAGTTAGTAACAATTAATAGCAAATATCACTTTAAACGTTCTAAATACTCTGTATTTTTTAAACCTATTTTTGAAATATTCTAGGGTCCAAACATCTTATTGTAATAATATATATGTCAGTTAATGAAACTAGATGATTTAGGGCTAATTTGGTATACACAAAAGTTAATGTAAGTACTTAAGTTGATTTCAGTGAGACCAATATTTCACTTTGATATTTGCTGTATTAGCATCCAAGTTTTAGAACATAAAATATACTTTTAGTTTAAATCTATTTAAAACATTGAAGTTAAAATATTTTAATGCTGACCATTAAAATGTTAACTGTAGGGAGTTGGAGGTAGCTGCCACATTACACTGGATTAATTACACTATTTTGATTTGCATTATTGGTGTTCTGTATAACACTGCCATTTTTCCAGATCTGGTTTTCTGTGCACACCAGCTTACTGCTAAGTGTGCCACACCTTGCCTCTGGAGCAGCAAAGGTGTGTGCAGTGACAAGGCTTTTGGTGGGACAGCATTCCTTGGGAACAGTGGGTACTTCCTTGAGGATTCAGTTAATATTGCTGCCTTCTTCAGCTTTCTGTTCAACTCATACTTCGTATTATTCATCTTCATATTGAAGATGGAGTTTTTATGGGATGGGATGAGGACAAAAAATGACCTTCTAGTGACCAGTAGCAGTAAAGACTGAAGTTGATGCTTTCACTTTAAAAGGGAATGACTGGGTTCCTTTGTGGCAAAACACTGAGGCCCCATAAAGAAGCCCCCTCCTGAGGGCAAAGTGTCTATTGCATATATTTGCATGGAGTTGAGCATGTACACATGTGAGGCTTGATGGAAGCAAACAAGCGAGAACTATAATCACAGGGTGTACAAGTATCAATCAATTAATCCGTTTATAACTCTGATTTTAACCTTATGGTCATTGGTTTCATAATGCTGAACTCTGAATTCAAGCCTTCCATGTACATCTTCATTTATCCTCCTGGACCACGAGTCATGTGTGCTGAAACTTCAGAGGTTTAAGAACCATCTTGATTAGCTTATAGCTCATTTCATAGCTTGCTGCCTTTATACCTCAAGATACATCTTTGAGGGCTTTTTGGCCTTTCTGTTCACGTATGAAAAATTTCTTTAAATTAAAAAAAAAATAAATAAAAGGCCTTGAATGATTATACCCCATGCTGATTGCCTTTGCTTAATGGCTTGTTTTCTGAGCTTAAAAAAACCACAACTTCGAATATAATGATGGCATTTGTTATACACTTGGGACTAGAAGAAAATTACAGGCTTGAGCCATTTGAATGCAGCCATCTTTTCCTTTGATTCCTTTCTGAAAAAGAAGCAAGGGACTATATTTACCACTGTCAATAACATTTGATTCATTATTTATTATATGTCATGGTATGTGGTGACTTAAATTTACATTCCTGTTTTAACAGGAGGAGAGTTGTAATATAAATTATTTCATTGCAACAGTAACAGTTGATGTTTTGGAAAACCATGCTGTGTTCTGTAACACTTTCTAAAGAGCTGAATACTACTTGATAAATATTTGTTAAATGTTTCTATTTCTATTTTTGTTTTGACTTCCTTAATCACTCAAGATCAGTTCATTGCTTGTTTCTCTTTCAGTGTGTTGAAGAGGTGGTAGTAGGAAATGAAAGAAAAGGCTGCTTTATTTTTGGAACCTACATGTAGAGCTTATTTACACTTTACTGCTGGAGATTAAAGTGGGGTTTTTTTGAACTTTCTGGCCCACATTCTCCAACACTAGGCAAGCTTAGCTTGGCATAAGGCCAAAGAGGGAAGAGCAAATACGTGTTACAGCTACCTGGAGAGTCCTCCCAGATCTCTGAGTGGTCTTGCTGATGATGTTAAACTGGGCAGTACCCACAAGCTGCTTTCACATCACCTGAATGCACCCTCAGACTCATCTTTTTGTCTAGCTGAACTCAAAATAATCTTCCATTTTAACACTTTATAGATAAGTAGATAGCTGTAGTGATCCTTATACCATGTGTCTATGTGCAAACTAGCCACTGTCATTTTTAAAGGAATGTGATGATTTCATTTAGCAATAACAGTAGTGTTGCTTTCAAAAGAGGTGTCATACACAGAAGCGGTTGGCCCAGTTTGGGAAGGTCAGGCTTTAAGCAAAGATAGTAGGAAAACAGTTGGAAAAATTTTACTGGGTTTTCAAAATTATTTTTACTATTAACTTCCATAAAACATTGAATGGAAAGAGGGAGAGGACTTCTCAGATGTCTGAAGGAGCAGATGGAACTAGAAACTGACTGAACTTCAGGCAAAGGATGAGAGGGAGGAGCCCATGAAGAGAACCTGGGATTTAGGCTGGCTGTAGAAGATGAAGAGGGTGACCTGTTATTCATCTCTGGCCCTCAGGCTGCAGGCTCTACCACTAAATTAGACCTTTTAAAATAAATGAGTTCAATGTTTAGATACTAGTGGGGGGGGAGGGTGTCTTGAAACTCCTCCAAACCTGAGTATTTACAACCTACTAATAACACTACAATATATGTATTTTTATTAGACTTTCTATTGAACACTAGTCTAATACCTTTGCTTGCTTTATTTATGATGAGATTGTTTCCAGCTCCTGTTAATTTATTTTACACAGCCCATGATGTAATCGTTAAGCAGTTGTAATGAAGATTGAAGGTTTAATAATGGCAAGTGTTACAAATTTCTATTTAATCATTCCTAAATCGATTAGTTACTTTCACCCAAATGCCATGCCACTGAAACAGAGAGAGCTAAAGACACAAACTGCTGTGGCCACTGTTTGATAAATGTTATTTTGGTGCAGTGGTAATTGAGTTATTGAATTTACTCATCTTCCAAATGATGTTTGCATTGTCTCAGCCATATGTGTTTAGGGCCAGGGGAAGGTCATTAGGAGCTTCAGACCGGGGGCATGTTTGGGTTAAAGTGATTTTGAACAACCAGTGTTGAGGTTAGTCAATTAAAAGAAATAGCACAGAGAGATGCTACAGAAGGGCATGTTATAGGCTGGTCAGTAGGGAGGTCCCAAAGGCCTGTTTAAAATAGTCTAAATATTCTGTAAGTAAATGTCTGGTCCAGGCCCCAGGCTCTTTAGGTACTGAAAAATTGCTGTGCAAGTTGCCCTTCACTTAAAACAGGGTTCAGCTATAAACAAATTTCACTTGTAAGGCCACATATAGGACAAGCCTATAAAGGCCAAGGTAAAACATTAAATGATAATACCTTTTGTGTATATATATATATAAACACACCCTTAAATGAACTTAAGGTAAGATCAGGGCTGCAGGTAAGACACAGAAAACATCTCCAGGTCGCTCAGGGCACAGCAAGTTCTGCAGATCTGTGTTCAGTTGTTCATCCTTAGCACATGTGACTTCTCACTGCTGAGCCCTGCATAAAGATCAGCTCCATATTCAGGGGATTATTAGTTGGATATGATTAAGCTATTTCAGAGATGCAGTTCAACAGATAATTATTTGTATCTACATCCTGGACACAGAACTTGCAGGTTGAAGCTCTCATAAGTCATTTCTATTTCAGACTGAGTGCTGATGGTCACATCTTTGTGGTGATCAGATGGGTGGGAAGATTCCTATCATAATTAGACAGCACCTTGCCTGTGGCCGAGAACTGGATCCAGTAGAGTTCAAATATCCAACCCATGATTGCTGACAGCATTTCAAATTAAACCCAAAGAATTTTATGAATAATTAGACTGTTCTTGTGTTCATTGCAGAGGTTTTCAGGGCACCTGATATCCTCTACTACTCTGAACAGAGTCACAGGGAAGAGCAAAGTCTCTCTTGAAGTGAAAAATGGGCCCACTTTATTTTTAATACTTGGCTAGTTGCTGTATGTAGAGACCATTTTTTAGTTTCAAAGCACTGGAGAAAGGCTTATGTTCTCTAATATTTCTGTTGTGCAATCCTTTAAAAACCTATTGGTTTATAACTGTTTTGTGTTTGATTTCTGTCCTCTAAACACTATTTAGATCAGAAGTAATAATTTCTAGTCCTGCAAAACGCCCAAAGCTTAAATCAATAAACATTTGATAAATACATAACCTGAGGATGTTCTGTTTGGCTGATAAATGATAATTGTGGGAGTGCCTGGCAGCTTTTGTGGTTAAACCTTTGCTTTTATACAATTAAGCGTCCAACTCCTTCAAACACTGAACACACTCTTAATGATAATTGCACAAGGAGTCAGAGAGCTTACTGAGGACATGTGAAACAAAGACCTTTCTCTTGGTGCCTGTAAATGATCTGCTGGAAAGTGAGGATGATTGGGCTTTGTGTGCTGGTTCCCTGGGGGCCTCAGGACACTGTGCCCAGGTCCTGCGCAACATTTTGGCTCACTATGTGTACCCTCTGCTTGCCTGCCCTGCTGCTTTGCCAAGAGTACTGCCCTACAGGCATCCTCAGCCACTCACCACATCTGCGGCTGCCATAACTTCTGCCTAGGACCATAAAATCTCTAGATGACCAAGGCCAGGCAAGCGTTCCCATGGCAAAGCAGCACTTCTGTCTCAGGGGGAACATATAAAACAGGCCAGGACACATCTGTCCTCAATGGTACCACAATGAGTGTGCAATCCTCTGCAGTCATTCATGGTCAATTCATGGTCAGTTTCCATCATTTAGTGAGATCTGAGCGCAGGAAAGGGACAATGTATGGTCACTGTAATAATACACAGACTGTAGGGTTGCCTCCTGGAAGCATTATGTGTTACCTGTGAATGTATCTCAGTCATGGGATAATACAAAACCCCCATTCCCCATCCCTCCATTGTCCATTCCCTCCAGCCCTCCCTGTAATTTTCCTCATATCCAACAAAGCTATCCCAAGGCATATGCATACATGCAGTTCCTTCCTCCCCAGTCTACCCTGTTCCAGAACCACCTCCAGTACATCAAACCTGTTCTTTGTACTGCACAGTTGCAAAAGGAGAGGGGTCGTAGCTGCTGAGTCATTTTCAGACTCTGCAGTTGCTCTACCATATGCCAAATTTGTAAAAATCTTGTTCACAACTTTTTTCCTTCCCTTCACCAGAGAACAGCTCTTTAGGGGAGAAACAGGGAGCTGACAATTACACTGCTTCCTGCTGTGAATAAACTGTAGGACATCCCTAGCCATCAGGATTTACGGGGAGAACTAAGAAGTATCTTTAGCCTTTCTTCCCTGTGTTGATGAAGTTACAAAGTGAGGCCTGACTGTAAGATTAGAAATCAGCCAGGAAAAATGAACCTGTTTTAACATACTGTGATTCCTGCATCAGATCTCAGGCTGAAGTGATGAAAAAAAAGTGGGGGGAAATGAAATGCTAATTATTTCTAGCTTTAATGATAATTGGTGAAATAAACAGAACATTTAGTGATTCTAGCATATATGTGATTGTATTTATTTTCTGTATTATTCTAGCCACAGTGTCACCCAGGACCACCTCTCACATGACAAGGAGCAATTAAAGGAAAATGTGTCCAGGCTATGCCCCTGCCAAACTGAATCATGACCCTTCTTTTGGCAGCCTCATGCATGAATCTCTCCCCTTAGGGAACACCAGGCAGCAGCTGATTTACCAACTGACATGATACATACATTTTTTTGTGCATGGATGTCATGTTAGTGACATTACGCACTCGTTGAAAACAGAGCTTCTGTCTCAGCATAATATGCTATTTTTAATGTTGCTTAGATATTCAGAGATGAACATTAAAGTCCAAGGAGAGAGGCAATGTCTCTTCACAGGGTGTTTGCTTTGTTCCAAGCCAAAATTCAGAGCCATTTGATTTTAAAACAGACTGTACAATATATACAGATGTAAGTGTATTAAATTACCTAGATTGAATATAAACAGCTGCAGATATAGTAGCTGAGAGCACCTGGGGAGTTGTATACTACAGACATAGGATTTTCTGTACAATTTATTCAATTAAAGTGTGAAATGTGTCTAAAGGAGTTATTTGAAGGGCTTTCGTTCCCCTGTACAATTTCTGCCTCCCACTCCCTTCTTTCTTTTGTGCTGAAGTCCCAGAATGCAGCTCAGAAAGGGAATAATGAAGGACATGCAGCTACACAGCAATGTGAGCTTAGCAACATCCCTTTCAGTATTTCTGGTTCCTAGAGGAGATTTGAATAACTGTCCTGTATTTTTAACATAAAGCTATTAATTAGAATTCCACTTGTTTATATTTCCTTCTTAGTAAATATTTTCTTTATTTCAAACAAAGACATCTCCCTAGCTAAAGGAACATTGCAATGACTTAGGGACCAAACCACAGTAAACATGGTGAGAGATCTTCTGAGGAATCACAGCTCGTCCATGTAACTGTGTATTTCCTTCATCTAGAGGTAGCTACAGCTCAGCTCCAACTGCCTAATCAGCTTGGCGGTAGCATTTATACAGTGCCTTAACAACTGAATGTTGCTGCCTCAACATGCAAGTTTACTGGCATTTTAGGCACTGTGCAGTATCAAGACTGGCCTCTAGACACTGCCTCAGAGAGCTGCAGGGCCTCTTGAGTCCTACATCCTGTCTATGAAGTGTGTGGATGGCATAAAGCATCTTGGATTGTACTGGGTATCTACATCTACATTTCCATGAATGAGCCCTGCCCTTACAGACCAGCAGTGAAGTTACTGACTTCACTTCTACTCTGCAGAAAACAGAGATTGTGCAGTTTTCTTGTGAAAGTCACTCACAAGGCACAGAAATGAAGGCAAAGGAACAAAACCTCTGGACTTCCATCTGGAGAACACAGCACAATTGACACTGCAGGTCCTTTATTTCTGCAGACCAACTATACAAGCCTTTGCTTCCCCATCAGGAATGGCAGAAAGGAAGAGAAATACAATCTGCACAGCCAGCCAGTTTCCTTTAGATCATCCATAGCATCTCCTTAGACTGCATAAATCTGAAAGCTAAAAAACCTCAGTAAGACACAATGTTTCTCTACAGAAGGCACATCTGAGAGATGCCCTAAGTCTCTGTACAAAGTGAGAGGTGTTGCACTTATGCTAGCCCTATATGTTTTCCTCACATATTTCCACCCAGTTTGAATACTATGCTGAGAGAAACTTCATATTTCTTGGCAATAGAAATCACCCAGAACTGTCTCTTCATACTGAGTCTGCTGAAAAACAAAAGGACAGAATCTTTGGCAGAATCAATCACTGCTCCAGTCATCAGAAAGCCCATCACACAAGACATCTTGTTAAAAGATAAATAACTTGTAAGAACTAAGATTTGGGGCTCCTATCTTCAGTCCTTCACTTCTTATTTGTATCAGCTGAAAATCAGACAGAACACTTGCCTTATTTAAAAACCATCTCACATCACCATTCTGTTCTGCCTTTACAGAATGGTACCCTCTGAAACCAGACCTGTTGTACAGTACTCTCCTAGGTGTCCTATTTCTCTCCTTGCTAAAGAATAATTGTAGCACAGAATTACACAAGCATCACCATTAAATACAGGCTCTGGTTTTGAAAAATACAATTGTAAACTATAAAAGAGGAATCATATTCTCAAATTCATAATTGGTTGTTACAGTCATTAAAGTGTAATATAATTCTCTTAACATAATCCACCCATTTTTATTGAAAAGTAGCTGGCATTAATCAGTAAGAAAGATTCAATAATTAGCTGGGATCATCCTGTGAACATGAAAACTCCCACTGATAATTAGGCAAAATGTTTGCCATAAAAAATCCCAAGCTCAAGTACTTCATTACTTAAAAGAATCATTTGGAACAATTGCAATATTTTCCAGAGTAACCTTTTGTGCAGCTAATGCAGCGGCTGGGGTTGTGTCTGTCTGTGGTTACAGCATGAGACAGCATTCATTTTACCAGCCTCCTAATATCCAAAGTGAAGGTACAGAGCAATTGATAAATACTAGTAGGTAAAAGATGAGCCAGGTACTATATTCATGAAACTAGCCTCCATACAATGTCCAGAAACTAGAGAAATCAGGAAAAATGCTAGAATTTCAGACACAACCTTATTTTTCTTTGGTATCGATCTGTAGCTGCTTTATGTAGCTAGTGAGATGAGGAATTTTGTGCTCCCTACCAGGCTTCTGGTGTTTTCAAGAGGCAGGAATACCTCTGCTGTGCCTTCATTCCTCCCACTGCTGCTTACATGAGGAAAGATTTCCCACGCCTGCTTTTTTACTTTGATGTTGTGTATTTTCCATGTCTCAACAAATACTTCTGTGCTCACAGCCCTTCTCCAGCACGGGTGCCTCACCAGCAACATGATTCCTGATCATTTAACAAGGTTATGAGAGCAGCAATATAAGCACTCAGATCATCAGCAGTCCCAAGGAGAGTCACTGGGGTTATTTCAGAGTTGTAACTCTTGATGGAAGGAGTAAAAATATTTCTTACTTTCAGAAGTTCATTTCTGCAGTTGCTGATGGTATAGATCAGGACTTTCCAGAATAAACTTCTCACTCCAAGTTGAACAGTTTTTCAGAGCCAACATGTAATTCAAAGTCATTTAGTACAAGCAGTTGTTCAATTTACCATCTTGGAGTGCCAACATTTTTAATAAAATTAACAAACAGGCACCTCATAGCAAGCAGGGTGAAATGACTTCTTTTGTAATTAGACTTCAGACAATGTTATATTATGTAGTTAAGGGAAAGGAACTTTGCCTCAAATTTCAAAGCGGTGAATCTCAGTTTAATTCTGCTAATGGCAGTTAACACAGATGGCTAAAAAGAGTAATTATCTTCTTTAGCTTTCTGCCACCTGCCACGAATGAACTGTTTTCTTTAATTGCTCAGAATTACTCTTAATCACACAAAACAGATACTTAAATCCTAGTCACATATTGCAACTTAAGAGCAAGATTTTAACCCTAAACATGGGACTTAAGAAACCACCACCCTGTCCCAAGAGTACAATGGTAGCTGTTACAGCTGAAGATAAATCCTTTCTCTCCCAGGTAGGAGCAAAGTTTGCAGGCTAATCACCCAAGTCTGTAGCCTGATCCACGTAATTACCAAAGCAACCAAAAGGCTATATCCACAGTAGCAGGAAAAAATTCACATCATTTCTTCCTGCTGCTCTGCTTTCCCCACCAAATGGCCATTTCTAAAAGCCATGCAATCAGAAAGACTGATCTTAAAAATGACTTACTGAAGAACTTAAAGATGTAATATTAACTACATCTGACTGAGGAGTCAAAGCTTTTTAGATTCCTGAAGATATGTTAACAGAGATAATAATCCCCTTTCCACTGGGGCATCATTTTGAATTAAATCAATGTTAGGCACTTTGAAATCCAAACAAAAATTCCCTTTGGAAACTTCTGGTTACATTATATTTTATAACAACAGTTTTTGCCCCTCCACCACTCAGAGGAGATGTGTTTGTTGGAAGAACAGTAGGTCTTCCCTTTCTTCCTTACTACAAAAACAACAAGCCCAAGCAGTTTCACTTTTCAGTATAAAATCATCTGCAGTAGATGTTGTCTGTACTTACACCTTTTTTTTTAACACAGATTGTTTGTAAAAAATTATCCCATTATTGTGAAATTAGATAAACTCATGAATACTGCAGTTCAGCATGTTTTTGCTGTTAAAGCTTTGTATTTTTAAATGTGTGACTGGCAGAGGGAAAGGAAATCATTTAGAAGCAAGAAGTTTCTATATTTTCACAAATCTAAGGATAAACAGAGACCTGGTATATGAAATTAGCACTGACTGAGAAACTGCACAGAAAAATATTTCTGAACTTGATCTTCATAGAAATTCTCTATGACACTAATGTTGTGTACCAGGGCTTTCCATAAATTCCTTCCACTACTCTGACTACCACTTCGCTGTACAAAATGTCTGTGAGTAGGTGTGAGAAAGAAAGAGTCTGACTGCATCATTACCCCTCTGTATTTATAACCACAGCAGGGAAAGTTAGTCTAATAATAGCATTTACCTTTGTAAGTTGGTAAATAAAAAACTATTATTGAACAACTATAGTAAAGGTCAAGATCCACTTTTTTTCCCCATTTACAAAACATGCTTACTCAATGTTTAGCTTCAGCTAAAAACTGCTCTTCATAAAGTAATGTAGTGCAGCAAACAGTTGAATGTATCAGAGCTTATGACACTGAGTTGATTAAACAGTAAAAGATAAGAATATTTCAGAGGTGCTTGCTCAGGTGTCCTTCTGACCATCCAGCTTCTGCTTTCATATAAGTTTGTTATTATAATAATAATGAGGATTCATAAAATGTAGCTATTTTGATATAACTATTGTCCAAGTGATACTAGCTGTTTGTAACGGGCTCTGGCAGTGGCCACTGAACACTCTCTGCCTGTGTGGTGTCACTGGGAACACAGGAAATGAAAACAACTTGGGAAGGAGGAAAGATTAAATACAATCAATCCATCACCGTGCGATAAGTAACGGGGCTCGGAGAGTTTTAATGGACTAAATAGTGCAATGTGTTTGGTTTGGTAACCACAGAGTTGAATCAAGTATTTTTAAATTTTTAAACAGGAAATGGCCTTTTCTCTAAAGGATATACACATTTGCAGTGCATAAATCAGTTCCTGAGTCCCAGGATCCTGATCTCATGGTCTTTACCATGCAATTAACTTTAACTCTTTTTCTGAAGAAACTCCTGGTCATTCTGGTAGTGTTATGTGATTTGATGAGTTGTTGCTGCTGTTTTTCCAACATTTTATTCTACTCAAGCTCTTGCCTCAATGCTGTTATTCTAAACCATTTTCAGGCTCTGGATTAGCCACATGCCCCATCCTGGGGTGAGCTCCAGGTCATGGGATGCTACCTAAGCAGCCCAGGGATGGCACAGCCATTGGGCACCCAGACCTCCTGCGTGGTGTTCTCAGGCAGACAGAATGCCACTGTCTCAGCCAGCACTATAAGCAACACTCTACCATCTCCCTCTTGTCTCACCTTTCATTTCTAAGCCTTTCTCAAAGTAGGACTGTGTTTGGTTTCAGCCCAGCCTCCAGGGTTCTGCCCCCCACCACCCTGCACGGGTGTCCCCAGCCACGGCTGCTGAGATGAGGAAAGGGAAGGCTTACATTGAGGGTACCAAGCACAGCATGGGGTTTATTTAACACTGTTCAAGTGTCAGATTTCAGACAGGATAGCATGTAGCTATGACAGCTGTCTTTTAAATTATGCAGAAGAACAAGCAGAGGACAAATACAACCAAGGAGTGGCTTGTTAAAGGAATCTACTGAATGCAGCAATGTTATTGCATCAGAAAACCCATAGTATCACTTTTCAATAAAAGCAGGTAAAATTGTAGGTGCATGTGTTTTCTGACATGCTTGCTGGATACCGTGATAGAAATGCATATTACCAACATGAAATACACACTCACACACACCTCTCTCTTCTGAGATAACTGATCACTTACCCTTTGCCAAAATGAGATGGAGAATTTATAGAATGTGTATAGTTAATATACCTACTCACAGACTGCTGATGAGAAATCTAATTCATAAATTATACATTCAGTTAGCAGCTATAGATGCAGCATCAACAGGATATTATCACGAGGAAGGTGGCTGTCTTTTCAAAAGGTGGGGGACACATTAAAACACCACTGAGTGACAAGCAGAATTGGGAGCCTTTCAGCAGAGCTTAATCAGAGACTCTTCTGGAAGCTAAAAAGAGAAGTGCTAGGAATCCCATTCTCTCCAAAGAATTAGATGGACTGTAATGCATGTACAAATCCCTTAGTTTAAGAGCAGGGGAGCCCCACAGACTATTGGCCATACTTCCAAATATTTTCAGTATTAAAGCTTGCATTTAGGAAAGTCTTATACACACTTGATTTTTCCCATTTCTAATTCAAATCAAAATTGACATTGCAGTAAGGAAGAAAATAAGAGACATAAAATGTTTGAAACACTTTCAAGTAAACTAAATTGAAACTACATGGGAAGTGTTTGAAACATAAATATTACTATGAAAGTGATTGGAGAAGTTTTCTGCAGCATGCATTAGTTAAGGAAGACCTATTAGAGGGAAGTGTTCATGACTGTACCTCTGAAACTATATAGAAAACCACTGGAAAATACTAAAAAAAAAAAAGTGAAGTTGTCTTCCTCTCCTTTAAAATAGGCTTCAAGTAGAGTGTGTTCTACTTTAACACTCTTAGATGAAGAATCACTAGAGAACAGCACGTGAAAAAGATGCTACTCTACGGAAATGCTTGACAGAGATGCAAAATAAGCAAACAAAGTCCTGGAGAAAAGCAATCTCAGTACTGCTGTGGTTCCAGAGTCTTGTTTCCTAATGATATCCCAGTGTAAATAGATAGCTTCGTGTGGACAGCTCTCACAATAAAAAATACAAACTACTTGAGTAGATGTAACAGAACTGATAGTAGGGAAACAGATATGCATTAATATACCCTTAAAAAATATTGAGAACTTAATGATTTTTTAAAAACCAAGAAGCACATTAAAAAACTACACCCATGGCTGGAAGTGTTTAAGCTAATAAATCTGTATTTTAGATTGTAACCTTCTTTTATAGCTGGTTTTTTTCATAGGCATTTGTTTTCTAGTCATTTGCTTCCTCTGTATTGTCTACTGTAGTATCATGCCACCATAACCAAAGTGACAGACTTTTGTCTCTGCTGGATTAATCAGTGTGTTCTTTGATCCATAACATATGCTCCTAGTAGACATTTAGCATCAACATATTGGAGATTTGTGGTCTAGCCGTTCAGTGCCTGATGTTAACCTAGCTGATAGGCAGTTTAAAGTATTTAGGGTTTTTATTATTATTTGAGCCAGTCTTTCATCCATAATAGAGCTTAAACAATGGAATAAAAATGTGATGTTAAATATTTGGGTTGATATCTTTGCTTGGAGATTATTTTTTTTTCTGGGTGAGAAAGCACTGGGAGACTGCCCAAACAAACAAATATCAGTTCTCCATAGGCACAATGTGTGGATTTTATGCTTATCTTAGTGTGTTCAAGGTCAGGGAAGCCTTTCCTCATGAAAGAGGACATGAGCTCCACACCACCTAGAACCAGGGGACCTGACAGTGCTCCAGGGGTCTGACTGGGCACTACAGCAGATGGAAAAAGCCCCAGAGGTTGTTAAAAGTTACCCAAAAATTGTCCTGCTGTGTCTTAGGCTTGAGAGAACTTTGTGGTGAGAACACAAAGCCAGTCTGCTGGGATAGTCCTGGCTGCTGGTGGGGGATGCAGGAGAGCTGTGGTAGCCACAACATCAGGAGGAGCTGAGCTCCATCCTTCCCAGGAAGCAGCTGCTCCTGGCCTTGCCTGTTCCCAGAGGACAAGGGGTTCTGAAGGTGGGTAGTTGGTACCCAGTTTTATTTCCTGTAGGTGCTGTGTGGAGTTGTTTAAACTGGTAAAGGGCAGGATAAAGAACAGAACTTAGGTGGTAACCCAAGATATTTTTCCTTTAGTGTATCAATTAAATAAAGGATATCAATTAATGAGATTCAGACTATTTAATTATTTTTTCATTGAGAGGTATAGCACAGGATTTATGGCTCAGCTACTCCTTCACTGATTGTACTGCTGTAAAGTGCTGAATAATATATTGCTTTCTCCTATGTCATGCACAGACAGAAATGACAAGTGTAAAATGGGATTAACTGCCCTCAGAATAGCCTGGACTTGAAATTACTTATATAAGGCTGGTGTCAAAACTCCCTGTGACTTCAGAGGGGGCTGAATTAGCTCCTTATCCTCATCTTCTATGGCACACAGGCACATCCTGTCTGAGGCAGACCCATACAGGGCCCCAAAATACTATGTGTGGTACAGAGGAGAGGATCTATTATTTTTAAAGCACTGTCCTGCCATGAAGAATTACACAGAAAATGAATGGAGAAGCCAAATGTCAGCTGCTCCCTTATACTTCAAGGTTCAGGAAACTCTGCTTAGGGGGAGTGGGAAGACTGGCAGGCTGATATGTAAGAGAATAATTGTATTATAAGAAGATTATGGGAGATTATTTTTCTTGCAGGCCCCAGATTTCTGCAAAAACAATCCTGAATTGCATCCTACAAGGCAAAATGAATTCACTCATTCCTCTAAAGGACAGGAGTTTATTAACTGCCCATTCATTTGGTGCATGCAACATTAAAAATGAGCTCCTATTACCAAATCTTACACACATCTTTCTCTCATTTGACAACATGGAGCTCAATGTGATTAACTCTGGTGCCTCATGGTAGAAGAAAAATCATTGTTTTTTCAATATACAACACCCATAATAATTCAGAAGTCAATATGCATCCTCTGAGATTGCCCCAGCAGAGGCTGGTAGGAAAGCAGGGTGGCCTTGCCTTCATTTCCTTATGAATGTGAAGCTGTTGCAGCCCTGCCTAGCCTGGCTTGTTTTTAAATGTTTAACTACAACCACTGGGACTGGAATCATAGCTTCTGGTGGCCTCATATGAATATTAATAAGACACTGGGCCATGAAGATCCTTGCTGATTTTGACAGTTTAAAGGATCAGTTAGTTAATTAGGAGATGACATGGCACATCGCATCCCCTGGCTCCATCCTGCCTTCTGTCTCCTCTTTTCATTTCCTTTTTTGACATGTTAGATTACATCATTACTTGTAGTTTCACTTGTTAGCCACACCATGAAATGAGAATATTTTAAGCTGTAATTATTGTGATTTCTCTGCTCTGCTACGAACATGAAACTCAAAGAAAGCATACAGAAACTTGAATTTCAAAGACTTAGGGATACATGTTTGGTAGTTTAGAACCTACTAATGACAGCCAATAAAAGGAAAAAGATTTTAAGTAGCACAGAAAATTGTTGGTCATCATATTGGCAACCAATCTAGTATTTTAAGTAGGTGCCTCTATTGTCTGCTCTTTATTTGTGAGTTACATGATGCTTTCATAGGTTCATTTCTCAGAAATCCAGAGTCTTTTCCCCCAAGCTATGGACTGACTGTGCCTCTAGACATGCACATGCAATCCAGCACATTCATTGCATTGTACTATCCTAAAAAAAGTGTGAGTTTTCTCTCATCATAGTTAGAACAGACAAAAATAATGTGAATAGAAAGCACAGTACTACGCAGCAGCTCTCTCATTAGGGGGAACAACAAAGGATAACAAAGATGGACAGGGGATAAGAAATTTCACTGAAGCATTAACTTATTTCTCAACTACACCTGATACCCCAAAATAGACAAGCCACAACTCAAAACATAAAAACATTAACTTGCAAAGCTATCGTCATACCACAAATCATAAAAACTTTCAAGATTTGCACCCTAGTTAGCCATCAGGACAAAAATTCTGGACGCGTAAGAGGACTTTGGAAGAACCACAACCACTTCTTTTGTGTGTAACTAGATAATCTCATTAACTAATATTTATCTTCTAAATAAAGTTCTTCTGACGTATAATTCACATCAAGGACATTGGTCTATTTCTGCAGCCAAATGCAGAGAACCATACATGGGTCTTACTTTCTCAGTGGGCTTGCCAGTCTGCCAAGAGAAGAGTCTGCAGGAAAACCTGAGTGCAGCTTGTGCAGTGTGGAAATCCTGCAGCTCTGAGGCTTAGCTGGCAATGACAAGATTAGTGGGTGAATGTGTCTTCCAGTAGGAACAAGCATTTCAGGTTTATTATAGGTATTCATCACTGTGTTTGCCTGTGTACTTTCACATTTCTTTTATCAAATGTTTATATTTGTGTATTCATTTCAGTACTACTTAATCAATACTAGCTATCAGAGTATGGTTTTTGATAGAAAAAATTGCAGAGGAAGTGTAACTACATCATAACTCTGTGCAGTTAGCCAATACAATAACCTAGGTAGGTAATTTATTTTTTTCATTAAGGTAAACATGTAACCTCCCATTGATTCACAGGGTTCACAGAAATACAGTGCTAATAACAGGTGGAAATTGCTTCCATTGCCATTGAAGATAAAGCTAGGTAATGTTACCTGTAGAAGGAACAAAGCTGGGAATTGTGTACCCTCCCACAGCAGACTTTACTCACTGAACTACAATTGCTTGCTCTAGATGAACCAAGTTAGGTATGAAAAGCATCCTCATATCAGATAAGGGATTAATGCCTTAGAGTGTCTTTTATCCAATCAATGTTATTGCAATAATATTGATTTCATAATGTAACAAGAAATGAACCAGCATCACTACAATTTCATAGGCTGATGAGATTATATTGTGAAGAGGACTAATGGAAACCAAATGCAACACTATATTGTTGGTGTATTTCATATGCTAAACCATACACTAGAGCACTCAGTAGAACCTTAGCCATCTTCTGTATTCTTCCATAGTTTTAAGAATGTCTCAAGTGGTGCTGGGAAAGGACAGGTGACGTTTGCAGCACAGGCACAGCCTGTGCTGAGATTGCAAACCAGTCAGTCCCCATTTGCCTCTGTTGCTCTTTTACCCCACAGGTCTAATCTATTCTGGCTGTACTTTAGGTGAAGCAGAGGTAAGTGCTGCTTCACAAACGCAGGAGATCCCTGCTGGCCCCTCTATGTGCCCACAGTGCAGTTAGTGACACAGACCAGTTCTGGAGCTAATGTCAGTCTGCTTCAGTGGAAATGCATCTTACCCAGCTTCAAAGGCAGAAATGAACACTTACCTTTCCTTTGTTCCTAAAAGACTGAAGTCCTGTTTCATTCAAGGTCTGCTCATCTTCTGGGTCTTTCCACATAGGAGCTCTATCCAAGAATAAGCAATCAGGTTCTTCATTGTCCACCTGAACCTAGAAGTGAACACAAAGGCAAATGTATAAGCAACTTTTTTCATTTTGACTGTCATTTACCATTACTAGTTAATATTCCCACATGTCCTTTTCATCAGATAGTTAATATAAAACCTAATGAACCATAGGTGGCATTCCTGGTTTGGTCTGTTTCAAATTAAGAGTGGAGCAGTGGAAACTGAGAAACGGAAGTTAAAATCTTTTCAAACAGAAATGACTTAAAATTCGTAATACAAATACAGTAGCTAAAGTACAGAAGTAAGTGAAGACTGGTGATCCTTAGCAGGTCTGGGCAGTTTCTGACCATATATTATTAAGCATTATTCAGCTGACCCTGAGGGGAGTTCATCTGGAGACATTAAGGTCAAAGAGCAGAAACATTTGGACACAGTCAAATGGATTTTACACTTTTGTATCTTTCTGACATTACTGTTTTGCTTCAGCAAACTGACTAATATCAGATACATCCTACTGGGTACCTTGCTAAATCACTTCAATTTTCTTTGTCCCTGGGCTACAGTTATATGACCAGGATCCACAGCTATCACAGGCTATGATATACTATTTTACTTGCTCGTTTGTATTAGAATGAACTTTATTAGCCTTCAGGCACGTGCCTATCAGTTTTAAAGATGAAGTATTGTGTCAATAGTTTTTATGCAGTATTCAAGCACACTGAATCATTTTGCTTGCTCTGGGATTATTAAAAGTGTATTATCACGTTTACAGAAAACATTTTTATTTTAACATGAACCATCACTCATAGCAGTCTGTGCTTACCAGTGCTATCCCTCTAAAGTGATTTTTCACAGCAAAATCAAAATGGGGATAGAAGCCCTGTAAGTAATTTTAGATGTGAGAGCATGTGAACTTTACAAACCCAAGTGTATAACTAGCATTTCACTCCACACTCCTATGCTTTCATTATCCACTTTCTTCCTTTAAATAGTCTTTACATTTTATATTCTTGTAACTGCTAACAATAACCCTAACACTTTTACCATGTAAAAACTGACAATTTGCGCAAGTTTAAATTTTTCATTCTTCATAAATAGAAAATATCTAGTTAAATAACCCATAAAAAATTACAGAAATGAGCTTGGCTGTTCCAGTATCAAAACCAGGAAATCAAGATGCTTTTTTGTGAGGAAGCTGAGGTTTCAGCTAGCGTGGAAGAAGCTTTTAGAGCATAAATCCAGCCTATTTGTGATTTCCTCATTGCCTTGCTGCTCTTCTGTACCTTTGGGTTTGTGGCTCATTGTATCACGAATGGGTAAGTGGACAAGGATAGTGTGTTGGGGATTTGAGCTAAAGAACAACTATTTAAAGTGTGAGCTACCTCCAGCTTCTGCACTTGGGCATTTCTAGGCTTGAAGTCTGACAGCTGGTGATTTCAGAGCTGGTTTGTGATTAGGTGAAAGAGCACTCCCTTTTTGATTAGCTCATTCTCTATCCTCAGTATCTAAAACCCTGTTTCACCCACTTCCATCACGGTGTCATCACCATCAACGCGGCATGCACATCCTCTGGTTCAGAGATCGCCTTTGTCTTAATTCCTTGACCAAGACCTCTTGGCACTGCTGTAATACACACCTGATGAGGCAGCCCACAGGAGGAGTCCATAGGTCAAGCTCTTAAAATCCTAATTCTCCCCATCAGAAGGTCTCAGTAGCATATTAAACAGTTATTTACCCTATCCTGACCTCATCATTTCTGCTTCATGAAAGACTGAATTAACACAATAACATTCTCATATCTACTGGCCTTGTAGTGCTTACAGTGATGTTGCTCTAACATTCCTATAATATTGCTATCTCAAGTGGCATAAATTAAAGAGATATCAGACTCCTTTAAAGAGCTTAAGAAGACAGAACAGTTCCTTCAGTGATTTAACAATAAGTATCATTTCATTTAAGTCACTTCTGAGAACTGGAACTCTTTCAGAGATGCTAAGTGGAGCAAATAAGGATCTCAAGACTTCAACATTAACTGATGGGAATAAAGCCAAAGTTTTACATTTGCCTTCACATCCTCTCTTGTGGTATGTTTTAGTTTAAATATTTTGGCTCCAGTCTTGAAGCTTCCAATGTATAGGCAGATTGCTAAGCCCACATGCAAAAAAATACAGAATTGAAATCTTTTTGGTGTTACATTTAGAGTATATATTTAATTGTTGTGCCTGCACAGTGACATAGAAAAAACTGGTTTTCTTTCATGTATTTAACTAAGGACTTTTTAGAAGGGTATTGCAGCAGTAGATCCACACTAATTAAAGGTACTAGTAAGATCTAACACTTCACAGTTATCAGTGGATCATAGTATTGAAAATTTGCAAATAAACACAGAGAAACAGAACTCAGTCTGAACACACTCTCAACAGTGAGGCACTCAAGCTTTAGTAGTGGTAACCCCATGGCTAGAACTCAAGAGCAGCCTAACACTCTGCAGAATTCCAGAGACTTACTTTAAAGTACAGTTGTATAGCACAAACAGTTTTCTTACAAACCACTCTATGTAATAATAATCTGTACAGTTTCCTTACTTCTGTTTATATTACACACCAATGTGAGAATTATTTGTAAAGTCTCAGCTGTTCTCTTTCCTAGCCTTTGTTTCTCACAAGCCTTAAATATTTGTAAAAACAAGAAAAGTAATTAAAGTATTGATACATTAAGCAAACATTTCTCTAATCACGCTGCTTAAATAGAAATCATTTGTTTAAACAGAATTTGCTAAGTGTATGTACAAAAATATAATGTTAAATAGTCACTGCACACTAGGAAAGCCAACTTGCATTTGAAGAAGCAAAATAAACAATGCCAAACCGTTACTAATATTGCAGTCAGTCACTCCAACATTAGGAACTCCCAGAACCGAGTGCAACCGTTTGGTGTTTGCCCAGATCTGTGAAGTAGCTATGTGCCATCTGCTCCTCGCACAAAGGACATGAGTTTGTTCTTGCTGGTGGGAACTGCTGTCTGGGAGCCAACACTTGGCAGCCTAAGTCCTTACCCTTGAAAAGCTGGCAGAGAGTGCTTTTTAGCCTTTGAGTTCCCTAATAACGTTCCCCTCCAGGGTGCAGGTCCCTTGTGAGTGCTTTATTTCCCTCTTTATTGTGATTCACCATCCCATGCAGACAGGCAGGACACCTCAAGTGCATTGGTCTCCTGGGGTTCCCCTTACCTGCCAACACCTAACAGACTTCATTATAAAATAAATCAAACATTTAAATAGCAACATTTACACCAGGCTTGTAGTTACAAGCTGAGAGATTGTAGGCTGCGACTAAGACAAGTGAAAAAAGCAAAATCAGCCTGTAGTCTGTGACAGGATGCCCTCCTTGCCATCACCTACAGTCTGTCCCGGATATCCAGCTTCCTAGAGATGAGAGCAGCACCCTGCCCTTCGTGGTGGTCCATGGAGTCTGGCTGCGTTCCACCTTCCATTCCTTGGAATTAGCTTTTGGACACAAAAGTGAATGTCTGATAGTTAGAGCCAGGTATCTTGGCACAAGGGATTTTGCAGAATTGGTCACATGTACTCAGTCAGGGAACAAGTAATCTAGATAAATGCTAATGAAAGCTCTTGCTGGCACCTTGTGTATTCAAAGGCTATTTACTATTGTTCCTAGTCAGCTGGCTCACTAACTTCCCATTCTGTCTGGATTGCTCAGATTCAGCTGGGACCTCTATGATATTCACATTATACGTGATGTAAGCCATCCACTGCGCACGCATTTTGTTAAGCTCATTATCTGTGGCACACTGGTGAGACCACACATGACACATTGTTAAGGCAGATGACAGATCCCATAACAAGCTGCCTTCTCTGGACAAACCAAAGGAAGCCAGTTTACCAGCACATGTTGACAAGGGTTCCTGTAAGGCTTGCCTGGGTACACATGGCATAAAGTGTAGTGACACAGTTAGCATCCACTTCATCCGTGACAGCTCAGGTGGCTCATTCTGGCTGGGATGAGGCATGAGGAGGGTGCACCGAGATCTCTTTGTGCTTGGTATCAGTCCTTGAACCTCACAAAAAGCAATTAGGAAACATAACTGGCCTCCTCAGACCTTTTGGCATCACTCACTGAACTCAGTTGTGGAAGAAATCTCCTAAGAATTAAACTGAAAACTTGTAGCCACTTTGTACTGAGAATGTGCAAACTGCAACAGCTTAAAAGCTGACCAAACTTAGCAGATTTCACAGGGACAACACATATGTTTTGCCAAACTTCATATTCTTGTTTCAAATGGTGTTGATACTAAAACCTTCCCAAGGAAAAGCTGAATCTAGAATTTCTTAACATGGGCAAACAGTATATTTTTTTCAGTAATTTTACTTTTCAGTATGACTGAAACACTTCAACTCAAGTGCACCATTAAAAGCAAAAATCAGCCTGGGACAATGCCCAGGACACAAGTTTACGGCCCAAGTGTTTAAAGTTTGGCAAAGTACTGTGAAAACTAGTCTGTATTAACCTGAGGCAGTGCTGCCATTCCTGCCTATGAGATGAATAGAGAAATAAGAATTAGATTTCAATAATGGAAAACATCTCCATTGAGATAAGCACTGGCTTGACTGTCAGGAGAGTTTATTTACCAGAGCAACAGTGCAACAAAGCCAACTGCACACACTGTTTGCTGCTGAGCAGCGTGCTTAGGCTTCCTTAGCTGAAGAATGTGAAACATCATGTTTACATCAAAACAACAGTCTTCTGCTGGACTTACTATCCTGACCTGATTGACAGATTATCTTTTTGAATCAGGTGAAATGTTGTCTTTCTAGTCTAACATGTTACTATAGGAAAAAACCCAAATAGGTGCATTTCCGTTGAAACTGGCAATGAAATCTCCCACATGTTTCTGCTTTATTTCTAATCAGATCCAGCTGCCTGCTATTCCTAAAAAATTCTGGATTGAAGTCAGCCACTTGAACTGAACAATAACATTTAAATAGCAACTAGTAGTAAAGAAACTTAATTGCATTTTTAAAAAAAAAGAAAAATCATAGGCAACATTTTTGAAACTTTTATCTTAAGTTGCTTAATTAAATTACATAACCAAAACTTAGCTAATCAAAGCCATATATCTTCTTACAGTTTCACTATCATCATCATCATCTTTTCAGCTTTTGGGGAACACTAGCTCCCTCATGCAAGAACTTTCCAGTTGTTCACTATCCACAGCCACTGTCTGTCAACCAACTTTGGAAAAGTCCTTATCTAACAAGGGATAGCTTGGATTGTTCTTCAGGAATAGATCCAGGCTACATCTGCCTTGCTCTAACCTTGCAAGTTCTACCACCATTGCAGAAGTAATCTTGTCAGGGAAACATCACAGTCACAGCAGGGGGAAGGAGTCCCTCCCTGCTTTCCAATGTTTGGCAGGGATTTGATGAGGTCTCCTTTCTTTATTTTGTTGTAGGTACGAAGATTTGCTACCAAAACACAGGCTTAGAGTTAAGGGAGGCCATCTTGTCACAATCTTTATTTACTGAAGTTTTAATACAAAATATAAGGAGAGCATGAACTGCATTTCAGTGCTGATCATTTTAATGCAATCGTAGCAATAACTAGGTATCCTACAAGGTACCTGTAGCAAGGTACCTATGGACAGAATTAGGACATAAAGCTGCAGATGATCCTTGCACATCATCTCCATTGTTACCCACAGAAACTTGCTAAGCAAATAGTCAGAAACAAGTTGGATAACCACAGGATGAGATCCAGGCCCTCTGCCATGCAACGTCTGCGTTGGAATTATACCCTTGGTCTCATTCCTAGCTACTCTGTCGTCTTCTTTTCTTTATAGCAAAATGAACTGAACTAAGGGTTATAAAATGCACACCTCCTGAATGCTTAAGCAGTTGGAAAAAGGATGGTCAGTCCAAACTGCTAGTACAAGGTAGTGTTTCCTACAGACTGGAAAATATTCATAAAGCTTATGACTTACGAGCACTTTTCTAGTTCATTGGACAGTTCACTGATGTTTTATCCTTCACATCTATGGCACACTTCAGTGTGGATGTAGGCACTCAAATATGGAATAGTCATAAATGCCACACTTGTTTTATTGTATATCTTTTTATAATCTAGTAAAGTTTATATTTTTAATAAAACAAATAATATGTGAAGCTGTCATTTACACTCTTCAGCTACAATGAGAGTCAGTAGCATAATGGCCATTTTTCACTTGGTATAAGTATTAATCTATAAATATTAATCCAAGGCACTCTTTTTTTTCCCCGAAATCGACATACATTCACATTTATCTCTTTTGCTTTGTAGCCAGGTCCTAAGGCTGCATGTAGGCTTTCAGGGACTGAGATGGCCTTTTCCTGTTGTGTGTTAAATGCCTAATTCAGTCATCTCCTGCTATAAAACTGAGGCTTTCAGATGCCACCACATTAGGAGAGAATAATAAATGCTACTAAGCATATTCAACTTTGCCACAACCATGGCTGAGTTTTGCACTGTTACATTCATTTCATTGTGACTTACATTTAAGCTGTACTTCTAGCCTGCTTAAATATGTTAAGAATTATCTTAAGGGACCGTAGTAACATGTAGTCATGTTTATTTGTAATTGCTACAAAATGGTTTACAAAATTGTTAGTGTCTTATATTATGCCTGCTACTGAAGCACTTGCCTGTTAATTAGAGAAATTTCAGCTGTCATAGCTGGCAATTATAGCTTCTGTATCACTGTCTGCTATGAATAGTCAATGAGAGCCGATTAATATGCATGAGTAGCAGTATATAGCGTGTGCATTGGAGCACAGTGCCACAGCCGGAGCAGAGCAGCAGAGGGAGTGCTGTGTACTGCCAGGGAAGGAGGGAGAGCACGAAGGGAAAGAGAAGAGCAGCACTGCTCCTCTGCAGCACCCTGTGCCACGGTGAAACGCTCGGTCCAGCCAACCCACCCCAGGGCTCCAGGGATATCTGCATGCATGCTCGCTGAGAGATCGCTGTGCCTGCTCTGGTGAATCACAAAGGGTGTTTCTGCCACTTATCTAAACATGGGATGCAGTTTGTGCACTCTACAGAAGCAAGAAGAACAGTACAAGTTACTGTATGAAGTTTGTCAGGTAAAGAATTAGATTTCCTTTCTAAAAGCAAATGTTCTGGTTTAGGCTTGTGAGCACTGTTAATGACAGGGAACAGGGAGTACCAAAAACTGCTTAGACAAGTGGAAATGAAAGGGGGTTTGCCTTATTTGATATGTGTATGATAATGATTACATTTTTATGATGCACCTTCCCATTCACACTTGTGGAACATCAAATATTTAAGCATATACTATTAGACATCAAAACTTTTTACAAAATTTCCCATCATGAAATTGGGCTCTGTTCATTTCTCCAGTATGTATTAGGTAAAATTTCTTCACAAGGATCATGGTTTGGTCACACACTCTTTGAACAAGTTAGGAAAGACATGTCAGAAAGGTTGTGTCTCTGTATATAAGTTCACACAGACTCTTCTTTCTGAGAAATGCATTCATTCAGTACTCAGTCCACTCTTTAAGTGTCTGTTCCTGTCAATATAAGTTTATGTCTAGTTGTTGGAGTGTTTACAACTCTGTATGTAGGAATACCAGTTAGCAGATAGTTGGATAACAGCACATTAAAACTACAGCTCTTCATACATCAAATTACTTTTATTGAGAATCTGGTAAGTTTTCTAAAAATGTGATAATACATTAACCTCTATTACAAAAATATTATTTCCTTTTTCTGCTTTTCCTTCTGTCCCTGAAATTTCTTACTTTGTCATATCTGAAGTGTGATGTGGACTGAAACTGCCTGATGGAACCATGCAAAGCCATGGCCAGGTGTTTAGGGACATAATCCTGCAGATCTCTTTTGAAAGAATCCTAGGCAGATAACGTATGGTTAACCTCTGAATGGGCTGAAGTCAGTTGTCTGTAAGAACAGCCCTGATAAACAGAAACTACACAGCTCCTACTTAACCACTTGTCATTCCTAAGGTGGTTTAGAACAAGTGACAGATACCCAGTTACCCAGCAGCATCGACATTTCCCAGCGCTGCCGTGCTCAGCACTCACCGGCAGAGGGGATTGCTCCGCAGCGCAGGAGAGTGAAAGGAATCCTATGGTCCTTGCTGCCTTCCCACTTGCATGTGATCCCAGATACCAATGTCACTGACAACAAAGTGAATAAAATATGTGCTTTGTATGTTATGGGGGAGGGGGGAAATTCATTAAATTTTAAACACATAGTTTTGATCTAATTCTCACACACTCACCCCCGAAGGACACTGATGCTTTGCGGAAGAAAAAAAAACTTGTAAGAGCAAATAGGAAGGCATGTTTACTGTCACTTCTATTTATACTAACTCACTTCCACTTGCTAAGCTGCTACACATGTGATGGTGGGAAGAATTTTAGAAAGAGAAAGATGATCAGGTTTCTCAGACATTGTTCTACTGAGAACTAGTTTCAGATGCTGCCTGTAACAGCAGAGCTGGTGCCAGGTATTGTTTCTGTGAATCTTGTGTTCAGATCAAGCAGTGACCGGTAATAGTTACTTGTCCCCCAAGGTCACCAAGTTTTCATGCAGTCTGGCTTTGAAGACTGTTTGTGAATCACATTCGTAAGTGCAACGATCAGGACAAACTGAGACAGCAGCAAGTTATGCATATTTTAATTGTTTAGGAAGCTTGCACAATTTTTGTTGTGCAATGAAGGTGGCAGAGAACCTTTGCAAGTTAACTGACATCTAACAGATGCAGGACATCATTCTTTAAATGCATGTCCTTAAAATCAGTCACAGGAACAGTCCCACTGATATCTGAGATAACTGAACTATCTGGTGCTGGCTGCAGGTGCAGATCCCTGGCGGTAGTTTGGATTTAGAAATCAACCTGCAAAGTACTGGAACCTTGTTGCAGCAATTTGTGGAGCACAGCACACAGCACTCATGTTTAACTTTAAGCATAGAAGTCCTTTGGGAAATGTGACTAGAATACCCTCAGCTTCCACAGAAGTGAAGTGTATATAATCCTATAAAACTAGGATTTCTAACATGGTAAAATCTGAATTATTTACGACTATAATCCCTGATTATTCCAGAACATAAATTACTGTGCAAAACTATTTAACAGGGTACTACTTAGATTTCTCTGTTCCATAAGACAGGAGGGAGGGAAATCCACAGCTTATGGAGTATGTCAAGATAATTAAATGTCACTATAACCATAAAAATACATTCTCATGTAACCTACTCCTAAGAGCAATCACTTAAAATTTAACGGTGAAAGAAATGAAGAATCATTGTCATTTAAAATAACAGGATAAAAAAGAAAAAGTTTTAAACTATGCCAGCAGTAACAAATACCTCTTTCTGTGGTTTCAGTTCGTCTGATCCATGTAAGCCTAATACCATGTGATGAGATGACATTGCCATTTCTGAGAAAACTAAAAGAAGCTTTTTTTAAAGTCTGAGTTAGACAAAATTTGCATAACTTAGTTTTAGGAAATACTGAACATTGTTACAATAAGTCCCCTGAGCCTGTTTTTTAAATGTTCGTGACTCTGCGATGTAGGAATTCAGAAAACACTTGCAGGAATTAATAACAGTACATAACTGCACTTTCCAAGAGCTTTAGTGTGGCTGGGAAATTAATACTTCAATAAATAACAATTCCAGAAGGTCCAGTACCTCTGGCTCCGTAAGTCCTTCTAACAGTGAGCACAAAGAGGATCAAATATACCAGGGCTCAGGCTTTATCCCTTCCTCATCCATAGATAATTCAAAGAGATCCTCTTCATTAAGGGCTTTGGCACATTGCCTGCAATTTCTTTTTGGGCCGCTGTGAGCTTAATGATGCAGAACAATGGTCTTCCCTCTTGTTGAGCACATACCTTATTGTACCTTTAATCACATAATAAAAACCAAATTAAGACACCTCATCATTAAAGTCTGTTGTAGCTCTGCTCATCAATGCTTTGTATTACAAATACAAAGACAACTGTGGCAGCTTGAAATCCTGATGGAGAGTAGTGGCACTGACAGTAAGTGTGCTTGTGGCAGCAACGGGATGCATATAATATCTTAGATGTATCCTGAGGTTTACTTCCCAGTTGCATGCAGCACACAAAATGAAGTAATCATATGCTGTGAGATTTGGGGTTTCTAGTTAAATGGAAGTTCTCTTCAGAAGATATAGAAGGTTTCAAAAATGAAGGGAGAAGGGGGAAGGAAGAAAACCAGAAAACTGGGAGGGTGTTTTAGACCAGTTTTCCAGTTTGCTTGCTCAATGTCATCAGCTCCTATACAAAGAATAAGAGAAATAAGGACTTCTCCCTTTATAGGAAAATTCCTGGGGGACCAAAAAGTAATCTCCATTGAAGGAAACTTATAGAAGAATGAATCAGCTGAGAGAGAGATTTGAAGTTGGTAAAATAAGATAAAAAAAGATTAAAAGACCTCAAATTTAAGAAACTTTTTCAGTACCTATTTCACACAAAGCACATGTTCATACACAATTTGGGAGGTGAACACACAATGAAATAATTTCCTAACTAGACAATGTTTCCAAGGATAGGAACATCAAATTTTAAATCACAGGTTACATGAAACTGCATGGGCAATGCTCAAAGAAGTTCCCTGGGATTCAAGATGATTGAGTTCATCCAGTTCTCATGGTATCGTAAAAACATAGGAAAAGATATCTGGGCAATGCTCTTAGGGACACGTCATGATTTTGGGAGTGGGGAATAGGGAGCAGGGCTTGTTCTGTGCATAGACAGGAGCTGGACTCGGTGCTCCTTGTGGGTCCCTTCCAACTCAGGACATTCTATGATTCTCCAGGCTGTCCCTCTAGAATAAGGATAGAAATGCTGGCAGGAAATAGGCTCACGTTGCCACTGCCCTTGCTTCAGATGAGCCGAGGTCAGAAGATTTCTGCCTCTCTGATTGTTGAGCTGGCACCTCTCACAAGTACTAAAGTTCATATATAAATAAACAGTTGATGCAATGACCTTTTAGTGTTTTAGGAACTTGAAAGCCCTGTTAACATGCTCTTGGACTGGCATGTCCCCTAGACAAGTAAAAGTAACAGTGTTGGTAAAAACAATAGTGACCAAATTTGTCTTTTAAACTAGGCTAAGATACAATGAGCCCAAGGTTATATAAGCACCAAGGTCAGCATACAAAATGCTGTGCTAATGAGAAGATGACAGTGATGAGGGGCTAACTGACACTGTATTTCATTGGCAACTTCTAGTAACATCGCTTGTGAGAAGACTATTCCTTCAGCAGAACTCACACACAAACAGTGGCACTGAGCTGATCACCAGTACAGTTCCCTTCACCATTAGAATTCCAGTCACATGTTAAGATTTGCAAAAATTAGACTAATCAGTCATTAAGAAAACCTGATGCAAGGAAACAGTCTAACTAGGCTTAACCTACTGAGCAATGGTGTTATCCTAAACAGGTTGCCAAAATAAACATTCAACTCAAAAAACATTTCTAATCAAAACTGTTAAGATTTGGGAAATAAAAATAATTGCCTTTATACATATGCCTTTCACACCTTCAAATTTAATTGGGCAGCCAGAGAATTAGTTGGTCTACATTTCAGTAGTTTTCCATGTTAAGATCAAACTCGTGCCAATTATAATAAACTGGTCTAACTTGAATACACTGTATGGCTTCAAATACTCTCTATGTACAGTCTGTGCTGTGGCTGAAATTAAGACTAGTGTTGAAGTTATATTCTGTCCCTTCACCACCATTTAACTTGACCTCAATAACAGTTGTGAATCTATCACACTTATTTCAAAGTGGGCATGTGTTTGCTTAAACAAGATGTTAATTCCAAGGGCTTTGTTCTAGACAGGGTTTTCTATTGCTGAATTAGTTCAGCTGTAGAAAAACTCTGCTTGACAGACTGGAGACTCATAATCTTCAGAAAACTGCCCTTTAATGATTGTGGTGCCTGTCTGTGCCTCAGAAGTCTCCTTGCTTAATTAGACATTTACCAGAAACTGGCAATTGAAATTTTCCTCTCCACTTGACAATGAATAATGCAATGCCTCTGTTAGGATTTCTCTGGAAGATATTCTTTTTATGGCACGTTGGAGGAATATTTTGGCCATTAAAGGAACATAAACAAGATGTGGTATGAAATGATCAAAATACCTAATGGTCACCTCTAATATATATGGATAATTTGACCTACAGCACCTATGAAAAATCTTACTGCTTCATAAGGGTCACCTCTAATATATTTGGATAATTTGACCTAGAGTGCCCATGACATATCCCACTGCTTCATAATGTTCCTAAAATCTATGGTGCCTTCCTTCTTCACATTGAGTGGTTAAAATGCTTAACCACAAGATAGATTTATTTGGAATTTTTCTAAGTGATAAATGATTGAAAAAATGAGTTTTATAATGCTTTACACTAATACATCTGTTTAGTGCTATGAAGCAGGTGGCAAGAAGTCACAAGGGAGAAGGCACTAGGGACAGTCATGCTGTGCTTTACTGTCACATGTCAGACATGGGCTGGGAAAAAGGAAACATATGGAGTAATGAAAAAGTGTAGATTTAAAAAATGTGTTTTGTTGTGTTCAGTAACAGTGAAACAAAAGGTCAGGCTTCGTTGTCATTACGACAGCACAACTCTATCTATATATGTATGTTGGGATTGCTCCTTTCAGAGACTCAGTGGGCAAATGGAGCAGCTCCAGCTAGCCCTCCTGAGCTTGGTAGTTAGGGATTTGACAGGAAAGTGGCAGAATAAATAATATAACATATATGCAAACATTAGACAAGACTACAATATTAACTACTTTTAAACAGTGACTATCAAAGGAAGCCTTCCTATTTACACAGTATATCTTCAGGCAAAAAGCCAGAGAACATCTTCTAAAAGACAAATGGTAAGCATTATGACAGTATTTTCTTAGTCATGTCAGCACAGTGACAATTCTGAAGATGGACATAGTACAGGTGATTGGACACATTGTCTGCTGGCACAGGAATTGGGCATTTCATTTCATTTCAAATTGCTGAAACAACTTCTGGCTTTACACCAAGACACTACCTTAGCTGTGTTCAGTAGCACTCCATTTCTCAAAAACTACCATCAGACTCCTGGGGAACACTTGAGAAATAAGTGTTTTGCTTCACAGAAAGAGTAATTGTATGATCGGATCAATGAAAACCATATTTGGTTTATGCATTTTCATGGATCAGATGCATTTACACTGAGTAAAATAGCTCCTGCAGCATTGTTTTAGAGAAAGTGATCATTCACATGCTTAAGATCACAGCTGATAAGTAAGCTGCTTTAAGTCTGGCAGAGCTGCTGGCACAATACAACAGAAGCTCTTGTATCTGACCTGATAGCATCTGTGTAACTTCATCAATTTTAGACAAAATAAGGAAAATGAAGGTGTTTTTATTAATAGCACACTATGAGAATTCTAGGCCATGGTCAAGCAGCATGGACCAGAAGCAGTGAAAACACTGCTGTACTTCAGGAATCAGATGTCCCAAGATGACAAAGCCTACTCTGCAGACACCAGGTATCTGCTGAAGCAGCACTGAGTGTTTCTTCCCTCTTCTCTTGGCACCAGTTTCAATAACTTCAATACAGATTATCTTCAGAGATATCCACAAGTGCTCTTTACCTGTCTTGCATCACTAAGACATTTGCGGAGGAAGGGAGGGACTGGGAGGATGGACTTAAGAATTACAAATGATGAACAACAGTATAGAAATGGGACCAACATGGACTGTAAAGATCTTAAACATGGTTTCTGGCAGAGCAGTGTTGAGGTTTCAGATGTGATGTGCTTTCATGTGTCCTCAGGTAGATCCCTAACTTGTCTTGTGTTTCACCTTCTCCTTTGTACAATACTCCTTTTGTCTTTTTGCTTGGATCAGGCTCTCCAGAGCAGGCACTGTGCTTTTTTCCATGTTTGCATAGTCTGATAAGCTACAAAATTAGTATTATTTGAAGGCCTGGTCTATACACCATATATACTACTACATGTACCTGGAAGTATGGTGTTAAATATTGCTAGACTGTCAACTCTTTGAGCTGTAGGTGCTGAAATGGCATCGCAGGGGAAAGCTCCCTCCAGAAATCTCTAACGCTATTCTCAGAGCACCCTCTGGATGCTGCTGCTGGAGAAAGGTGACTGGTCTAGATGGGCTTTTGACCTGATTTGGTACAAGAACTGGTCTCTTCTGTTACTCTAATTTAGTTTAAATCCTTGTATCATTACATCCTCAACTAGACAGATTTATCTTGTGCTATTTACTACTATTGTGTATGATTTTGAAGTTTTCATTCATAAAAATGCTGTAACTTGCTGTACTAGACAAATCCACAGACATAGGTTTTGCCTCTTGGACAAAGCACATTTGTGGAGGGCAAGAGCATTTCAATGTAACATCACAGCAGAAGCAGCCCAAGGTGCCACACATGGGCAAATCTGAAGGATGAGAGAAAGTGGCTAATTGCACTTGCTGAATTCTGGTCATTAGTAATTCATGATTATTTGGGGCTGTCATTTGTACCTCACTCAGAACTATAATTGATAGGCTCCCTCTGGATCATGCTACTGAAATGGCAGAAAGAGTCATTAAAAAGGGAGGGCCTGTAAACTTCTTGCTGTGTGTCATATTGACCAGAGTTATTAAGCTGTGAACAGATACACAAAAGTTCACTTTTTTAGTGCTGCCCTTATAGAAAGTCATTTAACAGGATGAATGCACGTTTAAGAAAAAAGGGCTCCAAGTAAACTCTGCTTAGAGAAAGTACAAGAGTCTCAGAAGCCTTAGCATTTGTCTAAATCTCTTTTCACTGAAGCAAATGATAAAACTCCCTGTGGTTTTATTTGCAGTCATGATACACAGGAGCAGAGCCTGAGAATCCAACCAAGAGCATGCACATTTTAGTATGCTGTGTACAGTACTGATACTGCCTTGTTAATACGTAAATGTGCTAATTACTAGCAGAATAAAAATTCCTTTATTTCAAAGGTCTTTCTCCCATGATTTTCCATTTGGAAGTTAAGGCTTTAGAGAACAAATGTATTCTGTGCTCTCAAGTAAGGAATTTTTCCTTTGGTCTTAGCTATTTTGTCATGGATGGCTCCCAAAGCAGAAGGGAAATGTGCACACATGGAAACAGTCTATTACTAAACAATATAATTCTGGGTTTTTCAAAAAGAGAGAGGCTGTCCATATGAGGGATATAAAAGAGGGATTAGATGGAGCTGCAAGAAGAATTAACCTATATTTTGAACAGCCTTTCTCCAATTCCTGAGGAAAAGGGAGTTTAGAAAATAGGCTTTTTGCTGCTCTAGTTTCTATAAAAATCTTTAAAGTTCTGCTGCTTTTTCTTAATATGCAGACTTCTTAAGAAGTTGCTAAAGAAGTGAATCAGACCATAAAGAGCATTTTAAATGGAGCACAGACATCTGTATTCTAACAGAACTAACATTTTTACAGTGCATTTCCCAAGGATTTGCATCAATTTCTACAAAGAAAAGCTGCTTACTCATTCTTAAGCGAAAAACTTTTTTCTCTGTGACATTTGAGAAGCATAGAAGAACCAACAAGGCGTACAACGCATACAAATGTTTGCCATTCATGACATTAAACCCATATAAATCAAACTTGATGGATGGAAAAATCATTTTCTTTTACTGAACCTTTCTAGTTGCTGTTGTGTACTACCAGTATCCAGCAAATGATGTTACACACTATTTAAGCAAAAATAAAGTACAAAATAATTATAACTACAGACAGCAAACTCTTTAAGCACAGGGATTTTATGGTTTCTCAACCTTTCAGTTAACTCCTTCTGCCAATGCCCAGAGTTACTTCATTTATACTATTGCAAATGATGTTTGCTCAGGCAAAACTCCTCACCTCCATTCACTGAGTGTCCTGCCTCACTCTCTTTGCCCTGACATGGCCTGTCCAGGGCTGCAAGGCTCCCAGGACTTGTGTGTGTGCCCTCCCCTGTCACTGCAAGTGGGAAAGCAGGAGTTGGTTCAAGAAACATCTTTCTTGTATAAATAAGCCAGGTGTGTAAATTCTGCTATCACAGGAAAAGAGAAAGAGCAAATACTGGGCTTGCCACAAGCACTATATCAGAAGGAAAAGAAAATAAGAATTAGTGGCCACCAGAAGGTAATTCAGTCTACATAAACAAGTGGCACGTTTTGACATACCTGAAAGCCCCCAGTTTGTATCTGCCATCAACAAAGAGCGATTAGTTAATCTTCTCTACTCACCCAGAAAAATAAAACATGTAAAACACCTTGCTAAATAATTAAACAGAAGCTATCAATGAGATGGCATTTATGTAATGGAATGACTGTGTACTACCTTCTCAAAATACCTTCCTCATACTTCAAAAATCAGAATGTGTTTTCTAGCGACAGTACAATTCTGTCATCTCAGTCATGGCTGCAAACTCCCAGTGACTTATACAGGAGGTCCAGCCTTGTCCTTGCAGCACGAGGGCTGCAGGGCTCCCAGCCTCCAGGCTCTGCCCAAGTTTGACCTCGGGAAGCTTTGGCCTGAAATTAGCATCCAAACAGTGGCAGTTGGCTCAAGAATTGATGGAGAATACAAAAGTTCTCAGTAGAGTAAATTTTAAAGTAAAAGCATCTATGTATGGTATAAAACAACATGATAAAAATCTGTCCTCACAAAACTGTGTCATATTCAGAATTAACAGAGGAAGATTTCAGCAGGAACAATGCCAGATGCCTCACACAGCTCTGAGAGAGAGAAGTCATTGTATATCCAAGCTTGCAACACCGTAAAATTGTATGGAAAGCCATGTCCTAGCTAGGTAGTGCCAATTCTTCACAAGCCTGAAAACAGACTCAGGAGTGCATCTGTGTCTTACCAACGCTACACACAGCAAGAACTTACTGGACATTTTTACTCTATCTCCTGGGTAGCACTCAGACTTCTCCAGTCTTTTTCCATGGTTCTCAGAATCTTTAACAATAGTCACAGTGCGTGTGTTGGTGTCTGTCACATCTCCTGTCATGGGCTCCTTCAGCAGTTTCACCTGTTTAGGGTTCAACAGTGAAGTTGAACTGCTGCTTCCATTTTCAGCCAGATACAGCATACAGCCCTTTTTTTTTTTTTCTTAATTCTTGTTTTTCTCATCATTTATTTCTTGGAAATAGGAATAATGAAAGCCCCTTGACAGAAATGAGAGTTTAAGACATCATTTCCATTAATTTCTGCAGTAGGACTCTCCATTTGGATTTGTATTAGTATTTGTTCCATCATCTCTCTTTTCCCAGTTAAAAATACACCTCACATTTTACCTTAGTTGACCATGACAGCATTTTCCTCTGCATTACCACAGTTTGGCCATGCCAGTTTAATGCTGATGGCACACTTGGCTTCATAGCACCTTGCTTTATTATTGTACTCATCTCCGTTTCAGTCAGAGCCTGAATCAAGGCATTTCAAATGAAAAACTGCCAGTAACTTCAGTGAGCATCCAGTCAAGCTCAAGTGACTGTTTTATTTTCATTCCAAGCATTAAAAGAAAACTTCTAAGAGACACAGACCTCCTAGACAGGATTATGCCATGTTTATCTATAGATTTCTTACTGCTATTACAACATAGATTTTAGGTAGCAAGCTCTGTGCAGTCTACTATTGTGCAAAAAAAGCATGCAGTATATACTATAAATTCCTATACTGTAAATTAAAATAGTATAATTACTATTCTATTTCATAATCATTACATAATTTCTATTAAAAAATTTCAGGCATCACTTCCTTATTTACTGTATGGTCTTAATTCAGAGTATTTTTCTCTATCTCATGAGGTTTCTAAGCCTACTATCTGGCTCCACCACAAATTTGATCAAGGTCCATTCAGTTCAGTTTAACTACATACACTTCAATTTGACTACAGCTTTCTCCATATTCAATATATTTCCAATGCAAAGAAGGTCCAAAAGCTAAGCATTTCAACATTGCAGACAAGTTAATTTATCCATCTTTTGTGCCATGAAAGATCCCATTGTCTCTGTCACATGGCATGTAAGGTTCTTAAGAAATTATGCATATTTGTAGGTCTTGGCAGTCTTCTGAAGCATTCATATGCATGGATTTTTTTTTCTGCTGCATTATTTCAGATGTAACTATTTCTATTTATAAGGAATAATTTTGCTGAGCACAATTAAGCAGCATTAGGAATAAAATCTATCATTATGGAGTCACAAAAAACTGTATCAATAATATTTTTTGCTTTTTTTAAGTACTGGGAATAAATTGTCAATTATGACAAATTTTCTAGATAGAAACTAAATATCTTAATATCATCTATTTGCTCAAGTTTCAGAAGGACTACAAATTAGCCACAAGTACTAATTCTACACAGACACCAGAAATCAGGCCACTGAGATGATTCCAATACTTTTTTCTTCTGCATCATTTTCGTGCTACTCAAAATAAAACACCAATACCTGATACTTTTCCTAGACAAAAAAAAAAAGTTTTGTTCTGTTAGACATAAGCAGACTTGAAAATTACTACTTCTCATTATCCAGATATTTTAGCATTTCCACCCTCAAGGACCTTCAACACAAAATGATATTAGTGATATGCTGGTATGGAAAATACTAAAAAAATTAAAAGCAAACTGCTCACTGCTCAGTATTTACCACTTAATGTGGCAGATTACCCCAGGATTTTAAGGGGCTGGGTTCAGACAGTGCCGTTTCCCTGCTGTAAATCACTTTAAAGCATATTTTTGCATCATTACGTACTCTTCCATCATTCCACATTCAGAATCTAAATGGTTAATAATGCTAACTCTGTGTGACCCATTAACTCTTATTTCGTGAGTGCAGTTCTGAACACATCTAATAGGTCAGCAGTCCAGCACATTGGTCTAGACTGCTGAGCAAAACAGAAATGTGCAGAGCTAAAAGAAACCCACTCAGTTTGAGTTTAGGAATCAGTCTTTTGCAAGACATCCACAGACTGACCCTGAAACCATTCATCATGTGAACATCTATTGTCCAGAGAATTGTTTACCTAATATGATTGTGAGTGCTGCCCTATTTCATAGAATTATAAACTTTTAAAGACAAAATGCACAACCATATTTTAGCAGTGGCTTAAGAAGCATGGTAATAACAGTACAGTGAGTCATCATTGCCATCTTATCAAATCTATGATATAAAATGGTTTATAAATCAAATATAAAACCCCTTTTACCATTATTTATTTACCATGCTCTGCAGTCCTAGTATTCTGAAATGGGCAAGTGGAGACCACCAAAAACAAATACCCCATGAAACACTCAATTCTGACTTGGAGCCAGCAATACAAGGTGAAAGGTTCTAGCAGAGCAGCCCTGATACCATTACTGACAGCACTTTGTTCCTGCTCCCAGGTTTTCTCCAGCCCATCCACTGGGGCTATCCTTGTCACCAGTGAAGCAGAACAAGATGAGCACATTTTCCTCAGCCCTCTAATTCACTGTCCAGTACCTACAGTTAAGCCAGAGATGAATGGGTGTTTGTGAAAACCCCAGTTTGTGTCAGTTTTGCTGCTGGAGAGGAAGCTCAGTAGCGGGCCAACAAAATGCTGAATCTCAACCAAAAGCCAAACACCAGAAAGACAAACACTTTTCTACACAAGCTCCCTTTTGCAGAAGGAGAGGTTTTGGGTTAAAATATACCTAGCTTTTCTCCCTAATTCTCAAGCCTGGTCTTAGTCCTTCTCTGCAACAGTTCTCTTTCACTGCATTAATAACAGGTTGTAGAAAATGCAGTCAGGATAGTACTTGGAAATGATTCCTGCAGTAACAATTGGTGAGACAGTCCAACCACTGCCTGTTCCCTGCGTGATATCATCCTGACTTTGAAGTTACAGTTATTTGTATAACAATTACATATGAAAGCACAAAGAGGATGCCAGTCCATGGATTTGCAGAAATAAAGTGTCCTAAGGAACATGTACTAAAATGCAGGCCTGTGCAAAGCTGTCTGTAATCCAAGTTCATTACAATGCTAGGGAATAGACTGGAAAGCTATCCTCTGCATGATTTTACCAGGTTTTAGCATAAAGATGCAAAAAGCAGCTCAAATGAAAAGTTTTCTGCTCAAGAGTTATGCTGAGCACATTTCTGAAAAACACTACAGTAGCTAGAATTTAGATTCTTTTATTTTGATTGCTTGTTGGATGTAGTTGTACAAAAAAAAATAGGATGCACACAGTAAAACGTGCAACATTTAATTTGCAGCAAATAATAAAACTCCAACCATAATCAGCATTTTCTTTTTCCAGAGGAAACATTACACTGAACTTAATTTTACAGCTGTACAAATTGTTTTAATCTGCTCAATTGGGCAAGTTAATGATATTTAATTTGACCAGACTATACATTACTGTGAGCAATTGTGGGCAATGCAAGTGTTTGTGTAACAAACGTAGCGCTAACACCTTCCACTTTCAGCTGGCTTAACAAAAACCTGGTGTCATCACCTCTGCACGATAAAGCAGAGATGACAGTATAAAAAGTGTTATGTGCACAAGGTAATTCAGCAAGAATTTAGCCTTTTCAATCTATTCTGTACTCGAGTTAACCCTCTTTATTATCACCTAGCTTTTTGCTGTGGGCTGTACATTAGGTATGGGCTAAATTCAGTTACTGCTCTGAGTGATGTTACTCATTCAGTTGCCTCACTTACCTTAATGGGAGTGCACATGGCATAGCACAGAAGGAACTGTGATCTGATACAGGTAAAGATAGAATCTGGACAGGTATTTTAGAGTTTTCAATCATATTCAAGCAGCTAATGTGGCAGAGTCACCACATCAGTGTACATTTCAGGCATGTACAAAAAGGATTAAATGACAAAGTAGTAGCCACCTCTAATATCTGAAGCCAGACACTGTTGCATCTGTGTCCAGTCAGTGCAATTCATTATTTTTATGCCTTGGAAAAAAAATATGCTACTTTTTCATGCATTTTCCTGCAGAAGGCAACAGTTTCCACTGTGCAACTCATATCTCTGATTACAGATAGTGCTGTAGTTTATCAACTGAATAGCTGTCAGACTGGAAAGAGTACACTGTAAGACATCATTCATAAAGAAAATGCATAAACCAAGTATGTTCCCTGGTGAGAAAGACTGCTATGATCAGGGCCCTCACTATCAGTCCTAGGGGCATCTTCAAATCTCAAATCATGGTTTATCGCTACATGTCAGCCAACACTTACTCTATTCCAGAGAACATGGTAACAATTATATGATAGCATGATGCTTTAGGATTGTAATTTCACTACACAGCTTTCACAAATTGCTCTGGGCAGCTTCTCTAACTATTTCTTTTCATCTGTTTTGACAATGCCAACAGTTTGCAAGTTAAAAAAGGATAAAAAGTTATTAGAGTTAGCAGTGGTTGCCACTAGTTCTGGAACACAGTTTTTGGCATATAGACCAATAGAACTTTCAGATTTGCAGATGTCTAAACAAACAGGTCAAATTTCAAAAGAAATCTCCATGTAAGGCTGGAAACAGCAGGACTTTCTGCCTTCTCACCACAGCTGCCTTTTTTTCAGTTATTCCAAACTGTTCATTGTGCTTAGCTCCCTTAAAAATCAGTCTATACAGTCAGAGACACATAGAAACATTAACATTTCTCACAAAATGAGAATTATTATTTTGCAGCTTTATACAAATTCTGACAAGTATGACCTCATCTCTTTCACAGCCCCTGAGTAGACTTGGGTACTTATGGGAGAATTCATTAGAAACCCTGTGAGGAAGGAAGCTTGAGCAAAATGCAAAGCCACAGTAGACTGGAAGTACTCAAGAGCTCTCTCTGTATCAGGAAGGATGCCTCTGCTTGCCAGAGATTTGAAACTGCGTATAGGATTGAATCCTCATTTCAGTTTTGCTGCTGGACAGAAGCTTCACTAGTCCTTTGAGACAGGAGAGACCTGTGTTCAAATTCTCTTCTCAGACCCTCACCTCCATGGCCTGGCATGTTGAGTATTGGTAGTTCTCAGTAGGATATCTCAGTCATGTTTACTAAAGGTGTTCTGTTATGTGTAAGTATTCACTCAACCAGGAGGTAACAGTGGTGAGATATGGGGATGGGAAACAGCTAAGCAACACAGAAAAAAGTAATTGTTTTTTTTCCTTATTTTTTCTATTCACTATCCCAGTAAGGTGGGCACTGTCCATGCCCATTCCCAAAATGCAGGTTTTTATTGCAGTGACTGGGTACAACCATTGTATTTCATCTGAAAAATTGTTTTTCAAACACAAATACATAGTTTTGTAATTTCAGATATTATCCCAGTAGTTCTATGCATCAAAAAGGTTAAAATATTAAAAAAAAAAAGCAAGTTACAGGAGAATCAATAACTTGTTCTGTTTGAACAAAGGCTGAGGGATTTCTAATCTGCAAGAAACAAATGGGATGCTGATTTGTGTTTTATCTCAAAGAGCGATCCCAGTAAAATCTATCAAAATAAAAAGCAGAGCACAAGATTTGTAAAGTTACTGTGGTGAAATGGGAAAACAAGAGATGCATAATGTTGCATAAATAGTTCCTAGTACTTGCTTTAGATGGAAGCTGAGACTTTCAAATTGACAGCCAAAACCAACAAAGATATCCTCCACTTCCTGACCGTTTCTCTCATTGCTTTGCTTGCTTTCCTTCTGCAGGTCAATGGGAAGGATTTATCTAAAGCAACACACGAGCAGGCAGTGGAGGCATTCAAAACAGCCAAGGAGCCCATTGTGGTGCAGGTCCTGAGAAGAACTCCACGCACCAAGGTCTTCACTCCTCCTCATGACTGTCAGCTGGTTGATGTGGGCACACAGACAGATATCACTTTTGAACACATCATGGCTCTCAGCAAGATGAGCTCACCTACTCCACCCGTCTCTGTGCTAGACCCCTACCTCCTGCCTGAAGAGTAAGTAACAAGTTTGTGAAGCCTTTGAAAATCCTTGCATTCCTTCATGTGGCATGTTAGAAGTAGTTCACAAACTCACCTTCACTTGCTGGTGAACGAGTACTCCCAATAAGTAGCCAAGATTCGCATGCCACTGAGCCATAACTCAAAATGTTTTCATTTTTTCTACACATTAGCAAGCCATTTGCCACTGAGTCATAACATAGCCTCATAAAGCTCATTTTTTGCTGGCATTTGATGGATAAAGTCATTGCTTCTTGTAATTCCTCTCACTTCCTCTTTGGGTTGCTTATGTTTTAACTTCACTTTTTATAGCTGCCATAAATCCTGTAATGCTAAGAGCTGCTACATTCTGTTCCAGTGTATTAATTACTTTATTATAACCCTGCAGCGATGTTACTCAAATAAATTATTTTCTAGGACTAAAATTACTTACCAGTGCTGTCATGGATGTTTTAGAATCAAATTTTAATTATTGTTAATGGTAGTTTGATGCTTCTGTACTTACAAATACAAATGACAATTATCTCCTGGCACACACACACCACACCCTTACCCGCTGTTCAAGAGGAAAACAGCTCCCCAAGGAAGCCATGCAAATTGCCTGTCATCTTGCCATGCATCTCCTCAAGGGACAAAGTAATAGAAAGGATTCTGAATGTCTCAGCTGTGTATGAGAGACTATGATCTGGTTAATCCACAGCCGTACCCGAGTTTGAGATGCTCCTGTACACAGTGAGAGGCAGTGCTGGTGTGCATGAGTCCTGGCTGTGCAGTAGAGCCTGGGAAGGGGAAGCCACAGACAGTCTGAGCTGTGAACGTCAAGCAACATCCAGACACACACTAGCATGCCTCTCTGGACATCCCTGTCAGCACTCCTAGGAAATGAGTTTGGCTACAAATAGGCACTGATCCTGTACTGCTCCTAAGTGACTTTCACAGCATGTTAACGTTCACACATTCAGCCAGGAACTGGGCTTCTGTGTGCAATTTCTCCTCCTTTCATGACTCTTAGTGCTGATTACTTGAGAGATAGTTCCATCAGATATTACTGCATGACCACCTATTCCCAGCCCATTGAAATCTCAAGCACAGTTGCATGGTTCAGTGGAAGCATCTGACAAAAGGCTGTACCTGTGAACTGGTTTGCAAGGAACAAGCAGCAGGGCTTAGAACAATGTAGAGAGGACACATTTACTCCTATAGCACCCACAGCATGCCCCCGAACACATAAGCAAGAGGAGCTTTCAATACCTGCAACTTCTCAACTGCAAAACCAAATACATTAGGAAAATGGCAAAGTTTAATTCATGATGAATCATTTAGGTTGCAGCATGCCTGCATAATACCAGCTCAGTCCTATCAAGTAGCCTCATATTGCCTCTTCATCATTAGACATAGATTCCAACTGCTAGCATCATCAGTGGCTTTATTTTGAGCCATAGATGTTGGTCTTAACCACGCAGCTTGCCTCACATACAGCCTGCCTCACAAGGGCAGTCAGTTAGCTGTTCTACAACTATGCTGTCATCCAGCACACGCAAGCGGAGTCATTTCTTCCTAATGCTTCCTGTAACTTCTCCAAATCTCTTTCAAATTAATCTATCCTGCATGTAAGAACTTGGGTATCTTAGCCAATTAGCAGATGTTGTTACGTAAATAGCCTCACAAAGAAACATGTACCTAGTTAACAGAGAATTAAAGGAGGAAGCTTACTTTCATTGCAGGAAAAAAACTCCACCAGAGAAAAATGATCACAAGAGCATTAAATTCCTTATAGCTTCAATGTATAAACAGTGAAACTTTTACAGAGCTCAGGTTGTAAAAAGCAGCATGCCAACAGTGAATGGTAATATGAAGAGAGATGCATGTTTAAATAGTATTTAAATCATAATGCACAGTCTGTTGCATTCAAATCAATCAACAGAATGCTGTCGATACAAATAGTTGAGTGACAAATTATTTTTATAATACTTAGTAATTTGAAGGAATTGTTCTTTAAGACAAAGTGAAAATGACAAGCAGCTAGGGAAGAATCATTTTACTTTCATGTCAGCAAATATCTTGAGCTCAAAAGTAAATAATCTAGTATTCCCTCTGATCTTGAACCCTGGCAAGTATCTGCCAACTTAGACCTTAACCTGGCCCTTAACCTACTTTTGCACTGTTCTCTCTGTGTATTTTTTTCTGTGAGTCAGCTTTACATTTGGAGAAAACACATTAATAAACTCTTTACAAATGTTTGAGACTCTTACAGTACATGTAATTTTTGTTTCGTACATTTATTGGTGTAAATGGTATAGTGTATATAACTAACCACATGCAACTGGATATGGCTGTTAGTCCATTGTGTTCACAATGATTTGCTATAAGCTTGGAATGGACTAATTTGCTGACTAGAGTGTTAAGGGCTGTCCTAAAACATACCTTTATTTTCCAGCCATCCATCAGTGCATGAATACTATGACCCAAATGACTACATGGGAGGAATTCATCAAGAGATGGACCGAGACGAGTTGGAATTAGAGGTACTTAGTTTTCAGTAACTACTTCATTTACTGACCATTTCACATGTGTATGTCACAGTCTTTATATTGTGTATAGAGTGAAAAGACATTTCAAAGCAGATAGTTGTGGTAACATTGCTCATTAGTTAGTTTGCAGGCTGCAAACCTTAGTGATGCCTTGAGTAGTGTGTTTAACTGTGCGCAATGGACTGATGAGTCAGATTTTCCACTAACAAATTAACATAAATAATGAAGTCATTGATTCCACTAATTGAATTCTGTTTAACTGTGCTGATTTAAGCTTTCTAAAAATCTGAAAGACTTCGCAAGTTTACTGAGTGGCAGGACCTGTTCCACAGTCACAGTAAAAATGTGTGAGTTTCCCTTAAATATTCCCCAGCTGAGAAACAGATGTTCTTGATCATATAATTTAGTAGTATTTTAAGTTTACAAGACAAGACCAGAATAGATTTGCCACTATACAAAGCCTTTCCACCCTTTTTCATTACTGAGAAGTTACATACATATATATAGACGTAAAGTTATAGATAACAGAAGTGGAACCAGTCATGAAGGTATGGAAGTCCACTTTCCTTCCAAATCTTCAAAAATCATTTGAGGTTTTAGTACTTGTATAACCCACCAGAAGTTCATCTTCAGTTTTCTCACTATTAATTTTAATAACCTGCTCCCAACCATTTAGGGCACAGTGTATAAATCATGGGCCTTAGTTCTGCAAGATACTTAAGCAGTACTGACCCACCGAAGTGTTTTTAATTGTTTGTAATGAATAGCAATAAAGGATCTCAATACTTCTAAATACTGCCAGTGATGTCTGACCCAGCTAATCCATTCAAGATTATCAGTAAGTGAATAGTTTACTCTTAGCTTGCTTGCACTTCTGATTGCTTCCTGGTCCTGCTAACACTCATTTGTCAAACCAAGCGGTGCTGTCCTGTCTGTAGCTGTTTAAATCAGCAGTAGATTTATCAGCAGCTTCAATGGGAGCAGAGTTCAGTCATTCTATGAGCACATAGTTGTTCTCTTCTATAAAAGTGTTTGCAGGATCAAGGACTAAAACCCAATAAAAAGTTTGCAAGTTGTTCTCAAATTCTCCAGCTCTGGTAGCAATTCATCTCTGTATACAAACACAAATCAAAGGCGGGATAAAATCAAAGTGCCAGTAAAACAAATGCTTCAAGGCCTTACTTTTCAAACAAGTGTCTTTTTTTTTCCTTAAATAAAAACAAATACAATATAGATTTCAGTCTTAAGGGAAAACGTAGAACAAATCAGTATTTTCTGCCAGTGTCTTTTCAAAAATCTATCTTTTAGGAAATCTAATATTGTGGGTAAATTATATTGCTTCCATTAGAGGGTCAACCAGTTAAGCTGAAAACAGTTTGAACACATGCACTACAGTAGCCCAACATTAACATGCCTTAAACTACAACATTAATAATTTTGACATTGATATAGTACTTGATGGCAAAAGGTGATCAGCTCAGTAACACAGGGAGATGAACATTAGAAAAGTCTCTGTAGCCTAATAGTATTTCTTAAAAACCACTAAAGATTTCTGTTCAAATTGCAGAGCCTGTGATCAATGGTAAGGTCAAAGTGCTAACAGGGACTCAACTGGCTAGTTGCTTTTTTGTTTGCCTTTTGATAGATATGTTTTAAAAGACCACAAAGGCACTGTTTCATTGACTGCAGCAGGAATGTCTAAAGTAAGAAAGCCATCAAGTCAGCCTTCTGGGTTTTTATGTCCATAAAATGTGCTTTGAATTTAAATCAGAAGCTCCTCATCTAAACTTTTATGGTCTATAACTGACCAGTTAGTGATTTGTAACAAGTAAACAGACAGAAACAGTGAAATACCCAAGTTCACAACAAGCTTCTAATGTAAATATCCATAGGAAGGAATTTATGCTGGCTGTATTGCCAAGATGCCAAAATTGTGTTCTCAGTTTTATCTCCCAAGATCTATCTTAAAATCGATGACTCGGAGGTAATTGCTATATATTCCTTGCTACCAAAATAAATAAATACCATTAAATACCATGTCTTTTCTTTTGAAGTTTACATGTCACAAGGAAATAGGGACTAAATCCTGAACTACTATTTTACTATAAATGAAAAGTACATTCATTCTTTGCAGAGGCCCAGCCAGAAGTCATTGCAGGCCCATGAAGGAAGAATAATGTCTCTCCAGGATTCCTCGTCAGTGTTATGCATTAGTATGTTTATTCAAACAAGTCTGTCCAGCTGTCAGACACGCAGCCCAAGTGTGGACTGTCTCAGTGTGTTAATTTTCTCACATTACAAAGGAGAACATTCTGCATCAAGCAGGAGGCTTGTTCTCTCCCATTTGTCTTTCTTGCTTTACCCTTTCCTACATGTAACTTTTATGTAGGTCATGTCGTCTTTCTGAGTAGAGAACTGACCTGAACTCAGCCAAATGGCTAGTTGAGACTAAGTTCAGCTTGGAGATGAAAAACTTCATGAAATGTTTGCTAACTGCTAAGAAATCTCCCTTCTGATGCTCAATCTGGGACAGAAATGAAGTCTTCACATCAAAAGACTGAAGGAGGAAAATGGATTAATTTAAACAGCTTTGTGCCCTCCCAGCACACAGCTCTCACATTGTTCCCAGCAGGAAACCACAACATCTGATCAGCAAAAAATGAACATGCTGAGCACCAAAATCCACGCCTCAAAAGTGGGAATGAATGCTTCACTGCTTTTAGGAAACCATATATATGAGCTAGGTACCAGGGTTTCAAGCTCTCTCCTTTACTGTACTTTGCTACTTTGGTTGAAAGTTTTCTTTTCCTTCTCCAATAATTTGTAAGGGAGGAGAGGAGACAAGAAATAACTATCTGACCATGGGAATCAGTAGGCTTCATCACAGGCACACTGCAATTTTTATTCCATCGTGGTTGCAAAGCATCTTTTATGTGTCTATATAACGAGAACTGCAGGGAGCAGCACTGATCAGGAGCTTCTCAAGGCAGTATGTCTCTGAATACAAAGGACCTTTAACCCCGGCAGTCCTGCTAATGGTAAGGTTCAAAAAGCAGAACCTTCCCTGCAGCTTCAAAACTATACTTTCAAAAACAAATACTCGTGTGTTCTTCATTTGGAACAAATCCAGAAGTGGTAAACCATTTCAACTTGCTCACAAGCTAATACTCAAAGGTTCTCCTCCTTTAGCTCTTTAGAGGGCTTCAACCTGGCCTTAACTCCTACTGCATGAGAAAGGTCTTAATCGTGGACCATTGGCCACCTGCTTGGCAAAGAGCCTGGGAATCTTCCAAGGTACCTTACTTAGGCATCCAAAACCTCTTGTCATCATAGTGTGAAGCACTTTTCTTCAGTCTTCCCTAGCACCATTGATGACTTAAGCTAATCCAGTCCCATTGGTCCACCAGAGAATTACCATCAGAGAGAAAAAAAAGAACAGAAACCTCCAGGTAGATGTTTTACTTAATAGGGCAAAGAATTTTTGAAAGAAAACCTGGGCTTTTTGCTTTTTACATGTTGAAAGCCACATAAATGTGAAAATGCAAATGTAAAGATCACTTCCTTTATCTTCAAGACAGTAAGAAAAAGATTTTTGCTCCTCCTGCTGTGCTGAGGTCAGTTGCCAAAAGGCAGTGAGAAGCTCTCAAGCAGTACAAAAGGAAATAATTCTTCATATTTATTTCCCCGACATTCTTTTCTGGGTAAAACCTATTAATGGAAGAGCAGGTACGTCAGAAGTCAGCACCAAAAAAAAGCCCACCACTTTTTACAGAGCAGGACAGAAGGGCAGAGTACTTATCATTCAAGCCTTGGATAATGCTTTCTGAATGTCTGAATTGTTTTTTTACCTATCATTGTCCTCTCATTTCAGATTTCTACTGCTCATTTCTGTCTTGTTAGAGAAAGGACTTTGATTTTTATAAATTTGCAGGCAGGTCATAATTTTAAATCAGCAGTACAATAATTCAATAATCTCTTGCAAATGAAGGATCTTCTGAGCTTATAGAGGTTAATTTGGTATTATCACTTACTCCTAATTCATTATTATGAGTGATTGCATGTATAATGTCATAGTGCAGGTTCATTTCTTCTTGTCTTGCTTACAAATGCCATATGGGTTTCAGCAGCTAGCTCTTTGAGCCCTCCTTGGCTCTATGTTTGACACAGAACCAGTAATCTTTCAGACAGTTCTTTTGTGCAGGCTGTTTTGAAACAGCATACAAATACTTCTCCTGAACATGTCTGAAGATGTCACTTTCTTACCTGACCTAAAAAAGCAGATTTTACTTATCTATGTAACAGTTTTATCATATGTGAATCTTTTATATCATTTATGAACTTTTTACATTAATCATACTAATGCAGCCCCAACATTACCACACTCTGTGGATACCACCATTATCTACTAACTCATTTCTGCAGATCCAAACCAGGTGTTGAATAACTCCAATGTCTCCCTTCTGCAATGTAGGTAGCTAATATTATTTTACACAGAGTTCATTACAGTAGCCCCAGTGGAGCACTAAACATACATTCATCTCAAGACTGTACTATACACACCAGGCTAATCCAAAAAAGCACAGATAGAGCAGGGGCTCTGGAAACAGTCCAGTGGACATGGAACATTGCTTGCTTGCTGGATCAGGCCCTTGGGCTGTCCAGAAGTGCAACACTGAAGACACCAGGGTAAGAAATGACAAGTCCCATGGCACTGCAAAGAGATGAACTCACACCTTCAAAGTTCTCCAAGCCCATATTAATTCCTAGTGTTTAATTAATGCCTGGTACAATTACACAAGCTACCATAATACCTCTACTTGCAAGTGCCTCTTTTCTATTTTCCTCTTTCATGTATCTGTGCATTATACAGACTCGACTCTGAATACAGAAAATAACCTTTGCTTTGAAGATTCTGGTGTTGATTCTTCAACTCCAACTGGAATTGCACACTTTTATCTCTCAAATATTTCAAATTTTTGTGATTCTGTTAAAAATTCACTGATGCAAATACCCGTAGAAAGCAGCTGTTCCTGTCTAAGTTCACAAAGTTACTGTATTTGAGTAGCATCAAACCCACTTACTCTATTCCTACCAAGGGCTAGAAGGGTTGTACCCAAAGGTAAGTCTGTCAACTAATTACTCATAAAAATTCAGGTTCTAAACATCTACTCTAAAAAGTTTGTTTGCTTTGGCTTTTTGCTTCTTTGTGTGTTTTTAAAAAATATATATCTGCATTCCTTTTAAAATATATGTTGTTTAATTCAACAGATGATTTATTAACTGCCAGTATATCACAGGTGATGTCTTGGATGGTGTGTTTTAAATATAAACCCACAGTTTTTTAACTATAATGATGCCCTTTGTAGTGTATACTGCTGGAAAAATACCTATTGTTACTCAAAACATGCAGCAGGTAAGAAGGAAACTAGTAGCTTACTCTCTCCTCTCCTTCTGATCCAAAAGGTGGTGGCAAGTGTTTGGTTTTGTAGGGTTCTTTTTAATATTTCTTATATTTTTTTCACTACCAGTATGACAAACAGTAGAATGAGCTACAGCACTAGTTCCTTGCCACTATTTCATTGCCATTTTTTCAAATCTGTGAACTATATAAAAAAAATTCCTGAAGACATGAAAGCTTTTTGTTAAAGTATGCAGAAAAATATCGTCTGAATTAGGCCTAAATCACAAATTCCCACCTCATCCCCACTTCACCATGATTAAATGCATAATAAACACATTGACTACAGTGACATTCCTAAAGAACACCTGAGATCAGACTTGAATCTGCTTTTGTCTCCTCTTTTCTTCTGAAGAATTTCCATCTTCTCTCTAGAAAGCCCCCAAAGCTTTAGAAATCTGAAAAAACCCTCACTATTAAAGTATTGTGTTCAATTCTTTAAGTAACAAAAGAGGGAGGAAAAGAGCAGCAGTACATTCTGGAGACTATTGATTGAAACCATTTAAATATCATCTGAAATGTCACTGACATTTACAACTATGTTTCTTTTTAAGAGAAAAAAAAGAAATTACACATGTTGACAAGTAAATAACATGAGATTGCTGATCTTGGCAGCTGTCATCTAGACATGCCAATAAATTATTCATATCAGCTTGTTTTATTTTCTTGCCCCTTACAAATGGCACAGCGCAGGTCAAAACAGAGATGTTCAGAAATAATGAGTCCTGTTATCGGGACTTTTCCCCTGGAATGGACAGATCCAAGCACAAACAGGTGGTTCAGAGTCTGATATGGGGCTGGGACAGCTCTCGGATCCCACATGGGCCATGGCATTTTTCTCAGCCTATGTCCCTTTGTCCCCTCTGCCTGGGGACACTCGTTCCCTTCACAGCAGTGGGGCTTGAGCCCCACAGCCACTTCTTCCATCCTGCCTGACATTAGCTGCAGAGGAGTGGGTCCTTCCAAAGCCTCTCACTGTCAAGCACTCTAAGGGGAGTAAAAAACAGCTACAGTAGCTATTACATTTCTGCCTTCGAAGAAATATCCTTCCTCTCTGTGGTAGCACTCTCAGGACTGACATAGCAGTCACAAGTAAGCTTCACAATAAGCTGGTTAAGTGTGTTAGGCTCCCCAGGGCCCCTAGGCTCCCAGGATGTCCCTCAGAGTCAAGAATGCAGTGCTGAGATGCTCCATGGATGGTCTCACTGCCTGTGCACCAGCCAGGAGCATCCCACAGCTTGTTGGTACCTCTGTGGATTTTACAACCCTTTATACCAACCAGTGTTACAGAGCAGCAGCAAATACAGGGAAAAAATAACACATGTGAAGTCTACGGGGCAAAAAAGTGTAGTGGAAGAAGGTATTTTTAAGATGGCTTAAATGTCTCCAAGACTAACAAGACCACCAAAAAGCACTAGAATGATAATCCACAACCTGCTGAAACTAAACCCTTGCAAGATATTCAAGTGCTTATTTTATTCTATTTCTATTACCAATACCAAATGTTTTCCTGACAATATATTGATCTTCAGTCACACCTTTGAGAAACTTATTACATCATTTCATGAGAATTACACAAGTTAATGTAATTGAGTATTATATTTTTCTCTGAAAAGCCAGAAAATTTCCCTGCTCATAAGGAAATATATATCAGCTATGGCAAATATTGAAATCATACTTTATAAGCATTTCAGCATTTGAAGTCTTACCACTACATGAAATATAGGTAATTTTTCTTCTTTAAGATCAATAAAAGGTCTCTTTTCAAAATGACTTCATATTGATTGAAGGGTCAAAAATACCCCAGGTATTGATTGTCTGCGTATAATCACGTTTTGCTCAGTAAGTTAACCTCATCCACAAGTGAAATAAAAAGAGATCCACTATATCACTTAAGCAAAATATTTTCATTGCATTTGAAATATTGCTTCCATCAATCACCAGTGTCTTACTGACAACATATTTTCTTTTCCATTTTCTTTTCTTTTTTTTAAACCTCAGGAAGTAGATTTACATAGAGTGAACAGTCAGGACAAGCTTGGCCTTACTGTATGTTACAGAACAGATGATGAAGATGACATGGGTATTTATGTGAGTGAGGTAAGATTGAGCTGATTTCCATAAGATACAATTTGTCTTTTAAACTGCAGTGTTTGGCATTTTAGACATTTGTCTTCTGTTTGTACTACGTTTGAAAAACAGCCAGAATGCCATAAGTGGAAGAAATCTAATTGGTTTTCCTTTTCTCCAAATTGAGTGCAATCCTGCATCCACTCAAGTCAGGCTTCGTTGTATTAACACCTAGTGGCCATCTTTTCTCCTTACACAGTCTCAGCATTCAATTTCAGATTATGTTTTCAAAATATCTTTAATATATTCCCCCTTTATGCTTTCAATTACTCCAGCAACAATATAAATAATAATAAAAAAACCCTTCCACACTTTTATTTGCAAGTATTTGGGGCCTGTTTGTCTCTCTTTACCCCCTTTCATGAAATAAGTACCATTTTATGCATCATCTTTTTATCCAGATCTACTTCAAATCAGTAGCAACAGTTTTGGGAAAGAAACTCATAGCTAAATATAAAAATCTCCAATTCAAATGCATCACTTAGGGCATAAACCTTCCTGTTCTGTATGCAAAAACTGGTTCTAATTAGAGCACTGTGTTGAAAAGCAAAATGTTAAATTACGAGGTAACTCAATACCATGCAAACACGATAACCCTCCATTCTCTGAAGACACATCTCAGGAAGAAATGTTTTGGTTCTGATTTGATCATTTTAATTTGCATTTCACTGGCATAAGCAAGGAAAAGTCCTGTAATCACTAAATGAGACATAGCAACCACAGATAAATCAGCAATGAGAGACACTGGCTTATAGTATCGGTCATACTACCAACAGTGGATTTACAAGGGGAAGTAAATACTGAGCTCTGAAATCTCCAGAGCATTCACAGTTCTCTTGTTTTGTAGATTGATCCCAACAGTATTGCTGCAAAAGATGGTCGGCTCCGAGAAGGGGACCGCATTATCCAGGTACGTGTGGAAATGGGTGAAAGATTGCTAACACCCTATCATCTGCTGCACTATTTCTATTTTGATATAATCATTCCTTTCAGACTGGTATTCATATACTTTCTCAACTTTCTGAGGATATTTTCCTTTCCTCTGGCCTATCTCAGTCAGATTTTGATAGTTATGGCCAGATAAAACCCTATATTGGCCCTATTCTGCATGCTAAGCATTGTATGAGCAGATGCCATCCATTTCCACTTTTAGGTCTTACTTGGACCACAGAAAGCCACCATTTTGGCCCATGTGATGACTTCTCTCTGCAGAATCTCTCTGGGCAGCCCTATTTATTCACAGGGATGATAGTACTTGTTCAGCAGGCTGAACACCCACTGGTGTGTGCCAGAATAAGTTGTCTCCCAAGTACAACAATCCTACACCACAGGGGCTTTGTCAGAAGTGGTCTGTCTTCTGCACAGACAATAGCACGAGTATAGCTCCACAGCCCATTCAGTCTCTGGGAAGCAGCATCCACAGCCTCACCCGTCCCACAGAAGGATGTCACTGTACCTTTCCACCCACCAAAGCTGATGTTATGATTCTGCTGCTCCCCAACTCTCCTTCTGCAGTTTCTGTCTTCATAACAAGGCTCTGTACATCACCTGCAGAGCTGCAGAACAGCTTTTGTATCCAAACCACATTTTTCTGAATAACATAGCTATAGGTATGAACATGGACTGTGCCTGGCCCATGCTGAACTGTCCAGCCATGAAGGTTTGTAGACCTCACCTCAGCAGCATTCAAGTATTCCTATGAAAGGATTTCATTGTGTTGCTCTTTTCTTTAAGATCAATGGCATAGAGGTACAGAACCGAGAAGAAGCTGTGGCACTTCTCACCAGTGAAGAGAGCAAGAATATCTCCTTACTTGTTGCAAGACCAGAAATTCAGGTACCGTAACAACAACAACAAACCCTCTCTTGAGTCTTAATTAAATGAATTACTATTTTGTGGAAAGCAGTTAACATCTTTTGAAGAATTTTAACCTACCTAAATCTACCAAATCTACCTAAAACCACATTATACAGTGTGATTGGACATATATATGGTCTAAAATAATGGAATTCATCAGTCACAGTACTTATAAATTGACCTTTCTTATAAGACATTCAGGGATTTATATATGCTGCAATGCTATTATAAACATCAGTGCAAGGTATTATGGATGGTTTCAAGCCATAGCTCTGAAGAACATACTGAACTCCAATTCCTATAGCTATTGATTATTCATTCATTAAAACATCTATTATTTAGCCCTTTATACACCATCTCTTAATATAGTTAAATACTGTCAAGAAGCATCCTCAGCTGTAGTACAAGGTTGAACCAGATCCTTTGGTAGAGCAGGGATTAGCACAACAAAGATATTGAACAAACAGCCATGAGCACTATTGTTTGATCTGTCTCTGCTCCTCCTGCTGTGAGAGCAACCCTTGCCAGTGCACCTGCAGACAAAGGGACAGGCTCATGACTACCCTGTTAGCCAAGATGTTTCTGATCTTACCCTTGGGGATAATTGAGGCTGAGAGTAAATATATCTTACAGACCTCTAGTCAGCCATCCCTTTGGCCCATGATGAGGGGTGTGTTCAAGCTTTGGGCTCTGGAGTGTTTTTATACAGCCTAATCAAGTCATGCACAAATCAAAACAGCCCCAACTGTTAGAGGTATTTCCAAGGATGAAAAGGCTGGTTCTGGAGATAGTTCTGGGTAGTGTGGGGGAAGTAGGACGGTCAAGACCCACACTTAGCACAAGGAAATGTGTGCTGCTTCCTAGGACACTCAGCACTTTCATAGGAAGGAATCTCCTAGGATTTTTTCTGTTCACCTTCCACAAAGAACAAACATATTTTTGTGTCAGTCTTCATTCTTTTGACAATATTTGGTTTGTTTTTTCCCCTCCCTTTTCACATAGCTGGATGAAGGATGGATGGATGATGACAGAAATGATTTTCTGGATGACTTGCACATGGACATGTTAGAGGAACAGCACCACCAGGCAATGCAATTTACTGCCAGCATGCTTCAGCAGGTACTGCCATTCTGTTGTGCAGTGGTGTCAGAGCTTCACAGTGCACTCAATATTCCAATATTGAGCTTGACTGAATACACTTAGTGTCTCGAATGACGATCAAGGGACAAGGACTGTCTGTAAAATCAAGATATTACATGACTGTCCACAAACTTCATCTTGGGGACCAAAATATTTTAAAATGTTACCTTTCTTTGCCCTTTACAACAGCATGGTCACAGTTCTTGGAAATCCACTGTTCCAGCTGTGGTCACTGACAGCTGGGTGTGTGTGGTAGATGCAGCAGGTTATCATCTTTGATGCATACATGCAAAAAACTGAAAACAGCCTGCTTCCCAAAACCTTCAAATCCAAATGGAGAACTTAGGCAAATGACTGAAATAGGTACTACATATTGGGAGAAGGGCAAAGGAAAAAGTTTTACATAGTGAAGTTTATACAAAGACACAGATTTGGGCTTGTATTCCCCATCATTCTGTCATGCTTAATATAATCATGCACGTTCATTAATAGGTCTTCAGTTTTTGTCTGAAGTTTTGTCTAGAGTTTTCTAAAACTCTCCATTCTATGTGGCATCCACGTTTTTTGAAGAGCTCTTCTATTCTCACTTTTGCACCACTGTAGAAATGGATACTTTTGTGCAGCTAAGTGGGAGAAAAAAATATTTTCCAAATGTGACTTGTACTGTTATTGCTAAATAAGTAAAAAGCAGAGCTCAGGTTCTTCTGAAAAGATCATCCACACCATGCTGTGGGTTTGGTCACTGTTTCTGTAAGTACTTAGTAATATTCTTTCCATGCAAGTAAAAGACAAAGATGCAGAAAGTGTAACAAGTGACCAATAAAGAAAACTGTAAAAAATATACACATTTAAATATTTTACATCCTTGCAATAATTTCTCTGTCTTTTCATTGTTGCTGTTAGAAGAAGCATGAGGAGGATGGAGGTACCACAGACACAGCCACTATTTTATCCAACCAGCATGAGAAAGACAGTGGTGTGGGACGCACAGATGACAGCACTCGCAATGATGAGAGTTCTGAGCAGGAAAACAACGTGGATGATCACACCACCTCCTCCAACACTTTAGGGAGCCAGAAGAAGCTGACGTACAGTCATGACACCCTAGGAAGTGGTGATATGCAGTTCAGCAACGAGTCATTTATCTCAGCCGACTGCACTGATGTTGACTTCCTTGGCATTCCTGTGGATGAATGTGAGCGATTCCGGGAACTGCTGGAGCTGAAGTGCCAGGTGAAGTCTGCCAACCCTTACAGTCTGTATTACCATAACAGCACACTGGATATGAGCAAAAGCGACCAAGAAAGTGTTGACAGAGAGCTGGAGATGCTGAATGAGGAGCTGCGCAATATCGAGCTAGAGTGCCTGAATATCGTGAGAGCTCATAAAATGCAGCAGTTGAAAGATCAGTACCGGGAGCCCTGGATGCTACACAACAGTGGGTTCCGCAACTATAACACAAGCATTGATGTTCGCAGGCATGAGCTCTCGGACATTACGGAGCTTCCCGAGAAGTCTGACAAGGATAGCTCGAGCGCATATAACACAGGTGAAAGCTGCCGAAGCACACCGCTAACACTGGAGATCTCCCCTGACAATTCACTGCGCAGAACTGCAGAAGGCATTAACTGTCAAGGTAATGAGGGGGCAGTGGCATATAATGTCTCCCAAAAGAATTTATTTGCTAGCTCAGAAAGTCATGAATCCAGCACTAGTAAATGCCATGCCTCTGCTAAAGATCCCGACCTTGGCAAGCAGCAGGAAAGCAAGGAGAGGAAAGCTAGCGATGGAAGCAAAAGCCCAACTCATGGTCAAAAACCTTCTGGCTCCCATATCTCCCCATACCATCACTCTCCATATAAGCATGCTCATATTCCTGCCCACGCACAACACTATCAGAGCTACATGCAGCTGATCCAACAGAAATCAGCAGTGGAGTACGCACAGAGCCAAATGAGTCTGGTGAGTATGTGCAAAGACTTTAACTCAAGCCAGAGTGAACCGAGGATGGAGTGGAAAGTCAAGGTGAGAAGTGATGGGACCCGCTACATTACAAAGAGGCCAGTCAGGGACAGACTGCTGAGAGAACGTGCCATAAAGATTAAGGAGGAGCGCAGTGGTATGACCACCGATGATGATGCCATAAGTGAAATGAAGATGGGCCGCTACTGGAGCAAGGAAGAGCGGAAGCAGCATTTAGTGAAAGCAAAGGAGCAGCGGAGACGGCGTGAGTTTATGATGCAGAGCAGGTTAGACTGCTTAAAGGAACAACAAGGTGCAGAAGAAAAGAGAGAGATGAATATCATTGAACTGAGTCACAAAAAAATGATGAAGAAGAGAAATAAAAAAATCTTTGACAATTGGATGACAATCCAAGAACTGCTAACCCATGGCACAAAGTCACCAGATGGCACACGGGTGTACAATTCCTTCCTGTCAGTGACTACTGTATAATTGCCATTGCTAAATTATGTACACACAACACTACCATTGGGGTAGAAATCAATGCCTCGTTCAATGTGGCAAGATTTTTGTATATAAGATACAGTCATCAAGTTTATAGTTCAAATACTGAACTCTACAACTGTGGGTGCCAGGAGTCTCCATTGTGGAGTGGAGAGGAAGCTTGCCCATCTCCTTCAAAGGCAATACTAGCAGTGCTTTTTGAAATACTGATTGTACTTTTTTACTTGTTACCTTTTACATGAAGTCTTTAAATATCAGAAATGTATTAACCATACTTACACAGGTAATTTGCTTAAACTATATTCATATTCAAAGGTACCCATGCTACTCTTTGCCTAAACAAACTGAATAAACCCACAAAAGTAATTGCACATATGTATTTTTTGTGAAACCATATGTTGTGATATTATTTTGCTGTTGTTCACTACTACACAGAGTGCTGTTTATCCATATTTAGCTCAAGGTTTAAACTCTGAATTAGAGTTATTCTCGTGTATTATTTAACATTTATCAAACAGCAATTTTTAGAGTTATGCTCAACATTTAAACATTTTTCTTTTTAAGGTTTCTGAAGAAAGTATATAGGTTTCATCTGAAAAGCCAGAAGCAAAGTACAGTATACTGCAGCTTTAAAGGATTTTAAAGCATGTTTGCAAAATTTTGGAAAAAAAGCATGTACAGCTAATTTGTTTATATCAAACAAAGTTTGTGGGATTTGGAAAGCCCATGGTAGTAACTGTTTGCTTTATAGATTTGAATGTGTTGAATTATAAAAGCAGTTCCATGAAATCATCATTAGCTACAAACGTTAACAAGTAAAATGAAGTAAAATAAATTATTGTTTTATATTTCAAACTATTTTCAATTCTTTTGACTCCCTTCTGATTTTACCATATATATATTCTTTCCTTGAGCATAGCTCCTGTCCTGCAAAAGTGCCTGGACAGCCCTACCACAATCAGACCTAATGAATAATCTGTGTCCTGACTTCAAGGGAAATTTGGATTGAGGTTTTCTTGAGGGAAGAGGCAAAACAGAACTACAAGGAATATCAAGAGTAGAAGTGGTACAGCAGGAAAAATACACAGTTTTTCACAACACACTGCCTTCAACAGAAGACACTTACTATCCCTGTCTCAAAGCTGCCTTACAGGGAGTTTGTGTGCTATTCATCCCAATTACAGATGTGAAAAGCCACAGCAAAATCCTGCCTTTCCTGAAGTTCACAGATTCAGATGCATAGTTAGAGCTATGATTAGTGTGAAATCACAGTCCTTAAACCAGGCATGAAAAGAGAGTTAAGCCATCCTTCATCTACCTGGAAATACTAGAGTAAGATTTGAAGTACTCTAATGAGACAGATTTATCTTCAAGGTGTTCCTCATAAAACAGGCTCCTTTGGAATAACTTCGCAGGTGATTGTTCCTTTAGGCAACTCATATAAATGCTGAGCGTTGTATGCATGTGTGTAACAGCAGAAACGTATTTGGGAATTTAAGTGTGATGTGTAGAAGCAACACCCAAGTATCAACAGTATAAAATTTACATTCTTTAAGATGTTGAAATAAAAATTACTGGCCAAGAATTATTCTCACACCTTTGAGTTTTTCCTCACTAAGTATCTGTTGTTGTTTTGGTCAGTTATAAATCACTGCTTTCCTTTATTATTATGATTTACTAACTAGAATCAGTTCACAGAATCCATCAGTTGCCTTGAAATCTGGGCAAAGGCTTTGCAAATTCCAGATTTTCCTTTTCCTTTCTCAGTTATTCTATCACACCCTTTTTCATTGCTTTATCAAAATACTTAATGCAGTGTTGAAAATGGAGACTTTCGGTCTGTTTATTGCTTGCAAGAAAACATTGGAAATTATCATCATGTTAGCCCAACTCTGACCTCATTAAAGTGAAATGAATCGGAGTCAAAAGCAGCCTTTGATGCCTAAGAGGAAATACTTCATCCAACAGCTTTTCTGAAAGAGGTATCATAGTACATACCCCAGCACTGCTTAACAGATGATAACTGAAATCGTTCCAGTTGCCTACAGGACATCTCATGCAAGAACTCTCCATGCCACAGTAGAGATTGTGTCTCCTGTCTTACTACAGGCTTTACCTGAAACCCAGGGCTCTCCACCAACTGCTACAGAGTAACAGAGCCATCCGTAGAGCCTGGGCACAAGGTCTCTGACTCAGTGTGGTGGACTCTCTGGCTGGACACTCAACTTCAACCCCAGTTACTCAGCCTTCTGCAAGGATCAGCACTGGGAGATGTGTTCCTTCTGCTGGGGAGGCTCATTCCAAGTGGTTTTTGAAGTTCATTTAAACCTGGAAGGAGCTCACTTTCATTTCCATCCTCCTCAGCCACTTTACTGAGTGTAATCACAAGCTAGGGTAATAACTAATCCCAGAACACGACATACGCATGGGGAGATCCTAAATACACAAAAGGGGAACAAACAATTGCCAGGCAGCCCAAGAGGTTTTACCAGAGTCCCTTACAGAACCCATGTGCACAGCTCCTCAGAGGCTCTCATCCAGACATTACTCATCCCTACTGCCCCACACCGCATCCCTGCTTTTGCCACGGTAGCAGTACAACATGGTTACAGACCAACACCTCAGTGCCCAACCTCTGCCAACACAAGTCCCTCCAGCGAGCCAGAGATGTCGACAGGATGCCCTGGATATGAGTTGGTGCAGAATTTGCCCTGATTCTTTGCAATGAAAATAGGCTTTGTGTCAAACTGGGGTCAGTTTCCCTAAATTGCAGAACATCTCCCAGATGTAAGATCTATAAAAATGTAAAATACTTATTTGCAAATAGGGTTTAAATCAGCGTGGAGTCACCCAGTTTAGATGTGCACTGAAATGGGAAAGCCCTGAACCAAACCTAACAGCATTTTTTTGTAAATTAAAAGAAGAGAACTTGCACATTAGGGATGGCAAATAAAATGAGGTAAGACTACATATTGCCTAGGGACTACTAGTTGGAGAACTAATTAGGATTATAAACTGAAAGTATGTAAATTAACCAAATATAATTATCTGCTAGTGGCCTTTGGAAATAGGTTACAGGATACTTGTTAGCAAAATTGCTCAAATGCCTGGAAGCCATACAAAGCAAGCCATAAGCAATTTAAACTCCTCTTTTTGTTGTATTTTCAATTGTTTTAAAGCAGTTGTTGTGTTAAGGATTTATTGGAACATAAACTAATTAGGAGAGAAAACTAAAAAAAAAACAAAAGAAACTGTCACAGGAGGTGCTGTACCTTCATCCTGAGGTCCCAGGTTTTATTAAATTCTTTAATGTGACCAAATAGCAAAGATTCTGCTGGAGTTTCATCCCAGTAGTTTCATTTCTCCATCAGAACAGCTTTTGCAAGCTTCTAGCCAGAGTTAATCTAGCAGAGTGGTGGCTTCCTGCACAAGTACAGCTTCTCAGCTATACAGGGTTTATGAAGATGTGATCACTGTTCAAATGCAAACATGCAGAATTAATGTCTCTTTTCTCTAAGTGTCTGCCATGACACAAAGCAGTACTAGGATCAAGGGCTTCTGTGGGGAAGTCTCACTCTCAGTTCATGTCATCAGAAACACAAGATTGGGCACTGGAGAGACTCATGGTAGTTAAGAAGGTGGTATATACATTATAAATGGAAAAAAATCAGAGGGCCTCACATATGAAGGTTAGCTAGCTGATTTCATGCTCAAGCAAGAGGGCTTTGGTACACAGGTCTGACACAAAGTCCACTTATGTGAACTGAAAGACTCCAAGCAATCTCACAAGATTTGAAAACAGACTATTAACTTACATAGTTAATTATCCTGAACTGTACTAGTGAAGGATATGAAGAGAAGGGCCATCACAGCTCTGTGTATCAGAGAACAGCTTGATTTTCTAACCACACCTCCCACATACCTTCTAGTAGCCACTACTTAAAAAATAATCATCCTGCAGCCGTACTAATATATAGTCATCCAATGCTCTACCCCTCCAGAAGCTCCAGAACTGTGTCAGAGCTCATATTGCAAGCAAATTATGCAACTACTTCTGTTGCAGGATGGATCGTAAACTAGACTCACAACTTAGCATGCTCAGAAGTGTTCTTGTGACCACTCCTCCTCTCAATCGAATCACAAACCTTCTGGAGTCCTAAAATGCCCAAAACACTAGAAAGATCCTTATTTCTGTAGCATGAAAATGTGCAATTGCCTACTCTGAAAACTAAGTAGGAAATCAATCCAAACTGAATTAAAAAGCTGTGTGTCTACTCTGCTGAATTCAATTTACCCAGTTTGAAAGCTTCATCCAAATTAGGTAACACCTAAATTAGCACATCAACATCATGGATCTAAGAGCATAATTGCAGTGCTCTTTTCTGATCAAGTCCAAAACAGGAACAAAGTTCTATGAGTTTCCTAGGAAAAATTATCTTCTGAGACTCATGATGTTTCTTAGAAGAGATTTAATCAATTCAATTAATAATGAATACAATGACCTGGTCACAATACTCCAATTAGTGTTTTAATTTACAAAAAAAAAATATGATCTCCATATTATAAAAATCTGTGTATTTCCACTGCAGTCAAAACCCCAGTAAAAATCTGGGCTGACATTCTTACTGTTTCCTTCCATGCAAAACCAGGGTTATTTTTAAAAGATAACTGAATTTATCCAAAAGCTTTTCAAGCACCTCTATAAAAAATCAAGTTAAAGCAAACCCAAACAGCCCATGGCTGTTCCTCTCAGCCAGTGATGTTGGCCTTAGATCATCTGCTTCTCACACCCTACTCTCCCCTTTCTGGGAAAAATGAGTCAGCTAAGTCAGAATAGGACCAGAAACAATAATCCTTGCAGTTTTCCAGTTGGGTCTGGGCCCAGCTATAACTGTGGAACAATTACATACACAGGAAATTACATACTTAATGTACATTTAAAAAAAAGCCAAGTCTGGCTCTGCTTATATGTTTTGATTTTGTGTTTAGATCTTAAGGATCAAAAAAGGACCTAGCCATCTTACATATGATGAGCACATAATATTTCATGTTAAATTATAAATCTGCTGTGTTAGGGCAAGAAAAATCCCCAAAGGACTGAAATGTCTTTATTTCCACAGCATAAAAAAATTGAGTTGCTCAGAAACCCAAGTAGGAGATTCTATTATACAATACAACCCTAAAGAATGGCACTCGCCCTGAACCAAAGGGTCAAAATCAAAATGCTGACAAATCTTAAACTGCAAAAGTGCAAACAGGGATGACAGCTTGGGTGGGTAGGTCATGGACTGCTCAGTCCAGCTGTGAGAGAACACTGCGTCTGTCCTTTCAGATATGTTTGCCAGAGAGGAACTTTAAAGGTAATTTCTTTGACAATTCATCCTTTTTATGTTAAGCAACTGCAGGTCCATTCAACAGGGAGCCCCATTAACTGAGAATAAGAACTTCTCTGTAAAAGTGAACTTGTAGTGACCTTCTCTCAAAGAAAATACTTTATCATATTGGAGTATGGGCCTCACAGGTGTCACCGCAAGGCTTGGACCGGACAGGATTCCATTGTCCCTATTAGGAGAGCTAGCTTTGATTTTTGATAATCCATCCTTTGGCTTAACTGGGCTTTGTTAGCTTAGAATGCCATAAAAAAAGACTCCCCAATAAAAGTAATAAAAGTAAATCAAAAGGCTGCAAATTGAAGGAACCCAAGGTTTGTCAAATTTCTACTTATAGTTCCAGTTAAATGTAAGCATCCAACAGTCCTTAGGGCTCGAGGTAGCAGCCAGAATAAAAGCAGTAAGGTCACACCCAAATAATTTCCATGAGAAACGCGTCTCAGTTACACCATAAGGTCCAGCGAGCACAGATGCCAAAAAGTAACAAAAACAAAGCCCGTTTTACAAAGCTATTCCATGAAACTCTTCTCTGCTTTACTGCATTTGAAGTCTCATTCAAAGAAACTCCACAGGCTTCTCTCCACACACTGAACTCAAGGCAGAGGCAAGGTCTACCTGATTATTTGGTAATGAACTGATGAGCATTTTTCAGCATTTCCATTCCAACGTCATCAAAAACTCTCTCTTGCAAGGGAAGCCTGACCCTTCCTATGTATACAGCCACACAGCTTTCTCCTGTGTCAGTGTTTCTCAATAAATCTAAAAGTTTTTTGCTTCATTTATTCTTTCCAGAAGTCTTTGTAGGCATTTCTCTGTGCACATGTATTACTGATTAACTGAGACTAGAAGGAACCTCTGGAAGATCATCTAGCCTCATCCAATGCTCAAACACAACATTATCAAGGACTGCTAAACCCAATATAAGCAAGTAAATGAGGTGCCGCAGAACGCAGATTTAATGCAAAGCCCAAAGGTACAATGAAGCAGACTCTAAAAGAGAGATTAATAGTTTCAACACAGGCTCTAACTCTCTTCTCCACAAGCATTTCCCACCAGACACTAAAGCATGACACCCTAAGTACCAGCTTTCCTAATGCAAACAAAAGCGAGGTCTCAGGTTTTATAGAGGTGATGTGAGTGGCCCGGGGGGTGAAGGACAGGGCAGTGCCTGTATTAACAGAGTCCTTTGTGATCTGGAGCCCTAGTAAGCAGCGCAGTGGCACAGACCTCATTCCCTACCAGTGACTCCAAGCACCAAGCACGATGCTGCAATGCTGTTGTACCACAGCCCTAAATGTGCTCAGGCGTGAGAAGAGAAGCAATTGTGCAAGGCTTGCACTTGACACAAGATTTGGCAGATGGTTTTGTATTTATGCCTTTAAAATACATGCACTGGAAGCATTACACACATCACATGCCCAGAGGCCAGAGAAAGTTACATGCCTTGAGGTGTGCACACAACAGTATTGTTCCTTTGAATTATTCAGGTCAGGGGAAAAGTAATTATTAAGAAAAAGTAATAACACATAACATATCTGCACATATCTGTGTGACGCATGTGCCAATTCTTCTCGTTCTCAAGTCCCAGTACAGTTTCTAAGTTCTTTCCTTAAACAGCACTAGCAGCCCAGTGGAAGCATTGCTTGGCTTTATGGGAGAAGGAGCAGACCTTGTTGAAGAAAGGAGCTTCACTCACCAGCATTGATAGCTTATATATCAAACACTCACATACAAAGGAGAAACAAAAGCCAGAAAACCCTTCCACCATGTTTTACAGTAACACAGCATCTGTCGTTTTCAGAACTAAGAATAAATGTGACAATTTCAGTTGCCTTTGTGTGGCTGTTGATGAGTACAAATATTTCCAAATTAAATGGATGAACATCCATGTGGCTAAAGTAGTACAAATAGGACTACTAGGCACAGTTGGTACTTTGTCTCCTGACATGGAGTTTAGTGCCCTGAGAAGGGGCACACAAGCCCAAAATGCAGCAATTGCACTAAATAACGACCGCCTGCCAAAGGGCTTGAGCATTCCCAGCAGAGCTTTAAACCTTAAGTCATCACCAACACTGGAGGCAAGAAGGATGCTTTGAAAATGCAGTTCAGATTTTAATGCTCTCCACTGTAGGACGAGGAGACCTGCTTCTGAATCAGGTGCCAATATACAAACAGTAGCAATGGACCCCAGCAAAGGACCTCATAATAGTATCCTTTTTGCTTTAACAGTGCTAGCAACCTGACAAACATCTCTCACTTTCCTGGTTGGTCAGTTCGGGTAACAACAATCTTTTGTTACAAACAAATAGGAACACAACTTACATTTACACTACCAGTGACCAAGTTTATCACTCATCTGAAAAAGTACTAATATTTTAATTTTTTAATCTATTTGGACCAAATCAATAATCTTCAATCCAGCAATGTTCACAAATGCAACCAGCACTCTCATATGGAAGGCAGGTCAATACTCTGAAGACTGATATACCAGGTAGAGCTCGTGTGTTTGTGATCCTCAGATACATAAATCATGTGGAACGGCTGATGTACCCAGGGGATAGCCACTACTTAGGAATAACAATGCAAGTCTGAATGAACAAAGGACTGCGAGAAGCAGACAGACTTGCCAGCTCAGGATGTTCCCAAACTATTAATTGCCAGAACTTGCGAGGGCTAACCAAGGCAACAGCATTGATCTGTATGCGCATTTCAGAAGCATCTGCTAAACAGCATTATTAGAGATAAAAGAGTGGGTTTATATGGACTTTGGGTTTTAACTCTGGATGACACATGTAAATAGGACAAATAAAAAGGACCCCGTTCAGAGAGTCTTAAGGTATCGGTTCAGATGACTAAGCAGCAAGTGCACATCTAGAAAGGATGACAGGATACGCATTTACTTCTGGTTCCTCTTTGGGAAGCAGAGTTACTACAAGCATTTATCAGCTCACAGAGCATAACACCTTACTTGAAACACAAATCAAACTTGTTCTAAAGCTGTTAAATGTGCTACTTCTTTGAAGAGAAATACAATTACAATTGTATAAAGACTTTTTTTAGGGATTATTTTATTATGTTTGATAGTCACACAAAATATTATAGACTGCAGTAAATCCTAAAATGCTCTGACACAGAATTAGGCTATTTAACTATAAACCTGGATTATTTGCAGAAAGCTAGGAGAACACAGCAAAAGCAAGTCTCTGCCAGCAGCTGACTGACTAGTACTGAAGGCAGATAGATGAAAAGAGCATTGGTACTGTGTAAATTTATATTCTGAAACGGTGGGTAAACAGAAATTTAATCTGGTTCAGAGTACAAAATGACTGGAAGTCCTTCAAAGTTAGTTCAAAACTCACTAAGGTAGTGGATTTTTGCTCAGGTCCATATGAATAATATTCTTCCCACTATCTGTTCAGAGCCTAGCAACATCACTCAAATTGGCATAGTCAATATCACATCAGAATGTGATCTAGAATTTCTTGCTAGTAATTTCAAGCCATAGCTGAGGGAAGCCAGGTATCTCATGCCAGAAGATGAATGATTTATTCCCATGAAGTCACCATCTCAGATCATTTCTATCCTGACAAGTCTCAACTAGGCTTTATTTTCTCTTTGGCCATCTTTAATTAGTAAACTAGTTCTATTAGTTCATTGTCTTTCTACCCACTCACTTGTAAACAGGCCAAAGTATTGACAGCAAGGAGTCCTCCCAAAGAAGACAGAAAGCTCATGGAGGAATTTCCCAGGCAGAGCTGAATATAGATAAATGGAAAGCTTCCCTGCAAAGATTTTCCTCCTAAATAAGTGACCCAGAGGAGCTTTACTATCACAGCCCTGAACCAGGGTAGGCACCGTAATGGCCAAATGAAAGCACAGCTTCAAGTCATCTCTTCTTTAAACCCTCATCAAGTTGCTGCTTCTGTTCAATAGATGAACAGGCTTTCTTTGCTTACTAGTTTTGGTCCGTAAGGCAAACATCATCCTGCACTTGCAATAGCAAACATTTGCTTAAGTTGAAAATGAGAAATTTTGCTGGGGCAGAGGGGACAGGATAAGGAAGGAAGGTTAAAAATACTATCCACCAAGATTAGAGTTGCTGTTATGTGAATAGTGAGAAAATGACCAATACTGCCTAATAGTTGAACCTCAATCTATTGGGCTTTTTTTGCTTTTATGGCTCTCTGTCTGCTTCATGCCAGTGTGAGCTACAAACCATAACTTTAATAGCTTCAACCGAAGAGTTATGATAATATCAGATACTGTGGATGATGAGCAAATAACAGCAAAAATGTAATGAAAAGTATGTATTTATGGCCTTGCTATTAAACCCAAAGCTATAAACATTGACAGCTCTTAGAGTAGCAGTTTCTATTGCCATTGATTAATGCCTTGTTTTGAAGAACAAGGAGAAGGTTAAAACAAGCAAGAAACAAAAGGGATTTTCTTTGCTCCTCTTAATCTGAAAATATACATTGGTTATTTTAGGTGGAATCTGCATTTCTGGAACATTTTCATATAAGGCAAAATGCCTAGCAGTGGAAATGCAGTGAGATATTTTAGGGCCTTTGAATCATATCACAATGCACATGTTAAGCACTAATTAACCAAAAACCACCCTCACTAATGTGTATGCTTCAAATTTGTTTCTGAAGTCCTTTCCATTAGCATGGTTCTCAGCTGACAGTACAGTCATATTTATCACGTATTCAGTGCAAATTAGGGTTTCTTTTAACTCTTTGGTAACTATTGCCCCAAAGACATTCCTGAGAGGAAGTCAACCCAGCCAAATCAACGCAAAAACTTGGCAATTAATGAAATTCATCATGGTGGGTTATTGATTCAAAAATTTCTTCTGCCTATGACTGCATCAATGATGCAAATGATAGTTTAAAACTTCCATGTCTGCCACAACCTTGAAGATAATGGCTCTGCACCTGGCTCCATCTGCTGTCCCATGGTGTTTTCCCTCTCTTCCTACCTAGATACACTTCTAGAGGATTATATTTTTTCAGTCCAAGTCTTATCTCCACATCTGGTTCTGAAAGGAGAAAAGGTCACACACTCTTAACATTTCTGTTGTGCTGCCTCTCTCCTACAACCTGATAAGAGAGAATTTTCATTTGTGCTGTTTCTGCTCTGATGAAATGCTCACACAAACGTATGCCAAAAGCACACAAAAGGTTGGCACAATTCTTCCCTCCAGCACTGCTCCCCCCTCCTGAACTCCTCTTTTAACCTCCTCTTCTTGGCACCACACAAATACAACACCTGATAACCATCCAGCAAATCCAAAATTGCATCCTCTTGAGATTTCCAGCACAAAAGAGCCTAGAGGTTCTCTTTTTAATCATTTTAGATTAAAAAAAAAAAGAAATGGAGAAAGAAATAAAGCTATATAAGATGGCACATCTGAGACTCGCTGAGCAAAACGGCAAGTCTGTGCTGTTTCCTGGGGACAGACACTGGGCTCTTGAAACTCAGTGCATGGCACTGCCTCAGTGTTGCACACACCATACTATAATGGCAGTTCATCAGTTCTCCTGCCAACCCACCGACCCTTCTCCCATTAAAAGGGCATCAGGTCTTTCCTCCATTGACATTTGCCATTCCTCTTTCTCAAGCCTATCACTTCAGGTTAGGTTAAGCCCCCGTGGCACAGCTCACTGCTTTTTTTCCAAAGCAGCCACCCTGGGCATTAGTCTGACTCACTGCAATTCCACAAGTTCTCTTAATGCTTGTAATGAGCTCAGGCAAAAATAAGTTCTCCTACATAGGCAAGGGTTGAGAAGACAACCTTTTTGGTGAAAAGCCTAGTATTTTCCCTAAACTGAAAGAAAACGTATTTCTCCTGAACATCAGAAATGCAAATTGTGCAACACTGTTTTATATCGTTATTTATGTGCACTACTGTTACACTGGGAACAAAGATGCTCAGTCCTATGGACCTTTACCATGGCTTTGTGCTATTCCTTAAGGGAACTGGTATGATGCTTTCTGTTCTTTTTTTTCTTAATAACCTGGATTGTTGTTGTTATTATTGCTGCTGTTGTTGCTAAAGAGCTCTAGGGGGAGATGTGGAAATAGTCTGTTCCCTTGTGTAATGCCTGAAATCAAACCAGAATACATCAGGCTGACACTGTCTGCCTGTTACTGCCTTAAAGCTCGTTATTAAAAACAAACACAAACAATTGCTGCACCACACTGTATTCCACCTCGCCCAGAATGGAATGGCAATTTAATCTAGTGGTGAAAGGCATATAGGATTGAAGACTCCTTTACAGCTGCTCAGGCCAGCCAAGACCACCACGTGCATTTATATCCCAGTCTCTTCGGGATATAAGAAATGTGGAGAGTACCCAGCCAAAGAGAATCCCACTCCCTTATGCAGTTCTAATATGTATACTGTTTGCACTGGAGAATGGCATATCACTGAGTAACTGAAGAATTAATATAAAACTACTTCAGGAAATGTGCATATAAATTCTTTCACTGGAATAGTTCTAGAATAATAAATTCTGAGTTTTGAAATGTGCTTTCAAAAGCCTGTAAAAGTATAACTCTCCTGTATCATCACAACAGCAGCTGAACCAGTTTTGTACAACTTAATGTAGTCATCTGAGGACACATATCTGCAGAAGATGATGTACAAACCCAAAATCTGCTGAGGCAATTATTTTTGTGCTGTTTAGAAAGTGGCAAGCTCACCACCCATAACACAGGTTTTCCACATAACCCCTCCCTCAAGAAACAACTGTTACTCACACTGTCTTCTTACTGCCCTCGCAGACTGCTCAGAGCACCCAGAAAAACCTGACAGAGCACTGATAGAGTTATTGTGATCAAAGAATGCCACAATTTGGCATCCTAAAAGAAAAAAAGAATCGTTTCTCTTTAGACCTGACACACACTGGTGTTTGCACAAAGGTGCTAGATGTTCTGTACTCATATTAACATTTAAGTAAACCCCTACCACCCTGGCTTGGAAAGAGTGAAGTCTGAAGAGCTGCATTAATCTCTGTGAATCATGACTTCAGCTGCAACTAACATTCAATATTCTTAAAACTGCCAGCACCAAAAATATAGGTTTTCTCCTCAATAGATGCTTTTTAAAATACCAGTAAGACCATTCTAGGGAGAACTGTTATCATGAAACAACAATGCCCTTTTGGGATATGAATGCATGTCTGTGCTTTATGGATTAGAGCAACACTCCACATGAATTACAGCAGAACAACATTTCCTGCTGTACTTTTCTCTTACAGGCAGGAGGTTTCCTGTCCTCCTTCTCCCTTATTTTTAGAAGGTGGTTCAGGCACCTTAGCTAGAAACGTGTCCATAAGAATTGTAAGAGCAAAAACAGCTGTGACTTTCTTACTCTGCAGCCATCTGTGATCATGTATTTTTAATGAATCGTTTTGGCTATTCATTCACACAAACACTATATTTGTTTTGATATTTGTAGATTTCCCCATTATCAGACACCCTTTCACTACTGAGAGGAGCTAGCACAAGAGCTTTACTACAGCAAGTCTAAACTACATGTCATAGGTGAAAAAAAGCACCAGGACTGTCTTCTGTGGGAAGAGGCACAAAGCCTCTCAGAGCTGCACTATCTTTAGTGTCCCACAGTTTGGTTCACAGAGGCAAATAACTCAAATCCCCAAGAGATTATCAAAATAGACTCAAAGACATTGTCAACTGTACATGAGGGAAGTACAACTCCAAATCTTTCTCACTTGCACATGTCTTTACCCTATTAATCATCTCTAGAAGTTCACATATATACACACACACACAGTAATGCTTTACATATCTTGTTGTATGTGTGTATACAAATAGTTCACTATTTACTGTTCATAAAACAAGGCTAGATAGCATAGCACTTAAAAACCCATAGTAGGACTTATCTAAAATGTTAGCAAAGGTATACAAGTATACCTTTAAGTATTTAAAGATACTAAAACAAACTCAGAGATGAAGCTGCAAGGATACTGTACATTCTCAATAGGATAGTGAAGAGGTCTGGGGGAGACAGGGTCAGATTTAGGGACTGGACCAAATCTAACTGGAGATTCAGTCAGCAGTGCTGACACCTCTTCTCTGTGGGGATGAGCAGCAAGAACACAGCTAATACTGAAATAAAGACATTTAAGCCTTTCACTCAGGGCCTGTTTTCTTAACACATACACACGGAGCTTCACCTGGATGAGAGGAAGCCATCTCACTCCCAGAGAGCAACATAAGACAAAGGCTTCCACTGCAAATTGATGCTTGCCAGCTGCTTACTGGGTTTGCACTGATCTCAAGAAGTCCTCCCCAAAGCACTGAGTTGTGTGCAGCAGTAAACCCCCACAAAAGCTCATCCCAGCCAGCTTAGGTCACCCACACTGCTCTCCACACTTCAGTGCCAATAATACCATAAAAGACATGGCTCTTTAAAAGTTTGTTTGGTTTTTCCTTCAACCAAAATAAGAAAAGGTTGCAACATCTGTAAGATTTTAGACACTTTCCCCAAGAAAACCAGTCATCATCTGGTTTGGAAAATAGCCTAAGCTGTATTAGTAAGGACATACTCACAAATAAAGAGACAAATTCAGGACAGAGCTCACACCAATTGAGAAAAGCAGGCTGAGGGATGAAATCACCCTGGTAATTCACACTTCAGTCTATATTCCAGATAGAGGCTGTAGTGTCACAAATGCTCATTTTGGATCATTTTACACATGAGCAGGGACCTAAAGGAGTGTGAGACTGAAAAAGACCAAGACACCAAAAAAGAGAAGATGACCAAAACACAACAGGAGACCCAAGACAGATCAAAGCTGAAAAAGATGCAAAACACCCCAAAATTAGGACAGAGATTAAAAATGGGTGGTTGGCTGAAAAGAGGGGGAGGCAAAGAAAGGAGCTGAGGCCCAAAAAGAGGGCAGGAAGTCAGAAGAACTGGGGGCAGAAACTAAAGTGGGAAGCTGAGACTTGAAATTGGAGGCTGGAAGAAGATGGTAGACCAAAAGAAAAGCATGCAAGACTGAAAAAGGTTGTGAGAGGCTGGAAACTGGTGAGTAAAATGGGGGAATTCAGGCCAAAGTGGGCCTGAACATGTTGAGAGGGCAAAATAGGACAAGCCAAGGCCAAAAAGGGATGGGAGATCAAAAAATCATGAGAGGCTTAGGAGACAGTTGAGGCCAAAACTGGAGTGTGAGGACTAAATAGGAGTGGGAGGCCCAGGAGATAGCTGAGGTTGAGAGCGGAGTGGGAGACCAAGATATAAAGTCAGGACAGGTGGAAGAATGAGAGGTGAGTGGGATACTGGAGAGCTGAAGTTGAAAGGAGTGAGAAAGGAAGTGAAAGGCAAAAATGGGATAGGTCAGGAAAAAAAGCAGAGGCAAAAAGGGGGTGGGAGACTGAGGGGGGGAGTGGAGACTGAAAACAAAGGACAAACATCCCTGCTTTAGCAAGCCAGCTTTTGTAGTCTCTTACAAATTTTAAATTAATGAGCATCCCCCATTTTGATCGTTACTTCTGCTGAGAAGAAAATGACAAATGCATCAGTGAGATATAACCAAACTCATCTTTGCTATTGTAATAACAGCCAGGAGTTTATGACCCACTGGATTAAAACAACCAGCAGAAAAATTAGATCATTTGGCTGTGGCTACTGGAATGAAATAGATGGCTCTTCAGTTGGGATAACTGAGCACATACTGCAGTGATTAATGTGAAAAGCTGGGTGGTGTATAAACTGTTTAACAGAAGAAAGCAATATGGCATGCAAACCAAACTAAACCAGCCATAAATAATTCAGGCACCCCTGAAAAGATTTATGAAGATTTATTTGACATATAAATCCTCTTTGCTCTAATATCAGAAAGAGGACAAGCATTTCTTTGACTTATTTATACAGAGCAGAATGGAATTATCACTTCAGAAAGGGATGTTCCACTTTTCCACCCCACAAAAGATAATACAGCAGCATCTTGGCTAAAAGTCTCTCCTGAAAACATCAATGTGACGTAATTATATAGCAAACATTTCTTTGCAGAGTTGAAAATAATATAAGGATGAACAACATAAAACTGGGTCTCATGCAGATTGAGGGCAGTATTCTCCAGAGAACATCAGCATTCAAAACTGTGCCTATGCTGTAGATTAGAGTAGGCTCATGTATGCCAAGCCCTGAGCAGTATGGGCATTCTCACAGTGAAAAGAACACAATCTATCACATACAAGAGCGACTACAGAGACATTTACAAGTCCGGTTTCATGAGCAGTCTTTGGTCAAGCAAGGAATTGTTATTTCTTCATTGTTCAGACTGCATGTCAGGGCAGAACTTGCTGTGGGATGCCTTTCAGTAACGTGACAATACCTGTTCTTTGCTATTCCAGTCTAATAACCAAATAGCACACCTAAACGGAGAAGTAGTGGGCCAAAACCGCTTGTCAATACTCCAGTGATAAAATCAAAGTCTGTGAAATTCATCTAGCAGATAAACACAACTGGATTTATCTTTCCAGCCCTATGCACCACTGCCAAGCACCACGTATACTTAATTTGAGCCTAAATTGTAAAGAGCTTGGAATACTGATATACACAACTCAATTCATAAGATCAAGAGCAGCAAGCATCTCACTGTTTTCCCTGGGTGCTCTGAGGTTGCTTTGTAAAAGTCAGGCCAAGCTTAACATGAATCATCACAAACCAGAACTACTGGAGCTGAACCTTATGCCACCACACATCTGCAACACAGAGAGCCTACAGCTCTGGCATGAGCAGGGAAATCAGGATGCTGTACATCACGAGACAAAGCAGAGCCCTCTTCCAGTTCAGGCTGCACACTGGAGGCACAACCTCTGCTCTAGGTTATACAAAAGCACTGGGGGCTCTAGTCACAGGCGCGTCCTTTAGCTGTTGCACATCACAGGGGACTACAGTTAAAAACCACAAAGCAGCATTAAGAACACAGCTGGGCAGCATCATCAGGGTTTGGAAGATAGATGTTTTTATATGATGGTTTTAGACATTTGCCTGTATTTCTCTACAATGGTCATGCTCTGTACGTAGTCCACCAGAAACAGATAATGCCTTCAGCCCGAGGGCAGCAGTGTCCCAGTGCTTGCATATATTTGCAAGAGTTCCCAACTGTCCCTGAAAGTAGGATATACCTAAGTCATTTGAAGCTTGAAAGCTTGGTTCATGAGCAGAAGAACAGAGCCTCAGGATTTTACCCTCTTTATTGCTGCAAATGCCAAGAAAAGTTTAAAATTAATAGCAACCAGCATAAAGTGGAATAAGAAACAAAAGAAACATTTACTGCCTTAGACACAGGCCTGTGCCCCTGACATTTCCATATCAGGGCAGTATTCTCCCTACTTTAACAGCAGGCAGGCATAAAACATGCTCTCACTACAAACACCATGAATTTTTCTGTCCTTTTAAACTTAGCTCTGGAAGGCAGCATACTATAAAAATAGAGAAAGAAAATGGAAGACTCATTCTGCATAAGGCAATTACCAGGGCTGTCAGCAAGAGCAAGATTTACTGCATGGAAAGGGTAAAGAGAAAGAAACTTGCCAAGCAGTTCAGAAAAAACCTGAAAGAGACAGGGTTGCAAGATATTTTGCCAGCCCCGTATTTGGTAGAGGCCATATAGCTGTAGAGCAATCTCCAAAACCCCAAACACCTTGCAGATCTTTATCTGTATAGGTGATCCCATCAAAACTGTGTGGGGGTCTACTACAGACCTCCCAACCAGAGCAGTGAGGTAGATGAAACCTTCTATAAGCAATTAGGAGAGATCTCACAGTCACTTGCAGTTGTTTTTGTGGGAGACTTTAATCTGCCAGGTATCTGCTGGATGCTGGAACTACAACACAGCAGAGAAGGAACTATCCAGGAGGTTCCTGGAATGTGTAGAGGATAACTTCCTCACACAGCTAGTAAATGAACTGACCAGGGAGGGTGCAGTTCTGAAGTTATTCCAAATGGTCACCTGCAAAACTGGAAGCTATGGTGGGAAATTCAGAGACAGCTAGCTTCTCCACAAATTGTATTAACTCTCCAGACTTCTGAGAGATGAGCCACAAGTTTTGTCCAGTGCTCCTGCCACTGGAAGCATTACCAGATTGTCCAGGCAAAGCAGATCAGGAGTACTGTGTTCCTATTCAGTGTTACTCCCCAGGAATCACAAAGGGAGACTATTGCTCAAACTTAGCCAGAGCATCCTTGGTTCTGGGTGACTGGAAAGAGACTGTCACATTACAGCTTGAAACTCTTGCAATTGGTCAGTAACACCACTTACAAGCTAAGCTCTTTCTCTAAATATATATTACCCTGTATCATAGGTCTCATTTTTGACCATAGTGCTACTATAAGCAGTAACTAAACATCGTCTCACACAGATCTTGCTGTACTGGAAATTCAGGTACTGCTACTAATAATACAAAATAATGGTCATGGGTGGAGAGATTCCTTATGCTTTTAAGACACTCTTGGTTAGAGAAAGCATCTTCCATAGAGCTCCTTTGCTGGGTTAAACTGAGATAGCCATGCTGGAGAACAGCTGAGGTTCTGCCCAACAAATCTCCATGCAATTAATATTCCTTGACAACGTAAGACTCTCCTAAAGATTGACTGCTGCCATTTTCTTCAAAACAGCAAGAGATTAAAAAGTTAGATTTCTTCCTAAAACAAAACCTGGAAAACTACTTCCGTTTTGACGTGAAAAGACACCAAATCAGCATTACAACATGGAGAATGTGATACAAATGAAAGGATAAGTACAGAAAGCTTTGGCAAACTCCCAAAGAAAGCAAATGTATTGGAAGTTCCAGCCAAACTTGTCGCTGCAGTAAGAATGGGAATAGCAAGGGATTTATTCCGTGTAGTCTGATAGTGGTTTTCGTTTTTCCCCTCAAAGGATCCTCACACAGCTACAATGGGGAAATACCATGGTGATGAAAAGCTGTAACAAGTTTCAACACTGAATTGTTAGTTAATGCTATGATTGCTGGTATCCATAATTTTGGATTCTCAGCTGACTCAGAAATGACTGGTCCCTGTAGACAAATTGTCATCCTTACACAAAACATACCTGGTGTCTGTATAGCCAGTAAGGAAAGAAACCTTCTGAAGTGCAGTCAGAAAAGAGAGCTAAGCTGAAATCACTTTTAAATTGCTAAGCCATTGTTATGAAAGATTGTGCATAAATATTAACACCACTACTAAGCACTTGTATTTTCTATTCCTGCTTGAAGCAAGTTTTTATTGCTGAGTTGTAACTGCCTGAAATTAATACCTTTTCCTAAAAACACTGACAGATCATTCACTGTAATAGTGCTACAAGGCACAGAACACAGCTCTAACACTAATACCAGTCTATTTAAATTGGAAATCAAAGCAAAATAGAGCTCTGGGTGTTAACATTAGCCAACCAGACCTAGAGCAGGCCTGTGAACCTCTCTAGGGGCACCAGCTCAACTGCCAAAAGTGGGCAAGGAGCCCTCCAGCTGCCAGAGCTTGAGAAAGACTTGCCATGGTGTGGCACTGCTACTTTGTGCTTTATCTAGAACACTGATGGGGAAGAAGAGTCACTAGCAGGCCAACACTCAACTGGATACCACAGATGAATCAATCTGTCAAGGACAATCTTACTTTAACTGCTTTTGTTTTTCAGGAAAGATAGCTACATGAAGAGACATTATCATCCTTACCTGGCACCGCCTGCTTATTTTGTAGGTGTTCATTTCTTTTCTCTTTATTTCATTCCACAAAAGCAGCTGGCAAGAGACATCTCCCACCCAAAACAAATGGAAGAATAAAGGGGACTAAGAAATGGAAGAGATGAGATTTGAGGCTGAAGCATTTTCACTCTCCTTATACCTCTTGTCTTCCCCTTCTACACAAGTACACTTGCAAGGAAGTATTTATTGTTTCTAATTTCAAAATTTTATAGCATTTCTTTTAAAAAATTTGATAGCACAAATGTCTGAAAAAACTGAAACTCCAAACACTACTCTGTATATATAAAACAATCTACTTTCTGTGATTATTTTTTTTCCACAAGACATTTCAAGCAGACAACTTTGTTGAAGTTACAGACACAGCTTTTACTTCCTCTGCAGCAAAATGCCCCCTAAGCAACCTGAACCTTTCATATTGATCCTATGTGAAACCTTCCTGCTAGTACACTCTGTTGCCAACCCCAAATTAAGTTAAGATTTGTGCACAAGAACCCTGGCCACGCTTTTGACAAACTATGTTTATGTCTCACTTTAGCTTGTTTGGATGTGGCCCAAGCTCCAGCCCCAGGAGAAGAACCCTTCTGCTAGATCCCTGACACCTCCCAGGCAGAGTTCCAACAGTTCTCCCCTCACTAATCAGCAGGGAAAGAAGCTCACTTTTTCTCCTCTTTTGCAGCAACAAAAAAGCTCATAAAGCAGTTGGCTGCCTGATTCTTTGCAATGAATGACAGCTCACAAAACCTCACAGAAAAACAGGACACTGTGCACTGCTGCAGTGGTTTCCACCAGTGTAATATTGATGGTCCAGGGTTTCATTCTGTACTCCCAAATTGGCACTGGCCATTCACATCGCTTTGTCTCTTAGAAGAGTCAGAACACAAGATGAAGACCAGCTTTTTCACAATTTCTAGCCTTCTTCCTTTCAGCACATAAATTAATCAAAACGCCTGATAGCATATTTGCTCATATGCTTCAGGAGTCAGTTAAATATCTTGCAAAAAATTACCTTGAAAACTTCAATGCACATCAGAACTGGAATATTTTGTCTGCTCTGACTGAAGAAGACATGCTATGTCTTCTCAGCAATGCTGTTCTATGGCATGCTATCCAACCATACATTTCCAAGTAGCCTGCCTCTCATATAGCACAACGCTTCTCTTTCCACAGGTTGGATAGAGGCACCAAGAGTTCAGCAGTGAGGTTTTCAAATGGTACTTAGGTTTGGCCCAGGCCCAAACCCTTTTGATTTCAACAGGAGCAGAATTAAATCAGTGCTGTGAGCTACTTTGATAATCAAGGCCTAAATTAACTCAACAAGTAGTGGCAAACTGGGAAGGGTCTTGACTTCCATTAACCTGTGCAGCTTCTTTTAGTCACAACATAATAGCATGCAGAAGAGCTTCTTTATTCTCGCATGGTTCACTCTGTATCAGATTTAGGAACATGCTTGGATTACCTCTTCTCAATTGCTATTGTCTAATTGCATCTCAAAACACTGAAGCTTTATGTAACAAACAATGCCCTGTACACGCGTCTTTGTTTTACAAAGAACAGGTTTCCTCATCCCCACTCTTAAAGTTGAATTTCTGGTTTTAACCAAGTCTTTTGTGAAATGCCAGGAAAGGGGGGTGGGGGCAGAGGGGAAAGCACATTGCCAAGCTGAAGCTGATTTTCAGCCATACTGTCTAAGACTTTGGTTTTAGGATTCATCTGAACTCTATAGTTTCTGAAAGAAGAGAAAGGAGGAAGAGCTTAACATTTCAATGAAATACATAATCCATCCTTTGCCTAAACCTCCAAGTCACAGCATGCTCACCACCTGCTTTACTTTTACACATGCAGCCTGGACTCAGCAGGGAAAAGTCTGCTACAGCGAGGATTTCACTACAATTGCAAGGACAAATACCACAACTCAATTTCAGAGTGAAGAGGGAGAAATAGAAATAAAATCTACTGAGAGTCATGCTTGTAGCCATTAACAGAGTGTTGCATGTACAGGCACCTGTGCATTTGCACATGTAGCAAGAGCTCAGGGACTTGCCCTGTGGCACTGATTATCATTGGGGAACAAGCCTACTAGACACTGATTCTACAACATATTTCTGCAATGAAAGTTAAGGAAGGTTAAAAAAATATATATATGAAATCAGAGGACGGCCAGCAGAGAGTGCAGAAGTCTTTATCACAAAGGCTCAGATATATAGGTAAAACATCCATTTACACAGCTCAGTGATTTCATATTATAGGAAATTTAAACAAAAAACACTTTGCCCTCCACTCCAAAGTGAAGAAAATATTTCTTTGCCCACTCTTCTCCTACACTGCTTTGCTGTTAAAGGTATACAACACTGCAACGCTGCCCCACACTTTGATAATATCCTGATGAAAGCCTGTGTAATGACAAAAACAACAGAAGTAATCCACAGGGATCTGCAAAAGCCATTATTTATCCAGGAAAAGCTCAGCAGACACTCACCTTCCCTTGTGCTCTTTCCTAGCCCAATAGCAAATAATCCACACTGTGGTTATTAACAAAGACAGTCCTATGAGCCCTGATATAGTTAAATGATTTAGCACCTCCAGGTAAAACTTTTATACTGCATCTTAATTTACTACCCACTAGTGACCCTTCTTTTTTATCAGTCAGAACAGGATAGATTAGATCGTCCACACGGATTTTATGTTTTGTCATTGAGGAGATTTATGATCTTAGTTCTACCTAATGCATTCAATGAGGTAAAGCTCTGTAAAGGTTGTCCTCTTGCAATGCACAAAACTGTAGAGCATTACACTGCTGAAAAGCAGCAACCAGAATACAGTCAGGTTTGTACAAATTCAAAAGGTAAACAAGAGGCACATCACAATAGTAAAGCTCAGACAGAACATACCCCTACCCTGAGAAGAGCTGGTCAGGAATTTCCCACCAAAATGTCAACATCCATAGTTTGCCATGCTGTAAAAGGACACTCTACTTCCCAATAGTTTGTAGTATATGTCTGAGAGAGTACACAATGCAAGTAGGTTTGAGGTAAGGAAACTGCAATGTAGGACTGTCTAGAAGCAGAAATTATTTTCTTGCCATGTGACAGTTTCTGCAGCTTTGGCAGGAACAAAGTGGGAGGTGGGTTCTGGTTTGGTTTCTCCATTTGATTTTAGGTTTTTTGGTTGTGTTGTGCTTGGGTTTTTGTAATAATAAAAACCTCTTAACACCAAAATCTACTGTTACTAGTTTGAGGCAAAGACTTGAACGTCTCTCCTATTGTCAGATAACTGCCTTATCCATGAGGCACAGCCCTTCTTTTTTCTTGTCACTCTTGCTGAAGGTGGTTTTGCAGGTGTAACTAACCAGCTTGGTCACTACAGAACTGTCTAGCAGAGCTATGATATTCCTGTTTATGTTTACCTACCCAGACATGAGCTAAACAGCACTCACAGAGCATTTCAGACACACTGGACAGGACTTGTGGGTGGCTGCAGGAATACTGAAAGGGCTTATAGGTATTCACAAATGCTAGTCCATGTAAAAACACAAATTTTCCAATTCCAGTCAGAGGAAACTTCTAGATAGGTATCTGAGGAAGCCTTGATATATTAGCTTTGCTCATTGTGCTCATTTGAAGCACATATAGTGACCATACCAACTTTATTAAACACTAAAGCACAAAGAATTTTAACCTTGATTTTCACAGATAACTTGCATGTGCAATTGCATTATTTCCTCTGTGGTCTTATATTTATGAGAAGTTCTAAAGCTCAGTATTTTGATCAACTGCCCTACCCACCTTCCCTGAAAGGATTAATGAAAGCTTAGGGGGGGGTTTGTGGAGGTTTTTTGCAGGCTTGGGTTTTTTGTGTGTTTCGGGTTGTTTTTTTTTCCATTGCAGTGCCAACACTTTCTGTACAAGGGATGAAAAAGATGACAACAGACAGTTGTAAGTGGATGGACAGGTATCTAATAACAGATAATATCCTCATTGTTTATTAAGCCATCTCTGAGCTTCCTACAAAGAAGTAAACAACCAATGTTGTAATTCAGAGAGACAGAATTTTACTTAATGAGAATTCCTGACTCCACATTTAATCAAAATAAACTAGATTATGAGCAGTAGGGCAGTCTAGTGTAGAATATGTGCTATTAATCATACATCAAATAAGCTTCAGGAACTTACTACTTTTTTTTGTTTAAAAAGGGCACTATTCACCAGTTAGCTTATTAGAAATTCAATCAAAATAAAGAGCAAGTATGTAGCTTAAAAGTGTGTTACATGAAACATTAAGGTTAAGTATAGTACCTGAAGCATCAACTATTATATATGCACATAAAATATGGTACATTAAAAGCACATCTTTCAAGAACATAGATATGATATATCAAAGGGAAATTTTACATCGGCATAGTAAAGGTAAGAGAAGTATCTCATAGGCTATGAAACAAATCTCTTTTCTGAAAGTCAGTGGAAATTGTACCTTAAGAGTCACCCCAATTATAACCCAGTTTTTTCAAACCAGAGGCTTAGCATTGGTATTTTATTTGGAAGTTCAGTACTGTTCTGAGCAGGACTTCATTTGGAAGTTCAGTACTGTTCTGAGCAGGACTTCATCACCATCTGATTCTGGAGTTACACCCTTGTTTTGATAGAAATACCTTTAGCCAGCTAGTTTTGCAGCTCAGAGCAGTGCAATCCCATCAGAAAATGCTGAAGCTGGAGGTGAGCACACAAAATGCAGTTGTGCTGCTGTCAACCCTGTGCCAGTCTGAGTCCACCCTTTGGTTTCTCAGACCTTCACTCTCAGTCTCTGCAACTTACTCCAACCCACAGCACTGACGTAGTACTGACACTACTCATCTCTCTCCTGGTATCCTGCACATCAGAGCTACAGTCACAGCCACAATAATTCATCATTCTTAACTGACTATAAATATTGCTTCTTTGTGGCTGTTTTGCTTTATTGTGCTTTTATGTTTAAATTTGGATTGATCAATAACTCTCTTTAAATGAAGTATCTTCATACCTCACTGTCTCCATTTTAAATCTTCAACTTATGGCCTTACAGACTGTGTGAACACTGCAGGAACAGAGTCTGTGAGGAAGGAGATGAGCTCTAACTCTAGAAGCATGAATTTTTGAAAAACAGAGGCCCTGAAAGACTCATATTTTCAAAATGCCACATTATTGGACTACTTGCACTGTCTTAATCCCAGAAATGGATCAAAACTCCCTCTGTCTTCAGTTGTCATTCAAGCTCTGTCTCTGCTAAGGAACCTTCTTGGTTCTTTCTGCATCACTGATGACTTAGGTTGTTAATTTAGACTGGAGCACATGTACTGTCTTCTCTGTACAATTCTTCAACTAAGACTAACTGTAATTCTGGTTAATAGAAAATGTGTGTGTAGATGTAGACATAATGCTAAAGTTACTGCTCAAATCAGTCTCTTGATATAACTAAGGGATCATTTTCAATATTGGTTTTGAGTAAGTCAGAAAATAAAAACTATAAGTACCTAAGTACATTCTTTGGCAAATATCCACTCCATTTTGCTATTTTTCACAATACTGTCTTACTATAACACTGTACTGCAACACATAGAAAGCTACCCCTTCACAGTATCTATCTCCTGTTACTCTAATCTAGCTTTATTCTATTACATAGCCACTTTCTTATTAAAACCTACTTCCAAAGAGAACTCACTCACTGAATGAGATAAGCACCTTTTTAACATAGAAATTAAGCAATGCTCTATCTGTGCAACTGTAGTTACATGGAAAATGTCAGTAGACACACACCATCCTATGCCACCCACTTGCTGAACCAGAAGGGCTGTGTCTAAAGTGTGAGAAACAGCTTAATATATCTTCATTGATTTTTTTAGCCTCCTCACTGAGAGTCTCAACTCAGATACCAGAGGTTGTGCTGTCTTTCCTTCCATGAGTATCTATTAAGGACCAAACTAAAGCCATCGACTTATTGTATAACTACCATGGCAAAGGTGTGTTTTGGTTATTATTCACCAAGATCAGTTCTCAAAGTGAGGAGGGGAGAGCTCTAAATTCCTTTGCCAATTGCGAGAGATATCAAGGATCCTCTTCACACATTGATTTTTTTTTGGTGTTATTTACTTTACAATAGTAGGTATATCCCTTTGCATGTTCCAGATATAAGAAAGCTGAAGTAGTAATCTATATGAGTGTAAGATAGGATATTGAGCTAGATCCCCTGAAGCAGAAGTCACTGGCATAGAGGTAATATTTCAGAAGGGTGGAATTGATTTCTGACCCAGTACTTCAGCATCCTGCATTCATGAGAGCTCATATTGGATGAAAACAAGTCGATACAAGAGGCATATGAGATTTAAAAGGCTATGAAGTACAGTGGGATAACAATGGATAATTTACACATGATGCTTAATAAGCAACCACAGAAAAGCTAGCTTTTTCTTTTACCTATGCCCAGTGTAATTTTTCTTTCTCTTTACAGTTACTAGGTAAACTTCAGAGGGTGATCCTGTTAAACCTGAGCTAGACCAGCAGCTTGTAGTCATCCAGACCCATCTGGTTTTAATGTGACAGTAGGCTGCCCAGCAGGACAGTGCATTTCTTCTTAGCCAAGAACAGTACCAACTAAAGGTCCCCCAAGTGAAGAGTTGTAAAGCTTTGGCTTTTGCCCATACACACAGTATGGGTTAGTCTGACAGCTTCTTCCTCCAGGAGGGACTATATGTCCTTCATTGGAAACATACCCGTGGAAAGAACAGACAGCTTCCCCCTTGCTCAGCCGGAATAGTTGTTGGGATGCTGTATACCAAATTGATGTTTTCTTGAACTGAACAACATGTTATAGTATTAGAGAATACAACAGAAGTGGAACATTACTACTAGACCATTTTATTACTTTCTGTGATACTCAAGCTGGCTTGTTTCTGTTTCTCCCTCAGTAAATCTTGATCAATGGCAATTTTTTTTCAATTTTACCCCAGTCTCTTCAGGATTTATGTCTAAGAAAGAACAGAAGTTGGCCACACTCCAATTTGTCAGAATAATCAAAATGGCTTTTCTCTCTTAAAATTCTAACTAACAGGACAGTTCTAAATAACTTCAGTTAATATTAAGCACTAACAGATTACTTGAAATCAAATACCCAATCTTACATAAGAACTCCTTCATTTTACCTCTAAGTAAGCCTATATACTAACAATGCCAAGTATTGTCAGGTTAAAATATGAGACAAATTAACCCTCATTAAGGAAATGCACCTGCAACACAGACTACCAACTGTGAAAAAACAACTGTTCACTAGACTTGTGTTCGTATTGTCTTCACTCCTCATTAAACAGCCCTACTGAATTTTGCTGATCAGTCACTAGCTACTGTATGTTCAGCAAGAATCTCTGGAATCACATCAACTTGGCAAAAATCAAGATTACTCAAAAATGTTAGCAGGTCTTTTTTTAAAAAATTAGCACTCCTTCCTTCGCTAATGCCCTCAAAAAAAGAAGATCGTTATTGTAGTTAACCAGAAGTTTTAAGTTACAAGAATAGATTCCTGCTAGGGTTTATTTTTGAGTCAGGAAAACCAAAAATACATAAAACACTAGATGAAAGTATGGTTACAACTTGACATAAAGGACTGTAAAAGTAAACAAGTCACAAACTCAAAGGCCGTATCCTGACAGAAACATTTTCAAGCAGCCTTCACAAAAACTGATACAAGAGTTTTTGTTGAATTAAACATTGCCCTGTACAGCATTCACTTTCATCCATTTCTAAGGGCATAAAAGTACAAATAAAGTAATAAAAACAAAGGTGAATTAGCCTGGGCTTTGCTTCTTATTTAAATCGTTCAGTAAGAAGCATAACCAAAAGTATTAGGCTGCTATTAACTGCATAACCTAAATGATATTAATTTATCTGTAATACATTTAAATAGAACTAACTCAGAGATGTTGTATTTGGTTTTACTACATTTTGTATACATGGCAACAAATTGTGATTAATGATTCAAGAAATACAGAATCAGGACCAGACCTAGTGAGTACTGGACAACATAGTGTTTCCAGAAGGCTTTATCTGGTCTTCATAAAAACTCTGATTGAGTTATACCATTAAGACCTCACCGTTATACTCCATGAAGTGGAGAGTCTGTGGGCAGTGTGTGCAATGTGTGCTAAGGGCTTATTTCTTTAACTTTCTAATAGCAATTAGTGAAGAAAAACCAATAGCAGAAGTCACACATACGTGGTTGCCTCTGCCAAATGGAGATTGTGTAAAGGCTGCTAAAGAGCAAAACGGTAAGAGAAGCAAGACATTCAAAGAAAGCCACAAAGATGTAAACAAGTAAATACAGACATGTGAACTATCACATAAAGGGGTCTATACAAGTGCTTTAAAAAAAAAAGACAAATCAATTGAGCTATCAAGAAAATTAAATCAGAGGTCAGCCAAGTACCTAAATACAAGAGAAACCCACAGCTAATGGAGGATAAGTACTGTGATGTTATGTCTTAAAGGACATCGATTGTCCGTCTGACTCCTATCGAGAACCTGAGCTGAGCTGTGTAAGCAGTAAAACACCCACTACAGCTAAGTACCTACTGATGGGCAGGTAGACACATCTCACTCTGCATTTTCTCTTTAGAGAATTCTGTACTGATAATCTCATCTTAATAAATCTGCTCTGTTTGGCAGCACCTTTGGCAAACAGCCCAGTAAGAAGTAGGAAACAACTGAGAAAAAGTGTTAACGTAACAGAAGAAGAGAGCTATAAAACTATTTATCTCATTCTCCTAACTGCAATGGTGACCTTCTGCATGAGCACAGTGCGGCTGTTTCCATTTTCCTTATGGAAATACCTGACAGTAAAAACTGCTCTTTTGCAGAAGTCCACAAACCAAGTAATTGTATGACACGTGATCCCAGAGAATTTGATTCACACGACAAAAACAATTCTGTAAGAAACACAAATCCCCAATTCTCATGCTGAGATCACAGATGAACATTTCACCTTGAATTTACAGCAGTGCCAGAATGGAACAGTATACAGGTACCTAGTGTGAAACTCCATTGAAGAGTTTTGAGTTGACATTTTCAAATGGCTGTTGTATACTAAAAAAAGTAAACCTATATTCTTCTACATCGAAAAAGACATAGGTTTCTTCATTATTTTACATGCAGGAAAATAAGTCTCATTCATTGTTTGCTTTGGAAAACAAACACTTTTAGACTTTGGAAAGAGTGAAACTCCACAGCATTTTCTTTAGACTTAAGTTATTGCTCTTTAAAAGGAAATTCAATACAAGCACAGATACCTAATTACTTGTGAATCAGTCTTATATAAATATTAGACCATAAATTAGACAGTTTGAAAGTAATTCCTGTTTCCTGAGGTCTGCTGAATAATAAATCACAATAAAATAGCACTGTGTCACAGCATAAAAGCCTTCATATTTTACCAGAACTGAGATAATGAAAGACTCAGATGCTTTAAATTCTCCTTGAGATTCAAAATCTTGGGAAATCCATATACAGACACCAACTACTTTATGCCCTGATAACAGCCTTGCTGCCACCTTCAGAGTACTATTTTACTGAGTTAAGTTTAATACTCAAAGGCTCCAGGCAGAGGACAGACCCTTTCTTCCCAACTGCTACTATTTTTAAGTAGGTCCTAAATTTAGAAGCTGGAAGAGTTGTGACAAGTTCAAAACTGGTCAGAATAGATCCAGGTCCTTTTTATTTCAGATGCATCACTGAAGTGCTGAAGCATCGGTGACAGATGGAACAAGCTGCATCAAGAGAGTAGCAACTGAACTGCTGGTCTCCAGAGGGATATTTAGCTACAGACAGGCACATATGTAGCAAGAGACTTCAAGTACCATTTGCACCACAACATGAATCTTCATCTTGTAATGGATCTTAACAGAACTGACACTTGGCATCATACCATTCTCCAAAGACCTAGGTGTTCTCTCACACAAAGCACTATAAATCTCCAGTAAGGAAAAGAACATACTTAATTAATCTCCACCGGGATTTAACATTGGCCACTAGCAAACTCTGCCAAGTGTTAAAGATTGATCAGCAGAACTGCCTTGTTGACAGGTGGATTTGCCCTACTGATAGCTTAAGCAAAGATGCTCACGTAACTCAGCACAAGATTCTTCAACCAAGAAACTTATTTCAGCTCTGATCTCTGGCACTGGTGAATGTTTTCTACGCAGCCTGTTGCAAAGTGATACAACATTCTAACTTGAGTTTCTTCAGGGATAGTTTCTATGGCACTCATGGCATCCAACTGGTAGAGAGCTACAAATATAGTTACTGTTGAACTTGTATATCCTGTATTTATAGCACATAGTTATGCTGATATCCTGAGTTTCTCCTGTAAGAACTAAGACCACATACCTGATCAGTGTCATCAGCTATAAATCATCACAAATTTTTGTGTAGGATTGTTCCCTTCATCACCCATAGGACTGTACTCATCTCAAATGCACCTCCTTTATCTACACAACAAAATAATCCCATTTGAAGTGTAAAGATTCCTATAGCATCTTCCAAGATCTCTACACAAATGAAGCTGTGATGATCTTCATGTAATTCTAACTGAAACTTCGTACTTTAGTTATACTGATCTAACAGTGTCCTTATAAAGAACTAAAGGTTGAGAAGGCAGTTAAAAACACCCCTTTATAGCTCATCAAACCATTGCCAGTTATTTTAATGGCAGTTAATGAGGTCTGCTATCAGGAGATTTTTTTATAACGTGCTATCAAGAAAATTAGAAGTGTAGCAGCTATTTTATATTCTTGTTTAGGCTACGAGGATAAACAACATACAAAGAATTTTTTTAAAATAGCAGTTTGCATAATTCCTAACTTCAGAGAAAAGCCTATCACAAATATCCAAGAAAATTACTATCTTTGTCTATCTCACTGAAAAATACCAATTCTAAATTAGTTTAAATGTGTTCTGTACAAACAGCCTGGATGCCTCAATGCAATCATCTTGTTTTGGCATTATGGACATACAGTTAAAATCAGGCACAGCAGCATCTGTATGCTTTGTCTTAGAGGAGAGAGAAGTTTTAATGTGTTTTAGTACTTCATCTACACGTTATGAAAGCAAGCTGATGCATGTAGGAATTACAGTATATTAAAAAGCTAAATACCATCCCCTGCAACCCCCCCCCTTTTTTTTTTAAGACCCCTTCCAACAGGCTACTTTCAGAATACTGCTTTCATTTAACTGGATTGCCAATCAAGATTCCTGGGCAATCATCACTTTCACTACATTACCAAGCATCAGTCACATCCTGTCATATCACATTAATAGTAACATTTAAAGTGATTAGCACACCTAGATACAAAGGGAATGCAGAGAATAACTTCTCAGATTCTGCTGTGACAAGGTCTGTTGTATGCCAACAACTGAGTGCATCTACTAACAATCTGCCCTGTTTAAACAGCAGCAGCATCAGTATTAGCCCTACAGCAAAAGCGCTGTGACGTGTAGAAGTGCTCCTCAATCTGCTTGGTTTGTGATTATGTTGAAATTTTATGATAATATCACTAGTTTTCAGCAAAAGTCCTCTCATCAGTGGAGATAAGAACATGCAGGTATTTGCAGAATCTCAACAGTCGACTAAACTCATAGGACAGGGGCTGATTTTTTTAATTAAGTGTATGAACAGTGCAATGAAACCTCAATTAAGATCTCTAGAGGTTACAACCATCCAAGTAATAAAGCCACAACGGTGATGTAGCTTGCCATGTGCAGTTGGCACATTAGATCCCAGTGCACCAGTTAATTTTGATTTACAAGTACACACATGCTCACTAGTGGGAAGGATCTTGACCTGCTCTTACTCACTGAATTCTAGTTTGCACATTCTACAGACTGTGGCAATAGTAAAATCAAATTTCAAGTGAATTATCACACAGCACTTTGGTCTGTCTTCTCTACCTCTACCTTCTCCCACCTCTCATCCTCCATTTACTAGAAGTTAATGAAGCTCTATCTCAAGCTGGCCTCTACTGCTCAAGCCTGAAATATGACCAAGCAAAGTCTGTGTTAAATTCTAGACAAACATAATTAATTTTCACTAAATTTACAAACCTCTCACTCAAGTCATAATCTCTCTATTTTATGAATTTAAGTAAAATATGGCCAAGAATCAAAGAAATCTGGATTAAAGCTATGCTAAAATTCCAGTGTTAGGTAAGACTTCAGGCATTTTGGGTAGAAGGCACAGAACTAAATCAGAAGCCATGAACCTTTTTGATACAGTAATTTTCAACAGATTTTGAGTCATAAAAAGGCCTCAAACCCAAAAATGAGAGTCTAGGACAATCCAACTAGAAGCAGTGGGAAATGCCTTTCCACAGATCAGACACCTGCGGACCCACTCCCACAAAGCCCCATTAACTGTATTACGGTAGAAAATAACAGACCCTTGCTGGGTAAATCGCTGATGACAGTTGGAGCTTTTCCAATGAAAATGTCTTATAAGCAATAGGGAGATCACAAATGAGAAGGATATTGGAAATCCTGCTCCAAAACAGCTGCTATTTCTCATGTTATCACCCCCTTGGGAACTCATGTCCTTGCACAAAACAGATTTTGCATGAGTAAGCCATGTAGCTGGGTCTGGAGTGCTCAGAACTGCTGAAAATGGCTTGCAATCAAGTCTCAGATATGTCCCATTTGGCTTCCCCTGAAAGAACCCATGCCAGCCAAGGCTTTGACATGAAGCTGCCCACAGCCTGACATAAAATACATGGAAATGACTTATGATGAACCTGTAAAGGGCTAAGTTCCTCTATTCCATCCTTGCTTTTGTGAACATTGGAATTTGGGTAACAGGACAAATGATTGCAGCCTTTAGGCAGCAGACAGGATTTTATCCTTCCTTAGGAAGTAACCACTATGACTATCAGCATGTTCTTACTTCCATCGTCCTGTAACCAGCATTCAAACTAAAGTATGAAGTCTCCTGTGGTTGCTTGCATATCTTACACTTTGTCCTTTCTGTGACTGAGGTAATTTTTTCCCCTGGTTTCCTGGGTTAGTGGCCTAGGAAATTGTATATTTAGCTTTTCTTATTATAGAGGCACAGCAGAATGGAAGGCTCAATCCTGTTTCCCCTCTCACCCACAGCTTAAACACAATTAACTTTTCATTTGATGCATTCTTCCTGTCTGCACTCATAATGCTCCCCCAGGAAATGAGAGCCAATAAGTCCTACACAAGAGCAGGAGAGCAGGGTACTGACCAAATATTGTATAATGCTGTATTGTAGGCCTATGGGACAAAAGTTAATTGAAGACCACAGATACCCTTTGGGAAAATGTTTAATATATTAGCTCTTGCAGTAGAGCAATACAATATAAACAAACCCCTCCTCTTTGGAAACTGAGAATATATCACACATTTGGACAAAACCCACAGCCAATTCTGACACTTTTTATTGGTCATTGGCTACAAATATATCTAATAAGACACACAAAGAACACACTTAAAGCATATTAACTCTGACAAACATGATCTCTGCTGTGGCCTATATATCATTTTCCTGAATTGAGAAGCACCTTTTTATAGTTCAGGTTCTGTTATAAGTTTTAGAATAGTAATAACAATTAATAAGCATTTCTACATAGCTCCTAATCCTCAGTAAGCACAAGGCTAGGTCAAAGACAGACTCAGGCTCCTGGACACTCCCAGAGTAGCAGCCTTGGAATTCTGACCAGTTGTATCCAGAGACTAATTTCAGAGGGTTTCTCTCCCTCCTAAATCTCCCCAGCGGGATGTACAACATTAATATTCTGCAAGGTATTGATTTGGAAGGTCAAAGACTAAATGCTCCAATAGCCATAGCCACATATTTTGTGCAGAAGTTTATTGAATAGCTTTCTCATTAGCATACATTTTCAAAGGAAACAGCCCAGTCTCTACAGTAACATTAAGCAAGCCTCATGACTAGGTTTTCCTTTACTTATGTTATTAACTCCACTGGAGCAGGTGTCAAGTTAAAGAACCTGCATCAAGTTTACAGAAACGTTAGCATTTGGATTTAAGTGCAAATAGGATGTTTCTTTGAAAATTAAGTGCAGCTTTTCTGCAAAAGGCTCCAATAAAAGCCCAACTAAAATAATCCCAATCTCTCAACATCCACGAGCTTTGATGAGGCATAAGCACACTGGTACCCAGTCTCCTTGGATCTCCTGCTACTGTCAGTGGAAACATAGGTGTTCAGAATTGGTCTGGAACAGCCTGTGCTTGCTTTGTTCTAAAGTGATGGATCATGATGCCCCTACACATGCAGACTACATCCAGCACGTTTGATGACATGAGACACATGACTTAGCCCAAACCACAAAACGGAGACAACAGCACACCAAAAAACACACACTGAACAGAGTCCTCATGGGACTAACAGCAGCAAGGCCAGGTCAGCCCAAAGGAATATCCTTCTTGTTATTTATTTGGGGATCGTTTAAAAAAAAATAAAAAAATAAAAACTATCTCCATTCAAACTCTTTATAATCATAAGTGCTTTTGTGAGAACCAGAAAATAACATATTTGCAAATGGGCCACATGCAAATTGAAATGAGCAATTTGTCTAGCAGAGTTTCTTAGTGGAATACACAAGACAGACACGGCCTCTGTGCTCAAAGTGTCTATATTCACCACGTTTAAAGTTTCATCTTTAAGCTTCAACTATAAGCTCCTCTCCAAATAGAGCCCTTGTACCTGTGATTTATTAAGCAACATATTGCTATTTACTTTTGTAATTACAAACACCTTTTCCAGCCATGCTCAGATGATTGTTTCTCAAAAATAACCTCACATGAAAGAATAAGTACAAAATGATGTTTCATTAGGCCCACTGAAGAATTTTTATTAACAGTTCCATCAGATTTAAGTAGCATCTTCAGTATATGCATGTGCATATGTATAATCTGTGTCAGATTTGTCAGCTTTTGATGGATGTTTTCACTCTCAGTGTTATTATTACTCTTATATAGTAACGCTGGCAACAGGGACCTAGCTTATTAAACCTTATGTTGCATCTGCCACAATGCCCTGGGGCTGAAGTACAGTCATCTATTCCAAACAGTATTTCTTGCAATTACACTTGATTGTTAACTGTATACATTTAGTAGCACTTACATTTTGGTTGTTGCTGTTCTGAGGTTTTCTTCTGATGGGCCACGCTTGAGCTCCCAGGCAGTTAATGGGATTATACAGATCATGAAAACTGAAACACAAAGTAAAAGTTACATTAAGATCACTAATAGTGGATTAAACTATCAGTGATAACAGACAACAGTATGGCTTTGAAATCTTTTGGTTGTGTGTTTTAGAGACAGCCAAACCTTCAAGAGCATACCCTTGAAAAAAGAATACATTGACTTTCTTGGCTGCCACATAGCTGTTTGATCATATATACCATAAAGCCAACTTCTTCCAAGACAGAAGTTACTTGAGGTGTCCTAAAGAATCAAGAACAAGGAACAGAAAACTAGTCTGCCAAATATCAGCACAAGCACAGCATGAAAGCTACATACTGAGTGGTCCTATGAGAAATAAGGCAAGGCAAGAGCATCCATTGCTTCACAGAGCAGTTAACTTCAAATTGCAGAATAAAGGAAACCACCAAGAAGGGAAGTCAGCCCACTCAGTTGTGGAGCTGCTTTGCAGCAGCAGGCAAATTGTGCTCACGTCACTAAATCTGGCAGTTTAGCCTGGAAAGGTGAGACTAAGAGCAAACCTTTGCATCAAAACCACTACTGTGAAGTACTGTGTGCAAGTTTCTTTTGTTTGCAGCAAAGATCCTGAAAGCCAAACAGCAGGAACTGAGAAGAGTGGAAATAAATGACAATATTTGCTTTCATCAAGTCAGAAGGCTCTTCACCGTAAGCTAAGTAAGCTTGTACCTCATGTACAGCAAAGAACATGCATAATCCAGAGACATGAAAACAAGCATCTGCCACTATCAAATTATTTTGTCAAGTTATGCTTAAGGGTTGATTGATGCACTTTTAACATCAAATAACATTAAGCTTGGAAGCTTGGAGACACAGTCATCATTCATCAGTTAGGCTTAAATTTTCAAGTCAACTAGTGTGAGGTTAATTAATATGGAAGTTGTCAAGATGTCTTTGTATAATTATCATTCTGGAGCAATTAGGAAGTAAATTTACATTATTAGCTAAAATATAGACAATTGCTAAGCCTGTTACCAATAATAAATCAAGTTCTCTCAACAAATCATTAATTATCAATGTAGATATCTATTCATATTTTTGTGGCTATGCTTGTCTTATTAAACACCATGAGTTTGTGTACATCGAACTCAAAGTTTGAGTTGTTTCATATTCAGAAACACAAAAAAATGTACTTCGCAGTAGTATCAGAAGAATCATAGTTGCCTCCTAAAAATAGGATAATTAAATAATTAAAGTCATACCAACAGACAAGCAAAGATGGTCTAAAAAATATCAAGAGACTGAAAGCATAAATCATTATTACAACCCATATAATCTTTGACCTACACACAAGCTACAAGGTCCAAAGGTGGCATTGCATTATGTATTTATTGCTTGCCTAAGCCATTATTCACCAGTCTTCATTTTAAGAGGTAGGTAGGATAGGAGTCTTGTACAGGGAATAATACATCATAAAATCTTCCATGTAAAGGATGGCACAACTAATTTATCTTGTATTGTCTTCTCAATTTATGCATGGCAGCTAAGAAATGAAGATTCACAATGCAACACAAAAACAGAACAAAGTGTAACCACTCCCAGAGCAGCCTTTGCATTCTCTACAGTCCTCAGAACAACTCTGCTCATCACATTGACAAATTTTAAAAGGCCATAAGGATGTTAGAGACATGAGCACCAGAGCTATTCCAGTGCCAGTGCAACACCATAAATTGACACATCTACAGTGATTAGCACCAGACTGACCCAACCAATCTGCCCCTTTGGACACCAGGATCAGAATGCTTAGCACTCCCATTAGCAGCTGCTGCTATGTCAAAACAAATACACCTCAAATCACATACAAGCACTCTGCTACCCAGCAGCTGGGTATGGTTTTCCTCCTAAGGAAATTGTGAAATGCAAAGGCCAACTTTCCTTTTCTCTGTTGTTTACAAGAAAATTCTTACGAGCTGCATCACATAGGAAGAACAAGATAAGCTTTTTTTACCATATCCCACAGAACACATAGTTAAGTGCCTAAAGCCAAAGAGTTGTGCCTTCCTAGGAAAAACTGGATCCTAGCCACTCCTATGCCAGTATTCATCTCTTTCCAGTAATACTGGAAAACTATATACCACACTTATTAACACAAAATGCTCACAAAGAGCATATAAGAAATATTGCAACTTGTGCATTTGGTTTCTTCAATATTGGACTTGATGATCTCGGAGGTCCTTCCAGCCCGATCGATTCTGTGATTCTGTGATATTCAATCCAGCAGAGGAAGCAATTTCTGTAACGATGAGTTTTGCTGCACGGGTCCTGGCATAGTTATCTAACATGCCCTCAGGCAGTTATTTGTAGTATTTACATTTTTTACCAACTTATCAAGAGAAAATCCAATTGTTCCTAATGACAGTCACACTGTGTGTCTCCCATTCTCAAATATAGGAAAACGTTTATTATTCATTTGTAGTAATTAAGGCACTGATGTTATATGGATCCATAAAGCCATCTTCATTAAGCAAAATATGTGCTTTTCTCCCCCCCCTCAAACTTACAACTGTAAAAATGTTTAAAAGCAAAAGCTGAGTTACAACATGTAACAGAGTTGGAAGAACAATCAACCGCTGGAAAATCTAAAGTATTCTCAGAATTGGAAAAAAAAAAGTCTAGAAAAGAATTATTTTTCTAGCATTAGCTAGAAAGAAGCCAAAAACAGATAAATAGTTTGACTATGTCTGCCTTTCTATATTTGAATTTATCTTGTTTAATTGTTAGGCACACTGCTTTTTTCACAAGTTCAGGCCACGTATTACCAAGGGGAGGGGAATCTTCTAAACCTTTTCAGAGACTTCACATCATTTGTTTCTGATAGTTTTAATAAAACACTGGACAAGCCACAAGGAGCTGCTGTTAAATGTCACTGCTTTTACCAGGGACTTACTAAACAGTGCTATAGCTCTCCACTGCACCACATGTGAAACTACAACTGGAATATTTGACAAGTATTTTCTCCAACCACACATGCAGTACAACAAACTTTGTTCTGCTGCAAATTCCTCCTGGAAGTGCATGTACGATTACAAATACAACAGTGGCTTTTTCTGCAGAGCTGGAGAAATGGGGAGTTCATCTCCTCATGGCACAAAGTATAAATGAAATGTTTGAAAGAGTTGTCTCACTGGAGCTGTACAAAAGTTTTTGTAAAGGTGACCAAATCCCGGTAAGTTTGTATTTCAGTGTAATATGTAAACAGTGGATTGTATTTTCTGAAGTTTGCAAATATTCCAGACATATTTGGGCTTTAGTTCAAGTAGATCTGGACTGATCTATATTTTGTTTGAAATGATGCCCAAAACTGTGATTAAGTAAGGTTTTCACCAAAACCCTCAATTCAACTCAATGGAATGATCTCATTTTTCCAGCAAGATGAGTCCTAATGCATTCACTCTACAAAAGGAGGCTGGTGTGAAGAGCCTCTCCACAATCTATTGAGGAACCACGGGAAAAAAAATTCTCCAAAGGTGAAGTGTATCACAACACTCAGCCCAAGTGTGAAGAAGCGACAACATAAACCACCTTCGCATAGATTTCTCCTGATTAATATTCCAATTTAAGAGCATCTCACACTTCATCCTTCAGATTTAAGCAAAGCACAGTAGGAGATAGAGGTCTGGTACTGGACAAGGCAGTTTCACAGCAACATTCTTCTTTTATTTTTTCCCTTTGATAACTGAGGGTACAATGCACAGAAAACTCTGTTCTGTTGGAACAAGTCAACATAGCACTGAACTGAACACAAACCAACAGAGAACATTTGGGCAGGGATTTACCCCTACAGCAAAGGTAGCCCTACATCTTGTAATGGTATCTCAAGCCCTCAGTTAGTGCCACAATCAGACCTCATGCATAACGAATATTGTGGTTTTATCTGAAGAGCAAGGACAGTCCAGGAACCTCCAGGCTGCAAGAGACAAGGGTCGGCACAACCATTTCCTGTGCAGTTTTTACCTCAGCTTTGCAATACCTTAGCTGCTAACCTCTCCTTCAGCATGATGAATCCAGATACCACTTGGTACATTGACAGAAGTTAAAGTATCATCCTGCTTTCATGTTTCATTTTAGCATGCAAGTTACAGCTAATCAGACATAAAAGCCTTCCAGAAAATATCCCAAATATTCAAATTCAATATGAATAGGCATGTACGTTTAGGATTTACTGTTTCTTCACTGCACTGCTTCACGATATGCTGCCAAAAGTCATAGTCCATGTAGGTAATTTTATAAATCAAATTCTGTTTAGCATTTTAATGTCATAATTCATGTTACACAGCAGAAGTTAAATTGCTAATTATCTATTTATATGAAATTTTACTTCCATGAAAAAGGTTATTTGCATAACTATTAAATACAGTTTGCACTTAAAACTGCAGGAAAAGTTATCTATTAATGTTCTGTAACAAAGGTGGATTTTATATTTTCAATACACAGGGGAAAAAGAATAAAACTGAGTTTCTACAATACTTAAAATAACATTCTTCAATCGTGACCAAAGTACGTAAACAGTTATTAAATGCAGATAAATTCATTATAAAGACACTTACTGTATTTCAGGTTTGCATTTTAAAGCACTATGTTTCATTAAGAGTCTTTGCAGTAGACCAGGGATGAATTAGTTGTAGTAAGATTTGTCCACAGCAGACAATCACTCCAAAGCAAAATGGACAATACATAGAGGACTGCTCTGTACTAACTCCCACTACAAATAACCAGACCCAAATACATCACTCCCGAGCATCTCAGGACATTACACCAAGGCAGCGTACATCATTTCCCCCAAGTACAGATAAATTGTATTAATCACTCTTGCACAAGAAATCATGGATGTTTGCCTCAACAACCAAACCACCAGACAACAATGCACTGAAATGCTCATGTAGTCCATTTGATCCTGGTTAGATAGATGCATGTGCAGGAGACAGCCACACAGCATAGAATTGTAATGAGATCAGCCTCTACCAAAAGGTTCTGTGTTCATCCCACTATAAGATAAGGGTTAAACCCATGGGGTACACACTTGGAATGAAACATCCAACTAAGTCATGTTCTGGGTAGAGAGATTGCTTAGGATTAAGAGCGCCTCTAAGTGCATCTCAACCTCAATACTAGGAGGAGATGCAATTCTAGACATAGACAAGAATTCCTGCAGTGCTTAGAATTATAAGGTTTGGTCCCTCAAAAAATCATCATTTCTGCAGGTGATCAAAGCTTGCAGCACAAACCAGAACACGTCAGAATCAATATGTGATCAGAGATTTTGAGATACATCCAGTATAAAAATTAGTATAACAAGAAACTGATTTCCTATGAGGGTGCCAGAGCACTGGACCAGGTTGCCTGGAAATGTTGTGAAATCTCCTTCTCTGGAGAGATTCTGAATCTGCCTGGATGTGATGCTGTGCAACCTGCTCTAGGCGACCCAGCTTTAGCAGCAGGGTTGGACTAGATGATCCCCAGAGGTCCCTTTCAACCCCTACCATGCCATGATTCTGTGAGGATTTCATCTTAAATGCTGCGTGCTTCTTGAGGAACAGTCCAAGGTTACATGGAGAACGTTGCTCAGTACAGTTCTAATATGCCAGTTGTAGTGCAGTGAACATCTTTTCTACCCTCCAGCAAGCCATTTAGGGAAAAATTGGTCTTGCTTTGTACCTGCTCACATTTCTCAGTGTGGACATTCCCCTTTGCAAAAGCCTTAAAAAAAATTTGCACATTAATATTTAACAGGTTTTTTACCTCATAGTCATTGTCCATACCACCTACCTCTCTGACACTCTGCTTCTCACAGGAAGAGAGGAAGAAGCGCCGTGTCGCGTTCTTTCTCTCTTTACAAACAGGCAGGTGATCAAGTCACCTGTTTACAAATCAGAAAAGAAACACTTATTCTTAAACCAGAGATAAAAAGCACACCTGCTTTGCTCAAATGCTCAGCATGGTATTGCCAGTAACAGCGCTTAGGAACATAACTACTCAAATTATTTGCTATAAAAGCGCCACAATATAGTTCCCAGCAGAAATGGAATTGCTGATTGCTACAGTCTCCACAAGGAAGGAAATAATAGTGTGGTGCTTATGTGAAAATTCACTAGGTTTCTGCTCTCAAGGGGATAGTTTCCTCCTGTGATAAGGCTAAATATAAAATACATAGAGTTTTAGGACTGATGAAAATAAAATCAGTGTGAATAAATGATTATTTACATAAAAATGCACAGTCAGAACATCCCCTATGTTTTGTTATTTTTAATAAAGGTTCTGGTTTGTTACTTTCTAGGAAAAAAAACTATATTATAAAACCTTCCCGTAAATTGAGAGTTATCAGAAAAATCTTCTTTATAGAGAAGTTTCTGGAAAGTTTAAGATGAGTGTGACAGTTGCATGGATAGAGGGAAAATACTTTTGACAAGTTCCTCTGCTAGAACTTGCCTCAAAGCACTTCAGCATATGTTTGAGAGCTTTGCTGAATTGGAGCCCAGAACTGACACCCATTTTGACAGCTTCCTTACAACTGTTTGAAGTTAACACTCTTTTAAGGACCTCTCCCCTTCTTCAGTTGCTCACACACGTGATGGAACAGACATATGGCATGACACAGCCCTGCAGTGCTGTGGGACTCACATCTTACTGGAGGACAGTAACCTATTTGCAAATGGTAGAAGATGCACATGGCTCTTCCCCTGTATTTCAAACAGCACAATCCCATACAGCACAAACAGCTGAAAACTAACACAACTGCTACTGATAAACAAAGATTACAGAGCTACTATTTAAAAATCACTGACCAGCTACTTCAAAAGCTGTATAATTCTTCATTGATGGCATTTCAGTAACATTGTTGTTGACATGCCTGCCCCACTGCACGTTAGCAGAACTGGTTATTGACAAGTATAAAGAGAAACCTTGGCTAGCTGTGTAGTGACTGCAAGCTATTTGTGTTCTCCATTGTGTTATGTACTGCCAGTACGTACTGAAAATGTTCATCTGGTGGAACAGACTCCCAAGAATTTGCGAAATATACCATAGTGTTCAAATGTTATCAGCCCAAGTATCTGAATTGAGAATCGTCAAGTCGTCGTCCCCTCCGTCGGCGCTGACCCGTCGCCGAGTCGTCATCATCAGAGATGTTAGAGGTTGGAAGGGACCTAGAAAGATCTTCTAGTCCAACCCCACTGCCAGAGCAGGATTACCTAGATGAGGTCACCAGGACTGTGTCCAGGCTTTTTAAATTTTTCATTTAGAAAAAATCCCCTATTTGAAACAAATGTTGCCTGTGAACTCTGTGCTGCTCATGCACGTAAAGTCAAAGTTTTCCCCATCATTCCTTCTCGCTTCTGTCACCCCAATAGTCAATTCTCTCCAGAAGATTACTTCCTCAAAGGGAAATGGTTTGGTGTGACAAACACTCGTGCGACACTGTGTTGTGCGCACCGGATGTGGGTTTTCGCTCCAAGCTGCCTGCCACCCGCCCTTTTCTCAGCCCAGGAGACTGGAAGGCAGAGGAGGCCAGTTTAGCAGCTGATAGTCAAGTCAGTAATGTATGTAACGTACCCAACTCCACAAACATCCCGGAACTCTGGATTTGCAGTTGTCTCAAGGGTATGTGAAAAAAAAAAAACACCCTGCAAATCAGCTTCTTTGCCTTTCAGCCAGGAGCTTAATCACTCCTCTGTGTCAGCTTCCCTCCCTGACAGACCCAGAGTCAGGGTATATTGCCAGAACACTGCTGGTCTAGATCTCTCCGTGCAAGCCACCTGATGCTCCCCACCATGACTCCATTACAGCTATAGCAGCTGGGCTCCCCAGCACCCCTCAATTGCAGTCACGATAGAGTCAGCAATTTTTAGTCTAACCTGATTCAGTAAGTCATAGAACTTATCTTACAGCCTGCTTCCTAAGGATAAAAAACTAAGGCTGTTGAAAGATGTACTTTACACTCCTGAAAGCAAGATTTTAAAAGCCCTCTATTGATCAAGTAGTTAACCATGAAATAATACATTTTACAGCCTGAAGGGGTGATATATAAAGAAATCTAAAGAAACTATAAGAGGAAATATCATGAGCTATTGCTTAACATTGGTAAGTCAACGACACACAACACTTGCTTAAAGCCCTAGCTCCTTCAATTCATGACAGTGGCCCTTAATGAGTGGCTAAAGCCCTCATGCACAGACTGGACTCTCATCCCCCACCACTATCACTTAATACCTCTCCAGATATAGCACTCTTTGTGCTATCATTTTAATTGAACACTACAAAATTAATAGTTCACTGAATGCAAGATTTACTACAACACAGAAAAATGACAATAGAGTCATACACATAAATTGAGAAGCCCTGTAATCTAGTCTGCACCCATGCTGTATTTTCTCTTCTGTCAATGTCTCATTCTTCACCTTCTCTGAAGCACAATAAGTTACTATTATTAGTAAATATTTATATTTACTTCTGCAGTGTCAAGATACAGTTAATGTAAGTCTTCCAAAAAAAAAAACCAAACAAAAAAAAAAACCACAAACCACCCCACCACACATTCCCATCTTCCTAAAACACCACAAATATTTATCATATGTCTTTCTGAAGGCTTATGCCTTTTGGGGCATGAGTTTTCGGATTATCTTTATTCTTGTCTCAGCAACTTTTACCTAAGAAAACTAGAACAAATTAGGACCCTAGTAGCCACATACACACCAGCTAAAATCAATAGCTTTAATTTTCACATTTAAACCTACAATTTCCATCTGACAGGCTCAGCAGGTTTTAATGCACACAACAATTTACTTTTACTGTTTTAATTGTTTTTAGTCAATCACTTTTATTGCTTCTCTACATCTGACTAAACAAATTAATAGAGCTATGTTCATAAATGATTACTTTGTGAAATGGCTTGATGGATACATTTGCCAGTTTCACCTTCAATTACTGCCAACATTAGAAATATTTATACCAAAAGGTACATTTATCCAGGTTTTATAATTAAGTGAGCAACAGGAGCAGCAATACAAAAAAAAAAAAACAAAAAAAAAAAACCAACCCAACCAAAAAACCCCAGACCCTATTTAGTGAGTGCCATAGTATCAAATTTCATCTTTCTAACAGTGTCCCCCCCACCCCCAGGACAAAAGAAAACCAGCATGACCTGCCTGCAGAGCTGGCTGAAAAAACCCTTTCTGGATCACAGAAAGTCTACTCCTGCCTAGATTCTTACTTGATCTTTCAGTAGAGGATAAAACATACAAAGACTACAGAACTCGATGCTCAGGATGACATTGTCACAGGATAGGAGACCTGGATCAAATTCCTTGTTCTGTCCCTTAAACAAGGACAGTGAGTGTCCAAACTCCAGAAAAGACTTAGGGGTCAGTCACAGGGGTGTTAGCTTGAACATAGCAGACAGCAGTGCCTCTTCCCTTCAGAGGCAGAAAAATGTACTAATTTACTAATGAAAACCATGATATAGTCACCTCAGAGGTCTCCTCCCCAACTTTACAGAGCACATTCTTTTTTAGCAAGTAGTCACCAGAGTACTTAACTGGCTGCTGCTTTTGTACAAGAGCTAAAAATGATTCTACGTTGGTCAAAACTGCTGACAAATTTGTTTTTCATTTGATGTTCCTACTTAATATCACTCACATTCAATTTAAACCTTCATTGAACAAGTGCCCTCAGCAGCAGCCTGGGTCTTAAGCTGTAGGAAACTGATAAACTACAGACTGTGGTAGAAGGGTTTTTTACTATTCTTTTCGAAACCTGCATATCTTACATGAAAGAGCCCTGATCTCTGGCTGAGGCTGCTAGATACTTCATGAATATAAACCAAATATACTAATCCTTTTGGTCCTTAAGCTACCAAACCTATGCTCTGCTGCAAAAGAAAAATCATGAAAAGCTTGTATGACAAAACCCCCTATCTTACTGCACATGTAAAGTGCAAAGAATAAAACTGTTTATTTCTTGAGGTTCATGCAAAAATATAAACTGGATTTGGTTTAGCACTTCCATATTCCTGGAATCAGTTCCCTAGTCTATATATATATATATATCATTTTTGTTTTCAGTTGCTTGGTATTAAACAGATCCTCAATCCACCAGCAGTTTGGACAGAACCACCCTGCTCCCCTCCCTGCAGTGAGGTAAAACAGCTGTTGCCCAGACCTCTCTCTTCATCGTCAGGCAGGGCAGCACTCACTGAAATGTCAGCCTGAGGACAGCCACCTTGCTTGGATGACATACCCCAGAACATGTATGTTGTTTAAGACTCTTCAATAAAGACTAAGTCTAAAAAAGGCTAAAACAACAAATAGTCTGTCGTAGATTACCAGAGTTGCTGCTACACAGGGCAGAGATTAGCAGGAAACCTAGATAAAACCAGAAGCAGCAAAACAGCACCTCCACCCAAAGCCAGTCCCCTCCCACCACTATATTACAGCACAGAAGTGATCAACAGACCCACAGTCACAACAAAGCCTGGGCACATCTGTATTCCCACGGAAGAGGGCTACAAGATTATCAAGGCAGCAGCTTCTGCTTGGTTTTAAACTTGCCTTGAAAGGGTAACAAGCTGCAAAAAATAGTCCTTTATTTTTCTGTAGGCCAACTCCCTGAGATGTTGACCCACAGAACTCTTTGCAGACTGATTAAAATGGTATCCAAAGGTGGTCCTGAATTACTTTGTACAAGATACACACATATGGACCAACTCACATGAAGTTTTCACAGGGCCCAGGTATGGTGTATTTCATATGTGTATCAAATAATGACATCGTTTCATAAACGCTGGTGAAGAATTAGTTCCTCTTGTTCTCTCATGGGTAACCTGGGAGAAGAGATCTACCTCATCTTGCTACAGCCTCCTTTGTTGCCCTTCTCTGGACACTCTCTAATGTCTCTATCTCTTTCTTGTAACAAGGGGCCCAAAATCAAGAATCAACCTGACCCATGCATTTAAGCTGGGGACAGAAATCAGCACAACCTTGCTGAAGTGTATAAGCTCACTGCTTGGCAAGATCCTTCCTTCCATTTCATCTACCTAGAATGGAAAAGTTTTGATATCATGTACCATGCCAAGAGACCACCACCCTCCCCCAAACATTCAATACACTTGTACAGAGATGTTGCAAGGTGTATTCCCAACACATACACAAATACATCAGAAATGCACTGTTTTCTTCTCTTCACTGAATTCTCTGGCATAGCAAATCATATGCATAACAGTTCACTTTACAGCAGCCAAAACAGATGAAAAATATGATTTATAGTTTGGATGTAATATTTGGCACATTGCAATTAAACACAATCAGATTCTATACCCCAGAAAACAGACTTTGTAATGACACAATTGCTGACTGCATGTACCAAATTTCTACCCTTAAAAAGTGCTTTCCATTTGCAAGCGCACAGAAGATACTTTACTCCCAGTTCCTCCACTGACAGCACATTTTATTGACAAAATTCAGCTGAGCCACCTAAAGCAATTTCAGCAACAGAACAACCTTTCACATGATAAGTTAACCAGCTCCTCCATTAGCAAACACCACACAGACACATTCAGATCCTTTGAACAGCCTCATGACAGTCAAGGGCTAAGGACAGGGTAAGTTGTAACAGTATTTCATGCTTGGTGTTCTGGGAAATAATGCCCTTCCTTACTCAGAAGAAAGAGGTTTGGATTCCCACTCTGCTACAACCTGTTTGATCTACCTATTCCTTTTCTCCTCCCTCTCCAGTTTCCCTTTTCTTTGGCTTACACTGCTCCTGCATTACAACTTTCTCAGTATAATTCTACAATGATTGTCTTTGTTTAAATAATGTTCTTAAAGAAAAACACTAAAAAACAGAAACTGCCCAGTCTTCCCACAAGCTTAAAAAGTACCAGATGTATACAAATCTATCTAGAGTGCAACCACCAGCACTGGAGTGGCTGCTTAAAACAACTAGCCAGCCAAAGGAAGGCTGTGTAGTGACCATCTGACAACTTCGCCATCAAATAAATACTTCCATTTTTAAAAGCAGCAGATGCCAACAGAAAATTACACCTTCTTTTTTTAATTCAGTTGTATATAACATTTGCTTTGTACTACTTATGGAAGAAATCACAAATCTTGAAATATGCCAAGACTTGATGCTCCTCATTAAAGAAACTTGCTAGGAAGAGAAAGTTTCAGAAAGTAATTTTATTGTCAGGCTTAATCCTGCATTCCTGCCAAGTCTGTCCTTCAAGTGAGTTTGCCTGATCAAAGATCTTACGGTTGACCTCTCAGATTTTGTCCATAGATCACTCGAAGCCCTTGTTTACTACCAGCTGCTCTTAACATCTGTCCAGTACTGCCTGTCATGCCCTCTTCAGCTTAGTCCGTGCTAAATAATTCCAGAGGTAGGCGGGAAAGGGAAAGACTGTAGAGCAGTGCATTCTCCCACAAACTCACACACAGTACCAGGCTGTCTGATGGAAGAAACAAAGCTCATTAACATATCTGTACCAGTAAAAGTCCCAGGCAGAGACTGCTACAGAAGTGCAGCTGAGTAGTGTTTGGAATCAAACTGCAAGTTTCCAGAGAAACATTAGACCTCCATAAGTGCAAATACCTACCACACAAAAACAGTCAAGGCCTTCCATTATCAGATCACACGGTTCAGCTCCATTGTCAGGCTGAGGGCATGCCTAGAAGAGGAGCACCAGACACTGCAGCTAGCAGGCTGCCACTAATTGCAGAAGAATGATACAAGCTGCAACAGAGATTTATCCCTGCAGAAGGTGCTACATGGGGAAGTTATTTTAGCCATGGGAGGTTGGCTGACTTTTCTCAGACTTTTAATTAACCCCATCTGAAAAAGTCCAGCATTCCATCTAAGACCCTTTCACGGTTCATAGATCAAATCCAGTTTGTCTTAGGGTGTACACACAAGTTGAAGCTACTTCTGTCCCAGATGAGCTCTCTCCACAGCTCCGTTGGAAAGAGCAAAATCTGGTCATTTGTTCATGCAGGCTGGGAACTGACCAGAGTCAGAGTTAGTTAAAGTAGCACTAAAAAGAAATCAAAGCCAGATCTAACAGCCAGACACCACACAGGAAGTGAGAATCATTACATTACTTGCCCTGTACAGAAAAACCACACAGAACAAGAGAAGTCCTTGAGCTCACAGTGTGGCCTGCACCATCACACTTCATAGCTGGGAAGCTCCTTTCTCCTCATGCAGCTGTTCTAGTGAGCTCAGATACTCCTTACACTGCTGGTTTGGAGAGCACAGATATCTCAGACGGTCTGGATGAGAGCTCATCTGTCCATCTGCCTATAATTTTTAGTTCACCTGTATAATATTTCTTTTTTTATGCTGCCTTAGCCACACAGTTCACACTTTTTTGTGCTTCACCTCCCAAAGGAGGTCACCAAAATACTTTTTTTCTGTACAACCCAGTAGTAATGCAAAAAAGCCCTGAGAAACCACTACAGAACCGTTTGCTAGCGTCTCTTGAGAAAAAGATACTTATTACTGTTTTATTAGAGATAAAAAAATACTTATTCGTGTTAGTAGTTACTTTGCTCGTTATTAAAAGCTGATCGAAATCATACTGGTCCTTGAAGATGTTGCTCTCTACAAACTACTGCAGTTCTTTAAGAGAAGGCTTAAGTCCAACCAGCTAATGCGCAACAGGCATTAGCCTGTCTTTTGTTCCATTTTAAAACAGGGCAGAGGAGCCTGGTCAGTATTTGGTCAGTCCAGAATTACCTCAAATTCAGCCAGAGTCATTTCAGAGATAGACTTCTTGTCTTTTTCCTCTTTAGAAGGGAGTACACCTCACCCTCCACTGAAGACTAGACACTCATCCACAGACTTTCCTCTTCCCACAGGACACCTAGGTTAAAAGCCTCTCCTTTGTCAGAAAGCACCTGATACTACACGCTAAATTTATAAGGTACTCTTACATAAAAGCCCCTTTCCCTCCAAAAGCACATCTTTCATTTGTTAGGTCAACACCTCAACCATTTTATTAACCCATCAGCTCTCATGAAATCACAAAGCCTTCCTTCTGGTTAAAACAAAGTTCACTGAATTAAAACCAGGAGCTTACAGATTTCATTGAATTAAAAACAGTAGCACAGGTTCCACTAAGAGAAGCAGAGCCAAAGAGTTATCAGCCATTATCATCCTTACCTGCAGAGAAACAGCAAAACACACACACCAACCTGTAAGCGACCCAAATCTCTTTTAATCCTACTCCAGACTGTTAGACTGGTGAGCTGGTATTGCTACCAGCTGGCAGACATACTCCCAGCTGAAAGAAATTAGATGTTGGTAGTGCAGGTCCCTCCAGCATACTCATGTAAAGGGTTGTTTTCAAAGGCCTCGATTTTTTTATTGAGCAACTGTTTTTCAATTTTGAGTTTTATTTATGATACTGTAGTAAACTTTGATTAACCTATTTTATAAACACCTGAGGGTTCATTGCTAGGGACTACAAAAGATACATATATACTGACTCTCTGATGGAGATTTCTTAAGGAAATGCAAAGATTAGGTTAATATTTTTTTATTAAGTTCCTAAACTGAAAGTATGTTTTATTGTTTAAAAATTATGTAATAATATAATAATACATAAAGGTGAAATTCCCACTGTAAACATTTAAAATGGATAGGTAGAAAATATTTATGTTTAAAAGCTGGTTATTTAGCAACTCCTGAGTAACTTCGCTCTAAGAGGTCATACCTTTCCACATTCCTGTATGTGGCTGTGGAGGGTGTTCACCCTGAGTGAGAAAGCCTGTGTAAGGGTTCAGTGATCCAACAAGAGCTCTGCAATAATGTCCTGGTAACGCAAAACCCCTGTGTTCAGACAACAACCTCCTTCAAGATCACAGAGCCAACACTTCTATTTTCTGTGTGGTATTTTAGAAGCAGCACGACCAGAGCTGTAAGCAGAGACTCTCTGCCTACTTACAGTCTTTGCCACACACAAGCCTCTTTGAATACATACATTTAAACAAGATAGCCAAGACCTGCAGTCAGAAAGTGAGATCTGAAGAGGAGGGCCTTTGGTGGATGGAGCACAGCTCTTTGACTGAGTTGAAAGTCAAAGAGAATGCAGAAAGGAATAAATAATCAAAAGAACAGAAGTAAAAAGAAGCTGGTAAGGCTCTAAGAGGCACAGATCTAGTCTGATATTCCAAGAGCACCAATAAAACAAGGCATTCCTTTTGTTGTTTTAAGCAGATTTTGTTCTAAATTCCACTATTACATACAAAGAAGTGCCTCACAATAACAGGAGGGGTTTTTATTGTTCACCTGACTTTAATTTATCTGTTGTACAGGAGAAGAGTCAAAGTTGTACAGGTCCAGAAAAAAAAAAAAGAGCAAGTTTGGGCATAACCCAATAGCCCAATGATCAGAGCAGTCACTTTGGCAGGTAAAAAAAAGATATGTCAACATGCTATTCCCAGAGTTGTTGAAGAATTTACATGAATCACTCCTTGAATAAACCCTGGAGTGTAGCCAGTCATTGACCAGGGACTGTTGTTGTATGAGGAGGCCCCAGCATCATAACATCAGAAGGAAAGATCCTGGGTGGAGAGATAACTGCATGGAGAGAAGCCCATGTAAACAGGGACAGTCACTCCTTGCTAACATTCCCAGGGAGATAAGAGAAGCCAGTGGAAAGTAAGAGTCTCTGTCTCACACATGAACAGCCATTTACCTGATGGAGGACCAAGCATGTCTCCTTAGCATCTTTACAAGTTATTAATAAAATGCAGTGCAGGCCCAGGAGTTCAGAAAAGAGCACCTGAAGTCACTGGAATTTATTTGTGGGCAAAGATGAAGAGTAAATCTGAAACACTTGAGGGGAAGAGCTACAAAGAGAAAAGCTTGACACAAAAATAGGTGTATGTTAGAAGAATTAAGATACCTTTAAGTATATCTTGAGGAAATAGGATGGAATAAAGAAAGTTTATGAGGAACATACCTGAAAGGCAAGTATATTGGAGAGTAGAATTATCTTAAACACCTCAAGCAACTGTACTTTATCACATCTCTTCTGAAATTAGACTGGAAAAGGCTTTAAGTACTGAAAATACAAGATAAAAAGAAACTACTTGGAGAAAGATAGAAAGAAAGAGAAGACCAATTAGTCTCTCATTTGCTATGTAATTCCTTTCAGGAGGCGTCTTCACTTGCCCAGATACTGCATCTGAGCCTCAGATTTGATGTTCTGGATTTGATATATTTTGATTCCAAAGGCAGGGCAAATGCCCAGTTGTGTACATTCCTACCACCATTTGGACTGAACTAGCTCAGGGAAAATTCAGCCTAATAAAACAGAAATCTTCCAGAAAAGTTAATTATAAAGGGCAAAACAAGGTTAGAAGTAGAAATCACTTGAAGAAGTTTTCTAGTCCACCCTAAACCACAGGGCTGGCCTCCATCACCAGGAAAAAGCAGAGAGAAGGGCTTTGAGAAAGCTGAGTGAGCTATTCCAGTGCATCACTTACCCCTACAACTATCCCAACACCTGGTCTCTTTCCCTGTGTTCACCTACATCCACTTCTCCTTTTCCTAAGCAGCAGGAACAAAGAGAACAGATCATGTCCCTCCTCAATGCAGCAAAGCCTTCTAATATTCAGACTGATTCCATAAGAACCTCTTCCATATTCTTGCAGCAATGGCTTGTGCACTTTGGGAGACTGCAGAAATGGCAGATCCCAGGGCAGGTGGTTAGAGGCTGGGAAATGATACCAGCGTGGTGCACTGCATCTCTTCCCCTGACTTCCTGACAAGCTGGGCTAGCAGCAAGCTTGCTGTGGAATCCCTGACAGGATGGGTCCCACTCAAGGAAACAGGTATTAACCTTCAGCCTGTTGTAACCTGCAGATACAATAACAAAGTTATGGCACTTTCCAACTTCAGACAGGGAAGAAGCAAAAAACTTTTGCAACACTCATCTCTTAAGCTGATACTCCCATAGCGTTGCCAGTGTCTGTTCTACTGTATCATAGCATTTGTTTATTCTAAAGCTCCATCTCCTGGAGCCATGAAATTAATACAGAAATGGCTCAGCTGCCACTTGCAATAAGGGTGGAAGATAAACAGGAAAGTTTGCAAAGGTGTGACTCTTCAAGGGGCAAGATTTAAAATTCTAAAAGTTTCCCTGATTTGTTAGTTAAACACTTTTTTAAAAATCTGCTTTAATTTGGAAGGTCATCTGCACTGAGGGAGCTCAATTTAAATTCTCAGCACTTGAGAGCAGGGACCTTTGACAGGGTTGCTGCAGCACCTCAGTTTAATGTCTCATCACATCACACTAAACTGCAGATTTAAGGCTATTTCCAGTGCAAACCCAAAAAAGGAATGATGTCTGTTCCCCCTCCCTTTAACTCATCCCCTCGGGGCGATACCCTCAGCACCCGGGAACAGCCAGGCAGCCACCGCCTGAGGCCGCCCACAAAATGGCGGCGCCGCCACGGCCGCGCGTTACCGATGCGGCGTCGCCCTCTGCCGACCACAACTGGCATTGCACCAGTCGCTGCGTGTCCTGGTCCCGAGCCCACGCGGGGGCAGACCGACAGCGGCGACGGGCGGGACATACTGCGACCGGTGCGATGCCGGCAGGGGCAGCCTTCGTCCGCCTGCAAGAAGGGAGAAAGCCTCTGAAGATTATAAGACAACTTCAAGGTGCTGGAGAGTGGTGTCTCAGGGAACAAGAATGAATCCCTCTGCCCAGTCCTGCTTCTGAGCTCCCCCTCCTCAGTCCTCTCCTGTGACCACTGTTCAGAGGGGTACGAACATTAACAAACGAACCACAAAGACTTTGGGGCATCTCTGAACAACCACGGCAAGACAGCGAGATTCTGATAGCCAGGCAGCTTTCCCAGCTCGTTTGATCAGTTCTATCACCAGCACTTCGCAAAGGCTAGTTTCACAAGCATTCTTGGAGCTGCTGCAAGACAGCCCCGGGGCATCTGTCTACCCGATTATTGCAATAATTGGTGACAGTGAGAGGTGAATGGTGCTAAAGCTGCCTGAGAACATGAGTGTCACCGTGAGGGATGGGAGCAGACTTGGCAGCGGGAGCTGAACAGCTGCAGTTTGGAGCTGTTGCCTGCTACAGTTCGCATGAAACATGCAAGGATGATCTGTTTCTGTTACATAAATACCAACCTACACTTCCCCCACGGGGCCTAACACACAATCGCACGCACTCTGTGAATAAATACAAACTATTGAAGCAAAGACAAAACTGAATTATCTGAAAGATAAAGTTTGAGCCTTCTGCTTTCATTGGCTCAGTTCAGTGCCCTCACCCTCAGCACAGTTTAAATCCCGTCTGTTCTGAGCCCAGTTCTGTTCCAAACTGTTATTAGTAAGACAGCACTGTAACATAAAGTACCCCTGAGAGTACAGACAGAGCACAGTGAAGGGAGAAACACTTTTAAAGACTACATGGGACAAGATGAGAATCCAAAGAAATCTAAAAGAAAAAAAAAAGAATAAAAAAAGAATTGGAAAGGGTACAAAAGCTTGCACAATGTAGCTGGAAGGAGGCAAGAGCAGAACAGTGCACTTGAGGCGAAATCAAACATACACCACAGGACATCAGAGCTCAGAAACAACTTGGGCAGAAAATGACTTGGAGATTATGGTGGACCACAAATTGAATACAGTCAAATATCACTTTGAGACATATACACAACACAGGGGAAGCATTACTGGCACTGCTTGGGAGGCCCCAGCTGGTGTTCTGTGTCCTGATCTGGATACAGCCATTTGAGGATGCAAGAGACAAAGGAGAGAAGAGCAATGGATCAGAACAAAACACTCTCTTAGGGAAGGCTAGGAGAATGGACTTTGTTTAGTCTTGCAGGCAGAAAACCTGGGTGGCAGGATAAACAGAGTTTCCAACACAGCAAGTTGGTCACCAGACGTGTTCTTTATATCGTGGGAGGAGGACAAGATAAGGAATGACAGCTTAATATGCTGCTGAGATCATTTATCTTAACTATTCGGTAATACCTTTACTGACCTGCAGGTTGTTCCAGCAACTGTCTTCCTGCAGGGGTCCTGAGAGCCAGACTCAGGGCTGGGACCTGCCCGCGGCAGCTTTTTCCCAGAGCCATCATGAGAAGCTATGGAGCGCTTCACCCGTGACCCAGGCGCCCCATGGTGAACCCCTCACCGCCTCCTCCGTTCTCTAAAGTGAGGAATTCCTCGTTTACTAGCCCCGCATCGGGCCTAGCACTGCCTCAGGGCGCCCTGACCGAGAGGCTGATGGAGCCATCAGATGGCGCCGCGCTGCGTCTACACGCGCTCCCTCAGATGCTCCCTCAGCCTCTTCCCGCGCTCCCTCAGGCACTCCTGAAGCTCCCCTCAGCTCCCCCCAGGGTGGGGGCGGGTTGGAAGGGCGGGATTCTGATAGGCCTCAGTCTAACGCTGCGGTTAATTGCGTTAATTACTTCGCTAACGCTGTAAATCAACCCCAGGTGTTGAGAGAGGAGAAATCACTGTGGTATGGGGCTGAAGAGAGCGGGCGTGGTGATTGATGTCTGTCTCATTAGGAGGGCTCTGCGCATTGATACAGGGATGGGAATGGAGAGTTAGGGACTGTGAAACACTGAGGAGTTTCTTCTTATATCACAATGGCAGAAGATTTATATATGAATTAAGACCAGGCTAAGCCACTGTTCAGGCTGTGGTGTTCAGAGGCCCTCAACATTTCTGGTAGCTTCACTTCTGATGACACAAGGACCAGCAAATATAGATTGGACCACAGGATAAAATAGGCAGTGAAAGGCCCAGCCCAAGTAGTTTCTGTCACCACTTACAGTAAGAATTTCCAAAGGCCAGAAGTAGATCAAGAACTTTGACTATAGTTTATTGCAATAAACATGGAAGGAGAAAAGAAGCTTTGCTGAGTGAGTGTGAGGAGAGAGGATCAATCCACAACTGAAATAATGCAAGTTTACAGCAAACCTTGCAGAAAAATTGGTAAAGACTAGTCCAGGACTTGAGGAATGACTTCAGGTACATTGCTTACACATATTAGAAGATCAGAGCCAAAACTTCATTTCCATTTCTATCCATAGAAATCAGGACATCCTCCTTCAGCTAGAAAACACAGGGGGGATTTGTAATACAAAAACATAAATCCACAGTAGTTGTTGGCATGACTGTTTTTTGACAGACTGTAGGAAACAAGGCATGCCAGAACCTGCTCACAAACACAGAAGTGAAGACAAAAGAAGCCCATCAGCAGAGTACAGAAGTATAGAGAGCACAAATGTGCAGGTATGTGATATAGCCTATATATTGCACATTCACAGCTAACCCCTTTCAAACCATGCAGATACCAAAAGAACACTATATCCATAAAGGATTTGCTGGCATGAATGTCCTTGAGGCAAATGAGAATGAAAAGCTCTGATTAACAAACGTTTACTGTTAGGTGACAAAACGTGGGTCTCTCATTGATTATGGCAGGGATGTCACCAGGATGCCTTTGGTAATCCACACCTCTACTTGCCTAACTGAAAAAAAAAAAAATGAAAAACACTGACCTCAGACATATTGAGATGCAAATAACCTTTAAACTCTTACTAGAAATGCATTATGTGAATAAAAAATGCCAAAGGATTACAGAGGGTGTTTGTAGTCAATAGAAGGCATTCATTCTAGGAAAAAAAAGTACGTTCTTTAATTAATCACTGGGTTGCCACCTAACTATTCCAACAGAAAACTCCTATAAGTTCACAGATTCTGTCAGGCTTCAGCTCTGTTTTTTGCTCTCCCTACATGCACTTAACAAAAAAGCTAAAAATAAAAGCTTGATTCTTTTGTACCAGACCCACAACAATCTCGCTAGAGTCACGCTGGAGCTTTTCAGTGAACTGCTTGAGTGAAAAACAACACACATATAAGATTTCTCACAGAGTGAAGCAGCAGCAGAAATGTTTTTCAGCCCATTTCCTGCCTCCCCTAGGCTAGGCATAAACCAAAATGCAATTCCAATTTACTTTTCCAGGAGTATTTCCTGCTGAAAGCTTTTAAAAGAAGCAATAGTCAGTGCTGCAGACAGAGGTGCCTTTAGCCTTCAAAAGCCTCAGAACACAATTTTTACATTAAAAGAAAAAAAAAGTTTACTTTGTTCAAGCCAGTAGAAAATCCAAGAGGATTTAAAAAAGAAATCCAAATCTGTTCTGGACCTGGTTAGCAATACAAGAAGCAGTAACAATCCTTGCCCCAGAACCTTACGCAGTCTCAGACAGACACGGGCAGGGACACAACCCTGGAGGTGAGGTGAAGGGATATGGCTTTGGTCATTCTGAACCCCATTTTTGAGACAGAAGAATGCAAGGCTCTCCTACAGCAACTCCTTGCCCTGGGGTGCCTGGCCAGTGCTCCTGGAGAGCACCCAGCACATCCATTAACCAGCAATTTCTGCTCCATTCACTGCATCAACTCAAGTTTTGGAACATTTTAACTTCAGTGTACTACTCTTTGTAACCTGAAATAAATGCAGTATTAGCAATTTCTATTGCAAGCAGTGAAGTATTCCCTGAGGTTTAAAAATCAAGGCTGAAAGAGCATCTCAGATACTTTAAGGAAACCAACTTTTCAAAGACTGGTTTTTGTTTTGTTTTTTTAATAGGAGCAGCACAATTAAGGACTGAATTTCACTGTGTACTCAGAAATAAAAAAAAGCAACCCTTCCTTATTTTCTGTTTATATTCTGGTCCCATGTAATGGGTTTTTTAATAGGAAATACACTCATGAACACCATAAAGCACCTGTTGCCTGTTCCTTCAGGAACTCAACAGAACAACTGATTTTGTCTGAAACATGCTCCAGGGTGCATGTAATTGTGGAATTCAAAGCATCTAAATTAAGATAAATGCAAGCTCTGAAAACAGATTCACTGCTATACCTCACACACAAACAGCTGGCTGTGGCTGGAGGGGAGTAACCCTCTGATAAAACATTGCTGTGTAGAAATGCAGGAGCTTGACTTGGGTTTATTAATTCCACATCTGAAAACAGAAAAAGGAGGAAATAATCTCTGATTTAGTAAATGCAAATGTTAAATGTAGGCACATCTTTAGTGTTAAGATTACTGTGATGTTTAAGTAGGATTTCAGTTTTTATTAGGCATTATCAAAAACCCTAACCCCAAACACCAGGAGATACACAAAACTGGATCCATACCTCCAAGTCCTGCTGCAAGTCTGTGTGGTAGTGCTGCTCAAATAAAATGTATCCAAAGGTCACAAGTGCTTAAAGAATGAGTTTATTGACAGTATCTTCACAAAGAAACAGTCTAAAGAAAATCTCAGAAATCTCTAAACTTAAAAATTTTAAAAGTTTGTTCTCATTGGCAAAATATTAAAAAAAAAATTAGTAGATGTCACTCTATTTTTAAACTTCCCCAATTTCAACAGTTTGGTTCAGTCCTTTAATTTTATAATACACATCCAACCCTTAAGCACAATGAAAATGAGTCAAAAGTACAATTTTCTTTCTGGAAAGGGATCTAGACCAGTAAGATTATTTTTTTTCTTTTTGCAAGCATCTCCCTGAATCCTGTCTGCTTAGATCCTTATAGGTAGCATCAGCAAGAAATAACTTAATAAATATTCCAACTGAGCCCAATTCTTCTGGTATTAAATCAAAACCTCAATTTCCTCAGAACGATACAAAGCATACCATGTAATACAAGGAACTATCTGCATGCATTTTTAGGTCATTTTTGTACTTCAGGTAAGTGAACTTAAAACCAAAAGAGGGACAATTCTGATAAAAATGTACTCAGATATTTCATAACATTAATATTTATTGCTTTATATGAATACTGTATTGAAAGCCCAAGCATTCAGTTAACACACAGGAATTATACAATTAGATACCGTTTCACAATGGCAGTGAGCACTCATTACAATCTACAAAAAATCTACTTTACAGAAATTTAAAAACTCTAAATATCAAAAAGGTACAGTTGAAGAAACAGGTATAAATTTGGCAGCCAGTAATCGTGACTGGGAGGTTGCAGCTTGCATGTCTTTCAATATGGGAACTGGAAAAGATCAAGAGTTGAAAGCAGTAGTTTTGTGCTTTGAGCTGGTTTGGAAAAAAAAAAAGTAACACTGGCTGTCAAAAGGAGCATGTTCAAAAATATTTAGTTCACTTCCAAAATGTGATACAAATCATGGTGATTTCTATGCACCCCTAAACCTTTTAGTCATTTAACTCAGGTACAGAACTATGGTCATAGATAAACTCTTCCAGTACAGTGGTGTGATCATAGCAATGCCACCTGCAGACCTTAGAATAACTTCAAGACTACAATATTCACAATGCTCCAAGAAGCACTCCAAAGGTAAGTACCTGTTCATTTCTGCCAAGGTATTTTCTTATATTTTCAAACATTTCTTCTACAAAAGTTTTAAGCTAATGTTTTGATTACAACGTTCTCAACAGAAAGCACATTTGCTCATAAATAAATGAAATCCTTTCACTCAGGCACCTCAGAAGTATACAAAAATGTTGTAATCTGAACTGTTCTCTTGGAATGTGTTTACTCTGGTGTTTTCAACAGCAGTAAGTATTTCCAGGGTTTCAGATGGGCCAGATTTCATTTGGTTTTATTTTCCAGAGGCAAAACGAAGTGCCTGGAGAGGTGAACTCAGTCTAGAAAAAGTATTTGCTGTTATTTCTCTTGTATAGAAACAGAAAAATAGACCATTTCCCCCTTGCAACAGTGAGGGTACACATGTGCATGCGTGCATATCTGTGTGAAACGTAACACATTTTAAACACACAACATAAGGTTTCATAGTGTGTATTCAAACAAAAATCTGGAAACCAGCATGAAACCCCACATTTCACATGTCCAATGTTGAAACTGTAACCAAAAATATGAAGTAACTGCTATAGCTGTCAGAAAAAGACAAAGACAAAAAAGCTTTCTTTGCTTACATACAACTAGGTGTGGTAATCTCCAAAAAAGTTGTCAAAATTATAATTACCTTCCAGTTTAAAAACTTTTATTCTAAATAAAAAAAACTATACACAAACCACTGATTTGACCAAATGAAAGTTCAGCGGTAAGCAGGACCTGAAGGAGCTGGTATTCACAGTTCTTATCATGTACAACTCTTTCAAGGTTCAATCCATGGAGAAGTTTTATTTTACAACCTGCTGCTTTTTTTTTTTCTTGTAAAACTAAAGGTCCACTTTATTACATAAAATTATTTATACAGTGTAAAACTGGAGCCTTATGGAAAATACTGCATCTAAGGGTAGTTAAATTAGTCTTGCTCCATAGGTTCATCTGCAACTTCTGTGGCTTCATCACTGTTTTCCATAGCGGTCTCTGATGAAATTCCTGGAGTTTCACTAGCATAGGATCCTAACTCTTCAGTTTCACTGCAGTCAGCTCCACTACTGGCAGATCCACTCGTTTCACTGTCATCTGAGTGTAAATCCTTCTCTGCTTGAGATTGATCAGACTCCTCCATCTGATTGTTCTCCTCAGAGGTCTCTTCATTCACAGTTGAAGATTCAGTGTCTTTTTCTTGATCTTTTCTGTCTGAACCAGCATTTCTTGGAGACATGAAGGACTCTAGAAATGGTGAAAGTATAGTATTACTAAGGCATTTTTAAACACATCTTAATCCTGCTACTTCCCATTCCTAGCTATGCTGAGCAATACTTCTACCACACAGCCAAGGACAGAAAAAACTGACAATCCTCTATTTTATGAGAGGTTGTAAAGCATCACCCAACTTCACCAGGATAGCCAAACTATCCTACTATACCATTAAATAATGCAGTAATCAAATTGCTAAATTATGCAAAAATGAAGTACAAACACCTTTATGCACAACTGAAGACGAACATTCAGTGATCCCAACAGAAAAGAAAACACCACCTCCTTGGAAAAAGTACTGAGCAAGGACAATAAAAATCTGAAATACCTTCCTGTTCCTCCTCTGTACAGTGCTGTCTGGCACAAGTAGAATCTTTTTCTTTATCCTGAGATGTAGAGGATGTTTCTGTCTCTTCCCCCATGCCTAAAGAAACTTCACTGGAGGCAGTTTGATTAGGTGCATCTCTGGCTTCCCCTTCTTTGTCAAATTTAAGTCTTTTTACCTCATGTCCTTCTGCTTCTATAGGATCATCTTCAGAATGCTTATTTTTTACCGGGCTGCTCTGAGCACCTTCTGATTCAGATGCTGGTGACTCACTATAAACAACAAAAGCAGCTATAGTTGTTATTGAAGACAAACAGCCTGTATTTTGTCACACTGGTGGATCCCAATTACAGACAGCTCCTACTGTCAGAATCAGTGCCAAATGTTTATGACCTATCATACCTGATTACAGTTTAACATCCTGACACAAATACAGGAACTGTGGATTTCTGAACTTTATTATTCACTCTTCATTTTTACTATACATCCCATACACTTACTAGATGTGTTACTGTACCTGTGGAAACTTGAGCTAATAGTTATCTGGACAGTTCAAACAGTAATAAGCACACATCAAATCCTGTCAGTCACATATAGTGGTATGTTAAGACTTTAATTATGCACATTTTAGGTGGTCATTCTCTTTTAAATTTTTTTTACATGTAAGTGAATAAAATGAGAATAATGAAAACTCAAAATACTCCTCACAAACCTGTTTTTTTTATCTTCTGTTTGCTGCAAGCTTGAGTCTTTATGTTCCGTGCTGTCTGGCAAACCGTTTGTTGTCATTGGAGCTGACAAGGAAACCTTCGGTCGATTTACTGGTCTGGGAGTTCCAGGACCATTTACATTAGATCTTGAAAAGTAATAATAAAAAATTAGCCCATCCTTTTCCTAAAAATAATTTGTTCCCAACAGGCAGAAAGCAGCAACAATCTTGTCTTAAAAGATCACCAACACCACCCCCCCCAGAAGATCAAGTACTTTCCTGTTTTATGCTGCATAAAAAATTCCCTGTCTACAACATGCAAACTATGATTCCATGTCACACATCATTTTTGAGGCTACCTATTTGGGAGCAGAATAAGTAATAAGGGATCTAAACCAGCTACTTCCAGAACTACCTTGCTTTTGCACAGAAAAAATTAACTCTGCAAACTAAGCTTACCTGTCAGTGTACCCTGGTGAGTTTCCTGGGAACATAACACCATTCATCCGATTTAAGCTATTGGAATTATTTTTCCTAATTAAAAACACAAAACAAAAAACCCAAGAATGTTATAAATAAAGAAACTTGAAATTACTTTAAGCTTGCTTGCACAGAATTCCTGCCCCTATCCAACTTAAATAGTCCTCCAATGGCAGTCCAGTCCAGTCCCCCAGTCAAGGGGTTGTCTACTTACACATTATCCTAGGGAAATAAGCTAGGATATGAATTTACAGCCCAACTGCTACCAAGGGGTATCCAATTTTTTTCCACCATCACCTATGGCATAAAGTATCAGCTTACAGTTCAGGCTAGTGTTGAACTGTACCTTATATCTGGTTCCAAAGCTGTTTGTTCATTAGACCACTATCACTACTGCTGACTTCATTATTGATAATGAAAACTGAACTCTACAAGTCTGTCTTTTGCCATGCAAATGTACACATTCTCCACTCTACTAAAGCAAGCAAAGATTATACTTACTCTGAAGATGGATATACACAGCTGACAACCATGACATTCTGTAATACACAAACACCACAGCAGGAGTTCAGAAACAGAAGCTTCAGATCTTTACATCATCACAAAACTTGGAAGAGTTACAGGATTTTAGTCATATCTGTTAAAAGTATCTCTACAGAAAACAGAGTTTAAAGCTACCAACAGATGACAGATACATAAAAAGTATCTCTGCTCTCTCTTTACAAGGTCAGGCCATACTTCCATTAAATGTATTTTCCTATGTGAATTACTGTCATAATGAAGCCAGCACATTAAAACTCAGACCCAAGTATTTGTAATTTCTAACTGAATTATCTCTGCAAAGCAATACACTAAAGTGCTAGAAAACATCTAATTGCTAGAGAAAAGCTCTATTTCTACACAAGTCCTGCATTCAGAAGTATGCAAGTACTGTTAGCTATTTTTGGCACAGTCATATTTCAAACGTTACATTGTTTTGGCCCCACATAAACAAAAGGCAGAAATAATGATGAATTCAGCCTATGTTCCTTAGCCACCTCTCCCTCTTGAATGGCACTGCAAACTGAATCAATTTTAACATCTAGAAAACTAGCTTAGAAGTTAGTCAAGTTTCTCTCCTCAAATCAATACTTCGCCCAAATGTACAGGGAATTTTTTATCAGCTAAATTAACCCAGATGAACTAATTAATGAGATTTCTCCCTAAAACCCGAGGTGTGGCTTCACATCTCATTGCTGCCTAAGAAGCTGCTTTGTGCAATGCCTGTCTCATTCCCAACCATCTCCCTCCCATCTTAACTTGCAATACCTCCAGTTGCATCCAGTTAACAGTGAAAACCAATCCATTTACAAGTTTAGAAGGGATCCCCCTTCTTCACCTATCAGTTCAAATCTGAACCCAAATGTGGAAAGAAATGTCTAATAAAAAAATTCAAAATTATATCAGTTGAGTATTTGATTATTTCTAGCTAGGACACAATATATAAAGAAACACCATACCTCCACAAACTAGTTTGTGTACTGCATAGTGATTAGGAAATACAATAGTAAAAGCACTGAGATTTATGTCTGAAGGGATTTTAAAACTGCTTTTTGATGTTAAAAGGGATAAAATAAACTCATACACTTAAGAGTAGCCATTAGCTATACTATGGCTATGAGCCATAATGAAACCAATAGACCCTGGGAGTAAATCAGAAGTTAAGTGGTAGTTGTGACTGTTTACTGTGTTAACTCTCCGAAAAATACATACCTTTTCCACACCTCTTAGAAACTTGTCTGTTCCTGTGTAATTCCTCCTAGGATCTGTCAGCAACTCACAAAGTCGCTGAATAGTGAAGGGGATGCTGCAAGGAAATAGATTTGTAACAATTTAATTCTATTTTAATGAGTGTGACTGTTAGGAAGCAACAATGTTACTGCTTTCTCTTGCTACTGAGAAGACAGAAAGAAAACAGTACTGAAATTTGTTATCATGAGCAATACAGGGTAGTAACTCAAGGCCTTTCCCCCCCATCTCATACACTGGGGTAACAAAACTGTCTTTTGTGCTCACCATCACAAAACTCTCAAGGACAATCCTAAATACATCATCCCACAACTCAAAACAATGAAGAGCAAATCAGATCATCAACAGAAAATTAGTTTGAGACTGTATTTATTATTGAAATATATAGAACAGAAATGGTAAGCAAGTCAAAACAAATTTGAGTCATACACATTAGAGCTAAAAACTTCTTAACTTGTAGTTTATTTCATGTTTGACAAAATACATTTACAAAAAAGCATTAGATGTTGGAATTAGTAGAACCATTATACTTTAGCCGTTACAAACACTCTTTTGTCACAACTGGGCAGTATACTAATCTATCAAGGATCAGCACAGTAAAAATAAACTCAGATATATAAATCCATAAGCATCACATTCACACATTCTGTTTTCTGACAGTTCTGCAGTCAATTTCATCTCTCAAGTGAAAAACTGACCTTTCAAGACAAGTAATACTTGACATATATTCACCAATTACCTGAAATGTCATACACTTTCACTGCAAATTCAGGGTCACATTTTAACAAATTTCTGTGACTTTTGACAAAACAGTAAAAATACTTTGAAAGTTATTTCAATAAAATAATAAAGAATCATGCATTTTTACAGGTAACTATTGGAAGCAAACATTTCAAAAATTCATCTAAGAACGGTATTTGATGCAACACAATATTTAAGAACCACTTCTTGCTTGAGATGGACTGATAGACCAAATTCAGACCAGTATCAATACACTTACATGTGTCTGTGCATCTCTCTACTATCAATTTTTGTACAAATTCAACTGAGAAACTCAGTACAGAGTATCTTAAGCTTCTTTCATTAGCTAACATAGGGTCTCAAGCTTAGTTCATTAGCTAAAAAGCCACATCTTAAAGACAGCACAGCTATGATTAATCTTACTAGACACTTCCCTTTAACTAAAAACAAACAGTAATCAGAGAGAGTGACCAAGTATCAACAATTATGTTTTTCAGAACTGTCTGTATATTACATTACTGAGGAAGTTCTAATCCTCAACTGGAAAACAGTAAGGAAGTAGCAACAATGCAACCACTAACCTTAGCTCTAGTTTCAGTGCAGCTACCTGAAAACACACAAAGTCTATCACTTTTACCCTACTAGTTGCTGCCTTCCCTTGCTATTCACCCTCAACTATATTATACCAACTTATCTTTACTTGACTTCTAGGAATAGAAAGATGGTGACATTAATCTCCATCAATCAGTTGTGGAGAGTTAGAATGCAGGTGATAAAGCATTAAATGCATTAAACACTTGCAAAATGTAATTCTGTCNCCAGGTGAGGCTTGCCAGGGCTGTGGGCAACCTGATCTAGTTGGGGATGTCCCTGCCTAGTGCAGGGAGTTTGGAGTAGATGAGCTCCAGAGGTCCCTTCCAACCCAAACCATTCTAGGATTCTAAGACATCGATATTTCCAAAACAGTTGTTTTGGCATTTTAGTACTTAAAAGCAAGGAAAATGGCAGAAACTGAGTGTTTTGGCACATAGGCAAAATGTATTTCACCATCCTAATTTGACCCAGAAGTATCAAATTTTGGGGATGGGGAGGAGATAAGCACAAACAAAGCAAGAACAAGCATTCCTTTTAATACAGTTTATTACATGAAGGCTCTTAAACTTGTCACTGGTTCTGTCCTTAGGAATTTCCCTAAAGCTTCTGTAGTATCAATCCAATAATGCCTCTGTTCAGCATCTTTTGGTCAACCAGTAAATCTTCATTTCCCTCCAGAATTTTCCACAGTAAACTGAACTTCGTTCATTCAACAGCAGATGGCACCAAGTGTCACACTATCACCTTTGCATGTCATTTGTTCAACATTTGCAAATGGCTTTAGTTGACAAAACCCAAAGTTAACTTCACCTCATGAATCCTTTTTGGTAAAATGATGATTTTTAAACAGTTTAACAATGTGACTTTTAAATAGAAGTAATTGAAATTGGTGGAAATCTATACATCAACACCACTGTAAAAGTTTGTGAGCAGCGTGAGTTGATCTTAAATGCTTAGAAATTTAATTAGTTCAGTACATGAGCTGCATAAACAGTCCTAATCTGCCTACTTAAGGTAACCACTTAAAATTCTATACAAACACACTCCAAGCTGCACTTCCTAGCACTAGTTCAGAATGAATTACAAACCAAAAATTCATCATATGGACAGGGCTCAAGAGGGATCTAGGAAAATTACTTTTAACAGCTATATCAAATTGTAGTAAAAAAACCCTATAACTGAAAACTTGGATTTTATCTATTTTATTCATGCTGTGAAGTCTCCTCTGTCATCAGAAATTCTCAGTAACTTACCTTGGAACTTTCTGCTTCACTAGCAAAGGATAAAGAAAATTGCAAGTCTTTTAGGAAGTTCCTACTCCAAAACAATTCTAAAGCATAGTATAAGAATCTGGCTCTGCAAGCACATTACACAATGTCAGGGAAGATACTGTAAGGTTAAAACAGCCATTTTGTGCTTTCTTTAAAAAATACTTCATCTCAAAAGACCCCAAGACTAGGGTCATTCTTAATTAATTACTCCATTAACTTGAAAAAAGGTTTTAAAAACATCAGCTATTTTTAATGAACTCTTTCCCTCACTCTTTAAACAAACACCAATAAAAACATCCTAATAAATAAAGTCACATCATACTTTCCTTCTCCACTATGGTATCCTGACATGACATCCACAACTCCAAGAAGCCTGAACATAGCCAACTGCACAAACCAAAACCTGCTGTGGTTACTTTTTGGACACATGATTCTCCACATGATTCAGCTTTCATTGTCACATCCTCACTGTAGGAGTTGTAGGATTTACTAAATGAACCATTCTACAATCCTAGACTCTGAAACATCCTAATATATTATTTTCTTTAAGGTAATTAATGTATGCAGTTTGCTTCCTCAAAGGCTGGGTGGTTCACTTGAAGGTATGAGGAAGTTGAGCAGTCTTTAGTGTTACAGAAAGAGATGAGAACAGCACAAGCACAGAGTAAGCTCCAGCCTTGCTCACCCAGAGGTTTGTTTAGTTCCCTTTGGAACAAGAGGAGATAACAGCAGCCCATTCATTAGCTGTCCCCATGCGAGAACATTACAAATTTTGTGGGCAGCGAAGCATTAACAGAAAGCTGGGGGAGGAGGGAGAGAGGCACACTGGGGAATAAAGGACAGGTTTGTTTTAAAACTCCTTCAGTGAAGTAGGACAGTATAAATACTGGGGAGCTGAGAACAAGCTGAATTTCACATTCTCAGAAATAGTCAACACAAGAGGGGAGGGAAGGGAAGATAAGATTTGACTTAAGAGACACTTGAGCTGCAAATAAATTAGGCAGTATGGAACAAGGACAGTACAAAATATTAACTGAGGTGGTGTTAAGTAGCACCTCCAAATATGAAATTTCAGGGTAACAGGAGGCAATGCCCATTTACTGCCAAGCTGAGAAGATGCTGAAGAAGTCTCAAGCAAGCACTGAGACCCACAAGCAGGACGACTCAGCTTCAGTATGTAATCCAGTTTACAAACAAGACAAATACTACCTAAACTATTAAAAAAGACACATCAAATAAAAAATAAAATGAAGAGTTTTATTTTAAAGGAAACAAAACTTCCATAATTATGAAACCAGCAAAGGGTATACACTTTAAGATACTGTCAGCAATAGACTGAATAGCTCAAGTCTCTCAATTAGTAGGTATCACTCATCTGTAAATCTGAATCTGGCACAATTTAACACTCAAAACCAGGTACAGCTTGTCATGTTTATCACAGCATTACCTCTTCAGGAGCTACTGAGCTGCCACTAAGCAATTAAGAACTGAACACCAAAAGACTTCTTTCAATTAGATATTTCAAAATCTATTGAAAGAAATCTGACTTTATTTTACCTATTAAAGGCAGGCAGTAATACAACTCAATGAAGCATGGTATTACTTAAAAACTAGCTACATAATACAAAAACTGAAGTGACATGTCACAGGATGCCCTAATTTTCATACAAAGAAGTGAAAGTTCTGAAACTACTGTAACTATGCATTTGCTTTTGCTCATCCATTTGAGGCAACAGATTGAACAGTCACAGAAGAACAGTACAAACTATCAAGTTAAAACTTGAGAAAATATTTTTTGCAGAAAATAAATGATACATACCCATTAAATCCAGTGACAATTTTCAGGATTCTTTCTTTCATCTCTTCAAAGGGAATATATTCCACATTTGGATTGGGGGGCCCTCTTGGTTCAGGAGCTGAGGTTCTGAAATCATCCATTACTTTCTCCAGTTTGAAAATAAAATAGCCTTTAAACTGAGACCACTGAACCCTGCATAAAAACATATGAAGAAAGACATATGCAAGTCAGCCCCAAAAATCACAGAAAACCAGTATAACTGTCTGCAAAACACCATTCAGGCTGCTATGCCAGCCCTAAGATAAATGAGGCACATAATGAAGTATTATTTTTCTTCCTGAATTTAAAGCATGATACATATTTAAATAATTACAGTAGAACAATTACACAAGCCAATTGCCATTAACAACAGGGTAAGCCATTTCCTTAAAAGAAAACTACTCACTCACAATTCAAACCTAAATAAAAAATAGGCATGTGTTCTATAGAACTCACCAGTGAGCCTACATGCCACCTAAAGTTTTCACTGAGCTCACACATGGAGAGAAAAACAAAACAAAAAGGGAAAACCCGACATGTTTTGAGCTTGAAAACCACAGAGCAATTGTACACAGCATTATCTGCTTCTGTTACAAAATCTTACTGAAAGGCCTTTTGTAACTAACTGCTCAGTGTCCATGCACCTTAAAAAGGATTTAATAGTACCTCTTTTTCCTCATGATGTATTTTGTATCAGAACTAGAACTTGCTAATGAATATTTGAGCAAAACAACTTTGACTCCTGAAAAACATTCCCACAGGAGTAAGTGATCTATTAAGATCTTTCCAAACTACCTTCTGCCTTCCAGCTGAAGTTTTACCATTTATAGAATTCCACACAAATTTTCAAGAGAACAGATCTCTCACACTGCATACAACAGACAAGGTGGGAAACTGCTGATAAAGTCCTTCTACACCAATTGCCTCACATAAATGACATAAGTAGTTTTGGGCCTCTTGCTGGTGCATTTGTTAGCAGCATACAGAACAACTCGAAAGCAAGTGATTTAGTTCAGTTACTATCAATTTTATTCTGTTCATGCTGATGCAGGAGCTTTCACACCTACAAGACCAGCAGTGAAGAAAAAGAAATAGGGAGAATAACAAACCAACAATAAAGAGAGAAAGAAAATGATCTTTGATGTTTGTCTGTAACACATGCAGTCTGGAATGAACAGGCTCAAATCAAACAAGCATAAAATCCAAACCCCTGGACAGCCCTTCAGGTCCTGCTTAAAGAAATACCCACAGGTTGTGTTACTACAGGCTGCCTTTGGTAGCAGTGCTAGCTTAAACAGCCCTGTTTTCACCCCCACATAAAACCTGACCTTCTTCCAGGATGATACAACTCTTTGTTCTGTGAACTACATGTGGTGACTCCCAGCAAAGCGATGATGTTTGTGTCCTGCAAGCTGCTCTTGAGAACCAGTACTGTCCCAGAGAAAACCACAGGCCACTCATGTCATACTATCCTACTTTCACCAGAAAAACAGTGCCATGTTTATCTTTGACTAAATTGTCACCTTTGTCTCAATGAAATAATTACAAGAGGGAAAGGGGGAAAACTTAGTTCAAGTTTATTTACAGAGGTTCAAACACAAAATCGCTTTTGTCTTAGGAGTGATAAATTTGCAAGAACTGGGGGAAATCCAAGAGGGATAGCAAACCTCCCTTTTGCTTCCCAAGAAACCATTAAGCACCTCACAACAGACGGGAACATAGTACTTAGCAAATGATGATAAAACCAGAAACAAAAATAGAAAGAAAGAAAGAAGAAACAAGGTCCCAAAAGGGAATAGCATTAAAAAGCATCATTGAGTCTCACTGGACTATTGCTCCATCCAATTAGCATTATTCAGCCAAAGCAGAATACTATCAGGTTTCCAATGTACAGTATTAGGTATTACTACTACAAACACTAAATTAAAAAGCTATCCAACTCTGCAGTGCTACCACCATGAGACCAAAGCTTTCATAACAAATCACAGATTTAATACATAAGCACATCACAAAATATAGAAAATATCCAGTAAATAACCCAACGCCAAAGTGAAATTACTCCCTACAGAGCATCTTAAGAGCTTTACTTGTTTCATGAAAGCGATTCAACCATTATTCTAAACATTCTTCGACAACCCCATTCAGATTTTTTCACACTTTAAAAGTTGAGCTTTTCTTTGTTTTCATTACTTATTTCTTTCTAAATAGTAACACATCTTTTCATAGACTTAACCCATCTGTGTTGCTGCTGAAATAAAACACACAAAGCATAAAGCAGTACCCACCAGCTCCTCTGTACAATGCTGAAGCTGCAGAAAAAGAATGCAATATTTTGCCTTGATATAGAAGTCTAGAAAACTGACACATCTTAAACTCAAGTATTTTTAATTAGTATCTCTTCTATTATAAAAGAAGGTGCCTCTGCAATACTGACATAAAAAGCATCTTTTATCCTGTATTTCAAATCACTTGATAAAATGACTGCCAACCAGGTGATGCAGTCAAGTTTACAAACAGAAGCAGCAGAGTTTATCCATAAACTCATCCTGCAGTCACAAGCTTGACAACAGCTAACCCAGAGAGAGCAACACCAGTTTTCCATCAACTAAACCAGCTGTTGCTGGAAGCAGTGTAACCCCAGCAGCAAGAGCTCAGGCCAGGCTTGCTGTGCAAACACTCACTTCGTTTCTCAAGCAGGTATTTTCAACATCGCTGAACTCCCTGCTGCTGTGGCTGCACTACTAGAAGCATGAAAGCTACCTGGTTAACAGCAAGCAGTACCCTCACATTGCAATCATAGATGTAACTCTAGTTCATACTATAAACTACTGCTTTGAAGTAACAGAGGTGTCTCGTGCTTCTAAGAGTATCACCTCCTAACCTCAGTGTTGTAATTCAGACAACACCACATACATCCATTCAGATGATGGTCTTGAAGCACTTTCAATCTATACAACTGGTTTCTGAAGAACGGTTTTATCCCAGTACCACTAAGTTACATTGGGACTGCAGCCACACAACAGGAAATCTTAATTGCATCACGAAAGACTGGAGTCAGCTCCAGACTATTTAACCATGTAGGGAAAATTCAGCTGCCTGGCAACACAGTGGATTCCTGGAAGGCAGGAAGGAGGAAGGTTTCTGGAGGCTACAACGCAGGTCACTTGTTTCATTTATTCCCAGCTCTTCTATCAACACCCTAGGATGAAGAAACTCCAAATTTCTGCACACCATCCTTCAGTTAACTCCTTCCTGCCTTTCCTACCACTTCAGTGAGCAGCGGTCCCTCTTCCCTTCTTTCTTACATCATCTACTTCTCATTCTGTGTCTGCCAGGCTTCTAGGAAGTAGAACAACATTCCTACCAGCAGAAGAAAATACTTCTAAAGCAAGGCGTAGTAGCTCTAGAAAGAAGGTTTCTGCTTCTGCTCTCATCCAGAACTGCAATTGCCTCCTTTTCCCTCAAAGACAGTGCCATCAGCAGCAACTGCAGCACCTACACCGGCAGGCTGCCTCCTGGACAGCTGAGCACTATGCTTCTAGTTTAAGCTAAATCTGAGCAAGCCCTCAGAAAAGAAACAAACCATGAGGTGGGTTAATAAAGGATTTATGTTAAATAATCTTACTTCAAGCAACCTTAATTATGTCTATTTCCTAAAGAGACTTATTTGTACCTCTGACAGTGCACTGCAAAGTTTGAAATTGTTTATATACACTCAATCTACAAAACTGACAAGTATCTGGCTGCGTATCTACAAAAAGACACTTAAAATAATGAACACCTTTCTCACCAAACAAACCTAAATCAAACGCAAAAAACATTTCTGCAGAGACAGTGAGATTTTCTTGATTTCTATTTACTTCAGCAGAAATTATCAGAAGTGAATATCAAAACAGGAAAGTTCCCATTCCTGTTTCACCCATCTATGAAAATGACACAGACATTCAGTTAAAAGCTTGAAACTCACTTCCATCTCAGAGAGAAGAACAATTAGTTCATAAGCAATAGCTAGAACTGTTAGCCAATACAGCACAAAAATTAATATTAAAAATGGCTTATTCCTCTAATTATCAAAGCAATCCATATCTACATCTGTAGGAATGTTATCAGCAGACACTGAAAGACTGATCACTTAGAAAACCAGACAATAGTAGTGAGAGGTGATAAACAAATGGCATATATCTGTTTCTTTTCAAGAAACATCTTCCACATCTATCACAAGCTCCCTGAAAACAACCTCTATTTTAGATGCTTTATTACAAAAGAGGAGACACTGAAAATGAGCAAAGGTTGGTTGATACCTTCTGTAGTTCAAGAGCCACATGGAAGAAGGAAAAAAAACCCGTCTTCCACACAGCTTTACATACAACCTCATTATGCTTTATACAGTGGAAAGTAACTGACAAACACTTTAAGCTCTGTAAAGAAACCAAATTGAAGCAATTCCATGGAGAAAATACTATTCTTGCTTTCTTCTGAGCAGGCTTGTTTACAAATACTTGCTCTTCCTACTCAGCATTGCACATAATGAGCCTTTTTTAAATGTACACTAAGGTCTTCTAACCCATGCTTTTCCTTCCACGACACTAACTTGTGAATCTGTACTAGCAACTGAGAGCTCTTTTATAGCCAGAAAGATTCCTGTCAGCATTTTAAGATCTGTAAATGTATCTTCAGAAACAATACTTCAAAAAAATTAGCTGATCCTAAAATGTTTTGCTTCAGTGTCCTTTCATTCTGGAGAATTACAACTTTGAAATTATGTGTGTTTTATGTATATCTAAAGCAACTTTCCCTACAGTTTCTGGGTCATCCTGTGTAAATATACTTGCACAAAGACAGCTCCTCTGGCCTAAAGAGCCTGTAGTTTCACAGATACTCCAAGTCATCATAAGCTGGCATTTTTTCTTAAGAGTCCTCTTTGCCTCCCACCAGCTCCTGCACCATCATTCCCTTCTATCAACCTGAAAGTTTTGTTCTGACACAGAGAATTAGAGGAAGAAACTGACTTTATGAAAAAAACACCTAGCCAGGAAAAACGTAACCACAAGCAGTAACGAATGGCTGAAAAGAAGCAACCACAGCACACTTCAGGACTGTAGCTTGTAGAGATACATATATCATATCAGAACTACACATCTCATTCTTTAACTCAATTTACTTCAAAAATAACTTTAACTCCATAATTTAAAATTTAAGAAAAGCACCTTTAATAGTCAAGCAACAGATAAAAGCATAGAAGCTTACACAAGAGTCTAACAGTTCAGTCTTTGTACATTACTTATACACATGAGACTATGTCCTAGATTTAATACATGCTAATAATTGTGCTTTAAGGTATGAAATTATGCTTAACATCATAATATTGTTCCAGAAAACAGTGCCTGACCTTGCAACTTAAGAGTAAAAATTAGAGAAAGGTAACAAACATGGATGGAAGAGACTTGAGTGTTTGAAGATATTCAAGTTTGTGTTCTACAAAAACTAAACAAGAAAGCAGACAACACCTGACCAAACAGCCAGACATATGGAAAACATAAGCAAGTTTTGAGAACATTTACATATAACTAGAGGGAGCAAGAGAAAAGGCTAAAAAAGGGTGGAGGAAGGCATAAGACATGAAATGAGCAAGCAGAGATTAAATAAAATGACAGGCTATGGGAAAAAATTCAGTAAAGAACAATTTTAAAAACCCTCCAAAATCAAGCACAAAACCCCAGGACAGAGTCAGAATTACTAAATGAAGACAGACACAAAGAAGTGTAAGGAAACTCTAGTCAGAACAGTACTACAGTAATATACTTATTCACTGAAAGCTGATGATGCAGCAAAAATATCTCCATTGCCCAGGGAAGGAAGAATTAAAGATTCATCTAGACAAGGCACATAACCTAGCATACCAGAGTGGAAACGAGGAAGAACACAATCCTAAATAACTCTGTCCTCTAACAAAAGCCAACTATTTTCACACCTGTACATGAACTACATGTTTTTCTGCTGGAACTAATCCATTACTACAGATCAAGCCAAGCATCATCAACCATGTTTAGAAGTGCACCAAATCTATTTGCTAACAGCACTCTTCAGCAAGCAAGAGAGGTCACCTGAGACAGCAGTTCAAATAATCTGATGCTGTGCTTTGACTTCGAAGAATTACTAGAACAAAGTTGCCTGCAAGGTATGATTGCTTCTCTACTAATGTGATTTGAACAGAATTCATCTTTCCAAACACACATATCAAAAAACAAAATTGCATTTTACAAGGAAATAATGTAATCCTGTAACTCCCAGAGTGCAAAAGACTCCCCCCCCCATTCCCGTATCTCCTGCTTACTCAGAATGGTTGTAGGGATGAAACTGAGAAAGGCAGCTTTCCCCCCTTACTGCACTGGCTCCTGTGGAAGGGGAGGATCCTCTCTGAATAGCTTGCACTGTCGAGATGTTTTCTGTATGTCACATAATTAATTTATACTTTTCTTCTGCCCACTGGACAAATTTTCATATTTGATTCCTTTACCACTTGCTATATTCACTTCAGGAGACTTGAAATTTCAACAAAATAGAGCAAAAGTTTGCACAAGATTAGGCAAACGTTAAAGGCCAAGTAACAGAAGTAACAGTGAAAGGTACCACAAGAACCTGAAAGTGAGAGGGAAGTCTTGCAATCTGGAGAATCACAGAAAAACATTAACTTTCAGAGAACTAGAACAAGGAAAGGAGACTGAATTGTTACTGCAATACCTCTATTTCCATCATACACACACAGTGCCTTCCCTACTGTTTTTGAGGAAAACTATCCATGTTGAACAAGTAATATAGTTCTTTCTTGTGTATTTACTACTACAGGGGAAGGCTTTGCCAGCAAAATGATCACTCTGCTGAGTGATCACATCACTACATGACGTGGACATTAAGTGCAGAGTGGACTGCAAGTCTCCACAAGTGCAGGAGACAACTATGGTAAGTTACCTATCATCTCACTTCTTAGCAACTACATTAATCAGATGTAACACTACAGGAGTACACATGGCTTACACACCTTAGACACTCTACAGGATTTTAAGTTTCAAACTTCAGTAAGACCAATGGAAGCAAGGAGGACAAAATCTAAAATTAACTGAAGAACAGGAAGAATTCTGAGTGCCTGAAATAAGGCTACCTCCTGAAATAAAGATACTGCAATTATTTCATAAATCTTTCTGGAATTGCCTCACAGATTACAGGCTTAATTAAGAAAAACATTATATTGAAGGGATGTTAAGCTTCTAGAGACCTAGCTATGTACTTAAAATATTAAGAGTCCCAGGAGTCCTGGTGGGATGTCTGTCTTCAGATTGCACAGTGTTTAAGTTCATTACAAAATTACTCAGTATAAATTTTAAGAGGATGCCATCTGTGTTGGAGAGATACTATATACCACAAGAAACATAAAATGAAAACAAAGTAAATCTACTATTGATTCTGTTCATTGATCAGGCCATAAAAGAAATAGAGCTTAGCAAAAAAAGGGAGCACTTCCCTCTCCACCCCTCTACTATTAGTTTTCTGAAAAGCAGAAATAAAAAGTACAAATTAGTGTATTTAGGATGCAAACACTTAATGTCCGGCCAAACTGATTTTAAGGCAAAGTCCTCAGAACACAGAAAGAACCAGAGGACAATCTGAGAGGAATTCACTTATTCACTTAACATGGAACAAGAGACATGAGTCATCTCACATCTCCCTCCACCCCAAGTATTTTTCACTTGGATTACACTCCCACAGAGACTTGCTAGTAGGAAACAGGTGTTTTTAAGTGAAATAATTTGCCAACTTCAATAACTGTTTATTCTCTTTTTTGCCTTGCTCTAGAGCTCATAGGAAGTCCTTCCTAGCATAGTCTGGAGCTAAAGCTGGGCAGAGGAATTGATGGATTGCAGTCCCCTAGGGGAAAGGAGACTGAAGCCACTCACTCTCTCTCATCTCCTTCCTCTGTTATCTCCACTCTTTGAGATGGAAAGACAGTAGCTAGAGCCTACTCCCTCTATTGTTTTCTTGTTGCTATGTTTTAACCTTTACCTTACTTGGCACTCTCTAATTTGAGACATTTTGATTGGGTATAAACAGGGATACCTGAAGTACACTGTTACATAGCAGGGGGTGCACAAGCTAAAAATCTTGTTAAGAGCTGCTTGTGAAACAATCCCCAGCGTTTTCATAGCAAAAAAACCCACACACCCTGTTACCATGTGACATTAGTTTTTGTATAGGAGTTACTATTTCACTATTCTACAAATAAATAAAGATTGCTTCTTAAGGAACAATGCTTACTGCTAGAGAAATAGCTCTGAAAAATTCTGGGGTGGAAAGCTGAACTCCCATTCCCAGGAAGATTAACTGTGTTGTGGTTCAACAGGGATTTCTTCACAGTGCAGAGCAGGAGGACGCTGCCCCACCACATGCTTAATCTTATACCTGGTCTACACCAAGTGGCAAGCCTGCTCTGCTGCTCCCACACATTCCTGTGATCCCACACACAGGGAGGTGAAGCAGATCACTCATCTAACCACAAAATTAATGCTACAGGTAAGGAAGATGTGTGATGTTACTAGCAGAGAGCAGAGCCATTCCTTTGAGCAACTGCACTCATGTACCAGATAAAAGAATGTACCTTAGTTCCATTCTTGCTTCCAATATTCTTGGAATTTTTAAGGTAATTTTTCTACTTCCTGTGCTTTATTTTAATATTCAGTGTTTTGATGCAATTAATTTCAGTGTCATCCTTTTGCACACTGTTGCTATTTTCACCATCCACACAGTGCAGAACAACATGGGAAATTCCAAACAATGACAACAGATCTACACAGTAAAATTCCCCATGCGTCAATGCAGACTAGTTTCTTAAATGCTTCTGGCAAGCAGACAAACCCTTCAACCTAGTATTAAATTAAAACCATAAGCAAGTGCTAGATCCTTTATCTGTGTTTTTGGATAAGAAGTGAATTTAAACCTTAGGTGATACATCACAGTGAATTGACTGGAACACTATGCTTTGCTGTACACTCTTGTTAGGAAGCTGGCAAGCACTCTTCCTGGGGGAGCATCCTGTTCACTTCCACAAAATAACTCATGTAAAATTAAAACACTCTCACGTTTTATCTTCAGGAGGATTTGACCTCATGTTACCTTTCATTTTAATTAAAAATATACTGAAGAGCTCAAAAGAGGAAAAACTGGTATTTCCCACAAGCACAGAAGGTGTTTTTCCATCTTCACTCACTGATCGTTGTCAGCCTAAATTAAGTCTTTGCTCTCCTCCTTGTGAGCATGACAAGCTCATTCCAGAACCACAGAACCTGCAACACATTAGAACTACATCTACTTTGGTAGTATGAGTGTACACCTCTTTAGTACTTTCAAATTACTACTGCTATTTCCAGGAACAAAGATTAAGATTTAGTTACAGAAACAGGCAGCTGATGAGGACATTAAACTAGTATCTGTAATCATCAAGGGACTAATTCTGATCTCTGCTGACAAATATTCAGCTGACTCCAACAGAATTCAGCTGTTCCACAGAACACAAAACATCTCAACTAGGACTCAGAATTTTTCAAGAAAGTATGTTTCTTAGTATAGTTCTCTAAACACAAACTCAAGTACCTTTCATTTGCTTTTATTTTAAAGGCAAAAAACTATCACTTAAAGCAACTAGCACAAAAAGTTTGGGAGGAGGGAAGGTATCTGACTTCTCTCAAGTTACAGTCACACAAGCCCTAGGAACATTTCTTTTCAAGCACTCTATCAAAGCTAACTGTAGCTGGCTTTGAACAGCACTAGCCAAACAGATCACTGAGAGCAGATAAGCATTACCTGTACCAAAACACCCCCCCACCAAAACCACTTACAGTCCAGACCTGCCTTTAACATGATTGGACATTTTGTTGAAATTTAGAAAACCATATTTATTTCAACTCTAACATCTGTGGCTTATTCTTAGCTTTTACTTATTTCCATTTCAGATAAAATTTGACTGAATGGATTCATGTTCACTAAGGTACATTCCAAGAATGATGCTGTGCACTGTATAATAAAGAGATTCCACAGGAACTCCATAGCACAATTCAAAGTGCATCCCATTCCATAGACACTGCACAGAAACACAATCCATCATGTAAAAGCACAACACAATTCTGTAGCACTCTGGACTTGATGCAGGTAGAATACAGAAACATTAACTAGATAACACCTTCTTAATAAACCTGTACAGCAGAAGCCCAGGAATCAAAATTTAAGAAAAGCATTATGCAATAAGTGAAGCATATTTAAAAGTCTTCCTGAATTTGCAACAAGTTAAAATTACTATCTCTGTAGGAGCTACCTATAGGAAAGTTACTCCAAGTAATAAAAATATGCACCCTGTGCAACTACTTCTGATCTTAATTTACCTTGCACTGCATTGCTGTTCTTGCTAGATCCCACGGAAACACATGCCCACTAAGATCTGAAAGCAGCCCTACTAGGATCAGGTAAATTGCCCTTCTATTACTAATTCCTTTGAAAAGCAGAAAAAAAGGCTGCCCAATTGGCTTCTACATAAAGCAGTTCAGCTGACACACACTAAGCTTGGGCTGACGCTACCTCAGTGACCTACTACACAGGCATTAGATGTTTCCTGCGTCATCACACTCCCTTACCACTTCTGAGCAAAGCCTCATCAAGTATAGCCATCATGGAAATCCTGCAACTGTCTTCAAACACTAGTATTTCTAAAACTGAGACCTGCCAGACCTATAGCAGCTTTGTGGAAAAGCAGCATCAGTGTGGTTTATCCACAAACCTCATAATCTACCGCTCCTGAAGTCCACCAGACTGCTTTGTACCCTCCCTTCTGAATGGATCACTGCCTTGTTCCTTCCCCCCAACATCCTTTCAGCCACAAACCATCCCAGAAATCTGTAGAGAGGAAGAGGGAAACTCATAAATTACAAGGTCCAAATGGAAAAATATCCTTGCGACTGTAACATGGAGTGGAAATATACCCAAATGCCTAGGAAAGTACTTCAAATGAAATTGTTAATGGGCAAGGCCACCATGGAACAAGAGACTTGAGGCCCACTGGAAAAGACAAAGGTAATTGTGAGGCAGCCACCACAGCTGTGAAGAAACACTACTAAGAGCACTGAGAGAAACTCTTGAGGATGAGAACAAATCCCATTAGGCAATGCAGGAGAACTGAGCTTGAAGAGTAGAAGGATGACAACAGAATACTACTAGAGGCAATCATCAGAAGCACACCCAACTGTATAATCTGCTAGAGAATAAATGGTGGGGTGGGTTTCTGTGCAAAGGAACAGTGAACTGTCTGCAAGAAGACTAGCAAGAAGTGTGCTTATAGACTGCATCCAGCAACAGGGAAGAAAGATGTACTTAAAGTCTGCATGCACAGAGTTACACTGTTGGTTAAAACAGTCCAATTACACTGAAGAGTTAGCACTGCTATGAGGAGCTTGCCTCTTGTCTTTCCTTACATGTGTAGTCTATAGAGAGACTGATATTAGGATCATAATTTTATAATGGTAGTTAAGTTTGACCTTTATACCATAAACCCCGCTCCCAACAGATATGAAGTGGCAGCATTTAAACTAAAACACTACAACAGTGTGTTTCCTAAAGAAGCAAGTGATTTCATCTGGATCACAGTATCGATGGAATGGGAATTAGTGGGGAATAATTCCAGCCACTCGGTGGAATTAAGTTAGTGAGGAATAATAGTAGGAAACAATGCAAGGAAGTTTACTCACATCTCTTGCTTCACTGAGAACATGGAAATGGAAGAGGCCTACACTAACAAAGGCACACAGGCTTCTTTCAGAAAGTACTACCCTGTTTATTATGGCAGGAACTTGAGAATTGTTGTATTTCATTTTTTATAAAGTCATAAGGAATTACATTCCCCTAATAGTTCTGAAGATTTCCGGAGAATTAAACTGCTAGTTGAATAAAACCAGAGAACATACTTCACAGAGAAAAGGCAGACTTAAATTTAAGCATGTGAAATAAACTAAAGGACACATGGCTACAAATATCTATATGCCTGTAATATAAGAAACCAAATCACTCTACAAGAGTTCAGAATACATCATTAAAACACTGAAGCTGTGAATGGGAACTTGTTCTCCCACATGTTCATTGCTACCGTATATCCACTCATCCTTTCTACAGCTGACAAACTATTTCACTGTTGTAAAAACATATAAAAGCTGAACTGATCCAAAACAGTGTTCCAAGAATGTAGTAAGGAAAAAAGTTCATTGCTATCTAGGGTACATGAAACAGTATCAAAGGGTCAAAACCACTTCTTGCCATTATCTTTGATAGAACTGCAGTTATGCAACTTACATTTACAGTTATATAATTTACTAACAGCAAATTGTTCCTGATCCACCTGACTGACTCTGTGGATGAGAGAAGATAAGTGGACACTGTTACCTCGACTTTAGCAACACACAGAGCACAGTATCCCACAGCATCTTTGGTCGATTAGGTCCAAAGTCTAACTGCAACCACTTAAAATGACTGTTAACATAGGGCAGCACCACAACCTAGGCAGAAAGCTAAGGCAGCATGCCATCTCTGGAAAGCAGAAGGCTATGGTGGAGGAATCTAACTTCTGTCCTTCACCACTTGAAGGGCTACCTGTGTACAGGTAAGACAGTAACAGACTCCCTTCAGAGGTGCACAAATGAAAGGTAAGAGGCAGTGGTCCCAAGCTGATCCAAGGGAAACACTTCCCCAGTGCATGTGCTCAACCAGTGAAACAGCAAGCTAAGCAGAGGCTGTGGAATTGCAAACACTGGAGATTTTCAGAAATGCTGCACAAAGCTCTAAGCAACCTAAATTAACTTTGGAATTGGCTCCCCTTGAGTACAGGGTCTGACTGGATGACCTCCAGAAGCCCCTTCCAACTTACACTATTCTATGATACTATAGATGTTCACATTTGCTCCTACAATCACATGTAGGAAAACTTTGCAGAACAGCATTTATGTTGGTCCTCAAGGAAACCAGTGAGGAGAAAACTTCTGTATTAGGCTTAGATGAGGTTCAAATTAGTATTTCAGATCTTCCAGAACAACTCTGAGGAAAGAATTTGACTACATAAAGGAATAGAAACAGAATGTATTTTAATGGCTGTTTATACAGGGCAAGAACTGGTACAACCACATCACATTCTGACTAGACCAGTGTTCTCTACTTAAGCCTAAAACTATTTTACACTTAATCACTTCTGTCTATATACTGTATTTCTCCAGATTTTGGTACTGCACTACTTATTTCTGGATTCCTTTACTGTCAAGTAAGCATCTGTATTATACTTTTCACTATAGTAAAACTGCACTTTATAGATTGCCTGCCTGAGGGCAAGAATGGGGGAAAATGCAGAGAAAACTGACATAAGATTTTTGATTGATTTTGTTTTCTAACTTTTTTTTCAACTTTATAACCAAAGGAAAATTCTAGTTTTCCTTTGAGTACCACAAATTGGATTTTCTTTTTGAAGTACCTAAATAAATGGTTTCAAAACATTTTTGCTATTGAAGAGGCAGAGTGATTTTAAATCTAAAAGGATTTCCTAAAAGATAAAAGAAAATGTATTTTAAATACATCACAATTGATAAGTGATCTTCATATCTGTTCTTTAAGAATTCCTCAGAAGAACAAACATATTCCACTTCTGCATTTCACTTCTAGTATTGCAGTGCTGTGACTTTTGTACCGTCTCTTAAAGCTGTTTCTACTTCAGAAAAAATGGGTATTTATGTTATTTATGCAAAAAAAACACAAGAAAAATGCCCCATTTTAAAAGAGGTCTTTCAGATACAGTAAAGTATTAAGACTAACAACTTTCATACCTCTTCACTTAGTCATACAGATCTTTTACAAACTAGAGCATAGGAGGTTATGATGCTCTTCCCTGTCTATACTTGGTCTCACTAAGGAAATTCCATGTTAGTAACTTAGTAAAAAGTCATTTATTTAAGGTGTACATCACTCCTCTGAAAAGTCCTAAGACTCAACACAAGATTAAAAAAAGGTTGAACCACAAACATTATATTTCACCTAAGGCCAAGTCTTACCATAGCAACCATTAAGAAACAAAAATATTTCCAAGTAGCCAAGCAATCAAACTTTTGCCTCTGCTTACCTATAATGAAGGAAGTTTCGACTGGCTTTTGTAAACACATGCCATCTTGTATACAATTAAGTGAATGGTTAACTTCGCACAAGAAGATAGTTTAAACTCCAAATAGATTAAGTTAACACACGTATTGTATGATCAGGTTTTTACTGCAAGGTACTGATAACACAACTAAGTTTATGCTGATAGCATCACCAAATTTAGCAGCATTTTTATCCCAGACCTTACTTGTAAATAAGAAGGGCTTTTAATTATGATAAAGACACTCTCTGAAGAACCTTATCATAGTTGTAGTGCTGGCTTATACAACTCTCACCCTTTGTTCCTTCCCTACACCACCTCCTTCAGGGTGCTGGGGTTTGACATACCAGTTAACCAGGACGAGGCAATCAGGATCAATGAACTGAACCTTGTTAAAAACAGTACTGAAAAACAAGCCCCCAAAACTAAACAAAAAACAAATACAACGAACCAAACAAAAACCCACACAACCAGAAATGTACAACTACAAGCAGTTTCCTGCTCTAGGTTACCATGCAGCTACATAAACAGCTGGACAAGAACAAGTGAAATAGTGACACAAAGGCTGCACTAGCCAAGGCTGGTGCCAAGAGAAATGCTAGTAAAATTACAGCCTAACCTAAACCTGCATCTACCTGTTCCCAACTCACTCGGATGAATAAGCACATTTGACACAAACAGGAGCAGGGAGGGACCCAACAGTCTTACCTGAGCTTGTGTTTTGAATCTGTTAAGCAAGCTATGTATGCCAGGATCCTGCTTTGATGGGAGCATTTTAACTTACTTCATTAGCACCCTTTCAAACTAAGTTGACTAATTGTTTACAAGTTTAGCTGCTACTATGTCCAGAAGAGGCATGGGGTGTGGGGGCTGAGAACACTCTACATTTAAGCCAGGGTGTAGACTGCATTTTATCAGCTAAAAATCAGTATTTATCACAGATTAAGTTAAAAAAATGGAGATAATCTCCACGAACACTATGTGACTCCCCTAGAAGTAACAATAACTCAAAGCACAAATACTTCATATTTTCTCGGTCCTTATTTGTGCTGGTCCTCACTCACTCAGATGGGGACGTTTTGTTTGCTACTGCAGGAACAGATTGTGACTGAGTAAGATCCATTGTTTTTCAACAAATAAGTCTGCAAAGCAGTTGTGCAACTACCCCTGGCTTAACCATCCTTTTTATTTTAAACTGAGCTCTGAACTTCATAAAAATCCTAATAAATGTCACGACAAACTTATTTTGGATTTCATCTTCTCATTCCAAGGTAATCTATTTATTACTGGTTTAGATTTCTATTAAATAAAATTACTTCTGCACAACTGGAAATAAAGAATATTTAGCTCATTTTTAATTAACATATATTTGGTATTAAGTTCTTATAATATGTATCATCAATCTTTATGTGAATGTTTACCATGAGATTCCAATTTTTACTAAATTCTTCCTGATGCTTTGATACACAACACATCAGAAAAAACAGAAGCATATTTGATGAAGAAATACAGACTTTGATACATCATGAGGAGCAAATTAAACACTATGGAACAATATTTCCTTGCCTGTCTCCAGATTATATTAGATACTTTTGATGTTTACAGCTGACACTTCACAAAAAACAATATAATGCAACTGAAAGGTTCAAGAATGCTGAAAAAAGGCTACAGACCTGAAAAAAAGCCAAAGAAAACAGTGGAAACACAGAAGGTCAGAGTCTGCATGAAGTTCCGAATGACAGATTCCAGTTCAGGTTTAAGCAATAGTGTGTAACAATAAAATTATAGAGGTTTTTTTTTTAAATAGAGATAACCCAAGAGGAAATAACTTTTAGGAATTTATTCATTCTCAGAGTTTCACATAGGGAAGAATTTTCCCCAAGAACTTGCCCCTATGAAAGCACTTTTAAAAGTTACTTTGGAATCGATCTAATAGTGACAGAAACAATTGAAACAGCCTTAAGAAATTTTTCAGAACATCATGCAGACAAAACACACTTCTGCAAACCCATACTTGAAGAACTACTACATCAAAATATTAAACATTACAGCTTTGTAGTTCTGCTGAGCCAGAGTCTTCTACTGAAAGAGCAAAGTACATTTCAGAACTTGTTTTTCTTTTCTTTCAAAACCATTAATTCAAGTAGTAATAGCAAGCTACCAAAAAAAAAAGGCACCAAAATACCCCAAAAACCCAAAACCTACAAACCTCTTACAAGTTAGAAGTGTTCTAGAAACCTAAACAAAGCCCCTGCGATCACTGGTTGCTAACAAAACACTGGTAAAAGCACACAGCTCCTGCTGAAGCCTGTAGCCTGGCACTAGGCCTCAAAAACAAGGAGACAGCCTTGGAGCCAGAAAGTGAGCAACTCTACAGCAACGCAACCAGGAAAGCCTTTCCCCTTCCTGCCAAATAGTGATCCAGCAAGGAAGTCACCCAGCACAAGCACCAGCGCTCATCCCTGACAAGCAGCCCAGAGCACAGCTTCTCCGGGCTACACCGCACCTTCGGATAGAAATCCGCCAGGGTGATCTGTCAAAGGAAGGCCAGGAAAAAGTGAAACCCTCGTGCGAGCTGAAAAACACGGAACCACGGAAATTCAGAGGCAGTTCCCATCTGTCTCCTCTGCAGAGAGCACCACCGTGATCATCCCCTCCTCCCCAAAGCGTTCAGACGCAATCCTCACACAGCGTGGTATACAAAGCCGAGGAGGAAATCATCTAAGCCGCTCGTATCTTTATGTAACTAATACTATTAGATACCGTATACAACAGACATCACAACAGTGAGCTCAACTTTCCATTTAAAAAAAAAAACCTGAATGTCAAATAAATGTAGAAAGAGCAACAGGTTTACTGTACTGAGCAGGATCAATGAGAGCTGACAGATATCCCTGAGCAAAAGCCTACTATACAAAAAGTCTCCCTGTTAAATAAAACTAACTACCAGCAACAAAACTAATCCACCCAAAATTAAACGGGAACTAAGGCAAGTTTATTTAGCTCATAGAAGCAATCTACAGAGAAAGAAAAACCAGGTGGCATCTCACTGACTTAAAATGCAGAAATGTTAGAAGCTACAACTGAAGATCACCAAAAGTCACACTTACATCGTCTCTCCAGTCTTAGCAACATGACAAAGAAACTGATCCAGTATTGGACACACTTCCTTCTTTCCTCTCTTCTCAAAATCTGTCAGTATGAGAATGAGACAAGAAAAATGGTAAAAGAAGATAGGAGAGAACAAAAATTCTTAATAATTAGCGATTTATTTGCTTTAACGATGACTATAGCCCCCACAACATTTTCATGCCTCCACAATGTTTCAGTTGTTCCCAGGAGCTCCACCAAGCTTCCCAGCTCTGTTAAACGCTTAATATTTTCCTGTGGAGAAACTACACACATCTTAGTAGCCAAAGTTGATTTGCAACTTCTTTTGAGCAGCTACAACCAAGAAGCTGATTTCCTCAGGCTGCACCCAGCAATGCAAGCTCGCATAGAAGGGGGCTGGGGAGGGAGAAAAGGAAAAGGTAGTGGCCAAGGGCCGCAGATGGGCAGGCAGGAGACATGCAGGGGGAGAGGAGGACAGTGCCGGCCAGAGGAGCCCCAGGCCTGGCGGAGGAGGGCAGCCGCTGGGGTCACTAACCTCCCCCTGCTGCTCCCCCTCACGAAGCCCACAGCAAACCCAGAAGGAGGGACCGCCAGGGAAGCGAGGACTCGGGGCTCACCTCTCCCCTTTCCCACAGGGAACGCTGCGAGCCTCTCCCCACTCCACGGGACCCCCTTTCCCTCCCACGCCAGAAGCCCCCTCCCCAGAGCACGAAGACCCCAACCCTCGTCCCCGGCGGAGGGGAGCTGCCGCCCTCAGCGAAAGACCCTTTCTTCCCCCCAGAGAGGGTCTCAGTTGCGAGTGAGACCCCCTGACCCCCCTTCAGCGTGGGGACACCNCGCAGGAAACGGGCTCCAGCCGCCGCGCTCACAGAGACCCCGAGCTCAGTAAGCTTCCAACATGGCGCCCGCGCCGTCCCCGTGCGCAGCCCCGAAAGTCCTCCCCTCCCCTCCTGCCGGGAGGCGAGGCCACGAGGCGGGGCCGCGGGGCGGGGCCGTGGGGCCCGGAGGGAGCGGGAGGGCGGGAGAATCCCAGGTCGATTCTGCTGGGCTGGGCCGATTCTGGCCACCCCTCGCCTTCCCCTGTGGGGCGGGAGCTACCGCTTCCTCGTCACGCTGGCCCCTCTACGCAGATCCTCGGGGAAGGGAAATGGGAGCGCGGAGCTCCTGCCTGACTGGCGGTAGCCTTCCCGCCCTGGCCCCTTAGGGGCTTGGCGCCTTCCCTCCCGCCTCAGGCTGAGGGCGACTGCCTACCTGCCTGTCCCATCCTTTTGTGCACCTTCAAACCCAACAGCCATTCTCACCCCAACACACAATACCTGTGTTAGAATCACAGACTGGTTTGGGTAGGAAGGGACCTTTAAAGGTCATCTAGTCCAACCCTCTACAGTCAGCAGGGACATCTGCAACCAGATCAGGTTGCTGAGAGCCCCAAACAACCTGACCTGGAATGGTTCTAGGGATAGGGAATCTATGACCTCTCTGGGCAACCTGGGCTGGTGTCTCACCATGCTCAGTGTAAAAATATCTTCCTTCTAGCTAGTCTAAATCTCTCTTTTTCAGTTTAAAATCATCACCCCTTCTCCTGTCACAACACGCTATGCCAAAAAGTCTGTTCCCATCTTTCTTCTATGTTCCTTTCAGTACTGAAAGGCCACAACAAGACCTCCCTGGAGCCTTCCAGGCCAAACAATCCCAACTCTCTCAGCCTGTCCTCACAGCAGAGATGTTCCAGCCCTCAGATAATTTTTGTGGCTTCTCTGGATGTGCTCCAACAGGTCTTTTTGTGCTGAGGACTCCAGAGCTGAACCCAGAACAGCAGGTGAGGTCTCACCAGAGCAGAGGTGAGAACTGCCTCCTGACGATAATCACTTCACTCAGCCTGTGCCATCAGCACAGCTCTATGAAGAGGAGGTGAAGTCCAGACAGCCTCTTATCACTCCCTTCTGGACAAGGTTCCCACACGTGATGGGAGGGAAGCCAGGCATAATGCAGCTAAACCTGGAGCAGAGGCCAAGGGCTCTAGCCCAGCAGCCAGCCAGCTGCATAGGGGCTCATCCCTTCAAATGTTTCAGTAGGGCTGAGGGACATGCTTTTGGCTGCTTCTGGAAGGAAAGGAAAATGCTAATTTAACACACACAAAAATTAGTTGTAAATAAGGTAGCCAAACGGGGCATATGTGAGCAGGTACATCTGCAGCGGTTTACCATTAGGTAAAATCCCAATGCAGACCTCAACTGTGTCCCAGTCTCCTCCCAAGTCCTGCACTTGCTGGCAGCCACGTGCACAGACGTGTCCATCAGACAGCCACATGCACAGAGGTGTCCATCCTCCCCAGCAGGCACAGTCCTGGCTGGTCTCATGGCCAGGGTCAGCCTGGCAGAGCACAGGGCTCATCGCAAGCAAGAGCAGATCGGCTGTCTACAGTACAAATGCAGACTCTGCCATACCCTCTCAGAGGAGTCCCTAGAAAAATGACAATGCCAGTGGCTGTATTAACTTTTCGTCTCTCCCAAGCACTAGCTTGACAACAGAAAGATCTCTGACATGGCTCCACTTCTTAGAACTGCTGCCTAATGTGACACCAAAGTGACAAGAGTTTGTAGACCACCACAAACTCCTAACAGACAAACATGGAACCCCACAGCAAGCATCCCTATGCTGCAAGGTGCTTTCTCTGACCCCTTGTGTTGATTTTATCAGGAAATGATCCACGAGGTGTGCAGTTAATGGTTTCTGCTGGCAACTGCATCACACAGAACCCCCAACTTTTATTTAAAAAAAAATTATGGCTTATAAATTCAAGAACATTTCCAGTCTTTGACTGTTGGAGGGCTACCTGATACTAACAGGGATATTTAAGGTTTCATATTTATAGAAGTGCTGTACAAAAGCCCTGTTTCATACTACTGTGAACACCTTTGTTCAAAGCAGCAGACCTCACAAAGGAAGTTCTGGGTTCTTTGTGAAGGCTGTGGTCAGCCAGAGGGGAGCTAGCAAAACTCCATGAGCCTCTCTCCCTATATCTAGTCAACAGAAGGAGAGAAAAATGGAAAAAAGAACAATTTTTCAAATGATGTACTTCCAAAGGCTTTTTGCTTTCTACAGGAAAGACATTTTCAATGGAATTAATTTAGGGGGTGAGGGGAAGACAAACATTGAACACTGAACATCAAGAGGTCCTGGAAATTCAATGACAGGCATGTAGAGTTAATGAAAACACTGTTTGTTCTTGTTTTGTTTTGTTTTGTTTCAGGGGAAATGTTTAAAGATATGCAAATAATATCTACCTGTTTCTGAGGGAACTAGAACCATATGCTCTGAAGCAGAAACAAAATAAACCCCACAGTTATTTCTAGGAAAATAAAGCAAAGAAAGCACATGAATGACTTCGGTATTTGTGTGGTAACAAAGCTTACTTCAAATGTAGTTTAGGATGAATCTCATCTTAGGGGAGGTTTGCATAATTTGAAACCTACATGCCCTCAACTAACTGAAAAATATTTCCATTCACAGCAAATCATCTTTTCCTTCTGTTTTCAAAGGAGAAACATTTAAATGTAATCCTAGAACATAAAAGAGCTTGTAGGTAGCTTCATTGTTGATTTGTTGTATGATCTCAAGCAAATGAGTTAGGCAATTGTACCTGTGTGCAGGGGATTGGGATATGATTTTTGGGAAAGTGCTCTTTAAGAGGGGTTTGGAATAAAGGATTTGTTTAAGAATAGTAGAATGTTTTTCAAGTAAGTGTTCTTGTGAAGAAGAGTGTTTTGGACAGGTGCTTGAGAGGGAAAAATATTTTGGACCTTGAGTGCTATGAGAACGGATTCAGTGAAGGTTGAAAAACAGAAAGGAATTTAATAAACAGGTTGTTTTTCTGACTAGTTTTGTAGTAGCTCGACATTGCAGGTGCACAAGACTGGTTTTCTTGTATTCTTCCAACTTGATGTAGAAAAGTATATAAGGTTGGTATAATTACTCAATAAATGCCTGATCTTCTTGCTGCAACATAGGCTGGAGACTGCATGATTTTTCATTCAGTTGCTACACCTGTGTTTCTTCATTAATGAAACAGAAATGATAATGACTCTGCTTTGGAAAGTATTAGACACACCTTGTAATACAAACATACACAGGGAGTAAGATTTCATTTTGTGTCAGTTCCCAGTGCTGCTTGTATTTACTGAGAATCAACAATGAAAAAAATCCCCTTGTTAGGAAAGATGTGGTGGTTTTTAATGTTTAACTAAAGAACAATGAAAAAATATTTTATAATCCAGAGTAAGTTTTTCTTCTTGCACAAAGCCTTGTTCAGTTTTAAATTTTGCATTTCTTTTAAGCTTCAGCAAAACACATCTTTTTGAGTGTTTCCAAAGAGAGCAGGACCAGCTCTTGCAAACAGCATGAGTCTAGTTCTGCCTCATGCACTTGGACAAATCTCTGTTTTCTTGCTTCAGAAGCTCAGATTGAGCACTGATTTGGTAAGACAGGTTCACATTCATCTGTACTCAAGGAAGATATAGAAGTAACATACAAGTTATCTAGCAAAATTATGTACTTCCATGTTCTCATCTTCCTGAAATACCAACAGAAATTAGAACAACCTAGAAACCAAGTGACAACAACATAATCGCATCATGCTTTTTGCAAGCAAAACCAAAAGGGCAGAAAATACATTGCCAGTTCTGATGGATCTTTAAGAGATGAATGTGCCATGCCCAAAAAGGGCATCCCTGCATATCCTTTTCCTTCATTCCTGTTGATTCAGTTGAAAGCTATTATTTTTGTACACTTCTCCACATCATCAGTGGCTCTCCTGGGCCAGGAGAACTAATGCAATGGGAAAAGCTGCAGCATGTGGGGAATGTCAAGGAACAGAGGATACTTGTCTTGGGAGCAGTGGGGGCTCAGCTGGTTTGTCTGTCTCACTGCCCTGCAAGGTCTTTAACTTCACAACAAACCACAAAACCTCATTCTTAAGGTTTTGAACTACAAAACTTTTGAAAGTTTCCACAGAATTATAGACTGTCCAGCCCCTGGGCACAGATCAATTAGCCCTGAGCTGATTAAAACGGAGGGTGTAGGACCAGCAGAAGCTTTTTGCTTTCAGTTAATGAAGCTTAGATTAGTTATCTAGAGATCCCTGACCTAACCTGACTTGAAGTAATTTCATTCATTGATGTGACAGCAATTTGTAAGGTATTTCAACTCAGTTTGAACCTAAATTGATTAGTGTGCTTTGAAAGAATCTGTAGCAATTCAATACAATGCCAAGCAAGAATTCAAACAGCGAGAACAGTAAGAAAATGAGATCAATTCTATGTTTTGAGACCCACTTAGGTCTTCAAAAAATACTGTACACTGATACACAACAAAGGATTTCCAGAAGGAGGTTAGGGGGTTTGATTGCTTGTTTGTTTTGGTTTTTAGTTCATAGCTGCAGAAACTGAGCAGCTTATGGTACAGGAACATGACACCACCAAATTGTGTGTCTGAACCATTCAGAATGGAAAAGGTTTTTGCTTTTTTCTTTAAAGCATCTCACAGCCCCTTTGAGATAAATTATGTCCCTCCTCTGAGAAAATGACTAAAAAGCTTTAATAGGCTTTTAATAGATCTGAAGACTTGGGAGTATCAAAAGATCAGAATAGCTCATGTGTGGTGCCTTAAATGAGGATAAGGCTGAAAACAGAAAAATGGTTATTTGTGGGAGTTGGTTTTTTATTTTGAAAGTTCTCAAAGTGAAATAAAAAAAGGGGGGGGGAGAGAGTTAAATGTGTTAAACATTCTATGCTTTACTAAATTAGCCACTAACCCCTCCACTGACACACATCAAGACCCTACATATTTTCTTGTATTAATCCCAGACCCCAAGGCAAATCAGTGCTAGTGCAGTTTTTTAATCAAGCTCCTTCCTCACACCTTCTTCCCAGTGTATCCCTAGGACAGAAAGCTTCATGTAGACTGCTCTACAAACTACAACATCCTTCAGATTAAAACCAGAGTTGTTTTTTCAACTGGAGCCTCAGCTGGGAGGAAGCCAGTATTCAAAAAGTTATCCTTTAGAAGCACTGAGCAGAAGAGGAAGGAGATCTTTTTTTAAAGGTGAGCAGGTTTGCACAGTTTTAACCTCCACAGCAGGGAATTAACCTGTTTCAGAAGGATTTGGGAAAGATGTTTCTGCAGGAACAGGTCAATTGATACCATTATTTTCTTTTAAAAAAGGGCCATGTCATTTCAGCATCATCATTTCAGTATGAGCAAAATATTTTAGTTCCAAGACAGCATTACACATTTTTGGACAATGCTGCAGTTTTCACAACATAACCTAAACAATTGTGGAACATCTATAGAAATGTAAAAGTCAAACCAAAATATTTTACCTCCAAAGAAAACAAAGTGCAATGAAGGGCTTTGTTACTCTGAAATGCTGATCCTCATTTTGGTGTTTCGCCTCAATTTCCATTTTCATTTCAAAGGAAGTGTTGACAGTTTGTTTTTTATTCTGATCCAGAATGAAAGCAAAATTTCCAAACATTGCTCTTTCTTTTGAAGCACGAACAGCAATTCCTCATCTCATGCCAACAATGGTTCTTTGGGAGGCTGTGTCTGTACGGATCCCAGTGTAGATACATACTTGCCTCAAGAACATGGTGGGGGGACATTTCCAGCCTCTGTGGGGGATGACCCATGTACCTGTGCACTCCATCTCTGGATAGGTACTTGGGTGTCTAAACTAGCACCATATTTGAGTGTATCTGATGGAGAGGAGCAAAATACTCTCTCAAAATTGGCTCTTTTATGGTTACAGGTACCTGATCCTTAGGAATCTCTTCTTGAAGCAGTGGGAAGGAAATTAGCTGAAATTAGATATCAACAGTTTGTGCCAAAGTTGATAGTGCCAAGATCTATCCTAGTATTAAAGTCTCACATTTTTTTTGTTAGTTGTACTTTGTTCCCAGCAATAAACATCACAGAATGGGGAAGTTACTTCTTCTAGGATCATACTTAGGAGGAGGACCTATAGCTGAGCTCCCTTTAGACTCATGCTCCATGACTATGCTACAACTATGTCTCCTGGAGTCTAAGCTGTGGGTATTGATGTGTGCACAACAGTGATGGCAGGGGAGAAAGACTATTCTGGTAGCCAGGTCCCTCTGCTGTGGGTAACTGAGCTCCAAGTCCTTGCTTCCATGAACCAAGCATTTATTTATTCCAAATAGCAAAGCTGCAGCTGACAAGATGTCAACTGATGTACAGAGTGCAGAAGTATGACAATAGGAACACAATTCAGGTCCCTTCCTCTGATTCCAGCAATAGGTAATGCCTATCCCATTCGCTGTTGTGCCCATTTTACCTCTGCCTAGCCTGTACCTTGGAAACACTGCATTGTCTCCACAGCTGTGTAAGTGAATAAACCCTAGATCAGAACACCAGCAACCAGTTTGATTGTGGAGCATGTAACCACACCACACCCATGTACACACCTCCCAGGCCAGAGGTACAGCAGTGCTGTACACACTGTTAAGTCTTTTACAGCTGTCCTTAACCTTTCTCAGGAGTATCAATGAGAGTTGTATTCTTGACTTCAAAGAGAGTGTGACTGAGCCAACACACCACAGAGTTAGGCAAGTTGAGCAAGTGAGAAAACAATTTCATCACCAGGTGGACAAGTGGTTTGGCTGAATAGGCAACTCTCAAGCTCCATTCACAGAGATGTCACATCACAACCAAGGACACTGCAGCAGTGACCGTACAAGAGTGTCAGAAACACCCCACCACAACTAAAAATAAGAAGGGAAGGGAAATGAGCCTAAATGACCAAATCCTCTAAGGAGATACTGGAGAAGAGTAAAGAGTAAAAGGTCAAAATTTGGTTCCCTATGGTCACCGTAACACAACTGGAGCTGCAGCACTGACACATTAGCACTTTGAGGAAAGTTAACTGTATGTACTTGTCTCTCTCAGTAATACATTTAATATAACACTCCCTTCCTATGATAAAACTGTAAAAGAGGAACATTTCTCTCTGCGTGATGCAGACATACCCTGTACACACACACTAACATCACTAAAACTAAACTCCATCCCAACCAGACCCAGTACACACAAACAGATCTTGTCTTTAAAAGAAAACTATCAAAATACAGAGTTTGCTTAAAACATTTATTTGTACTATAAGACAAAGTATCTTAACACAGAAATGCACTGCTAGGCCTCCTTGGGAGCTATAAACAATTGGTGCACTTGTCAATCAAAAATATATAAGCAATGAAATGGTATAGGGGCAGAATTCTTTACACATATGCTCTTGCTGTATACACACAAACACAGAAAGCAGCTTCCAGTTCCCAGATGTAAGTGAAATGACTACCTAAGCCCACTTGTACTAGGCAGGCAAATGGCCTAGAAAAACTCTCACACCATATAAATGATGCAACCAAATGCTTCCCACTCGGGTAGTTCTTTGTTGTACAATGAGCAGTGGTAGCCTGATGCTTCCTTAAGTGGCTTTAGGTTAAAAGGAGATGTTCAGCAGCTCTTAACACAAAGCCTCTATTTGTCTATCTTCAGCAAGTTCAAGTATAATATAGCTAACTGAAAACCTGAAGATTTGATACTGCTACAGCAAGGACTTGGCTTCGTGCTTCACTCGATGCACTGCCTAGCAGGCTACTGACTACACAGGCAAAATGTAGAGCATCAAACTCGTTGGGTTAGGGCTTGTGTTGGGATAATCAGGGCACAGGTTTCTTTTCCTTTGTTTTCCACACATTCCACAAGCAGTGGCGATGAAGGTGGCAGTTGCAGGGTGCTGCCATGGCGCCCTGGACAAGATGTACAAGACACTGGAGCTGCTGCAGCAGCAGCACAACATGTGGCTCGATCTGTTGCTCTGCTGTGGTGACATCCAAGCCATGCGCAATGAGGCAGACTTGTGCTGTATGGCTGCACCTGCCAAGTATCGCCACACGCAGACCTTCTACTGGTACTACTCCGGAGAGACGGCGTCCCCAGTCCTCACAGTGTTCATTGGAGGGAACCACGAGGCCTCCAACCACCTTCAGGAGCTGCCCTACGGCAGATGGGTGGCTCCCAACATCTACTACCTCCGTTATGGGGGTGTGGTGCGGTTCCGTGGAGCGAGGATCAGCAGCATCTCGGTATGGAGAGACAGTGCAGACCTGGCTTGGTGGGCAGCGATGAGGGGAGCACTGGGTCCAAGCTGCTGGAGCGTCTGCTGTTCCTCATCATAACTGCCCATGGCAGGGGGGTTGCAACTAGATGACCTTTAAGGTCCCTTCCAACCATGACAATTCTATGGTTCTATGATTTTCTCTGAGCACAATCCCTGTGCTGGACATTCTAATCATTTCAAGAAAACTGATTTTCTTTCCCCCTTATGTTATGATGACATTGCTCAAGGTGTTACATCAGCAAAGGGGGTTTGGTTACATTATATCATTGGAAATAACTAAAATACATGAGAGGAAGGGGAAATGAGCGTATAAAGTCTATATAAGTATTTGCACATCCCATAATTAAAAAAATGAGGGCTAATTAACAAGGAATTAGCCACAAGTATGAAATACACAGGAAAGAGAACTGGTTTCTACATAAGATTAATATTAGAATCATCTACTGCTAAAACCAAAATATAACACTGTTTTGGAAGCTGAAATAAACATAAATTAATAATTCTAACAACAAAAATATCAAAGTTACATAATTGTTTTAAAACACTTTGGAGAGCTCAAATTATAGCTTTTTTTTTTCCTCAGAGACAGCACAGCAGGGGGGAACCTCCTCCATTCTTCCTGCAAGCTGATATTACACTAACAAAAGTCTTCATGTCAAAGCATATACTTAATATATTTTAATAGCTGTTGAGAACATAACACAGATTTTTCTAAACATAACGTAGCACTGCTCGTAAACCTAAGAAGCACTGTTTTACTCTCTCATCATTTTAGATGTAGTAATGAATGCCATTCCTTCATTTTAATGTGCCCATGGTGGCAGGGTTATGCTGAATCACATCTTACACAATCTCAGCCTCCTTAACATCAGAGGCTTAGCACCAGAGCAGCAACTATCTGGGCAACAAGATTTTTTTGCTCTGCAACTTTTCTGTGGCTTGAAGATACCATAGAAATGAGGAGTTTGGAATGCCCAGCATGTGTCTCATCTAGCCTGGTCTGACCTATGTCAGCTGTACCCTAATACTTGAAAACAAAGATGAAAAACCAAGCTAGTATTTTTCAGAAGCTCTCACGACTGCTAGCCTAAAAAGGTTACCTGACATACATCAGGCTTACATTATCTTAAACTTTCTAAACCAGCATGTTGAATTTTCCTTTCATTGCCTTCTGGCTCTGAAGCCTTCAAGGTTCATTTAGTTCATGTTTTCCAGTTTTTCTCTGCAGCTAGAAGTGTACTGTTCTTTTTAAGTGGCAACTAAAAGTTTACATAAAACCAGAAAATATTCAAGCAAGCTGTGAGGGACAGCAACATCTACACTTCAGTTTTAACGCCTTTCAGTGCAAATAGATGCAAAGCTGCCTCTGTCCTTTACACATCAATTTCTACACACGTGGCTGCAAGGTAACAGATCTGAGCCAGAATCACACGCAAGTTGCTGATTAGAATTTGCAGCACACAGAGGCACAACCAACAGTCATTTGCTTGTCATGCCTGTGAGCACAGAACAGCAGTAAAGCTGCTAGGACCAAGACCGTATGTCCCTTGTTACAAGCCTCATTGTTAAGCAGCCCAGAGCAGCAGAGAAGCAGGTGAGGATGGGGTGAGGATGATCACCTGTGAAGGACTGAATCCTGTTTTTATGTCACAACATGACTGCAACCACAGCAGCTAAAGGAGACCCCTCTAGTGACAGGGTTGGGGCATGCACACTACAACTAAGTAATGAGCAGGGTTGCCTGGGAAGTACGCTAATCCATTTCTCAGCTATCAAAAGAGCACATTCTAAGAACAATAGCTCAGCCCTGGCCCAGGACGAGGATGTCCAAAGACCCCTGACTGTGGGCTGTGGGTTTCGTGGTGTCGTCCTGTGTTTGGGGGATTGTCTTGCTGTGTAACCCCCTCAGGCTTTGTGCACCATGTGGCAAGAGCAAGAAGAAAGCAAGAGTGTGTGTGCACGTGCATATGCACATGTGCATATGCATGTGCCCGAGAACCTTCCCTGCATGGCTGATAGGAAACAAGACACAAGAACTTTTGCAAGAGAATCAGCAGCAGCAACAGAAGAAGAAACTGATTAAGGCAAAACTAATGGAAATAGCAGAGACTAGCTACTCTGCTGGACCAAATCTCCAATCTAACATCTTGGTCCCCACATCAACATCTTGATAACTCAGCATTTCAAGACAAAGATGGGCCAAGGGGGGTGGTGTATGACAAAAGGGGCATGGCAATATCCCGGAAACTTCATGAATGTGTATGTTAGCCTGATGCATATGTAATACTTTGTAGCATAAATAGAGCACGGTTGGAGTGGCAAGGTGTGCGTATGTTGGCGGAGCTAGCCCCTGCACACCTGGCACCAAAAATAAACCTCTCCATGAGTAAAACTACTTATTTCATAATTCAAAACAGATAGGAGAAAGAACTAAACTCCTGCAAGGAGCAGGAAAAACGAGCTGAACTGCAGTGACAGCAGTCTCAGCAGAGCTGATCCTAGGAGGCACAGGAGAGAGAGCTGAACTTTGCGCCAAAGAAAGGAGCAGACAGCTGGCTGGAGAACACCACCTCAGGGCAGCCATTCCGGACAAGAAGAGAAGCTTTCAGCTTCAGTGGAAACTCATAGTGGTAAACTAATCACCCCCCCATCTCTTCTTTGCAAATAAAACTTTGGCACTTGACTCCATTTGAGTCTTAATTCTGTTTTCGAGGGTACAAATGAAACCTCACACCTGTCTCTGACTGGCTTACAACACCATCACCATCAGGTACCTCCAAACCCACACTACGATTTGACACAAAGTGTGATGGGTCTTACTAGCAGGGATGAGTCCTGCAAAGAGGTGATGGGTCAGACTACAGAGTGATGGATCCTCCTAGTATATGCAAGCTCCAGTGATCCTGGTGGGAATCCAGAATAAATAGCCTCACTGATGCATTCCTCTCCCTCCATCCGTTGCAAAGCGACCTGTGTGGCTTCTCTGTGTCACAGGAGGAGTGAGAAGGGCAACAGGCAGCACAACAGTTTGTGAAGAACACAGTGCTGAGCTCATAGGAACCTCAAGCCAGGAGGCCCCTGTGGAAAGGCAGCAAGAGGATGGCCAGAGCAAGGACTTGTTCCCAGCTCCAAGAAAAGAGGTGAGAGAGAGAAAACTTCCCAGTGCCTGAGTGTGGGAGAAGCTTCACACAAAGCTCAGACCTTGTTGAACCTCATCACCGAACAATTGAAGAGCTTCAGTACAAGTTCCAGCCACATCATCCACCAACAGACTCACACTGGTGAGAAGCCCTACGCGGGCAAGTAGTACATGTGCCTTGAGTGTGAGAAGAGCTTTAAGTGGAGCTACAGCTTGAGCATCCAAGAGGATCCACACATGTACGAAGCCCTACCAGTGCTCTGAGTGTGGAAAGAGCTTAAGGGAGAAGTCCAACCTCATCAAACACCAACAGACCCACAGTGGGGAGAAGTCCTACCATCATCACCATCACAATCACCATCATCTTCATGGTTGGAAAGGTACTTCAAGATTGAGTCCAACCGACAAAGCATGTGACGTTATTAGCACCACGCTCTAACCGACTGTGCTAACCCCAGTGATCCAGTGCTCCCAGTGTGGGAAGAGGTTCACACAGAAGTCCAACCTCATCAATCATCAACAGACCCACAGTGGGGAGAAGTCCTACCATCATCACCATCACAATCACCATCATCTTCATGGTTGGAAAGGTACTTCAAGATTGAGTCCAACCGACAAAGCATGTGACGTTATTAGCACCACGCTCTAACCGACTGTGCTAACCCCAGTGATCCAGTGCTCCCAGTGTGGGAAGAGGTTCACACAGAAGTCCAACCTCATCAATCATCAACAGACCCACAGTGGGGAGAAGTCCTACCATCATCACCATCACAATCACCATCATCTTCATGGTTGGAAAGGTACTTCAAGATTGAGTCCAACCGACAAAGCATGTGACGTTATTAGCACCACGCTCTAACCGACTGTGCTAACCCTGATGGTTCAGTGCTCCCAGTGTGGGAAGAGCTTCAGACGGAAGTCCAACCTGATCCATCACCAAAAGATCCACAGTGGGGAGAAGTCCTACCATCATCACCATCCTCATCATGGCTGGAAAGATACTTCAAGATTGAGTCCAACTGACAAAGCATGTGGCGTTATTAGCACCACGCTCTAACCGACTGTGCTAACCCTGATGGTTCAGTGCTCCCAGTGTGGGAAGAGCTTCAGACGGAAGTCCAACCTGATCCATCACCAAAAGATGACTGGAATTCTTCAGAAATCCTTTTTTTTTTTCCTTATGAAACATCCCTTCCCTTATCCACACACCCCAAAGACTTATTTCTAGTAACTGTATGTTACATGTACAGGATATACAAGCTGTACCAGTGCTATTTTGATTAGAGAAAAGCCTCATGTATCTCAACCTTCTCACTCCTCTCCCACTTTGCCTATTAGATATACAGGTGAGTAGTTCTAAGTAATGGCTATTTTTTTTGGCTGAACAGAGTTGCAAAGTAAGATCATTTTCTCTTCAAGCACTCACCTACACAGCCCCCTCGGGACTTACTGTTAGAAAGGAATGAAAAATTTCCCCCCAATTTGCCAACTATATGTAGCAACTGCCTTGTCGCCAGTACACCCCCAATACCCAGAAGTCTTCGTATACCACTATATCATGGATGATATCCTTGTGTGTGCAGCTAACAGACTTAATGAAACAAGGCCTAGCAGATACAATCAAAGCAGTCACAGACTATGGCCTCCAGGCATCTCCAGAAAAAATGCAACAGGAGGCCCCTTGGTATTACCTGGGATGGAAAATTACAGAGTCAACTATTCAACCTCAGCGCATTTCCATAACAACTTCAATTCAAACCCTCAATGGTTTGCAAAAGCTTTCAGGAGTTATTAATTGGCTGAGACCTGTTTTAGGTATTATTACCAATGAACTGCACCCACTTTTCAGACAGGAGACCCTGACTTAACATCACCTCAACAGCTGACTTCAGAAGCCCTTGCAGCCTTGCAAGCCATAGAGCAGAAACTGAATTCCCGGCAAGGCCATCGATGTCTCCTTAATGAGCCTGTAGTATTGGTGATTCTAAAAGAGCCTCAGCAGCCATGTGTGTGCACACCGCACTCTCACAGAAATGCTTCAAAGACAAAAAAAGGGGAGTGTAGGCCTAACCCCACAAGAGTGTTTAAACAAAGCTTTACACGTACTCAGTTTTTCAAATAGAATGGTAGAAAATTCCCTCCAAGTACAGTGACACTTTGTACCTGCATATATCCCCAAAAAGCAAGAGCCCTTTGATAATTTGGGGAAAAGAGTATGCTTGTATTTTAACAGATCACAGACCGAGATGGATTCCATCATGCTTCCTATGACCCATCTCTTGTGCCATCCTCCTGACCACAGAAATGCCTATGACAACACCTGAGGTTCAGAAGGAGAACAATGGAAAGTTTAAGACAATACTTACTGTGGTGGTGTTTGGAGTTTGTGTTCTTTTGGATTTTGTTACGTGTTCCCTGCTTACTTTCCTTTATCAAGCAAATGGTTGTTCGCAGTTTTTCTTGAGTTTTTGTTTTACAGCAGGAAAAAAAAAAAGCTGGAAATACCGGAATCTGAAGCTGGGCCATCAGCAGAGAAAGAGCTTACAGCTGCAGGGGCAAGGAATGGCAGACATGACGTGATACAAGACACAACTACTAACATCAGCTTTGTGGAATACTTCTATACTTCTATCTACCTTGACAAACAATACGGAAATCCCTTTGTCTTTCCCCTATAGCCAGCTTCCCCAATGGGAAGCAGAGCACCTAATTAACATAACCCATCCATTTCCTTTACCTGTCCTGCCCCCAAAGCTATATTGGGAATCTTGCTTGAATAAACCTGTCTCTGTTTGTACAGACGTATGATGCGGAGTCTGGTTTATTATTTTGACCAACCATAATGTTGTAATTATTTTCCTTCTAATTCCTTCATTAAAAGCCCTCTCTAAACTATGGAAGAGCAGAAGGGAAAAATGACAACCACTAGACAAAAAGTGCTGTAAAATACAAAGTAAATAGGCACTTCTATTCCCCTGATCTTTTCAAGTAAGAGAAATGGTAGGTCCTACATGTGAAGAATAGCAGGTAATATACCTTCGGACACAAGTGCAATTTTAAGCAAATACTTTCCCTTTACTATAGTAAATTTTAACTCATCCTATCACAAGAGTGATCTTTTCTTTAATTCACCATTCTCCAGGCAGTCAAGAATGTCTGCCCTATCATTTCAAGAGTTATATTCCCTATGTTACAGAGCTCAAACCAAGCCTAAGATCAATACAAGCTTTGCACAACTTCAAAACAAGTTATAGCAAATATAGCTGTACTTAAACAAATAACAAAACTAACCTCCTCAAATAAAAGTAACAATCATCACCTCTTGCAACCAAGAATTAACATAGGAAGAGAAACAAAGGCCTAAGAAAGGACAGTTTAGGTAGACTTCTAGGATTTCCTCTGGTTTTGTAATTTCAGGGGTTATTAGGAAATTGGATAAGGAAAATATTTTAATTCTGCATTTGAAAGAAGTTCATACTCTTCATTTACAGGCTTCATGAGATGAGGGTGTGAGAACTAAAAACTCTGGGTAAGAATACAGCTACATTTAGTATCTGTGGTTGGCTCCCAAGTAGACAATGACACGGTTTTCATACACCTTCTTCATAGTTTTCTCTATTTGCTTCAAAAATACTTGCGGAATTCTCCCACATAAAGTGTGCACTGTATCCAGAAATTTAGACTGCAGAGGGTAGTACAAAGACTGGAAGAGATTGTCTTCAAATGGAAACTAAAGGAAAGAAAAAAGAACTGTTAGTTTCCACTACTTACAAATGGAGCTTTAGAAGTTTCTGTAAGTTAAAACCTTATATAGGTAGACAATGTCTTGTCTTTCACCTTCCCGGATGATCAAAGCCTATCAGCTTCGAGCACTGGTCTGCTTGAGTATTCCCGTTCAAGAAAGCTTGTCTGCAAGTATCACCTGAAACATCCAACTTCCCAGAACCTGTACTTCTGGAGTCTGTATTTAAAGGAGGTTTACTAACATGGGAATACTGTCACAAAACACATACTCTATAGAGTGGAGCTGATCACATGCAACATTCCAATGGGAAATATGGACCTGTATCTGTATGCAAGCCTCTGCCTCCCTTATGCCTGGAGCCTGTAGGTGCTCAGGGAGGACAAGCTTTCATTGAGTATTCATAGACAAGAGCTGCAGTACCAGCAGGGAGAACTCCATTCAACCACTTTTCTTCTACCTCCAATATTAGAGAAAAGCAACTTATCAACCTTTTTGTTTAGAAGTTTACTATAACAGGAAGAAGAATCATTTAAACCACCTCAAATACATGCATGTGGCAAGACAGGAGAGAGAAGTCAGAGCAACCTTGTTACTTTGTGTCTGATGGGTCCACATAAAACACAACCCTGCTCAGCCTAATGTGTTGGAAGAGCAATTATAGTGACCCGGTTAAAACAGTGACCTACACTGAAATGAAAGGACTGCCCCTATGGAGACAGGAGACTTACGTCACGGATCACATCATAGAGTGCCTTGAAGGTAGGCTGTTTGTCATCATGGTAGACACCTCTGTTGCCATGCAGAATGGAGACACCTTCTTCTTCTGCACCTTTACAGTTGCTTCCATACATGCAGTGATCAGGCCTGTAGTTCCACTGACATGGAAACACATAGAGACACTCTGCCAATGTCAGTAAGCGGAGTTGGGGAGGAGGGAAAACAAAGGAAGAAGACATGTCAAACAGGAGTTACAACAAATTAAATCATGTTTCTGTCAGAAATCTGGGACCAATGAAGAGAAAAATTTCAGTTACTTTTGCAAATATCCCAAGCAGTAGCTAGACACAGAGGCTTCATCTCCTCAAGGGATGACTACACAAATCTCAGCCCTCAACTAACAGTAAGAGAAGGCAACACAAAGACTGGTGCAAACATAAACCAAGGGAGCATTTTACAAAGCAAAAAGTGACAGAATCAAGCCCAGAGAGCAGCACTACCCAGGGTCCTCTGCCCTTGTAATGTCTTTGGGTTACAGACATGACTAGGGAAGCATACACAGCAGTGAGGGTTAGGCAAAATCCCAAATCCTTCTGGAGACAGCATGGAAAAGCTTACAAAATACATCCAATGTTAGCTGCTGAAGCTTTCACTGAGGCCGTGACAATTTGTTACACTTGCTATACAGCACAGCATAAAAGGTAGGGTATTTTATCTAGTCCTTCTAAGACTTGTCATCCATTAATTTCACAGGTCTAGGTTCTTTAAAGATGAGCTTAATTTCTCAAAAGGGCTTATAACCTCCTTCCTCCTACAGTCTTTCTTTTCTTTTTTTGAAAAAGAATTTCTCCATGCACCCACACTCTTTGCAATAAGCTTGTAATAAATTACAGCAGTCTGTGACCTTTTCCCTTCAGAAACAGTACAATGAGTCATTCCATGATGCCTGCAGGTCACGCCATGAGTACTGAAAACTCAATTCTTCACTTGGCCTTTCCTAGCTTCCCAGGAAGTCTGCAGCTGGTCCTGTTGGTTCTTGAAGAAAAAGGTTCTGAAACATTTCTTCCTTTGAGGTCTCTCTAGCAGGAGAGTGCCCCAGAAGGAGTAGATTTTAAGTGATTTCCATTCAGCCTGACCTATCATGCATTCAGAATTGCTCCCCAGCATTGCTGAAAGGGCAGGAAGAGCAGTAAAGGCCGACCCAGACCTAGGGATCCTTTCGGTAACCCTGAACAGATATTTGCAAGGACAGCTCATCAGCTGCTCTGACCAGGGAGAGGATGTCCTCAGGTGGTTATTAGCTTTCATATGTATCACTTCAGTATTCCTGATCTTCTCACCATGATGCTTTTGTATGTATTTTGCTGTCACAGCTGGACTCAAACTCTAGCTGCTCTGTGAGCCTTCAGATCCATTCATCATTACAACAGCTTTCAGAGATGGGAAGAAGGAGGCATCTCTTTGGGCCCCAGGTAACATAGTCCTGTGAAGTTTTAAGGCAGCACAATGCATCTATAAAAAAACCACCTGTAGTAGCATTGACTGATCCCTTCCCCAGCCAGTCTCAGCAAGCCAGCAGTTTAACACCTCAGAGAAGTCTACTTTTCTGTTTGAATTCATCCAGTTCTTTTGTTTTCTTTTCTTGTGCAGCCTGACATTACATAATTCATAAAAAATTATTTACCAGTTACAAGGAAGACAGACTATGCTGCAGAAAAGTCTCAACATGTGGATTTGATAGAACATGCTCTCATCACAAAATTCAAATATTTGTGCAATCTTTGGGTTTTTTCCTCCATGATTAAGTTAGCAGCGTCAGTTTGACTTCACAGCTAATCTGGTTTCATCTATTTCTCCTTCCAGTAGAGCCTATTCCCATAACATTCATTTATTGGTCGGAAATTAATTTACAATTTCATAATGAAGATTTCTTCCACTTTATTTTTTTCCCTAGGATTTAGAGTAATACATGGGACACTGATGTTTGACATCTGGCTGCAGTAAACAGATGTTAGCTTATTGCTTTGCTTTTGCTCTCCCCTTTTATTTGCCTGGATTTGGATATATCCAATTACCTACCCTAAGACTCCTCAGAGAAAAATGAAAGAGAACAGAATAAAGAAAGATAAATCTAAACTTACTCTGTTCTTAATATCACTTGAGGGAATACAAGGTCACAGAGGAAACAAGGAAAAGCAAATAAGAATGGATATTCAGCATCCCTTCAGAAGCATCAAGTAAGGTTCTGAGCTGCTCTGGGAAGCATGTACTATGCTATGATTTTCACATCCTTGCATTTCTCACATGTAACTGTTTTTGGAAGGGCCTGGAGTCATTCCAGTGTGATCAATGCAAAAGACTTACAAGGAGGTGAATTTCCAGAATTAGCCTCAGCACTACTGGAGAAAGTCACATCCTTTTAAAATAAAAATGCCTGAACTTCCCAGTTCCCTGAAAATACAGACTGAGGAGAATATAACTCCAGTTCAAGAGGAAATAAAGGACAACCAAAAATGTTACAAGCTGTTTGTGGAGACACTGTGCAAGAGTGATAGGAAGGAATCAAATAGGACATTTTGCTGGGCTGACAAGTCATGCTCCACACTAGGACAGATGGCTTATACTGTCTGTTCTCTGGGAGCAACATTTTGAGAAACCTGAAGTTTTCCATAGCTTTTCACAGTCCCAGAGCAAGCACAATACAGAAGAGTAGAAAATGCACCAATCTAAGCAGCAGACTCCAGATGACATCATCCTGGTGCCTGCTGAGGTTGGATTGTTCAGCTGAGAGACTAGAAGCATCTTTCTTAAGCAGTAACTTTCAGTGAAGGAGCAAAAGTAGGGAGAGCAACGGATGAGATATTTCAATGGCTGTGTCCATGTTCTGTTTATATTAGCTGTTACTCATTTGCATAAATAACAGATTTCAGCTGAATTTCACAAAAATTAGAGCATAGCTTTGAGAAAGTCTGGCAATTTCACATTCAGATAAACATCCAAAACAAAAACATTTTTTCAGCTAGGCCCTTGTCCAGTGATGATCTTAAGCACACTGACAACTTGAACTTCATTCCTACACTTGATTATTAATGTTCTACTTTCCTATTGTCTCAGAATCTCCAGAAAACAGATGTATATACTCAACAGAAACAAGACCAAGCGCCACTACTTGCACTGATTTCATAAGCTCTAAATCCTAGGTGCACTTACACATTAACTTCATGCCAAAGGAAATCATGTGTATTATAAACAACAAATAGCACTTTTATCTTAAATTTTCAAGCTCAAGACATTTTCTTAACAGAGATTATCATGACACCAAGAATCATTACTCACCTGGGTTAAAGGAAAAAATGATATTTAGTAAATCCTGGTCTCCCCATGTAATGTAATTTTTGTACTTTTGGTATAATGGATATAACATTTCCTCCCAAGTCAAACCACTTGGTATCATGCTGTTCTGCAGGGCACAAAACCAGAAGCAATGGGTTAATATTGTGAACAGTGAAGTGACGTATGACTGAGTGTGGCACCCACATATTTGTCAGTTTGCTAAGCCATGCCAGGTATCTGGGTGAAAAATGAAGAACTACTAGGAAATGTTAGACCTGGACAGTGCTGGAACAGCAGAGCTTACTGTGTTCCTGTTTATCTAAACAGGAAAGCAAAGTCTCCAGGGTCTAGCTCTGATGTCAGCTCCTGCTATTCACCACCTTCCTATTCTGAGAAACAGCAAGGAGAAGTGGGAAAATGCAAAAAAATGCAGGAACAAGGTAAAAATTGTGGAATACAAGTGAGGAAAACTGCAGAGTAAAAATTATCTTCCCTTCCCTGGAATAATGATATTAAGAGCAAGGGCTTTTTGTTTTGCTTTGTTTTTTCCTTTTATCAAGCTGTCCATGTAACAGTGTAGGAAGATAACCCTGGTCTTCACTGAGAAACAAGATCACACAGGACAAACAAAGTTTTTAAAGAGATTAGACAACACATGCTCAGTGAAACAAACAGAATTTTTACAAGTCAGCCCTTTCACAAAAGAGGTATCAGAAAAGAATGTTCCTTTTTCAGTTATATCAATTCATGGAGTCACTTGATCTGCAGCAGGATACAAAATTTTACTTACAGATGCCAAAAAACCTTCCAGTTTCACAGAATCATTAAGGTTGGAAGAGACCTCCAAGATCAAGTCCAACCATAGCTACTAACATACCACTAAACCATAGCCCTAAGTAGAGCATCTAAATGTTTCTTAAACACCTCCAACAACGGTGACTCCACCACTGCCCTGGGTTTCTCTGGATATTTACATCAAGCTTCCCAGTTTTAAAAACAATAGTGACCACACTGAAAATACTAGAGTTTATTCTTTCATGTACTCTGCAGTGGAAAATGACATGCTGAAGAAGCCATTTTTACTCCTGCTAACAGACTACTTCACCTGCCAGCTCTCAGTGCTCTAGCCTCTTAGGGAAGTTTCACTTGTTTTAATCATCATTTTCACTAAAATTGCTTTTAGTATTTGATCATATCGATTATATTCAACATTTTTCAGATTCTTTATATTACAAGCTTTACATAATTTTATAGCAAGTTTTACAAGATGTGAAAAACCATAGATCATTCGTTTCTGCACCAGCTGCATTGCCTCTCACCTTGAACTGAGTGCTGCGTATCCGTGTTAAATTCATTAGCATCACTCCGGAATTGACTCCAGTTGTCCCGTAATAGGGGTGACGCGCAAATCGACTGTACCAGCCAATCTTTGGTATTTCATGTTCCGGGGCCATGGCAGCTAGCTGGGTGGAGTTAAACTCTTGCAGGATGTTCCAGATGTCATCGATGGGCCTCAGGAAGAGCACATCAGTGTCCACATAAAGGAGAGAATCCACATCCTTTAAAATGACCTTTTGGGTCGGCACAGCAAGGAAAAGAAGAGGTGAAATAGAAAGCAAACAGACACCAAAAAGAAAAATTATTGGCAAAAGATACTTTAAAATAAAAAAAACAACCTGGTAATCTGAAAGAGGTTATTGATTTATCAGCTAGAAGTAATTACACATAGGGACAACAGCTATCAGGTTATTGGCTTGTTGTTTGTTTTGTTGTGGCTTTTTTTTGAACCACACAGCAAAACAGCTACAGACCAGAGAAGTTGGGTGCTAACTCTCATATGAAATAGAAATTCACTGAGCTCTCAAAATACTTGCAAGGACTATTTAGCATCAGTTCAGAAATAAAACGCAAGGAGTATATATTTACATAACTTCGCTAGTTCTTTTCAAGAAGAAAATAGTGTCTTCCACAGACAGCATGGGTAAGCTGCTGTAACAGAATACTGTTCATCTCCATGTGGTATCATGTTTCCTTATGCCTTTCTAACAATTGCTTTTCCTATTACAACCCTGTGCTCCTAGGAGACTTACATTCAGTATTATTATATACGAATGTTTCATGTGAATTAAGAAAACTATTTATCACAAAAACGTGTATTTATCCTCCTGAAGAACAAAATTTGCTTGGAAACCAGAAATATCATACTAAAGATCAGGTCAGATTCTGATCTCTGCTGTCAGACTCTGTATCAGGAACTATCACAGTAAAGTTAGTCATGTCAGGAGGGTGTATACTGTAAATTAGATCCAAGGTATTTAATCTATTGCCTTTGACAGTGTTCCCCCTCGTGGCTATCCAAATCCTTACATGCTCATTCATTAATTTTACCAGGATAAATTATATAGTGCTTCAACAGTTCAAGAAAACTCCCTTGATGCTTCCATCAGGTATTTGTAAAGCTGTTTAAATAATAAATATCATTAGCAAAAGCTGACCATCAGTTCCAAGTACATTTTTAGTGCTCTTCTCCATTATTTGCTAAAACTGTCCAAAAATTCCTGAAGCACTGAGATTTTTTGCCTTGGTTTCAGTCAAAAGCCCTATTTCTCTTTTCTTCTTTGAAAAGCAAATCCAAGAAGCTACTGATTTTCACCACATTGTGCAACACAACAGTCACTCTCTCATCCAACTGCAACTATACTAATGACAAACTCTCCTAATTGTGAAGGTAACAAATTAGTCTACTAAACAAATTTAATTTTACAGACTGACATTTAGCCAAGTTTAACAAATCCCTGACCTGTATTTCTGACAGGATAACTACATGTTCTTCCTACATAGAAGGACAACCAGGAGAAGGCAAGCATCTGTGCATTTTAAACAAGTTATGCTTAACAAGAAAGTTCAAGTAAACAAGTCCAACACAATCCAGATCACTCTGCTGGATGGAAGGTTATAGCAATACACCATTTTTCCACAAAAATTACAAATCACCATGTGTAGTTATCAATAAATGATTTCCAAAATCAAAAGCCTGTGGTACAAGAGACCTTGCTCCAGCTGCTCTGCCTGAACCAGATGCTGCACAGCTAGGTCAGGCTCAGGGGCTAATCAGAGGACCATATGAGTGCAGGTTAAAAATGACACACATCTAATCTGGAGCACAAGCAGCACAAGACTCTGTCTGGTAGCCTGAGTTCACACTTGCTAGCACAAACCACAGAGACATACCCGACAGAGCGTGATTTTTTGCAAGCAGTGGTCAGGAATATGGCTTGGCTGTGCTTGTCTTCCTCCTCACTCTACAGGTGCTTACAGTTTAAAAGAAGTGTGTGGGTTTTGCAGCTCTATAGAATATTCTTAGTAAATCTGTCAGAAAATTCTGCACAGAACTGGCTATATTTAGCCTGACGCTTCACTTAAATACTCAATTATCTGCAATTTGATTTCCCAACTACTGTCTCTATAGATTCTCTCTGTATTAGCAAGGTTGACAGGTAATAGAGCACTAATGTGTGAACACAGATTGGTGTTATTGTGAAGCTGCGCTAACTAAGGACTTGCAACTGTCAGCAAGGCAGCTTATCAGCTTTATCCAAAATCAGGGACCAAAGTTAATGGTAGCAGTACCATGAATTTGAGAAACTAAATTTAACTGTAGTAAGCAATTAAGTTAATTACAGAGACAGAGACTTTTGCCTAGATAGGGTTCTGGCATCTATTCCCATTGCTGCCACTGATCCACTAGGCTGGATACTTCAGCGTACTCAAGAGGACAGCTGTAATACAGGGGTATTGCCAATCTACCTTAAAAGCTCTAAGTAGATTAAGTATTTTGAGACGGGTTCTAAATATTAGTTACTATTAGAACTAAAACCACCCCAAAATCCCTTAAGCATTTCATGATACTCTAGCTGATTGTTTTGGTAGTTCCAAAGCAGCAACAGAGACAGCTGCAAGCCAGCTCCGTGGTGTATGCAACATTCATGAGATCAGAGGAGACTTTCACCTGATGTCTTAACATCCATATTAGTATTATAAAACAGCTTCAAGCAGTTGCTGAGAGCATTACCCTCCTAGTTTATTTTTAAAGTTTCATTTTGTGCCTGTGTGAAGATACACATTTTCATCATTTTGTCTTTGCAGATGCCACGGATGGTTTTATTGTTGTAGCCTGCAGCAAGGGATTTAGACTTGTGAGATTACATGGAGGATCAATCTACTTTCCCTGCATATAAGTGGCAAATGTGATCAGATATCACAGAATGCCTCCACACAATGTAGGATACAGCATGATATTCCTTAGTATTTTAGTAACTCAAGAGAATTCAGCAAGTTTGGAATATGTACATTAACCTATTACCCAGAACAGAACAGTTCATTTAAGCTGCAGGATCACATCCTATAGCTCTAGTTTTATCAGTGAGCAAAACCATAGAAAGATTCTTAAGCAGTTTTCCCTTTACACATTCCTCACACCCTTCTGTCCACTTTCACATTCCTGCTGGTGCTGCAGGAGAAAGATTTCGCTGGCAGGAGTGGGGCTTGTGAATCAAAGACTCACATTCCACTCGGGCTTAGCATTATCAGGAACAAGACAATTTGCACAACTGAGGGCTAAACAGCTGATAAAACTCAACTACTGCTCTCCTGGGGTCCTCTCTAAATCCAGTCACATTTTACTCCACTGCAGGAGAAAATGCCTAGGACAGGGAAGGACAGGGAAAATAGGATATTGCCATCCCACTGGTACTTATTTAAAATACAAGTCAAAATAGTTCTCTAAACAATAATGCCAGAAACCTTTCACTCCTGCTGTGTGCATACTGGATTTCTACACTGTTGTCTCATTCAAAGGGGGCATCAGAACCTAGTTGTCAAGCACCAGATAAAAATATTAGTGTCCGAAATTACCCAGAAACAAACTGAGCTTCTGCCAGGCTGCAAAGTTGAGTACCGAAAGTCCAACTGGACTCTTGCCATCTCAGCTATTACCACAACTTGTTTTCTTTACTATGTCCATGTTATCTTGGTATCAGCTGCAACTGCTCTTAGACAACCTCTCCTATTCAAAGCCATCAACCTCTGCCTGACCACACACATTTATCAAGTGTTCCAAGAGACACAAACATTTACAGTTCAGACAGCCTCCTAGTTTTCCTAAGACAACACACAACAGTCTAATACTCCTCAGAAGAAGTTACCGGAGAATTCTGGCAACACGTGAGTACAAAAATTAGCCAAAAAAGCACTTCCCAACCTAAAGGAATCACCATGAATACATAACCCTTTTGTGCCATCAAAAGGGTGGTGACGAATGAAGGTGCAACTGTTCCTGTGATGGGAGTCTTCCAAAATGATAAAAAATACCATAGAAATAGGAAGAATGAAGAATTGTCTTTACTCAGTGAGAACAACCCCATGAGTACACCCTTAGGAGCAATGTGCAGTCAACAAGCTAATGCTTGGGGATTATTTTCCAGGTGATGCAAATATTTACTGAAGGAAGCGAGGATCCCTGCTCCAGTTGGAGTTACTTTCAGCCCATCTGGCCTTTGCGCATTTGATAGTCTCCTCCTAAATGGCAGATAAACAGAATTGCTGACAGCACATATTTTCTCACTTATGTTTTCACAGTCTATGTATCTGGATGTGCAGCTGTCTCCTGATTGTTTCCATCTGAGAAAGTAAAGATTTCTTTGTTCCCCCCTGCATTGCTCATAAGACAGCAATGAAGAAATCTGGATCATGTGAATAGCATGTCACATTATTGGAGTCACCCCAAACAACAGCAATGCACAAGGTATTTTTGATAGATGTTCCCTTGTTCCACAGATAACACTTTATGCAAAAGTTCTTCCAGTTCCTGGTATTTCTGCATGTGCAGTTATCAACACCTTTCTCTCCAGCAATCTTGAATATTTTCCAAGTTTATGACACCACTATGAGTTTATAGAGTAAAGAATACAGATTTTCAGAGAACTTGAAGATCCCAGGACGCAGAGGGTTCTTGCATGACATCTGACTTTGAGCACATTGAAATTACTACCTTAAGGGCAAATCTGACAGTCTTGGAAAAAGAAAGGAAACTCAAGGAAAACAGACTGCTGAAAGCATCAGTCTAAGGGCTAAGATATGGAAAGGGAGATAGTGGGCAAACAGGATATGATGACTGGACACTGAGAAGAACGTTATTTATGGAAGGCGTGCAGCAACTACCCTAAAAGCATCTGCCCTGAAAGAGCTCTCATACTGAGTCTTAAGCGTCTGAGAGGCCAACGGAACTAGAGACAAATAAGAAACACACATCCTTTGTTCGCAGGAAAAAAAGCAGGCTGGATTTCTGGTTTGTTTGTTTTAAATGGCTAAATCACAAGATGTTTTGGCCTAACAATGGTTTTAATATCACACCAGCAAAGCTTCCTTTCTGTGGAATTAAACTTTCCCTAAAGCATCCTACTCAAAAATGCAGGTGCCTTACCGGAAGAAAAAGGCGCTGGGCAGCACATGGTTTGAATAACTTTTTCCATTCCTGAGCATTTCCTACTGAGAAGGTTATTGGGTAAATGTTGTGTTCAAACTTCTTTGTATATGAGGAGGGCCATTCCTTTAACTGAAAGACACAGGGGAAAGAATTAAGAAACTACATGTTCTGTAGAGATTTAAAAAAATCTGCATGCATAAGGCATTTATAAACCACATACAGTAAAAAAGTGCTTAGTTGATACTTGTTGATTTCAATGTAATTTTGCACAGAGGTCTGTGGCTTATAACTATAACTAACTCGTTTATTTCCCAAATGACCAAGAAACTCACCTTCTTCTCAAATTCTGGCTTAAGGGACTCCTCAGCAAAAATGTGAAAACAGAGCCTCCTGTTGCTGAAGAGAACTGCTGATTTCAGCATGATTAGCGTCTCTTCCAGTCGGTCCCCACATGCCACAACTGCCAGATGCATGCACTGCAAAGATGAAGGCTCTTTTCCATGTTTCTCTTCTCCAACCCTCCTGAAAAATCATAAATAGGCATATAAAAAACACTGAGCTAAACATGATGAGAATTCCATGTTAATAGGTATCGGGGTTTTCTCTTCCCCTTCATTGTGTAAGATATCTGGAGGATTTTTTTTCTGATTAGCTATCCACAGAAGACAAGTGGCATCCCAATTTTGTCAGTAGCACAAATCAAGACTGTTAGAATTACATCACAAAGAAACCTGCTATTCTAGAATTTTCTGGTTATTCCTACATTCTGGGTTTGCATAAATCTCTGCACTACATACACAGATGAAAGCAACTGAACAGCACTGCAAACCAGAGAACAACTTGCTCTGTGCAAATGATAAGCTTTTTATTTTCCAGTTTAGAGTTTATGAAGCCAGAATGGACTTACTACTACCTAGCCAACTTTCTAACACAAAGCAGATTACAGAACCACATCCAGTAATTTTATTACTAGGCACATAACTTTTGGCTAGACTGGAAGATGAGATCCATACTTCAAAAAAATCCACTCTATCCATATGTAAATTATTCCGCAGTTAATTAATTTTGCTGTTAAAAATGCATGCCTTAATCCTGGCCTGAAGCTACTGGCACAGTTCCAAAGGACTGCTCTCCATTTCAACCCGTGGAATCCCTGAGATTTTGCTAAAATAGAGATTTTTAAAAAACAAACATTCACATGTCCCAGCTGAATCAGGCTATATTCCCTAAGCAGTCAAGGGCCAAACTATGGGGTTTTCACTTAGTACCTATCTGTGCAGCCTTTAAATAAATTTCAGCTAGACTACAGGGGAATCTGCAGGTAAAAAGCATACTGAAGGTACTTGCTAGCCAGAAAAATTAGGGCTCTTTTGGGGAGTTGAAGACACTTTGAAAACACAGCCTTTTGTTTTTTGTGTCCCCGTAATCAGTATGGGGGTAAAATCACACCCTCCAGGAATGCTTCTACACATCCCAATACCGATTGTACTTATAGTTCATCAGATGGATGTATGCTGAGAAAGCAACTAAATCACAAGCATCATAATCATTATAGGAGAGTTCAAAAGGCTAATCATAGATCACTGCCAGTTCTTGACATATCACTGAATAAAGAACATCAATCCCTACCTCTTCTCAGCACACACAATTACATACATACAGTTAATCAGTAAAGCTAATACTAGAAACAAAAGTTCTACACAAAGAGAAAAATGACAGTTGATAAAGCTCATCTTTTTCCAGACATTAAAATGCTGCTCTGTATAACAGCAGTGTCCTATATTACAGAGTAATCCACTTCTATGTTAAGGAATACCAGCCAATGGTACTCCACTGACTATACAAAGCAATATGTTTCATTGAGGGTTTAATGTCTTAGGCTTTAGTCTTAATTAAACCCCAATTTCATCAGTGAATAAATAATGGAATACTACATCTATGTGAAGTGGTATTTACTTTCCAGCCTATTAGTGTAAAAACCACTGAATTATTGAAGTGAATAATTAGCTGCTCACACAGATCCCCTTTTCCTCCGTTCTCCCTATCTCTAATGCTTCCTCTTAATTGAGTCTCTAAATCAAGCCATGTGCAGGATGAGAACTGCTTTGATATAGCTTGTGGCAACAGAATTCACTGGGAGAGGGACTAAACTCTAAGCTTTCATTGCAACATTTCAAAACTCAAAGCACTGAGCTTTCTCGGCAAACTTTAGCCACAGTGAACTCTTCATTATGCAGTTTTTTTGTAGTGAAAACCCCAGGATGTGTAGACAAGCTCTTCCAACAAACAGACACAGCAGAAGCAACCCTTGATGAAAGCAGAATGCCCTATAAGACCATGAGAGCTACAGATGAACAGGAGACATTGTGCCTGCCTACACAGACACCCTCCCAGCCCCAGAGAGCAGAGAAGAAACCTGAGCCTTAGAGATGAGAAATTATCAGTTGCAAAGGCTTAGGCTGAAGGGGTTCAGAAGCCTACAAATAGCCCAAACAGGAAGAAAAAGCCCATAGAAATAAGCACAAAGTGGTATTTGAACTACCTCAGTAGTAGTCCAGAACGCTACGGGCAACAGTTTGTGAGGAAAAGTAGCAACGAGGTACAAAGAATCTTGGGACATGGAATTTTGCATCTTTTTTATAAGTACATCAGGAAACCAAGAGTCTTCCAAACACTACCTGCTCAGATGTTCCTAGACAACATAACAAATGGAACAGATGAAAGATGCTTACTTTGTTTTAAAGGCTGAAGTACATTAATACTGTGCTAAATTGTACAAAGGATAAAATTTGTTACATAGAATAAAAACCAGCTGGCAAGCAAGAAAGAATACATTGCTAGGTTATTAACCTAAGATGTTAATAGACTTGTGACACAGAACAGTTCTCACGTCGTGGCTGAGGGTAAGTGAGCTCCGGTTTTGGCTCTATTTCGGTTAAGTCAGCCCTGCAAAGCTTTGGGTGAGTTATTAATTCTTTATACTTCAGTTGTCCTACTTGTAAGAGGGGAACGGTTGTTACAGAAGTAATAGCTACCTACCTCAAGAGACTTCCATGTCCGTTAAAAAGCACATCGATCCACAGAGTGCTACAACTATTAGCCAATTCTTCCTAACATTTATACCCGCATTCATTCATTTATAGTCCAACTTATTTGCTATAGAGTCTATAATTGGATTTTACTGCCTAAATTAAATGTTTAAATGCATCTAAAACAATACAGTGACCTGGGCCTTACAAGTTTAATGTGTTTGACGAGAAGAAACACAAAAACTATATACACAAGGTCTTTGTTGCCTTGATATCCTTCCAATTTCATTACATAAAGGTAGCTTGTTGATCTATTATAAGTCTAACATATACAACATGTCAAACACTTTGCTCCCTTCCCTGTTTTCCTCATTTGTTTAAAGAAAATGGCTTCCTGCTCTCCCTTAACTACTGTTCTCTTATTATTATATGGCTTTAAAATTAAGCACCGTTGCCTAAGATTAAGGACTACAGCAAGCATCGCAAAATATTTGCAGAATACATCCTTGTGAAACAGCTGGAAACAGACTTGATAAGACCTAGCATGATAAAACGTTTATAGCAAAGGCCTTCCAGCAATACAGACCAACTCCCATCCCATTGCCCAAGAGTGTTTTATTTACTGCATACATTTTTTTTCCGACAGACTTGAGCAGCCTGAGTGCTCAACCACAATAGGGTGCATATCTAGGTCTTAAAGTTTAGATGACATGCAATTTTCTTATTAGTCACAGCCAAACTGTCTCAAACATAATTAACCCCAAACCTGTCTAAATCAATCCAGATCCATTCAAAATAATGCATTCCCATCTCATTACAGAGCCTGCTAATCTATTCAAGCCTTCAAATTTGTTCTTGAGTGAAAGGTAACACATGCAGATTCTTCAAAATGCAATACAGTTGTTAATTTTTGAAACCTTCATATTATGTTCTCATTTACTCTTGCAGCACAAACAGGGTTAGATTTAAGCATTGTATCAAAATTGGTGTCCCAGTCAAAAACAATTATGGGGGATATCCAAATAAAAAAGCCTCCCCCCTCCCAGAGAAATGGAAAAAATAAAACAAATCACACGTACCCAAAGGCAAAGTGAGAGCCACACATCGTCCTTCGACAGCGAGACTTTCCGCACACAAAGAAAAACAGTAAAATAACAGAATCGGTAAACCCCGGGTTCCCCACCGCGAAATGGCGGTTCTCCCCCCGCACGCGCAAGAAACCTGGCAAAATTGTCCAGATGATGAAATGGGAGAAGCTGGGATAATGGATGACATGAGATACCGATAGTGGATGGGATGGATAGAGTTGGATGAAAAAGCTGCCGTCCCGCATGGCCGTGACTTTCCCCACAACAAGATGGACGATGGGTCCTCACCGCGTGGCAATGAAGAAGAGAAAGAAAAAGTGCGCTAAGCTGTGAAAATTTATACTGCGCGCAGCGTCGCGCCGCATGACGTAATTCCTGGCGCTTCGCTTATTTTGCGTCCGTCCACACCGGGACCATATGGGGTTGTATTGTCGCCCGCTTCGTGTTCCGCCGTCGCAGCTTAGCGCCGGTTTGCTCTGTCCCTGTATTACCGATGCCGCGCGGCGCTTCTCCTCAGCCGCTCTGGGATGCGCTGCTCCGCCGCAGTGGGGGTGCGGGGCTGCAAGCGACAAGGCGCTGCTTTCGTGCCGGCACCGCGTGTGCCCGCGGTGGCTGCTGCCAACCCTGTGCCGAGCCAGCATTGTCCGCCGCCTCCCCTGCCGCTCCCGGCACCGGTCCGACTCCCCCCAGGGTAAACACGGTGCCGATGCCCACCCCCTCACCCTCCGCCCAAAACCAAAATATAACAATTGAAGTCTCAATTTTCTACCACTCGGACAAAAGGCTAAAAAAGAATCCTCAAACCAGAATGGAATTTTTTTTTATCAAGTGGGTTCTTTGTTAGACAACTATGAGCTATTTGGGCCTTCAGCATGTTATTATAGGCTATTAAATCCAAGCCAAATAGCATGTGTGTGCACCCAGGCTGCAAAGAAAGAATAAAGTGCCTTGACAGGTTGCCATATAGGAGATGTTTTGCTTTGGAGAAGTAACTTCCAGGGAACTAAATGTGCTGGGAAATGTTCATTTCCTGAGTGGTGCCATGTTGGTTTAACAGAAAGTGTGGTCACATCTGACCTTCAAATGTAAAATAACTCTTTTGCCTTTTGATATTTTGCACACACTGGTTTGGCACATTCTCACAATTCTTCACATGAAAAAGAAAACTTACTAAAGGCATAGGACTTGCTACTTGCAAGAGGAAGGATCAGTAAAAAACCACTATCAAAAATCAGTTTTCAAAGCTAATCAGAAACTTATATGCAATGCTCATTTAGATTTGCCAAAACTATCTATTGACCAAAGCAGGACACATACTTGCTAACATTTGCTGGGTACTAGCCAGCTAAGAAGATGTGACTAAGTTAAACTTTTATCCTGTATGACTACTTCCATTGGAAGAAGCCTGCACTTCTTAAAACTTAACAACTAATGTCTTCTATTGTTATCATGTGACTACAGAAAGTGGTACTACAAAATCCCTGTTAAAATACAATTCACCTTGTCTGCAAGGTAACTGATCTTACAAAGCAAATACATACACATGCTAGATAATGCCTTTGATTATTTGAGTTCAGCCCCAAACCTGCATCCTGTTGACGACTACACAAATCAACTTGGCAAAACTGAATTAAAATAACTTTTCGTATTTACATAAAAAAATCTTCACTAAAGTTACCTGAATCAGTCATGCAGTCTATATATAAACACATACACCATGATCTGAGCGCAAGATCTTACCCAGTCATAGATTTTTCATTATCCTAAAAGAATCAGATCATAGATGACCTCTTACATCAAATAAAAAAATAAAAATCTTCCTTTGCTCATAAGGAGTAACTAAGCTAATAATTATATTAAAAGAATGAACAGGCAGTAAAAACCCAGCACAACAGCATATTACACTGGATGTGCTTTACTGTAAGCACATGCCTAAGCAAAGCCTATTAAATCAACGAGAATACTCGTGCCTCAAGTTAGTAACTAGCTAAATCATTGCCTGTTTCTTCCACTCCAAATTCAGGCCCCCTGGAAACAGCCTCACAGTGCCTCCAGTGTATCTTGGATCAGGCTTTTCAAGCCAAGCAGATCCCACCATCTGATGCCTTCACCATGCCAGTGGGAATGTGATTCATTCCTGAACAGCACCGGTTGGTGGGTGGCTCTGCATTTCTAAAGTGGCAGCCACCTCCTTGACTTGGACGAAATTATGTCACACCCCTCCTCCCAAAAATTGGTTTTATGGATACTCTAACTTAAAGGCATTTTATTTTAGTGGTAACTGACACCATACAGAATCATCCAGCAAGAGACAGAACTGGACCCACAGAACTGCGCTTCTCAGAAGAACTCCTGCTGGTGCCAGTGGTGTAGGATCATGTCCTGCCAGCAGATGTGAGGGGGAAAAAAAGCCCAACAACCAAATCCCCCCCAAAAAACCAAACAAAAAATTTGTCAGGAAAAGGCATGGTTTAAATAAAGCATTCCTCTCTTTTTCTTTGTTGTGTTGCAGATCTTATAAAAAGTCCTTGCAAAGTCAGTAAATAATAGAGAAGCTATAATAATGTCAAATTTTGGAACAGGAAGATGCCCACTGAAAAGCTCATTGAAATGGAACAGTTGTTTATACTCTCTAGCAGTTTCATACTTTCTGGGCTCCTTCCTTCAGTGTTCTTCTTGATTTCCATGATAATCAGAGAGATATGCCTTAAAGAAAAATGACTTCAGGAGGTACAGTCGCTAGTGGAAATAATCCTGCTTTAATACACGCATTTGAATTCTGTCCATGACCCATTCTGAGCCACAGTAAACATCTCTTGCATTCAGTAGGGTAACAATGCTCATAAGAAACCAACTGCTTTAATAAGTTAAGGAGTAAGAGCTCAAAAAACAAGGAATAGTCTTCCATTCAGAACATCTCTGTGAAATCATGAATCAAAAGACACAAAGACATACCAAGTTAATTAGATCTATGAGGTCACACTGACCATAATATAGTTGGAATGCAAAGGGGAAAACAGTCCTCCACCCCCTGAAAGCATGCTGCCTGTATCTTTTCCTGAAGTAATTACAGTTTGTTTAAAAAATATGCTGCTGGTAAGGTGCTAAAAGAGGAAACACAACATACAACGATTTCAAACTCTTTTTTAAAGTTCTGCTAAATTAATTTACATATAAAAAGCATTCAAACCAAAAAGCTCAAGAGCTTAAAATCCAGAGGTGCCACACAGTTTGGGACCCCGGGGTATGACATGGGAATATCCAGCTACCTTCCTTCCCATTTCCCTGTGGCATTGAAGAATAATTTGTATTAATATAGCTTCTGCGACTGACAGCAGCTCCTCACGTACTTCAGCCAGCAAGGACCACATTCCCCATGTCAGCTGCCAAAACAAGGCCAAAACTAAAGGAAAAACAGCTATTCCAGTAGCTATCCTCACACCGGCACGCAGAGGAAACATTGGCCAGCTGGAACGCAACTAACAGAGGCGAAGGTAAGACCTCCATGCACTTTCGTGGCATCTCTGGCACAGCGAAAACACGCAGCAAAGAAAAAGTTTGTACTTCTAAAGCCAGAGCAGTTTGCACAATGGTTTTCAGTCACCGGTCATTGGCAGAGGCAAGGAGAAAAACAGCTGGGAAAGAGAGGCGCCCGAAGGACCGGGCGGCCACAACAGAGGGAACCCACGGGGCAGGAAGTCCCGGGCACGCGTGGAGCTGGGCACTTCTGACAGCGGACGGGCTCCAGTGGACGGGCCAGTGCTGGGCAGGAGGGGCCCGACGGGATCCCCGCCGAGGGCAGAGACCGGGGACTGTCGCGCGTGGTGCGCCGACCGGTCACGCGTGGGTCGGGACANCGAGCTAGCCTCTGCAGCGCTCGCCCGGTCGCCACGGATCATAGGCTCATTAAGGCTGAAAAAGACCTCTAAGATCGTCGAGTCCAACCGTTAACCTAACACTGTCAGGTCACCACTAAACAATGTCCCTAAGGGCTACTTCTACACGTCTTTTAAACTGCTCCAGGGATGGTGACTTCACCACTTCCCTGGGCATCCTATGCCAGGGCTTGGCAACCCTTTCGGGGAAGACATTTTTCCTAATTCTTTATTCCTAATTTTTTATTCCTAATTTTCCGCAACTGTCCTACAAAGACCATCCCTGAAGTCACGATGCTACGGCGGAAAGAGTTACACTTCAGACAGGTAACTAAGGCATCCTTTGTAACTTACACGGCATTCTCTTGGCAGTGAAACTATGCAGCCTGGCCACTTTACACAGCTGTCACAAACCTTCACAAATGGTATCCCAAAATGTACTTTACCTTAGTAGCAATGCAAATGCAATGAACAATTACTGTTTCAGAATTTCATCCAACTCAGTTTCTGAGCAGATGTAAAAACATAAATTACTTCACACTGAGAGAAAACAGCAATACTGAATAAGACACTACAGAAAACCCACAATCCATAAATACAGGCTCTTTTCTGAGAATATATGTACTACAGTAAAACCCTACCAAACTTTATACTGATCTCTCAGCTTTATACTAACTATGACATCCATGGAATGGAATCTCTTATTGGTCACTTTAGGGTTACCTATCCTATCCTCCCTGTAGGTGCCACCTCTTACTTACTGCACCCTAAATCTTGGGGCATAATATTTAGCAGTGACCTTGGCCCGCATACCAGTCCTTGGTACTAATTAGAAACATTTAGTGTTATCACACAGACACTGTGAAAACATGCTATTAACTTCAGATAGTGCCATCACTGAGAAGAGACTGAGCTGAAAAGTTAAATCTCTGAACAGAATTAGTTCTGTTCTAACTCAAACTAGGACATGAATGCTCCAACAAAATCAGCTTCAGTGCTGGACTTGAAACAGAATTACACTGCACAGCTTCAGATCAGCACTGCTGAACCCACTGCACTCTCCAAAGTGTTTGACTTTGGCAGCAAAGCAATGGACTGGCCACAGTGTGCAGTCTTGATATGTGACAGCAGAACTAGAATACTGTTCATGGTCTAATGAGAGAAAAAACAGATTAATTCTATATTAGGTGCTATATTTAAAGAGAAGTAAATTACGGCTTCTAAACACACTTTTTTGGTTTTAGTTATCTTTTGAGCTTCTTGTTGCATTTCCTCCTTAATGTTGTATTTCTTTTGCTTCATCAGGACCAGCCTCTATTCACATTGACAATCTTGTTCACATTTACCTGCTGTTTTACAAAAGACTTATGTAATTGGGAATTCCCATTCTGACAGTGCTCAGAGTTACTCTCCTGTTTATTTCTGCAGCCCTCCACTCTGGCATATTTCTGTTCTTGAAATCATTTTATCCTTTCCACCACAATTTAAATCACATTAGGTCCAAACATTGTATTCCTATTAACTCAGTTCTTAACTTCATTTTCCCCTCTCCAGAGATAATTGTTCTCACTGCGTGCTTTACTTATACACACAAGCATTTCTCATTTTCTGAGCTGTGAGCCACATGATTTACTTTCAGTAATCTGTCACATTTAACAAGCGATATGTATCCATGTCAGATGCCTACAGTTCTAGGTATGGTTGTTACTACCACAAAGGAAAGTGCTGAGATTATGTAGGCAGCACCTCAAACTAGCATTTTGAAAGAGTTTTCAACCACAGAATCATTGAATACTAGGTTGGAAGGGCCTTCAAGGATCAACTGGCCCAATCTTTTTTAGGAAAAGCAGTCTAGACTGTGTCTAATCAGAATAACCTCAGGAGTAACTTGTACTCAGGATGACAGTAGTTGAGGATTAGGATCTGATCAAACACTGCTTTCACCTCTTGAGATCGCTAGACCTCCCAAGAACCAGGACGTCAGGCCCACCAAATCACCACTTTTGTTAAGAAACAAGGCCAGAGAGGGGAACCTGAGGGCAGGGCCTTTCCCTCGGGTGGGACCCAGGGCGCGCCTACCGCCACCAAGGCCGTGAGGGAGTGTTAGGTCCCCTCCGCCTCCCCCGCACCGGACTCTGCTCACTTATCGCAAGCACTCCCTCACGTTTGTTCCGTTGTTGCTCTCTTCCGAAAGCGGGCAGCAGCAACAGGAGCAGCCGGGCAGCGAGGGAAGGAGGAAAGGGGCTGGGTAGCGGCGGAACCGGTTCCCGCCCTCCGCGGGCATGACTTGCGCATGCGCGTCCTTCCTTCAGGGCTACGCGCGCGCGGTGAGGTTTGGTGGTGGCGGCGGCGGGAAGCCGGACGGGAGACGTGAGTGGTGGCGGGCGGGCCTCTGCCTCGGTGGGGTATGGGCCGGAGGGGAGCGGAGAGGCGGTAGTAAGGCTTTCCCCGCAGGCAGCAGCGTCTTCGGAGGGCTTGCTCTCCTCAGAGGCCTCTATTCGCGGCCCTTGGCCGTGGTGTGGGTCTGCTGGAGGGAGCCTGCCTCGTTCTTTTCCTCCCTGGTTGTACCTGCAGTAATAGTGGCTTCTCCGCTCGTCCCGCGGTCGTCGGGGGTAGGGCCGGCGGGCTCCGTTCCGCGTGCCCTGCAGAACGGCTTGGGAGTCGGGCGGTGACCTAGTTTAACGAGCAGCAGTGACTTAGGTCTTAATTTGAGGGGAAGCAGAGCAAAGTGTGTGTCCCCCTTCGTGCTAGCTCCATTTGCTGCAGCAGAAACTTTAGTTCTACTTTGTGGTTTTGAGTTTTTTTGTAGTATTTGGCTTTGTGGGGTTTTTTGTTGGTGTTTTTTTTTTTCTGGTGCATAGCGGTCTGCTTACAGAGAAGACTGCAAACTTTAATTATTTTGGCTTACCTGATTTTTTAGGTTGTGAGAAGTGCTGCTGGGGATTGACTGTTGTGGTGATGGGGGGTGGAGCTCGGTGATTCTTAGGCTGTGAAATACTAGGGTTTTACGTGGGAGCCTCCACGTTGTTTTGGGGTCATTACTTTGTGCCAGGGAGGGATGGCAAAAGTGCAGCAAGGCTGGGAAGCTCTGAGCGGGAACAGCTAGGCCTGGCTGTGGGACTCCTGTTGAATACTTGGGATAACAAAAATGTAGGCTGGCATATCCCATCCTTGAAGGGTCTCAATGAGCTAATGATTTTTGTTATCTATTATGTTGGTACACAGCATAATGTGTTTAAATAAACAAGTCTACAGAAATGTACTTTGCTTTGCATGTTTTTGTCGAGACAGATAGGAAATACCTAGTTACACCTCCGTAAGTACACAACAGCTTCTCATCCTGGAAAAGGTGAGAATGTTGCCCTGGAATGAAGTGGTACAGTGCAATAGGGAATTTTGCTTTTTCATGCCTTCCAATTAAAGTAGATTACCCATGTGAATTACCTCTATGAAATACAAAATGGGTAATCTGGTGCTTGCATTCTGACTAATATGTGTATGAATTATAAAATACAGCTCTATTTTGTTGAAGTATTACTATTTTTCAGTATTTTATTACAGTGATTTGTGATCAGTTCACTAATGAGCTGTAGAGATCGAACATCTGCTATGTGTGAAATAATAAACAACAATTCCAAAAGCTGCCATGTTCTGGGACTGAATTTATTTTTTTTTAATGTGGAATATAAGATGCTTCCCTATTCTTCAAAGGTTTGCATTCGTGTTCAATTGTTTAATTAAGGTGCAGAAAAGTGGTGCCTTCATATTCTTGATAACACTTTTTGTTGCTGCCATGAGTATTTTCTTGAGCATGTGGAACCTGAAACGTTCGTACACAGTTTTGAAGAGGCACTGTTTGCTCTCATAAATAGGAAACTACAACAATCTTTTCTTGTGTTCCTGTTTTGACAGGGCCACACAGTCAGTGGTTGCTTTGCCTGCTGGATTCAGCATGATAACTCCAGCTTTTGAACTGACCCAGGACCCAGATTTTCTTACAGTAATAATCAAAGTACCTTATGCCAGAGCTTCAGAGTTTGATGTGTATTTTGAAGGAGAAGATTTTAAATTTTATGCTAAGCCATACTTCCTCAGGCAAGTACTATTCAATTAAAAATTGAACTTCATACAATAAATGGAAGTCACCAGACAACTTCATTTTGGTCCCTTCAGAACATTCCTCATCCGCAGCTTTTATACTATCAACTGCAGACAGCCCACTTGGTGCAAATAATTGTTTTTATGGATCTGGCCTCTTTGTTTCTAGGCATTAAATTATGTTAGAGGAATTCTAAATAAATACTTTTCTAAATTTGCTGTACAATAGACTTTTAATAGTAAAATGGCAAGATGGTTTTGTATGTAAGCTATGTGGAGTAAATGTGTCTTTTCCCTCTTGAGAGCCAGATACAGTATATTTGGTGAGGAACAGATTTTGTTGCGCTTGTAATAAAGGGAGAAAAGGTGTGTGAGTGCAGGCAGCAGGAAGTCCTAGGCTGCATCTTTTCTCTCGGTAGCAAGTTCCCCACTATGCTACAGAGAAAGAACAAAAGGCAATCTCAGTATGAAAGTGTAAGGAGAGATTTTAGTGGACTGGTAGAATGTAGTGACTTAATTATTTGGACTAAGCAATACAAGAGCCCTGGATGAGTTCTCATAATCTGTCACTATGGCTTAGCCTAGAGTTTTTAAATGCAGAATCTTTCAAGTGTTGCTCATAGTGCCAAGGGTGTTATCTCTGTGGAGGCTGTGCTGATCTCTTGTGCCAATAGTTAGGGAAAAAGAATTGGATGTACAGGAGGATTTGCTATCAAAAGGAGTCATGCAGTTAAGTCCTTTGTGCTGCTGCTGGAATGTACCTTAGAGTTTTGTAGGCTGAGGTGTTAAATTGCAAAGTTAGGCATTCAGTAAGACCTCTCTTCTTTTTTTTTTTTCCCAACAGATTGACACTTCCTGGAAGAATTGTAGAAGATGGCAGGGAAAAAGCATCTTATGATACAGACAAAGGTATTAGTTAATGTTATTAGTGTATGTATTATGAAAAATGCTACCAACTCTCCAATAATTTGTACTTTACTGCGCTGGAGTTGTGTAGAACTTCAGTGAAGTATATGATACTTCATGACAAATGTGAAGTTTCTTTTATGTTGTATAATATAAAAAAAGTCATTTTCAGGATTTATTATATGTACTTAGACCATCATTAAGCACAAAGGACATGTTCAGAACTGTCCTAATAAGGAAGAAATTATGTACACGTCCTCTTCAATCCCTTTGGGGGCTAGACATGTTACTGTACCAAGATCATTAGTCTAGTAAATCAGTCAGGTAGTGCTGAGTAGAAATGAGATAATCCTGAGGTGTTCTCTTAGCTACGTCTTAAGAGAGAAGACATTAGCCTTTTTCCACTCTTTAAGGTGTAAGGTATTTCTGGAATAAAGTATGTAATTAATGTAGTCATTAAAAACTGCAATAAAACCTATAATTGGCTGCTTGCAAAGTGCTTGATTTGGGACAATAATTAGGTTGTGAAATGCAGTTTTCTATGATTTCCTGTTGATTGCTTGATTGGTGGAAGGGTTAAAAATAAAACAAAGCTTGCATTCTGTTGGTTTGTGTGTACAAAAAGTTGAAGAGACCACAACTGGTTAAATATTCTCTTGCTGTACTAAAATCTTGGGATTTTTGTGAAACATGTGAAATAAGGTTAAATACACACACAGAGACTGATGTATAATAAAAATGCTACCTATATGTGTCCCAGGTTCTGTGAGCCTTTTCAATTAGAGAGAAAAAAATGCACTGTTTTGTTTGTCTTGGATATTTTAATGCAATGACTATGTTCTGACTTTCCTTTAAGGGACTTTTACAATTAGGTTACCTAAGGAAATTCCTGGCCAGTATTTTGAGGGACTGGACATGCTGACATCTCTTTTGGCACCAAAAAAATCAAGATCAGCAAAACCTTTAGTAGAAGAGATAGGTATGACAAAAAATATCTTGTTCATACTAGTGATATATGTACCTGATGAAATAGTTACAGGATCTACATAGTGACATAGGTAAAAAAAATACAGTGTTTCTATTACTGTCTAGTCCAAGGAACAAGAAGGATGTGAATGGATCTGGAAGCATGGATAAATGCAGAAATAACTATTGTAGGTGAGATACATGTATATCATCTTTACAGGCTTAGTTATATTTACCTGTCTCCAAAACCTGTTTAACGTACTAATCCTCTGCAGATCTTTGCACCCCTCTAGTGGTTGTATCGTGCTCACATGTTGGATTCTTCTGCTTTCTACACATTAGTACAACTGGACTTTCAGTTGAAGTAGTAGATGCTAGCTAAAACTGCAGGTTCTAGTGCATGACTTGCTTAACATCAGAATTTAACAGACAAGAATGTTTGACTGTGTTTAATTTTTTAATACCTATCTTAAATTATTGATAACATCACTTTGCTCCTGTCAGGGTTCTCGTAGCATTAAATTCTGATCTTGTTGAAATCAATGGAACAGTTTTGAGGGAGTATACTTAGAAGCTTTAGTGTTCCTGGTCTTCATTTTTGAAAGCTGTAGGATTTGGAGCAGGACATCTGGATTACTGATGTAAGCATCTGCCTGTATGACCCAGTGTTGTAGATGATTTCTTAAAAGATGTAGTAAAATGAGAAGGGCTTGTGGTGTTAATGTTTGCCTTTATTTAATCGTGTATTTTCAACATAGTAATTGTCTTTCCCTGATTATGCAATATATATAGCTGCCTCTGCTGAGTTGTCTGAGGAGGAAGAAGAATTTGACTGGGAAATAGAGCAGACTCCTTATGAAGAGAGTACAGAATCCATAACACTCCCACTACAGTACCATTATGGATTTGGGAATTTGCAGTCAGGGGTGTTCCAGAGGCTGCAGGTAGAGGCATTTTTGTCTTCAACTATCATAAAAGATCTGGGTAACTTTCTTGTTGAGTAGACTTGCTAATTCACTTGAGTTGAGAGGGGACCATTAGGGAGCTGTTCTCCAATATCCCATTCTGTGGCTGATAATATTCTGCCTTTGCATGTAATAGTAGAGAGAGGTCCTCATTCCTGCAGAAGTAGAGTATGGTCAAGACTGAGTTAATTGTGTAGCAAAGTCTGTTTAATTCATTAATAGATTGAAGCTAATCTATAAGCTATGTGGTCTTTTATTAGAGTAGTAGATGATAACTTAATATTTTTTTGTAGTGTTCTTACTATAAGCAATTTAAGGTGTAGCTGTGGAAAAGGAGCTGTAGTGTTGTACTGTAGTGTACTTTATTGTAATGTTGTCAGGGTTTGGAGCAGAAGAATTGCTATTTATGGAGAAAGTATTTCTGTTCTGTTATTATATATCCACTACTTTATTATTATTACTGTGAAATTTACAAAGGAGTATATTTCCCATCAGCATTAAGTAGTGGTACATTGATGTTTAAAAGGGCACTGCAGTTGCCCATTAATTAATTTCCTTGGAATTTGATGTTTTATTTGCATGGTGGAACCTGAATTTGCAAGATTTGAAAAGGAGATTGAAGAGCAACTAGGAATTTCAGTGTAATGGTGATAAGCACCCTTCCTAAACTGTTAATCTTGTATATCATACCTGTGGCTTGGTCCTATAATACTTGCCTATTTGCAGGATGAACTCAGTGATGTTATTGACATTAAGGATCCAGACCAAACTCCTGTAGATGAACGCAGGGGGAAACGCCTGTCAGCTGAGGCTGCCAAGTTTGACCCTGATCATTACCTGTGAGTATTGATTACTTTACCTGATCAAGTGAAAGTACGTTGGCTGAAATATGTTCACTTTTTGCTTTTCATAACGGTTTTGAGATCACTTTTGGAAATAGCTTTACTTTTTATTTGTCTCTTTCTTTGTCTCAGCAGTCCTTAGGGGGCATTCTTAAATGTGACATTGAAATGAGACGTTACTTATCTGTTTTGAGGTTACTTTACTGTTTAATTACTACTTAAGTCTGTATCCAAGCAGGGACATATAGTGTAAGATGAGATAATATTGTTTTAATAATGATTATTTTCTAGTTTTAAGTCAGAACAGATAGTGGTCAGGTTTGTTGGATTTCTAATGTATGGAAAATGGCCTGGAGCCAAGTCAGGTGTGTTCTATGTATGCATTAAAATATACTCACATACATGATAAGCTGAAATAAATAGCATATGACTTTTTTTCCCCTAGAGCTGATTTATTTGAAGATGAAACTATTCAGCATGTCTTAAAGTATAAACCGTGGTGGGTTGATGCTCATAAAAAAATGATAACCTCACAGGGAGAAACTGATCAGGAACATACATTTGGTGAGAACGTGTGTATATATGTATATATCTGTTACTTGAATGATAATTTCTGTGATCCTGTTATGTTCTAGGTTATTGTTCTTAAAGGAAGAAGTATGGTATTAACCTACAGTTGTTAGTTTTAACTAAAAATTAGCTCTTGGAGGAGTATTCTGTTACTTCTGTCCTCAAAATTTTTTTCTCTGACACATAGATGTACTGGAATCTTTGAGACAGTTGTGTTAGATCATACACTGTACTACATAAATCTTCTTCATCTTCATAATAAATTTTGAAGTTAACTGTTCATAAAGACCATTCTAGAATTTCAGCTATCTGTGAAGAAAAAGTTCCCTTTTAGTGCCATGCTGTAATCTTTAATATTTCAGAGAAGTGTCAGTAAGTTGTGGCATCTGAAATAAAATCAAACCTGTCTTTGTCTAGTGATAACTAGAAAATGGATCCTTTATTGCTGGTGCTTATCTCTTCTTTTCAGATTTTTCAAGTAACTGTTTTCCCTTTCCTAGTTGTAAATAGAACTGGTTTTTGTGCCCACTTCCAAATTGGTGCAGGCTCTTCACAGCAAGTTTTCCAAGAATCAGCTGTGGAAAATTGTACTAATATCAACCCTTATCTCTGTCTGATGAACACATCTTCTGTAGGATGTTTTATTTAATTTGCACAATATGACAGAAGTTCCTGGCATTTATTACTCTACTATTTTTATGCATGTCAGACTATTTTTTCAAAGGAAAATCTTATGTCCTTCTAGAAACTAAAAGCTGTTCAGGTTTAGTAGATGACCTTGTAACAGTGCTGTTAACACATAGCTGAGATGACCTTTCTGTACAGTGACTGCAGGAGCATTACAAGTTACTATTATGCATATTCTTTTATTGTTCTTTGTTCATTTCCTAAGTAGTATGAAAATCCAGTATTACTAAAGTAGATGATAATGATAATCTCTTTACCAGAGGTTCCTACCTGCACTTTCACATTTTCTATAGGAGAACAACAATGGAATTTGAGTAAATATTGTGCATTTTACTGTCAGTATAATCTGATTTCATTACTGTTCTCTTTTCAGCCTCTGAAGTGAAAAATGGTTAATTATATCTATCATAAGCCAGAAATTGTTAATTATATCCATCATAAGCATTTGATTTTTAAAAAGCAATGAACAAAGGTACAAAAGGCTTGAAAACAGAGTAGTGAGGGGTTCTTTTGTTTGTTTTTATCAATTCAATTCTTAGTAAATGAAACTGCTAACATTTGCCTGTGTTATGGAATATAATGAAAATGAAGAGCTACTGGATGATTTTTATGATAAAGAATGGTTCTACTTTAAACTGAGATTCTGAAGAAAAACACCTCTATGTGTTGCTGGGGTTGAGGCAACAACAACAGACAAACTACTCAAAAGCCTGGCAAGCCTGCATGCAGAAAATCGGGCTACATAAAGGATCATTTTTTCTCTAAATCATTTGTTATAGTAGATACATATTTAATAAGGATCCTAAAAAACTTTAGTCTGACCTTTCAGTGACTGAGTGAAGAGGCTCTTGTAGTTTTGTGAATCTTGAGGAAACTTAATTAACAGAAGAGGCCATCTGGTGTTTGGGTTTTATTAATGACAACAACTGACCCTTCCCCTTAGACCTCAGTTTTGATAACATTTTTACTGCTGTTTGAATGGCAACAGCAGCTGGTGAGCAGCTCAGTGAGGATCTGAAATCACTCAAGGTCCTAAAGCTTAGTGAGTTGTGGTGAAAGAAACCACCATGAGAGGGAGTACAGGTTCCACTTGAAGGTCTCTTATGAATGGAAATAAAAAGAGGGCAGCAGGTGGGGCCAGGCTGTTGGACCTGGAATCTGATCAATAGGATGAGTTCCCTGTGGTTTTGTGTTGCTTTTATGCTTTATGCAATCAAAGGGATGGTCCAGCTAATTTGAGTTACAGATTCAGGAATTCTTACAAGCTGAATGTAGTTTGACTGCATAGCTACATTAATATGTATTCCAGTGTGCACACTTAGTAAGTAGCAGTGACACAGAAAAGGCATGTAAGAGAAACAAGGACTGTGTGAAGTGAAAACCCTTCTTTACGACTTGAGAAATTTAATTTCCACTAAAACTGGGAAGAAGTCTGCCTGCATTAAGCTATGGTGTGTTATTCAGCTAGAAAGACAAGGAGCCTGTCACTGGTTAGAGTGTGATTGTAGTAAGAAGCTTTTGAATATTAGTGCTTAGCTATAAAAAGCCAAAGGGTGCTCAAGCACAGAAGCTCTAGGGGCATAAATGTTTATTCCTTTTGCTGATTTATTTTGATGTCCTTTTTTATTTTCATTGGTTTCTTGGAACCAAGAACTTGATGACTTGTGTCTTCATAATGTCTTTGGCTACAATGAGTAATTAGAAGTACAGATCACTATTTTGTTGGTTGTTTTTTTTGCATGACATTACAATGAGCTGAAGATTTTGTTTGACTGATTACTGCTCTTACTATCATCCTTGTTTTTATATCACCAGGTGGTTTTTTTAATGTGTCATTACCAGATACTTTTTTTCTTTTTGGAACAGCTCTTCTCATTAGCACTTACAGCTTCTGTCCTTACCTTGAATCTATTTTTATTTAACCTTTTTACTTTTTTGTCCACCTTGTGTGCATAGTGTGTATACTTTGCTTGTTTTTAGTTTCTTTTTATTGTCAAGTGTTTTTTCTTCTGTTTTACATTTTACTGTGTGTTGTTTCTTCTTGCCCTTTGTGTGTGTGGGTTTTTTGTGTGTATGTTTCTGTTTAGGTTTTTTTTCTCCTTAGGTTTAGAAGAAACACTGGAAAGCATGTTTCACCATCCTGTTTGTAGCAAAATACCATTTTTGGAGTGAATATTTTCTAAAGCTGAAAGGCCCAGATTCTAATGCAAGTCAAGTCATACTCCATAAAGCTGAACTAATTGCATAGCCTTTCCCATGAGGGAATGGCACTTTTGGATAGCTTCCTTTCTGCTGCTGCTGAAGTTGACATTGGAGCCTTGCTTCTACAGATCCCAGATGAAAGGTTTTGTATTTTGTAACAGTCATTTTCAACTTAGTTATAGTTCATTTTTATTCTACTTCAAATTGCACAGCTGTAAAAACTCCTTTTTAGGCGACACAGCCTTCAAAGGCTCAGGCTGACATATGTATTTAATATAACATTTATATGCTCCAGGGATAATTTAATTTTGTTTATGGTAGCCTATCCTGCTTACCAGTGACCATTCTCTCTTTCTAATCTCTTTATAGAATGAGAAGCAATTTCTTTTTAGAGATCTATCTTTGAGGAGGGCTCTGCTCAAATAGATACCATTACTTGTAGATTCGTAAGTTTAAGATGAGTTACTACTTTTTCTTGTTTATCAGATTTCTGCAGTTGTTCTGGCTGCCTGTCCTTCTCAGTCTTCCAGGCCTTTGCAGTGTGTGTACCTTCCTGGCACTGTTCTGCTTCAGAGCAAGTAATTTTTTATATGAGGAAAGAATGCTGTTTAGTCAAGCAAAATTCTTAACCTATAAATACTAGGTCTCTGTTGTAAAGTATCTCAGCTTTTAAAAGGGAAGAACAAGACATGGAAGAAAGAATTGTGTATGGTTTCGATCTGATTTATAGGAACTGCAGATTTGTTACAGAATAATGATAAAAGCTAGTATAAAGGAAACTGTGAGATCCAGGGAAGACTGTGGAATTCAAGCCTTGCCTTGACAGAACCTTAAGCCAAGGCTCTGCTCTCACCAACTGTTTATCAGAGGTCCTTCCTGACCTATGCTTTCTGTAATTCTCTGAGTCTGACCACTGAGTCAGCTCTCTGTCTAGATAGCACATTTTATTTAAGTGCCCTTAACACATTTAGAACCCTAAGTGCCAGAGTAGTCTTGAGATGGAGACCTTACACTGGCTTGATTTAAGTGATGTGATAGGCAGTGTAAAATATCAGTAAGACCTTAACAAAACAGCCTCTATCTGTCAGAGCTTATCCTCTCCTTTGGAGATTAAACTGTGCTCATTGACAGTGGGGTACTGAAGGTCACTTTGAAATATGTTTGGTTTAGCATGAGGAATAACTAGTTTAGAATGAGTAGATGATGGTTTTAATGAGTTTCAGGACTGGATAATTTGTTATTTAAAGACTTTATGGAATGGCTAGATACTTATTTGTTAAATTGAAGTATTTTCTCCAGAGACAAATTTTATTTAGAACACTTGGCACTTTGCAGTGAGTGAACATCTTGTAACATTTATCTTTGGAAACTGTCTAGCCTGCTTCTTGTTTACTATTGTCTAGTAGACTTGCAATTTGAGTTTGTGGTCCAGTTGTATATGTTTTGATGCTTCAAGGAGTTTGCATTGTAGAGGAAGAAAACTGTCTCCTATGTTTCATGAACTTCACTAGAAAGGAAATATGATTCACATTTATGCATTCCTCTAGAATATGGATTTTGGGGAATTAATACTTTTTAGTAAAACTTTAAAAACTCAATTTTTTTTTTTCTCTCAGTGGTAAACTGTTTCTTATCTATGATACTAAAGAGATGTTAATTTTGATCAACTATGAGACAAAACAAACTTCAGGTTGTAGTTGCTGATGAAGGAGTGAATTCTCAATAGTGGATTGAGTGCTGAATCTAATCAGTTTCTGAAGGAGAACAGTTGCATTCCTGATGTGTGTACATCTTGGCTGCTCACTGAAGCAAGCACATGGAGGTAGGCCTAGAAGTACCAGGGAGCTGGCATAACTGTTGAACAGGTATTCTGTCTGTGATAGATTCTCATGTGCTTTGAAGGAATTATTTAGCTTCTTCATTACTGCAGTTATCAGAAGTGGTTTTAAGCTTTATGGGCTGATCTGTAGTAATCTTTGCAAACAATCTTTTGGCTGTTTGTATTTCAGAATTTCTTTTCCATCTTTAACTTGTACCACCTCTCCTTTCTTGTGCTTCTCTTCAGGGTAAAAGTGCCACACACACAGGATTTTATAATAAACTCTTGTACTCCATGAGAGGGTTTTCTAGTGAATGCTAGTTGAAATTGGAAAATGCCTTTTTATTTCCAGTTGGACTTTCTTGTAGCTGCAAACACTCTGTTGTGATACCTCATTAAACCTACCCTACTGTAGCCACTTAAAGTGGTTTGATGTTTTTCAGAAACATTTTTTTTCATATGTGCTACAACACTGCACATATGGTTTTATGGATAATTTTAATACGAATGGTAGAGGTGACTCACTGAAGAATCAATGCAATTTAAGAAGTTATAAATAAATTTGCTGGTAGAATCTGTATTTGCCATCTATATTGGTGATTTAAGGGATAGTACTGAACTGCATTGCATTAACAAAACCAGAACTGCCATAGTCTTGCTAAATTGTCACTTTGTACTAGATCATAGCAAGTGGAAGAGATTTACTCTCTCAAGATGATATAAAAGCTGGAATTTATTTTGGTAGGAGCATGTAAATAAATGGAGCCTGGCTTGACTCCAGAGAAATGTGTAGCTCGTCAAGAAGTTTCCATAGGAATTTAAATCAAGTATTTCATGGTTATGAAGCTGATTGAAACATTTTAAAAGTTCATAAGGAGGAAACCTTCACAAATGTTTCACTAATTGGTAGTTTTATGTCTTGAGATGAGGTGTGTGCATATGTATGTGCCTTTGGCATCAAAAACATTTGTTTCAAAACATGTCATAAAATTCGAAAACTCGTGGAAAGCTCCTGGGATAAAGACCACACGGATTGGATCCCTGAGAATGTGGATTGTGTAAAGAGATGATGAGCAATACTTAAGGAGAACCATCTATAAGCACATTTGGAATCATCTTCATGACAGAGAAATGGGCAAGAGGTGTAAAAAGGAACTTGATTTACTAGGAGTTGTAATATTTTCTCCTCTTCTTTGTGTAACCTGTGCTGTACCACACACGCCACTCCTAAGGACTTAACTGCCTGCATCCCAAGGGTCAAGGACTCTGCGTTATGTGTTAATGCCCAAAGCATGACTTTGGCTCATGCTGCTGAGAAAGAGCTGTGAGAAAATCTGCAGAAAAATAAGAACAGTAACTGACTAATTACAGATAGGATTGTTGAGACAGGATTTTTCAGAGAGGGTCTTTGGCAGCTCAAGGATTCCAGAGGTAAATGCCACTGTGGAAGATATAAAATCCTAAAGTGGAAAAACAGAGAATCAAGTTGGGGCAGGAATTGCTGGGTTATGAGGTTGAGTTGCTAGTGCTGGTGAAGCTGGTAGAAGGTGTCATCTCAGCAATATTCAAGGATCAGTCTTGGGGAGACACAAAGGCTGACCCTTCCCAGCTGCCTGCCTGGCTAGCAAGGACTCTTCAGGTGCTTTGTCAGGACAGAAGAATGTATTAATACTTAACCTGTATCCCATCCTCATGTTAATTGTTTTACATTTTTGAGTTTGTACATCTTGCCAGTACGTTGCAGGGCTGGAACTTGACTTTGAAAGGAATATGTTAGTTTAATAAAAGTTAAAAATGAAACTAAGAATGATTTAGGCTTTCTCTTGAGTGATGAGTGACTTATGATTAGTTACACACTTCTTTTAGAAGAGACTGTTGAAGTACTATTACCACCTATTAAAATGAGTGTGGCAGCTTTAAATTCATAATCAATTATCCTTTTACTTTTTTATAGTTGTCTTCTCTGAGGAAGAGAGAGAGCAGATGAGAAAGTTCACAAATAAATCTTATCTTCTGGATAAAAGAAGCCGTCATCGTGTATATCTTGGTTTAATTGATATCCTTCTGGCATATTGCTATGAAATCTGTATCAATGAAGGAGACAAGAATGTAAGTTAAATGAAAAGAAAATTTAGTCTCTTTTAGGAACCGTGGTGCTGGACCTTGAACAGGCATTTAGGAAACTTGTCTTTTAGAGTGAACTTCTAAGCATTAAAAATGCATAATGTGTAATTGAGTAAGTTAAAATGGGAAGGCATGTTTCCATTTTCTGGCTTCTGGTGTTTGCCCATCTCTTACACAAGCAGCAGCCAGCTTTGTGTGCTGTATCAGAGTATTTTTACAGGATGTAAAGAATTTAAGATAATAGCAGAGGTTTTGAACAAATTCCATGCTCTTCTATGGATAACTTGCCCTTCTAAAATGGGAAACGGAATTGCTTCTAAGATACAACTTTGTGCCTAACATCTTCTCTGGTGATACTAACCAATGAGATGTTTTCTCAGTGCTTTTAATCAAAATATTGGAACATATAATGAAAACTATTCTCTCTTAAATAGCATGAATTGCAGAGCATGGATTTTAAAATGGCAGGCAGAAATGTCCAGACCTCTTTATTCAACAGAGTAATCTAGGATGGTTGTTGTATTGCACAAAATTGCAAATACATGAGGAGCACAACTCTACAATTCTTTATTGTTCTTTGCAATAAACTTATGGTTTATGTGGAGAAAACACTGTGAGGTTTTTCTTTCTTTTTTTTTTTTTTAGTTTTTAATAAGAAAACCAAGACATTTAGGCCCCACAAATCTTTACTAGAGCCAGGATTATAGATGAAGGCATCCTGGCTCTTTGCCCTAGTTGTCCCATTAGACCACAGTACCATAGAAATGCTATGAATCTGTCACATTTTGAGAATGATGACATTTTACACATACTGCTGGCTTTAGGACTCTATCTGAAAGCCAAAAGTCTTGAGCTGTTTTCACGAAACAAAGCACTTCAGCTTGAGATTTGTTGATTCAAGTTTATGTTGCTTGGTGAAAAGGGACAGAATTCCACTAAAATGCCATTTTCTGTGATTGCTGTTGTATTTTTAAGGCTTTGTGCATGGCCTAGATATTCCCAATATGGAAAGCAAATCAGTTATTTAACATCTGCATTGCAATATAATTTTTAATGCTGTGCTGTGGCCATTTCAATGCACATAATATAATTACTGCTTCATATTCACAAAGGTTCTTAAATTGCTGCCAGAACGTTATCTTAAATAGTTTGCCAGCAGTCCTGAATGTTGATTTAGATAATACTTGTTTTATGGTCTCCTCTTAAAATCAGGTTGAATCATCTTGGAACATCAGGAAACTGAGTGCGACATTGTGCTGGCTGGAGGTAAGTTAAAACTTAACCTTTGCATTATGTGTTTGCTGCATTACTTACTTTTTTTGGTGTTGTATATTGCTTTTGTGGAAAGCTTACTCTTTAATGTTGACAATTAAGTGTATATTCTCTTTTTAATAAATGTTACAAAAAATTCATTGTGACTTCTGGGCTTCCAGCTACTAGTAGCCTCAAGAGGCTGAAGTATGACCTCTTGTCTGTCTTGGTGCTGAGCTGCCTTGTGTCCCATTCTAGAAAAGCTAAGGTTAGGTACTATGAGAAAGCTGCTCATCTACACAACTGTCCCTAGCTCCTGGGCTTGATTCACAAGTCCTGACTTTTATTTAGGAAGTAACTGTAATTGTTCCTCACAAATGATCACAGTATGTGTGCAACTCTATGCTTAGGGCAAGAAAACACAGGCTTCTAAATCTTGGTCAGAAGTCACAGATATAGTAGATATCTTCCTGTTTCATTGGCTAAAGCATGTTAGAATAGAAGTTATAAAGGGCATAAAAAGCAGAGAATGTGATTTCATAGTATTCTTGTGTCCTTTAAGTCCTACCTCAGATACATGTTTTAATAACTTTTGAAGGTGGCAGGTCTGAATAAAGCAGCTTATTTTTTGCTTTTGGGGATTTTGACTGCAGAGCCTTCCTACAGCCTTCCCAGTTCATCATTCTGCATTTCTAGCTTGCTCTTTTTCTTGGCTGCAAATCAGGTGTCTTCTGGCTTCTCCTCCATTCTGCTCTGTGGCTTCAGAGGATGTTGGAGAGTGAAATTGGGAAGCCAGAAGTAAATGCAAACCAAATGATAGGAAAAACCTCTTAGAATTAAATTAAATAGTGGTGGTTGGTTTTTCCTCACCTATCATGGAGAAGTTGAATTCCATATTCTTGTAGCAAGAAGACCTCAGTGCTGTAGCTGTAGAACTGTTGTCTCATTAAGATTTTAGTGATTGTGTGATCTTTCAGACACACACTGAATACTTTCTTTTCTTGCAGAGTTAGTTAGTGGACATGTATTTCTCTCTTCTTTTCAGTGCTATTGCTGTATCCCTACTTGTTCAGTTGCTGCTAGCCCTTTGAAACCAACATCAGCTAGGGGAAGCAAACTGAATTCTAATCTTTGTACTTTCAGATGGTTTACCTGAAAGCACACAGGCTTTTGTAATTAAGTTGTTACAGAGTTGGAAGTTGAAGGGACTTAACTTGGCCTATAATCTGTTACTTCTTAAGATGGCAGCAAGCTGGAAAGCACTCACCTGTCCTCATTCCTGAAATTACTGAGCCAAGTCTCAAGTTTGCAGGATCAAAACCAAAATGTTTGGGTTCAGTCCTTTAAACATATCTAATAATAGAAGATGTTACATTCAGTAACTTGTTCAATGACAACTAATTTCCTAGATCTTGGTTTGCAGTTGCATGTTCTGTAGCAGCAAGTCACAAAGGAGTGCAGCTAAAATGTACCGATTGCCTTAACTTGTGAGAAGGAGTTTTCTGCATGTGCTTATCCTATAAACTAGCAGTTCTTGGCTCAGCTTGTGCCAACAGTATATTTCACACCCAGAAAATTCAGTCTCCTGGCACCAAGCTGTTAATAACTCTCTCTGTTCTCCAAGCCATGTAGAGGCGGGTGTGTTCAGCAATCTGTAAACACAATCGCCTCAGCGATGCTGGCTTTGAACTGGCTGCTGTTTTGCTGTGCATCACATGCACACACCTTAGAGTCTAAATAGTAAAGAACAAAATTTCAATGCTTACCAGTGAGCCATTAAAAGGTAAAATGGCTTGAGGCAGACATGTCATACAAAAAAGTGCTGACTGTCAGCAGAGCGTGTTTGTTAATTGTAATAAATGGAGAGTTTCAGATGAAGTAGGTGTTTTTATTTGAATTCATAAGTGGAATCTTTTGTCTTGAAAAGTGAAAGCTGGGGAGGAAATCACTCTTAAAGTTTTTAATAACTCACTAATGCCTCTGGCCTGAGTAAATTAGAGGTCTTCCTCACTCATAAAGGAAGACAATGAACTGCTTTGCCTAGGCAGATATATTTATCCCTGTCTTGAATATCTATAATTTTCATGAAAGGCAGAGCCTTGTATCACTTCTAAAGATCTTGTATGTGCAGATGTATTTTGTTAATATCACGTGGTTTTAATTTTTCTTTATTCTTAAAAGTCTTTGTATAGCTTCCCCTTTATATAATAATGTGAGACAGATGTAATTTATTGGTTTAATCTAAAGAATGGCAGAGTCTTAAGTTAGAGATTTTTACTCTAACATTCTCGACATTCTATTAATTCAAACTCACTAAAACATGCTGGGCTTCTGTTATCCTGCATACAAACTAAATATGCAATGTCTTGTTACTTTTTAACATGCTGATTTCCATGTCTATTAAAATACAGATTGTTTTAGATGCACAATATACAAAAATCTGGGTTTTTTTCGTTCTGCTATGACTTTTATCCTTAAAAGGAAACAAACAAAACCCTATTCCTGAGTATCAAAAAGTACACAGACTAATTCAGATTTTTTTCACTGATATATGCAGAGTTTCGATAGCATTCATGATGTCCTGGTATCTTTTGGAAGAAGAGTGCTATGCTATCCCCTTCACAGACATTTTGGATTAGTGACACGTGCCTTCAGTGATACAGTCATGATACTGCAACTAGGTAAGTTTTTTTTAGGGATATAACATTTTAATGTTATGATGCAAAAAGATATTACTTTGAACATTCAATGGCCCAACGAAACATTTTCACTAGTTTAGTAAGAGGGATGGCATCCACAATAACTGTTGCATTTCCTACTCCATCATTTTACATTGGACATGTGGCTGCTATTGTCTCCTTACTTTCCACTTCCAAAACACAGTGGCCCCAGTGGTGTATTTAGTCATGGTCTCTCCCTGTGTTGCCCATGATGGTCTTGCTCCAACAGCAGAGTCCACATCTTCTTTGGAGGAGTAGTCTGGGTGTGCTAACATTCTCTACTGAGGCAGGAGATAGGTTAGCCTTGTTTTTTCTGACTCCAGTGATTTGTATAACAATTACTGCCATGAGTTTTAAAAGAAATTCAGCTTTCTTTAGTTGATGGTTAGAATGGTTCAGAAGCAGTGGAAGAACTTAAAAAATGCAGCAGGTATGGCTTCACTCTGCATGTTGTGCTGTGCTGGTTGCCTGGGAAACAGTGCAAGATGGGGTGAGTAGCTGCCTCTGCAGAGCTGGCCCTGCATCTTCAAGATGCTGAAAAGCCATATGCAAGCCTTAAGAAAAGAGAATATATGCCCATTTTAACTGGAGTTGTTAATAGTGGAGAAGAGGACTAATACTAGCTGGAGTATGAGCTGGGATAATGTCCAGGTGCTGCTTGGGAAGCAGACACAAATAAATTACTTTCTTCTATCAGGAGGGGTATTAGGAAGTTTGCAGTGTAGTGGTAAAAGTAATGGTGATTAATGTTAACTTCTGAAAGTACTGGGGTTTGTGTATCAAATTAGTGTTTACTATTATGGTGTGTGCATAGTGTGAAAAGCACCAAATTCAAGTAGCCAGCTACCAAAGGATTGGGAAAGATACAAAATGGATGTGTTACCTGTCTGTAATCAGAAACAGGGAGAGGGGGAAAAAAGTGTCTATCTGTATCCTTAAAAGAAGTAGATTTGTGGATAATGCTTGTAATGCCAGGACACATGTATTCAGTCAAGAGAGTTTCCCCTTCAAACTTCAGTAGAAGTTGAGCTGTGCTTTTGTGGGGTTTCTGTTTTGCAGAACACTTGCAGGGAGAACTATGCAATGCACAAAGCATAGTAGTTATAGTATTGAATACTCTCTTCCCCTCTTTGTTTCCTGGAAATGATGCCTCACCAGTTTGGCACTATTGCAGTGTATGTGTGATGAACACAGGTAAAAATGACTGTCAGGTAACAGATAATGAATTGAATTAAATAGTGCCCCAAAACTGTCCTTGTCATGTAGATGCAACAGGATTCATGTTTAACTTAGAGGAATCAGTTTGAATTGACCTCATTCTGACTTGACATTTCTTTCAGGGTGCTGTTAACAGAAGCTGGGATGTATTATCAAAACATTGTATTATATACTAAGCACAGTAAACTAATTTATTTAAAAATAGTAAAGAATTCTGATGGGACTGAATTGCTAAGCCTCAAGTTATGTGACTTGACTTTACAAATATTAGTGCTATGTTAGTGGATCCCATCCAAGTTAGAGGATACTGCATTTTTAAGCTATTAAGGATGCTTGCATGTGGTGGAAAAGCTTTTTATTTTTAATTAAGACTTCCTGCCAAAGTGTTAATTGTAAGATGAATGCATTAAGCTGATTAATGTTGAGGTCCTCAGCAGATTTTTTTCATAAGCTGTTTTAGTGATCTACAATTCTTAAACTACTTCAGCAAAACTGTTCAAAATTCAGTGTAGTTATCTAGTATATCTACTGTTACTTACCTGTTCTTTGGGTAGGGTTAGAAAAGGGAATGAAAGGCAGTGCTGCTTCCAACAGTGTATGTACTGCATTGGACAGCTGACTAACAAATTTGTTAGGTGTGGGTTTTGTGTAATGAATACCACATTTGATCTTTTCAGTAAGTGGTGTGGGCTGGTTCTGTCAGCATTTACTTACACTTACCATTGCCTTATACTCATTTGGAAGTTACTGTCTATGAGCTAATTATAAAGAGAAAAATCATTTATACAGATGCATGCTATGACTTTTAGGATTTCTTTTGCCTTGTCTACTCAGCCACTGCTGCTTTTCCTCTGAAGTTGCAACTCATCCTCTTCCCAACAGCAGTGTAATGTTTCATAATGGCAGGAAAAGAAAACCACCACTGTCTCAGAAAAACAAAGATTTGCTACCCTATCTTGCAATATATCCAGTTGATGTTGTCCTCCTTTACCTCTAGTGCAGATCTTCACACCAAAAAATAGAGGGTATCAGAGTCTGTCTTTACTCATATACTTAAATTTTAATAGCTAATAGAAGACCTAATATTTTTTGGTCTATTAGAGAAGTTGGAATCTTTTTATTTGTACTTTTAAGTATAAGTAGTTGGTTTTTTTTGAACAGCCAGGAAATAGTATCTGTACATAAAGCAGTGTATTTATTGGTCACTATAATGCAGAGCTGCAACTTTGCACAGGAGAGATGCAAAACCTCACTTTTTGGCTTCATCAGTGCTCTAGTTCACTGTATGACACGTCAGAAAAGAGCTGTGGAAAAGAGAGAGGCAAAGGATTGCAACAAGGAGTGCTTAAGCCAGTGTAAGCAATAATCCTGCTGAATACATAACCACAGCCTTAAAGTTAAGACCAGGTGTCTCCTGAAGACTGAAGTAGATATCCAAAGACAGAACCTGCAGTGTGGAATTTCACTTAACTTTGTTATGAAATATCCTCCATCAAGGTTTAAATAGTTTGTTTGCTCTTCAGCTCTTTTATATGCCTGAGGAAAGGAGTTAAATGCAGTTTTGTGTAAGAACTTCTTGTTTATAAGATGCAGATTCTGAAAGAAGTCTGGTAGTTTGTTGTGCTCCATGTGTTTCCCTGAATGTAGGCTGGCTAGGTTTTCAGCCTCTCTGATTAGAGATCCATTAAGCTACTATAATCTCTAATTTATAAAGGAGGACTACTTTTTATTGAGAATTAGTGTTACAGTCACTAAGCTACATTGTTACCTGACAGATGAGTAACAGTAGGGGATGTTGTAAACGATTTGGGCTGGCAGCTTGACAGCTAGAACCTTAAAAAAATCCAGATTTTAATTCCACATATCATCTCTTTTGAAAAGAGCACACTTTAGTCAAAATAGTTGAGTTTGACAAGCTTAGCTTGACAAGCATTGCTGGTAATACAATCTAAAAGTTCAACACTTGTTTTGGGGATTTTGTTTTCTTTCATGACTTCTCTTTAGTTGATCTCCTCCAAATGCAGTTCTGTGTGCCATGGCTTTTTTCTCTCTCCACATTCTTTTTGCTTTTTGCTATCTTCCACATCCTTTAACTGTCATTCTCTGGTTTTTCAGCAGAGAAATACTTACAAACAAACAAATATTGTGCTTGAACAGCAGAGGGAGTTCTGAACTTTTTTTTAAATCTGTAAAATGTAATTTCATCCCTGTTCAGGTTTCATAGCCTAGGAGGAGCCAGCCTCTTGGGAGAGGGTTATTAGATTCCATTTGCAGTAGTGGCTGTTTTCATTTGAATTTTTTTTCCCCTCCATTAAACAGTGAAAATAATAATTACTCTTTTTTTTAGTGTTGCAGCACTTAACCCTTTAGCAACTTGCAGAAAACTGAGGGAGGAGATTCTAGCTAATTGGAAGTTACATTAATCAGTTACTACTTTTCTTCCTAAACAATGACTGCATGTGAGGAATTTCAAACAGAACTACAGAAAGATTTCTGGTTGTGGGATGAGAAAACAAGTATTAAAGTTATTAATTTTTAACTGCATTTATCACCTGTATGTCAAATGACACCTTCTTGACCTTGAAGTGAGTTGTTTTTTGTCTTTCTGAGGTCTCAGTTTCCCAAATTATTCTGTAAGTAACAGGAGTAGGAAAAGCTTTGCTGAATTCAAGACAACAGTTAAAAGTCAGGTAATGCTATCACACATTGACTTTCACAATTGCTGTGGCTCCTGGGGGCTGTGTATTCCCAGCCTCATCACTTTCAAACAGAGGGTTTTGTGTAGAAATACAGGGAAATAGGTTTTCTCTTCCTTCTGCTCAATGATGGAGCATAACTTTATTTTAAGTTACTTTTCAGCTTGCTTTTTTTCTTTTAATATGGTTCACTGTATTACTGTGCTAAAGTTTGGGCTGGCACAGTTCAGAGAAGTGGAAAAGCTGGGGGAGAGGGAGATGCTTCAGCTGTAGAGAATTACATGCATGACTATGCCTTGAGGCTTTAGTCTTACAAAGAGATTACTACTGAATTCAGAGGCTCCACATCCAAATAGGTAGAGATACTGAAGGGCAGGGTCCTATTAGTGCCTTTCTGAGACTGTGAATCAAAGTTACAAGATGGTTGTAGACAGCATGGCTATAAAAGCCTCAAAGGTGAGCAAATGGCAAGGATTATCTATTATCATTTCTAGTGAATTACAAAAATAAAAATCTATTTCCAGGAAAAGCTGCAGTTTTGAAGTGTCTGCTGGATATTCACAAGATTTTTATGGAGAATGACCCTGCCTACATCCTTAATGATCTCTTCATTACAGACTATTGCATCTGGATTCAAAAATCCAAGTAAGTTCTTCAGTAGTTATTGATGTGGGAAATATCTTCAGCATACTTCATCTATAAAAAACTACCAGTAAAATCAGAAAAAATGCTTTCTTCTATAAGTGGAAATGTGACCAATCTCTTTCGTTTAGTAACCTTGGCTGTCCAGCTGTTACTACATAAGCAAAGACAGTGCACTTTTTAATGGAGTGACATCATTGGAGAAGGGAAAAATTGCCATTTGTTAATGGCTTTTTGGGGAGAAAACTCTCAGGAGTTTTCATTCTGTTGCATTCTTTCTTATGAAGAAAAGTGTTACTTACATAACATTAAGAAAAAGGTTAGAAAGAACTCCTAGTTGAGGATTCAATTTATAACTTCCAATAGAATTAACAACTTCCAGTGCTGGTCAAATGCATGTGCAAGCCTGTTACACTTGTATGAACCAGTTCATTTATGGACTGCAGCAGTTTTACCAATCAATTATCGACACCAGAATAAGTGTCAAAAATCTCTATGTGCTGTGTATTCTTGCCCTACAGTTGCTTGCCAGCTCACTCTCCCTGGCAATGTGCTTTGGCTCTGCTTTGCTTGAGAAGAGGGAACAGTGACTCTGCCACTTCCAGATGAAGTCCCTACCCTTCAGCACTTCTGTCTCACCTGTGCACTTTTTCAGGGCAGTCAGTGTGGCTTCACTTACTTGCAGAGTTGTGGGAGCTTTCAGTGAGATTCATTAGAATTANCTAGGTGATCCTGCTCTGGCAGGGGGGTTGCACTAGATGATCTTTCTAGGTACCTTCCAATCCCTGACATACTGTAATACTGTAAAACAGTGAGAAATAGAGGAAAAGAACAAAGCTGCATGTTCAAATCTTACTAAGCTTTATATTGTTCTTATCAGATTTATTCTATTTTTCATGTAGCTGGGGTTTTTTCTCCCTCCCTTTACATCTTCTCTGAAGGCCCAGAAAAGTATGTGTATGAATTGCAAGTAATACTTCTCTGAAAAGGAAGGCACTACTAATGCAAACACGAAAAATGCCATTGTCATATTTGTTAATATAGCAATATATAGACTCATAAAACTGGTTAAAAATAGTCCTTGCATTCCACTCACAATTTAACAAGAAATTGTGGGAGAAGAAAACGAACTAAAGTGCACAAGACACAAGAAACAGTGAGGTGATGTAGAGGGAATTTGGCAGTAAATAATCATGATCAGAAAGGGGAATGTGAAAGAATTGAGCCAGCTTGCCTAGACTATATATTTAGGTGTGACCTTACTAGTATTTCTCAGGGAATTCAAGTCCTTCAGTTCATAGCTGCTTATTACATCTTGTAGATATTGTTGATTCTTATTCTCTCTGTGCTTTCAATGACTGTTCCTGTAGGTAACAATGCACAAAATGACTAAAGCAACTGCAAGTGTTTCAATCCTAATTAGTTGCAGGAACAGCCAGTTCATTTTACACTGCTATTTTTGAGCAGGCCTTGTGTGGCCACACCTTCAACACAAGTAGAGGGAAATTCATGTCCATCTTGAAGTTGAGTTGGAAAAGTGCAGTAAGTAAAGGAGAAAGTTGTTTCATCTTTCATAAAGAAATGAGTCATAAGACAGCAATATCACTGTTGTCCATATCTATGAACATAATGTCTAGCAAGCCACTCATAAAAACCAAGGCTTTCTTTAATACAGCAGAGGAAAATGTATGGTAGATATAAGGGACTGATACATTAACACATCTACTCCCAGACACATACATTATGTACCAGTTAAGCAGAACTGACAGCTTCTGGAAAGAGGGCAATTAAGCTATCTTATTGTCATAATGACATGGCACAATAGTTGTCTGTCATTAGGGGAACAAGGGAAAGAGGAACTGCAAAAAGCATTCCTATTTTTAGGGTCTGAATCTGGAAAGCATTTAAGCATATGCTTAAGTCATTCCTGATCAGTTTAGCAGTGAGGCATGTGCTTAAAATTAAGGATGTGCAAAGTGAACAGCAACACTTGGTTTCCCTTCCCTTGTTGAAGAGAACAACATTCACTTGTTAATGAGAAAATAAATACCTTAACAGATAGAGCAAGTGTTGGTAACTTGTCTATTAAGTACAAGGTGAAGAAGTTATCTGGAGAGAAGGGTGGTACATCTTCCATTCCAGGGGAGGAAGTTTGAAATCCCTCTGGTGATTGTCTTTGTGGTGAAAGAGCTTTGGGAGGGGAAGGTAGTTTTGTGGTGGTCTTTCAATGAAGTTACTTGTGTCGCATCAGTCTGGATACTTTTTCTTAGCTATTCTTTTGTTCAGGGCAGGCTTCATTAACTTTGGTTGTCTCCATTTTCTTCTGGCTTTTCATAGCTGTAGTCCCAGGGCACTCTCAGAAATCTGTGGAGGGTTTTTCTTTTTCTCTTCCTCTTTCCCTGGTATGTTACCAAGTCCCAGTGGAGTTGGGGCCTCTCTGTTGAAACAGTTAAAAGACTGTAAGTTCTTTTTAGTGGAGAATCTGGGCACTTTAAAAGCAGCTGGAAGCAAGCTTTTTAGATCACCTATACTGGCAGATGAAAGTCTAGGAGCTGTAGGTTTAAAAAAGACTTTGTTATGGCTAAAAATGTAATGGATGTATCAAGTGGTAGTAAGCACATAGTCCTATTCGAGATTGAGCCTCCAGGAATGGAATACCCCTGGTAGCTACTAGCTTTTAAATATTCAATGTGGAAACACAAACCTTAGAGCCAGCAGTGTGTCAATAGCTGATTACAAATTTGGTTAGAGATCACAGTTTGGCTGTAGCTAAATTAGATGAATAAGTGAATGTGTCACGGGGCTGGCAAAAGATGATTTATTTTAAGCATAATGTGTCTAGAATTGGAAGTGATTAAACTGCTGAATGAAACACGTGCAGGTGGCTAAGAGTCAATTGGATATGATGAGTACAAGCTACTTGAAATTTTAAGGATTTTTTTTTTCAGAAAAATGATTTCATTGAGGTATCGGTTACTAAGAGAAAAATAGATGCCTAGAAGTCTTAGACTATGCAAGCTAATAGCAAGTATAGCTAAAATTTCATCTTCCTTTTTGCAATCTTAAAGCTAGTTTTACCTGCTCTCTAGGTTTCTAGTATCTCTTTGAGCTGCTCCTGAAGTTACTATTAATAATATAATTTATCATATGAAGCGGCATGTAAAATCCTTTTAACTGTTCATTAAATTTTTGAAGAAAGGGAACATGTTGCTCAGCAGAACTTACCAGAGAAGAAGGAATAGTAAATGTTAACCTGGGTAGCAAAAGCTAGAGAAAGACCTATGGAGGCAGCTTGTAGTAAATCTCAGCAGGTGGTGTCAACATTTATGTTGAAAAGCCAGATGCAGCCAGATGGAAAATTGCATCTTTAACCCCTGAGGTCATAATGATGTGTCATCACTTCATTTGATCCCCCTGCTATGTGAGCTTATCATCCACCCTGCTGTCACTTCTGTTATTACTTTCATTTCCATAATAAAACTAAATTTAATTTGTCTGGTTTGCATACTTTCTTGTCTTTAGGTCAGAACTTTTACAAACCACTATGATACATATGGCAGCCTCTCCAAGGTGAATTTATAACTGAATTTGTATTATAAATCTGAGCTGTTCTCCATCTTTCACACCTTACTTTGAGCAGAAGGAGATGAGGGAGAGAAGATGAAACTTTGGGGAAACCAATACAGGCTGCTAGGAACAAGGAACTCTAAATGTGGCTTTGTTGCAGGAGAGCTTTTTCCCTTCTGCCAGGGGAGAGTTGTGTGTCTGTGACCCCATGGGAGTCATGTCCTTTAGAGAAGTCAGTTTACCTACTGAATCTTTCTGTGCTGAGGTTCCTTTGTGTAGCCTGACATCTTTCTCCAGTGTTTTTCAATCCCCTTTGTGCCAGCCTCTATTCACATTGGTTTTTGTTGTCCACTGTTGTACATCAGTGCCTTCTGGTAGCTCAGCCATGTGGCTGCTGGCTGTAAGGTCCGTGGTTAGGTGCAAGGCTTAACCAAGGTCCTATGAGCCCTTGTCCAGGCAGGCAGTTAAGTACATACTGTTCTGCATCTCCACATAAAAGAACAATTGAGCCTGTACTAACTTAAGATATCTTACCTAACATTTAAATACATGTTTAGTTTTAATTATGTACTATTTTAGTATCATTAAATGTGTATTTTCTGTGTTCTAGGCAGTTTTTCAAGGGTTTCTATGCTAATGCACAGTTGTATAGCTGTATACTTCTCAAAGTTTTATGGATATGAAGAATGCAGGAGAATAAGGTGTTTGATCTCGTGTAACTTGTATTCTATTTTTCATTATCACTGTTCTACTTTTTAAATTACCATGTCACCTTTTATTCATGTTCTGTTCTATTGCAAAAAAACCCTATAAAATCATTATTTGTGTTGTGTATTGTAGTAGCTTCAACTTGTGCAGTTAAAGGAGATCTGTGTGTTGAGAGAGATGAGCTGTTTAGTTGTCTCTGTGTCCTGTGATTTGTTGTACAGGTATATAGGTTGCTTTAATGTATGTGTGCTCTGGAGTAACACTCTGCAACTTAAGACAAATGGAATCTTGCTAATTTTGGTGACTGTAGGTGTAACATGCTAGTTCAAGCATGGACTATTTTCTTTAAAGTAAAAAACCAGGATTCCTGGTGGCATTCATACAGTCTCTGTACAAGCTGCTCTCATGATTGGAACTAATTAAATTAAAGCTAAGTCAGATATTCCTAAGCATGTTATATTTGCTTCTCTTGATACGCAGGTGAGACATACCCTAAAAGATAGCCTAGCTTCATAGGTCTGTTTTCCTTTTCATCTCTTTGTTAGAATGGAAACCTAGTCCTTGTTACAACATAATTACCTAGTCTGAAGCCAGCAGGGAATTGCTGCTTTGTGTGTAGAGTGTGAAGTTCTCTAAATAAATGTAGGATTAATTACACTCACAGTGTGTCATTGAGGTGATGAGATTGACTGTGATTGTTCAGCCTCCCTTTTCTTTTCCCCAGGTTTTCTAAATTACTGTTTTAATCAATATAGTGTAATGTGGGCCTGAAGTGTTAAGATGTGATGTTGCAAAGGCATTAAGGAGCCCAAGTCTTTCACAGAAAAAAAAATAAGATTCATGAAATGTAGAGTTTTTATTGCCTGTGTCACTTTGGATTGTGAAGTGCACAAGGGTGTAGGGAACTCAACCGTCAGCATCATAGTTTGTCCATTGCATTGGTTAAAGTTGGGCAGAGGGAAGGTTTCTTTATTTGTTCTGATCTTCTTGGCTTTAACTGACTTTTGAAAATGATTTTATAAGCCATCATCTCTTTTTATTTGCAAAAAAAGACCAGGTTTGACTGTCTAAGACAGCTTGCTGACATTGTTTCAAAGCATACATTTGATAATCAGAGTAGTGCTGATGGCTTGACTGCTGTTGTGCCCATTACTGTACCACACTGAATTATCAAAAGCCTCTCTTCAATTCATAGAAGTATTTGCATTGCTGTATAGGTCTGTTACTAAGTTACATTAAGTTCTCTTCTGTGTAGGGCATCTTGTTTTCCTTGTATCTTGTTACACACAGCAGCTCATTCATATCCTATGTGGTGCTTGCTTGTAGGCCAAAAAGCATTTGAGAAGAGGTCATGTATTACAGCCTTCCTGAAAGGATTACCCTAAGCTTTTGCTAGATTTGGGGAAATAGTTTGTAACATATAACATCTTTAAGCTTCTGTAGTTAGATATTAATGATCTTCAGGGGAATGTAATTTAAGCACACATTCCAATTATGTGTTAAAATGATTTATGAAACTGATCATGCATCTGCAAACTTAAGAAATTTGACCTGGTTATTATTTGCCAAGATCTGGAAAAGTTTGAGAAGTGTTTCAAAGTATGCAGAAACTGTTTTGATTGTGCCGTTTTTGCAGCTGTTTCTTCCTGGCATTTTTGTTTTCTTTAGTGGTTTAGAGTTTTGTAGAGCTCAATATATGTGAATAGAGACTGGAACACCTCTGCTCTGAGGACAGGCTGAGGGAGCTGGGATTGTTCAGCCTGGAGAAGAGAAGGCTTCAGGGGGACCTACTAGTGACTTTCCAGTACCTAAAAGGAACTTCCAAGAAGGCTGCAGAGGACCTGTTTGCAAAGGCCTGGAGTGAAAGGACAAGGGGCAATGGTTTTAAATTGGAGCAGAGTAGATTTAAACTGGCCATTAGAAAGAAGTTCCTCCCCACAAGGGTGGTGGAACACTGGCCCAGGTTGCCCAGGGAGGTGGTTGAGTTCCCATCCCTGGAGGCATTCCAGGTGAGCCTTGCCAGGGCTCTGGGCAAGCTGCTCTAGTTGGGGATGTCCCTGGCCACTGCAGGGGGCTTGGACTAGATGAGCTCCAGAGGTCCCTTCCAACCCAAATGATTCTCTGATATGCTGATTTTCAGCTGTTAACCTCTTGGATGTGGCAGCCATGATTCAATAGAACAAAGGTATAAACAGTAATACATTCTGGATGAGAATCCTGCTTCTTGGTTCTGTGGGATTAAACTGATTTGTACAGCATGTTTAAAGCACCTTGTACAGTTAAGACCCTAGGAAGAATACACCTTGTAGTATTGTATTTTATGTGCTTTACTGTTTCATGGTCACTGTGCTCTGGTTTGGCTGTAGTTCAGGTTTTACTTTGCCTTCATTACTGCCTGTGTTAACTTAGTGAAGGCTGTGGTAATTTCAGGTTTGATAAAAACTACAGTATTCAAAGTAGGTGGTGCAGAGGAAAGCCAAATTGCTTTCACATAGCTGCTTAGAAAGCAGCCTTGCCATTAGCGTATGCTTTTAGCTTATATTCTGATGTAGCCAGTTATGTTATTTATCAGGTAGGTGTAACAACCCCATTGCAAACCCACTTATTTTGATCTATCTTCTAGTTAAAGGATTATATTTTTCACTGTACTTCTTTAATGATACTGTCATTGTGGATGCACTGAAGCCATTTAATTCCTTGCCCCCTCCATTCCCTGCAAAGCAAAACAACCTGTGGAATTTTGGCGATTTTTGAATTTGAAGGCTATTTCCTTTGCTGTTTTGACTCAACCATTCAGGTACAAGGGATAAACCAGAAAAGAATCTTAGTGCTGCTTGTGCTCACACCTTTTTCAGGAACACTGTAAGAAAGTTGTGTTTTGTCTGGTGATGTAGGCTTCACCCTTCCTGTCCTGTGATGACTTGCTGTAGTAGCTCATGACTACAATCCCCAATTAATGTAATTCCTTCTCAGCAGGCTTTACCAAGTGGCATTACTGCTGTTGGCAGCTAGTTCAGCACGCAGCACATTTGCTTAGAGCTTTCAGTAATCATGCTGCATTAGGTTTGCCTTTCATTCACTTCTTTGGTGGCCTGTAGTAGTGTATTAACTTTCAGATGTCCCAGCTGGTTTTCAAGCTTTTACTAGTAATGGGAGTGGCCCCTTCCAATAGTCTCTTGCAGGCTCTTTGAGGTTAACTTTATGCATATTTCAGTTTACATTCCACCAACCTTAGGAGTTAATAATATGTCAGTGCTCTAGGAAAAACACCCACAGCCTGGGAAAAGACAGATAGGTTTTTATTGCTTTATAAAGTTAAGATCATCCATTGTTTCAGAGTTTTTGTCTGTTCAGTACCTTTAACCAGCCATAAGAAAATAGAGTATATGTCTTTTTTAGATAAAAATTTCTGGTGACACTAAATGTTACTTACTTAAAAGTAGAAAATGAATTGCACAGCCTGACCCAGATTGGCAAGATGTGCTTACCTGAGCAAGATGCATTTTAATACAATTGAGTTTAAGGTGGCACACTCACAATAAAAGATTGTAGATCATAGTTACAGATTGGAGAATATAAGACAGTTGATGGCAGCAGCTCCAGAAAAATAGACTGGGTTATGCTTGAGAACAGCTTGAACCTGAGCACCTATTTATCTCTGAGGAGGTAAGAGGGTGAGTACGATCTTCAGCTGAAAAAGCAGAGTAGTGTCATTTAGGTGAAGGAAGTGGAATGACCTTAGAATTCATTTTTTGTGAGACTGTGCTAAAACACAAGACTAGTGTCTATTCAAAAAGATATTGGAAAATGAAGAGAATTAGGGGGAAAAAGGTTCTATAGATGTACATGCTTGAATGACCTATGTTATGGCATAAGACTCAATAAGCTCAGTAGTTCAATGGTAAGAAAGATTAATTTAGACTTGTCTGCAAGTATGATGGGACAGACTTTGGGGTTTAGCCATTGTGTAGTATAACAAAAAAGAATTACAAAAAATCCATCTAATTGGACAGGAAACAGGAAAAATTCAGAAAGCACTAAGTTCTCACATTCTTATACTGCAAAGTAATTAGGGGATGGCTCATTCTCCCTAGGTTGTTGGGTGATTCTATTCTGTCTTAATTGTTTCTGTCAAGATAGGAGAGTTCAGAAGAATACCTCATGGTTCAAACACCACCAATGGGCTCTGCTGCAGAAAGTATTTGAGATTCTGTGCAATTTATTATGCTACTAAAAAAGCCTCTTCTAGTCTCACAGGAGGAAATGTTACCATTTTCCTTAAAACTTGGAGAAGGGTTTACTAGTTTATCAAAGGGTATGTTAACTATTGGTGCCTGGAGTTGGTAGGAGACCCAGATTTATTTATTTTCATCCAAGTCATTGGCTTTTAATCCTTAGATCACAGTTCTTTGATTTAAAAATAGTAACTAATAATTTGCAAGCACAAATTCTTTCACTGTCTCCTCTTTCACTGTTTTGATGCATGTTTTTAATACAGTTTCTTTTTGTTTACTGTCATCCTGAGCTGTTGTGCCTCTCATTAAATGTTGCATCTTATTTAAGGCCTGAGCTGTCATTTCAGTTGTCTGTAAAGCAGTAGGTGAACATAGAGCACTTTGTAAATAACAATACCCAAGTAATGTAATATATTGACTTAAGAGGCTTAAAGCAAAACACTCTTTGCCCTGAAGGCTAAAAAAGGTGATAGACAGGTGGCTATAATACCAGTAATTGTCCTTATATATGTTTTAGCAAGCCCTGTTAAACATGGTTCTTTAACAAGGGATTTAATGTCTCCTCCCAGCTGCTAGCTGCAGTTTCCTTTTGATGTTTTTCCTCTCCTTTCCTCTGTTTTTTACTGTTTATTCCATCACTTTTCTATAGCTCATACTCCTTCAGGCTGTGTCTGAATGCACCTTGCTGTGGGTAACGAAGGCAAAGAAGAAAGCCATTTTTTTTACCCCCCTCAGGCTACTGCTTTGATTTTCCAAAGTTGTTGGGAGGCAGTTCCTATCTGCCTACAGAAGGGTCAGTGATCTGTGCCATGTCTTTTCAGTCAGCACACCTCAGCTGACTGTTCTTCTGTTTTGACTAGGGGAAGGATGAGCTTGTGTATCTGTTGCCTCTGTAAGCAGGTGGAGTGTACAGCTGTGATCAAAGTGGGAAGCTGATCTGCAGGCTGGTAATGTCTTCCTGTTTTGTTTCTAACCCTGTCAGTAGCTAGTTTGGTCTCTTCCACCTGACTCTTGCAGTGCTTGCCCCATAAACCTCAAGACTGAAGAGAGGTAAAATGAGAGAGGAAAAAGTGTTGAATGAGATGATAATTCAGGCTGTGGCTGAATGACACCTGCTTCCAAGAGCTGGACAGTGTGAGACAGCTACATGACACTGCATGCATGGCCTGCAAGTTCCCCTGTCACAGTCAAAAAGCAAGATCTGTATCTAATTAGCAGGGTGTGTTGGTATTACTATTTATAATTATTATTAGTGATAAGTGACATCTAGAGGCTCTAGAGCATCAATACTAGGTGCTCCCTGAATATAACAGGGTGTTCAGAAGCCAGGCTGTTCAGTTTAGACCCTTACAAAAAAAATCTGCTTTCCTGCCAGGAATTGGCGTGATGCTCAGATCTAGTGTCTTTTACCGTTTAGATTGAGTTGAGCATGGAGTATGTGCAGGAAGACTCCAGGTGGTGTTTTCCCTTTGACTGTTAAGGGTGTCAGTCAGAAGTGATGGAGCAGTGTCAGGAGTTAAAACTCTGACCTTGCTAGGACTTTTGTTTGATAAACAAATTCCATTGTAAAGGGGTAAGATCATGTTGGAATAATGTGTGTTTAATTTGTGCCTTTAAGCCTGTCTGTTGTCATTGTTGTTACTTTTGTTAATATATGACTTTACTAGCATCATCCTGGTACTAAAATTAACATCATCCTCACTGTTTTGTGTGAGTACTTTTCATTCTCGTATTATAATACAGATTGTATAATTCACAGTGGTAAGAGTGCTGTCTCCTAGATCACCAGCAGTGATGGTGAAGACCAGGTTGTAGGTAATGGCAGGTCAGAAATTTGAGGGAGATGAGGCTAATGTAGAACAGTTGTCAGCATGCCATTTCTCTAATACAGTCAATACTATCCCATTATAAAATCTATTCCTCTCCCTGCATCTTTGTGGTGAGTTATCTTATTAATCTTTTATTATTTGTATTTATCATATATAACTTTGGAAGCTGTGCCATTGCTAGATGTTTGAACTGGCTGCAACTTACTGAAATTATTTTAACAACACTGAGCTGCATCTAAGTTCAGTTAAAGTGTTCTTAAAACATAAATATTGTTCAGTTTCCTTTTATCTTCCGGTATTAACTCTGTTTTCTCTTACGAATATTTTCCTAGTATCATCTACATAAGTAAACTGTCCATGATATGTTTGGGTTCAACTTTTCAAAAAGAATCAAGTAATGAAAATAAGATGTTATATTGGAAAGCTTCATCTTTGTTTGAAATATTTATAAATGTGAAGTTCAGCTCATGCAGTATTTAGATTCATTATGAAAGCAGCACTCTGGAATTCCAGAATAAATATGGAGGGAAAGACACTTGAAATATTCCAACATATTAACATAAAAGAAGTCACTTAAATTGAAAGGATGGTGCTGTGTTTTATATTTGATTTATGGTTAACAAACCGTAGTACTTTAAGCTATCTAGATAGCAGTTCCTGTTTACAAGACTGCAAGTTGGATTGCAGTGTGAGTATAGCACTCTTAGTTTCACAATTCATGTAATGGCCTTTGAAAGCCAGAATTCCAAGATGAAAGCATTTCATGTTCCCCTCAAAACCATTGGATTCTTCCACATCAGCCATTGTTTTATGATACAGGATTACTTTCTGTCTCCTGAAGTGATGTGGTTCTCTTGTCAAAAGTAGTCTCTTTATGCTGGATTTCTGCTCTTCTAATCCTGTCAATTTAGAGTGGTGGCATCTTGCTTACAGGGAGATCTGTTTTCCAGACTTCTTTTTGAACTGAGTGTTCCTTTTTCTATAGAGTGGTTTTCCTATATTTAAGATAAAGATTTGGTGTGCAGTGAACACTTTTCCAGTCTCTGCTTTGTCTAATGTCTTCAAGGGAGGGAGGAAAAAAAAGATTCTGGAAACTTCCCAGAAGCCCAAACCTTGCACTCTAACATCTTCAACATATTTTGGCACTGATCAGCTGGTTGGTGTGTGCCATGGCCTCCTACTGAGCTAATACATGATAGCTGTGTGCTGCTGGCCTTTCCTCAGTAGGGTCATTATTTATACCTCTGCTTATTTTCCTGAAATATGTAGGAATTTAAAGATCCTTTTTAGACTCTAGTTGCTTCTAAATTTGATCAAAGTTGCCTGGTGTTTCCAAGAGTTGTTAGAAAGGAAATAATTAACAATGAGTATAGATGTGGACAGTGTAACTGTGGAGACCTAGGTTATTTAGGCTAAAAATCAGAATCCATCCTCCTGAGAAATTAAAAGAATGAATTCTTACTTACAATTGCATCAAACTGCGTGGACAGACTGAGCACATTTTATTTTAGCAGCTGGCTTTTGGTAAGGAAGTGTGGAAATCAGGCAGTCTAGTGCCATTTTGCTTCCTATGAAGACAGTGGCTAATCTAGTACTAAATCATGTGAACAAATGTTGCCTTATTTCTGTTTTGTTTACATTCATCTGTCTTTCTTTTGCTGCAGATAATGGAGAGGATTAGTTAAAGTTTAGGTCAATTTTTACCTGAGCCCTGAAAAAGAAATGGTCCTGTTTCTCCTTCACTACCACATAAATCCAGCTTTGCTGTTATATTATCTTTCGTACTCATTGATCAGAGCTAATGAGATTTTAATGGAGTTATTTATTGGTTCTGCCTCTTGCTGTAAAAATGTATAATAAACTAAGCACATGAAACTGTGTTTATCTCTCTGGCTGTTAATTGCACTCCCTCTTCTGTGATTCTTTCAGCTTTCATAAGGCAGGTAGAGTTAAGATGAGCTAAGAAGCTAATAAAGGCTGGGAAGTGAGTTGGCAAATGTTGCATATTCATCTTTCTGTTAAACTGATACCTTCAGGAATTTTGGGGATAGAGAAGCCGCTTTTGAAAGAAGATGTAAAAGAGGTTTTGTACTTTTTTGCTCATTAGGATGCTGTGGTATTTTCTGTGTGTGGCACTAGTATAAAAGAATATTATCTGTGTTCCTCTGGGTGAGGGCCTTTTGTGTCCATGAAGGGGTGTTGCCCTGTGATTTGGGTGCTGCATTTTCTTTTCCACTTCATGGTTTAAACTTTAGGGTGGTATTGTTACACTTCAATTTTAGCCATGTTTCACTGCAGGGAATAGTTGTGTTCCCAGAGCTGGATGAAATAAAATCTGTGTATAGTTTCCCTAAGCTTGTGGGGATTTGGGGTAAAGGCATCTATAAGGTACTTTGCAATAAAAACAGTGTAAAGTTAGGTTTGTTGTCATAGTCTGTAATACAGCAGTGTGTACAGAAGAGCAAAGTGGTTGTCACTGTCTGTTAATATTTACCAAGACTGGGCTTTCTACTATGAATTTCTTACAGAGCTTGCTTTGGAGTATTTTTGTTCACTGAATTTGACCTTGCTTTTTCAAAACTATTTCACTGTGGTTGGAGGTCATTGACTAGTGTGTAACTTGAAGCATTCATTAGGAATAACCTTGAAAGTGAAATAAAAAAATGAAGTATGGCATCTCATATAAAACACATGCTAAAAGGTATAATTGAGTCTTAGTGTCTTATCTCTAGTCAGATTCTGAAGTTCATATTCTTCTGTAAGCCATGACTTGTAAAGAGTAGTTTCAGCAAATTGATGGTGTGTTTAGTGTGATATGTTTGATATTATTGCAGCTAAATGTCCATTTGTAAGGATTCTTTTCCTGAACTGGAGGACTTTTTTTAATCTAATCTCATTGTTTGAGCATTTATGCTTTTTTTGATGCATGTTGACTTTAGATGTTTCTACATTAATGAAGTCTGCTTTTGCATTCAATGCCATCATCGTTTTCATTTCTGTTTTATCAGTCATGGTTGATCAAGCTTAGACTCTTTCATGTCTTGAATACTTTATTAAAATCAGATTGTCTTTTCAATTCTTTATCATAAGGCTTAAATAATTACATTTTTTTTTCTAGCTGTTTGAAATTGCATGTCAAGTGTGGATGGATGTTTAACTTTGGCTGCCTTTCTGAAGGAAGCATGTTACTAATGATTTAAAGCCCTGAAGTTTTTAAGTTATGTTACATTAATTCAAGAGTATGTGTCTGTCCCTCACTGTATCCTTGTGCCCTGGGTGTCAGAATATGCTATTCCAGTCACTTGTGGTGTTGCCTAACAGTGTAAACTCAAGTACCAGCTTCAAGAGACTTGCCCCAAAGATCACCAGTTTGGTTGCTCAAGCAGCTGTGCAGGACTAGGTAGAAGCTGACATCTGAACTTTAGATTGGAGAACAATTTATTTTCTTCTCAAGTGTGTATAGGAATTGTTGGATGCTTTGTCAGCTGTGTCATTCTTGTATAAGCTTACTTTCTTATCTTTGGATACAACATTTGGCTGTACCTTGTTGAGCCTTCTGCTTCAAGAGAGCTTAAGCAGTAGACTTACTGCCATAGAGATATTAATTTTCATCAAGATCGTGACAGTTCCTGTGGGAAGTTAATGCTGGCATTATCAAGGGACTGAAAGTTGAACAGTGTGTCTCTGTACTCCTTTTGTCTGGGCAGACAAGGCTTGAGCTGGAAGACAGTGATGGATGGAATCTAGCAGGAACCACTCTGGGCAGGGGAAAAATAAGATGATCTGAAGGGTCTGGAGAATCTGACTCTTTTGCAGGTGCCCTTTTGTTCACCAGTGACACTCCATGCAGAAAGGCCCCTTATGCCCTGTTGCAGCCTGTTCTCAACCAGGCTTGTGGCAGGGCAGAAAATTTCATTGTTCCTTATGGTTTAACTGGCATGTCAATGTCTTGCAGATACGAAATTTGCACATCTTCTGTGTCTGGCTCTACTTTGGGCTAATGTCTGGTGATGTCTGATCTAATATTAACTCTATAATTATATTAATACTTTAAATGCCTCTGGCTAAAAGTGTAATTGTGGGAAATTGCTTGCAATGTTGCCAGGTATGTAATTTGGAGCACATTTTAAAGTGGTTATACTCTTGGTCAGGTTGTATTGCATGTTATGTGTTTTATCTAAGAAAGAGGGTGTCTTTGAAGCTTTCTCTCCTAAGTTTGAGTTTTGCCAGGTTTTTTTGAGAAAGGTGGTTTAAATATAGACTGACACTTTGTCCTGAAAGACTGACCAATCTTCTCATACAGTAAATGTATAAAATTCAGGCAGCTGGGGATCACTTCCCATCCAGCAGGCAGAAAAGCCTTTTGCTTAATGCAACAGCTTTGCTATTAGATGCATTGGATGTGTCCAGAGCTCCTGCTGAGTGGAGATAAGTTAAATAACTGCCCTTTTTTAGTATTTGTCAGCCCTGCTGAGTGGCACAGCATGCTGCTGGTTTGTGTTTGACTACATCTCAAGGAATTGTAGGCCTGCTAGGGGATGGCTGCTTGGCAATGAGACAGGCCTATTTTCATATTTGGTGGCACCTATGACACTGCAAAGGCACGTCTGCACTTGAAGTATCTACTGTTTCTTTGAGACTTGTTTATCTTGCCTGTAAGGCTTAAAGATAATTAACATGAAGTGTTTTACATTTGAAACAGGGCTTGTCAGCCCTGTAGAGCCAAATGGGAGAGCACTGTGAGCACAGAGGACCGATTCCCATTGTAGCTCAGTGAATACACCCTAATGATGTTCAAACACCACAATATAACAAAACTTCAATGGATTCCAAGATTAGTTAGGCTCCAGCTTAGTTTTGAGACCAGCTAGGTCACATTCAGACACCAGGCTGGTAACCAAAAGCTGTTGTCTGTTTTTGATGTACAGAGTTGCATGCTTTGTAGCTTTTGTGTTGTGCTTGGGTAGAAAAACTCAAATGTGCCATGACAGCACTTGTGTGCTCCACACTGGCTTGATTGTGGTTGAGCCAGGGTAGATAATGAGAGAATTCTGTTACATTTTGCCATGTTTTACACTCTATACTTCAGAAAAGTGGGTGTTTGTATATGTCTGTGAAATGTAAAGCCAGACTTACGAAGTAGTAGAAATAATCCCTCTCTTGCTTACAAAAACAAAAGCAAGCTAGAACTTGTGCCTGTACAAGAACAGTCACTTTTCATTCCATAATGAAATGTTCTGACTCTTGCTTTGAGAGGCTGTTCTGCCAACTTGACTTTTTACTCCCATGTTTGCAAATACTCTGCACAGTGTTTTAGCTATGTAACTCTCATGCCATGATTGAGTATGCAGTGCCACCCATCATACAGAATGAGGAGCAGAATGCTGATTTTCATGTTTTCAAGTTTTCTTTGACTTGTTTATTTTTTTACCATAACTAAACTGCTAAAGCAAGAGAGTTGGAGGTAAGGCAGCTGCTAGGCAGATGGAAAGGCCTGACCTATTAAAACTTTGTTGTTAAACCTTTTCCTTTTGTTAGTGCTATTTCTGACTGATGGGCATTTCACAGGAAAGCATAATTACTTATTTTTATTTTAATATTTCGGGGAAAACAGGTTTTTTTGGCTGGGAGTATCCCACAAAAATTCTGCATTTTTTGCTTTCTGTGGCTAGGTTCACTTCTGTCTTTCCTTTCAGCTTATGTTAAATCTTCCTTGGAAACAATCAAATCCTTAATGTGTGTTTTATGTGAGACAGTCTTCTGGTATCTCTGTATTCTGGATTCATTAGATCCCAGTGCTCTCTTTACTCCTTGGAACAGAAGGTAGAACCAGAGCTTGTAGAAGCATTAGTCATTAACTGGAGAAGTTGAGTCCTGCAGTCAGTCCCTGTCACCATCACTTCTCTTCATGCTGCCACAGGTGGGCTTTGAAGTAAACCTGTAATGCTTTCCCTTTCCTGTTGCAGTAATCATCTTTCCCCCCACCTTGTTTATCCATCTCCCTTTATTTGCTAACTCTGATTCTTTGCTCTTTTCACTCCAGTGTTACTCTTGTATCATCTGAGATCTGTGGAATGAGGTTTTTTCTTCTAGCAGATGGAGAAACTCTGCTGTGCCTGGACAAGGTTTATGGTAGTTCTGTCTTGACATTTTTAATTCCAGACCACATGGACAAGCCCTGAGATGCCTCTGTTGTTATCTATTCCTCAAAGCTATACATGAAACAAAACATGCATCTGATCAGTTTAACCTGTAATTAAACATTTTCCTTAAGCAACTGGCATCTTGATAACTAATAATTATCATGTGTAGCACCTTTACAGCCTATTATGCATGTTTATGTAAGAACACTATTACCATAATAATAAGATATCATTACCACAAATGTGCATACTGAATGAGCATGTCTTAAAGTAATCATGTGATTCCATTAATCACACTTGAAAAATTAAAGTATTTGCTGTCTAATCTCTAAAACACTACTCAAAAGATTTTGGAAACAGCAGGACCTGTTTACTGTAAGTCTCTAATACATGATATCTAATTTCTGGTGTCTCATTTTTGTTGCTTATCTTTCAGCTAGGGAAATCATTAGCTCAGAGACCCACAGTCTTCCCTTGAAAGCATTTCCATGCTCTGATATTTGTGCTCTTTGCCTTGTTTTTTGTTCAGAGAGTGCTGCCACCTTTTCTTAAGGCTGATGTGAAATGCAGTCCTGAAACTCAGTTTCTTGAAATCAGCTAATAGCACTTAACAGGATGAACTGGTAGCTAATTGTAATGCTGTTAGGCCCTTGGACAGGAGGAGGGGAAAAGAAAAAGCTGTTCAAGTGCTCTCTTTTCTTTTAATAGAATATTAGAAAAGGAGTAGAGTTTTCTGCTTTTATGCATAAATTTGTCAAGAGCATGGCTGTTCTGAATTTTTCTCATATTGGAATGTTGATTGCTGTAGAATGTCCATTTTCCTTCTATTAGGAGACATGATTACAATAGTGAAAGCTGGAAAGAAATATTCAGCCTGCTAAGAAATCTGAGCAACTGCAAAGAGACTTTTTCATGCTGTTTAAAACAATTTATTAGAAGAATCCTATTGTGGTTGGCCTAACATGATCTTTGGTGCAGAGAGAAAGAAGGTTGGGCAGGTCTGCATGAAGTGTGCATCCCTTCCCCTTCCCTGAAACGTGCTGGTTGGGAGTTCATGGGCTGAGTCCTTGTGCATGGTGCTCCATGGGACTGATGTGTGACAGAGCTGCAGTAAGGCACTTGTTGAGGTTAAGAGGATAGATGGAACTGTTGGCCTTTGGCAGACATTTACTCATCTAAGCAGAGTATCTGTGCTGTTGTTGTTAGAAGGGAAGAGCAGACTCTTTAATCGATGTTGTTTTTCCCTGTAATTCTTTTTAGAGATAAAAAGCATGTACTCTCTCAGGAGGTCTCTCAAGACTTTTGGGAAAAGGACTAACCATGAAACTTTGAAGCCACAGTTGGTTTATGAAATGGATTAGTATCGTTATCTTGTAGTCTGTCTTGGTGACTTGGAAGGAATTAACCAAAGGTTTTGAGACCAAGAATGCCTTTTGCAGTTCTAGGGTTGTCCAGTAGGATGGATGTTTGTCTGTAGCTGTTGGGCACCACCCTTTTCATTCATTCTCTTTGAACTCATCAACAGAGTCACCAAACACTTGCTGCTTTAGAGAGGCCATTTCTTATGTCAGTAGTACCACATCTGATTTAGTAACAATGTATGTTGACTCAAGTGAATGTATCTCTGTATATTTTCTTTCTTAACACTTGGCTTTAAGTAATCTGGAACACAGTGAAGTATTTATTACTGCCAAAATGTACATTGTCCTATACATCTCCTTAATACTTGATTCAGTTATGTTACATGTTTCTATATCCAGTGTGTTAACAGCATCAAAAGAGAATAGTTAAAGAGGAGGAGAGGACTTTAAGGGAGTGTTTTCAAGGACTTAGAGTATCTTGCAGGAAAAATATGCATGAAAAATTTGAAGAGCAGAAATAGGGAAAAGCCAAAAAATAGATATAGGATTGGGGAAACAAAGTGACAAACATGACTGAAGAGATGTGAGGACAAACAGGACTTTCAAAATTGATTTTTCTATCTATAATGGCAGAAGTAAAACAGGTGGGTGAGACTGAGGTAGCTGGAGCCAAAGATGTATCACCAGAGGAAATTGTTGTGCCTACACTTAGTTGCTCATGGCTGTCAATGAAATTAAAAGGAACTACAAATAAAATGAGTAAGAAACAGTGTTCTCTGTCACAAGGCATGTTTAGTTCTTGGAGCTCGTTGTATCTTGCAGACAGTCAGGCAATAGGAGATGAGAAAGGATTGTACCTTCATGTTATTAACAGCTCTCACAGGGGAAGGGGGCACATGCCTACATAGTGTAGTTAGAAGTAATACAAGAGACTTTAAAAAGCAAAGCAAAATGCTTTCTGAAAGGGATGTGAACTCTTGTGACTGAGGGTATAAACCAGCTTCTCACCAAAATGTTCAGGAAGCAGATTTCCCTGCTAGCCAGTTCTGTTAGCACCTCACTGCAAGGCTGCATGAACTTTTCTGTGTATCACTTGGCTGCTGCTTCTTTCTTTGCTTTCTTACTACCTATAGAGCAGGGAGAATGCTTTTTTTTTTCCTAATTAGGTTGGCAATTTCCCAAATCCTCCATAACCTTTTAAGAAAAAAAATATCAAGTTCTTGACAAAAGTAAAATGGAAATAGATCACCAAAAAGAGAAAACTAGAATAAAGTAAGCAGCTTTTTAAAATTTGGTACTTTTGATAATTTTGGAGACTGCTAGGACAATGTTTTGATTAAATTCTTAGCTTCAGATTTAAAAATCTTAGAAACATAAATTATTCTCTGCTGCTTTAGCTACTTCTGGGGAACACTTATTTCTTAATTTTCTAATCTATGGGTTGAATTAAGGAAGTTTAAGTTTTACTCCAAGTTCAGCTTTTAAATGTTGCACTGTCTCTGCAAAACATGTAAGAAACTGCCTTGAATTTCCTTTCCTCCACTTTTAAATACAATTCCTTTAGGAGTGGGGGGGTGGGGTGGTGGTGTAAGAATTGTCTATGTTATACTGAGTAATTATGCCCCCTGGGAAATAGAATATAAAGATCTTTAAAATCATTCAACTGAGAGAACAAGCACTTTAACTTTTGCCTCGCAGGAGTCATGTATTACATTATCAGCTACTTGCTCCAGTGTCAGTGTGTCATGCCTTGCAGGTTAGCAGGTTTGGCAGAGGAAATGAAACCCAGTCAGTTACTGCAGGATTTATTGTAGACCTGCTGTTGCAGGAAGTGGTGAAAAGTTGATTGATAGTCTGAGGCAAAACTCTACAACAAGAAACAGGATGTATGTTTGTTATTTTATACCCCTTTTCCCCTCTGCCCCCTACCCCTCCATTTTTAAGGCACTCTTTTACTTTTTGTTCTCTCTCTTTATAAATCCATGGTGGACTTTTCTGGTAAAGCATGTGCTGACTTCAAAACACTTGGGGAAATGGCTATGGCTGTATCAGAGATTTGAAGCATGTGTAGCATGCCTTTGTTAGAGGTGTTTTATCTGAGTGGTCCTGATATTTCTGTGAATTATATTGCAGCTGAATTACAAATTAGTGGTAAACCACATCTACAGACAGAGTATTGAACATCTCCTGCTAGAATGGCTGCACCAAGCTAGCTCTGAAAGGAGATTGTCACACTGAGATGGACCTGGTCAGCTATGTTCTGTTGGTTCATCTGCATTTCACAAACATCCCTGGAAAAACAGTAAAAGAAAATTATTTATCTGCATATAAACTTAATCCAGCAAGCCACATATTGCAGAATGCACTCTTGAAGACAGCAATCCTGAAATGGTTTGTTTGGAAATCACTTTCCATTGCTACTGAAATATCAAAGAAGCAGTATCTTTTCTGAAAGTCTTACTGAAGACCTTCAGTGGGATATTGTCTAGCCTTCTGGGAGAAGTTATCCAAAATAATAGTAATTATGAATACTTCTGATTCCCTTCTGTAGCATCAACTTTTACAAACAGAATTGGAAGGTTTTTTGCAAACTAAGTGAATAGTAGAAATGTTTCAGATTTGTGGTCTCGTTATCAAATGGGAAAGTTCTGTTTGTGAAGTTAAATAATATATCTTGTTCTCTGTTAAAGGTCAAAAAAGTTGGCTGCACTCTCTGAATCCTTGCAGAAAACCACACTTGCTAAGTCCCACTTAGGATTTGAACTAGAAGAGCTGGAAGTAGCAGCAGTGCTGGTACAAGAGGAAGAGAGCGTGTTAAAAGCTGCTGGCACAGTTTCCAAGCAACGGCTGCCTTCCTCTGAGTCGGAGACAAGTGACTCTGAAGAATCAAGCAGTACTTCATCATCTGAGACAGAAGGCTCTGATTCAGATGAGCAAGAGTCCTCAACCAGTGAGGATGAGAAAATAAATTCTTTTCAAGGCACTCTTCAAGAGGAGAGGACAGCTCCACTTACTGACTCTAATGGATTAAGGCAGGGCACAAACACTTCGCCGTTTGAGGTTCCTGAGGAAAAATCAAGGGTTTCTTTGCAGTCTTCATCTGTTCCTGGGAAACTGATAGAAGAATTAGAAAAGCAAATGCACACTGCAATGAGACTTTCAGAACAGCCTGAAGGTTTGGCTACTGCAAGCTGCATTTTACAGGAAGAAGAAAACTGTGTATCTGAACCTGACAGATCTTCAAAAGATTGTACTGGGAAGGGAAATTTCTTGGAGGTGTCTTCAAAGACAAACCCATTGCTTTTCCTGTGCAGCACAAAGGAAGATGAGGACTAAAGGACTATGTTAGAACACGGTGTGACCCACTAGCAACACAGCTCATTGCTATAATGAGGTGTTCCCAAGGCTGTCCTGAGCTGCTGAAAGAAGCTGATGTTTTTCTTCTTTATTGTGTTGACAGTTTAGAGGACAAGACTGCTTTGAAAATAATTGATATGACTGGATGACAGATACCCTCATAGAGAGATTGTTATTTTTCTTCTCCAGTTGAGCAATTTCACATTTGATCTCTGCATGTGGGCATGTGTGATTTCAGTAAACTTCTAGAATCAGTTTTCATTCACCTTATTCAGTAGTAGAATGATATTTAAATCAAATACAACTGAAATGAGTTGTAGCATCATTGTAGTTATCTTTAGCTGTTGGGATTTACTAGAAAAAATTTCCTCATTGTGTTTGTATGAATTTGTTTATTACATTTTGCATTTTTTAAATTTTAAAATGCTTTATAGCTAACCACTTCAGAAAGAACAATTATAACTTTAAAAGGCTAAATAATGCTGACAAATTCTTTTAAAATATATAAATATTTTTTTGTACAGAAAGGAAATTTCTCATCAATGCAAAATGGATTATAGCTTATACTTCAAGGTAGAAAGGTTATAGCTAATATTTCTACAGTTATGGAAGTTATTTCAACAGTTTGTCATGTATTTATTCTTTTGTGCTGTTTTGGAACTATTTCCACCTGTGGACACTGTTACTGGTCATTAAAGAACAGAAATCCAAATTCTTTCTTTTTTTTTCTGTATATGCTCTTAATACCACCAGAGTAATGTTAACCAAAATGAAGAAACAATGTGGTCATCTTGAGTATAGGACTGAAAGCAAACCTGTGCTATCTAGACTTGGCTTTGTTACTAGGCTGTCACATAGGTTTAGCCAAGTTGTTTGGTGCTTTTTTTCCTTATAATGTTAAAATAATCCAGTTGGTCAATCTATTTTGTGCTGATTTCTGTTAACTATAGATAGGTTCTTGGAATCAGCTGGCTACTGCAAATTATATGCTACTATTCCATCTCTAGAGAAGGATTTGGGATGGAAGCAGGGTGGGACATAAGACCAACAGGTATGGTTCAGCAGTTGGACAAAACAGGAGCACTTGATCCATGCCTCTGGAGGAGAACAGCTTTTCAGCCTTCTTACTATTAAAAGGTGTGTAAAAATCCTAAACTTAAGACTTACTCTTCACCAGTGCTACACCCTGCTGGAAATCAGCAGGCTAGCTCTGTTCGGCACTGACTCCTGTTCAGTGAGAACTGCAACCCTCATCTGCCAATATTTTTTATGTTCTTAAATACCTACTGGTTGCTTAATCATTCTCTGTGTTTTGTTCCCCAGGGGAGGAACCTTTCCCATCTTGCATGTCAGTGAGCACTTACTCTTCTAAATGCTAGCAATAAAATCTACACTGTAGCTGCAATTATGCAGCATATGCCTGAGAGAGGGGAGAAAAATGTGCTTAAGAAACAAAACATAACCCTACTTCCTCTCTTCCCAAATACAGGTATGAACTCTGAAACTTCCTTCAGCTGAATGTGGGCTGGAGAAAGCTATTTAGTAGGAGTAAGGAAATACACATTGTTAAATCTGATAGGTGTTTCTAATAGATCTTTTGGGTTTTTTGCCTTCTCCATTCTCCTGTTTTGTGACAGACTGTGGAGGACAATGTTCCTCTTTTTCCAACAGAACTGCTTACTTGTAGGGGGCCTGACTGCCTCTTCTGGAGTGAGGACAACCTCTTTACTTAATCTTTTTGTTCTTTGTGTGCCCCAAAGCATGGTTTCTTTATGCCATTCATGACCGATTTCCATCTGCCTGTGTTAATCCAGTTTGGGTATAAATCTATTCTATGTCAGAGAGAGTGATGCCAGGTAAGAACATGTCCTGCACACAGATGTTAAATCCTAGATAACTTTGATGTCATTGATGTCCTCACCTTTGAGATGTGGTATAGTTGAGCTCTGTTTCTTCTTCTAAAAACATCCTGGTGTCTGCTCCCCACAGCTCTGCAGCATGTTGTATTTCCTTCTGCTTCTGCCCTGATAATTCTCTGCATGTCTGTGCCTGGGGAAATGTGCTGTGTGGTGTACCCTGAGGCCCCATCCCATTCTCAGGATTCTTCCCCTTTTTGCTGAGGTTCATCATCACCTTTTTGCAAAACTGCAGAACTGGTAATGAATGTTGATTGTTTTATATAGTTTGATAGCAATTTTATGTGACCTTTGCAGTGGTGTGGTGGGAAGTTTTCCATATGGGGTGAGTTTCAGGTGTGGCTGCTTTATCCAGCACACCCAGAGCTCAGGATGAGCAGTGTCTGTATGAAGGAGAAGCCTTGCTTCTCCAAAAAACACACACAGACACTTTCAAAAGAAAGTGGAGCTCTGTAACCTTGTTTAGCCAAAACTCAGGTTTCCTGAATCCATGAGCCACAAACACAGGTAAAACAAAAAAACAACCTCCCACCTCTCTCAGTCCTGTAAAGCTGCTGTGGGCTCTGAAAGGACTGAACTCCAATAAGGAGTTTATGTTTGGATGAATCCATAAGAATTGTTCTTGTACAGATTTTCCAGGCTGGACGTTGGTTGGTATGAGGAACTCAATACATGTGTAGCCTGTTCAGTTGGCTTTGAAATTCTCCTTGTTGCTGGTGACCCTCCACACCCCATCCACCCAAACTTACTTGTAGCACAGCCAATACTTTATTTGTTCTTTATTGTAACCAGTCTGAAGGGAACAGAACTGCAGTGTCTGGATGTAATTCCTACTAAAATTAAGTTTGAATGTGAGCTAAGGCAGAGAGGGGAAAAGCTATGGCGTTTTGCTCAGAAGGGGAAAGCAGGTTTTCTAAGGTGTGTGAAGTGCTCTGGGGGAGAGACTAAACTAAGCTGGAAATAAAATCTGTTTAATGTCTTGTTGGTAATCAGTTAACTTTATGCTAGAGATTGAGGCTAAACAGAGCATTTTGTCCTGTTATGTTGTGGCAGTGATGCAGAGCTGCCCAAAAGCCTTGGGAAGACGGCTTCAGTTAATGTCCTGACACTTCTCTGTTGCAGCAGCCAGTTGTTGGGACAGCACCCACTTCTGTTCTCATCCAGACCCAAGGCAAGGTCCTACTCCCAGCCCCACATCTTGGCAGAGCTGTTTGTGAGCTATCCTTACAGAAAGCTTTTCTCCCTGGGTAAGTGAACAGCAGCAGCCTGGATTCGTGCCTGAGGCCCCAGGGGAGTCTGCTCTCTATCCTGGCTGCTGCCTGGAGTGCTGCTCCTGCCAAGGAGAGCAGGAGGAGGATCTGCAGGCCCTGTTTGTGTGTATGTGCCAGCCCTGCTGTCTTGAGCTGCCCAAATGTAACAGAGCTCTGGTGAATGAGGAGGAAGGAAAATCTGATGCTCTCAAGCTTTGGCTCCACTGCTTGGCAGGACCAAGAGGGCAACATGATATGTGTGTGTGTGTGGAGAGGGACAGGACTTTGCATCCAGGAGTTGGCTGTGAAAGAATGGAGATATTAGGGAGACACTTGTTCATGTAGTGCTTTAAGAATAAGATGTTAAAAGCAACAAGTGAAATATTGGTAAAAATCAGCAAATAAAACTTTTTTCCTCCTGTTTTTCCATAGGGATAAGTGTCACCCACAGGACATTGCCACCTCTGCATTTCTTTCCTCAAAGAAAAAAAATAGTGCTGAATTGATTAAATAATTGATTTCTCTATTTCCCCCCACTCTGGCTTTTTTCATTCCAGCCAGCTTTCAGAAGAGTTTGTAAGGGCTTTGCTCTAGAGCAGAGGAAGAAAGCATCGATTGGACTTGATTTACTACAGTAAATGATAAATATGGCAAAGAAATAGATTCACAGCACTGGAGTGAAGGGGGCAGGCAATCCTCTGCCGTTGACACAGCTGAATATTGTCAAAGCCTGAGCTGACTTGTCTCAAGGCTGGAGAAAACAAACAGGGAAACACATGTCAAACAGATAAATAGCTCTGCTGTTTAGAGCTCTCCGTGGAGGCCATTTGTCTCCAAGATAAGGAAGAATGCACTCCAGAGCTGAGAGAAGATAAGCTGAGAGAGCAAAAATGAATATGGAACTGCTACTTGGGCATTTACTCAGGGAGCAAATAGGGTACCCCCACCCCAGGGGGCTCTCCAGAGAGCAGGGTGCAACACCCAGGGAGATGTTTAATGTGATCTTAAGGCTTTTTTTAACTATTTCAGCCAGCAGTGGATGATATTTACACCTTTATAGCACACAAACAAATGGCATTGGTGTCAGTTGTCTTAGCAAGTCACTAATTTTAAAGTCTTCTCTGTGCCTGTCGTGCATCTGTTTGTTTTGGTAATGGTAAGTGGGCTGCAGCCTGTGGTTATGTGGGCATGTGTGAGATGTGATTTTTGTGTTGGTACAATAAATATGGGGTTGTAGTGTTGTGGTACCCATAAATCATACTAGTTCTACACTTTTAGGTTTTGGAGAAGCGACAACACCATTGTCAGAAGTTCTGCGTTTGGAGACCTGACTCAGGTCATATCTGAAATGCATTTGGTGATGTTAGTTTGCATTTCATTATGCATTTTCTCATGTTCAAAAGCTGCAATACAATTGAGCAGTGTTGGTGGCATTTTGGAGGATGCTTGAGGACATGAACAAAAGCTGTGACCCTTAGGTGAGGAATAATATGTTGGCAGATCCCCATGAAGGAGGACAGCACTGACCCAACAGCTGGTAGTTTCTGTGGGAGAAGCTTCCTTTAGTTGGGTAATGTTGGTTAGTGATCAGCATGGAAAAGAACAGAAAGTTTCAGGTTTATAAACTTAGCAAGGTCAGCCCAGTGATAACCTAACCTCAGGAGCTCAGTGGCCAGTCCCTTTCTTTGCTGTTGATGTTCTGACTGACTTTGTAAATCATTTTCCCTGGTTTCACAGAGCTACTGAGCCTGACTTGGGAAGGTCCAGACTTTGGAAAGAGAACACAGAAGTATGGTAAAAAGGAGTAAAGCTTCAATCTGATAGTAGAGACTTCTTTCTCTGTTGCTGACTTGTACTGAGCAAAGGCAAGGTAAAATCTACAATTTCTGATGTATTCCCAAGTACCTTTCAGTGTATCAGTATCCAACTGTTGTGACTCAAGGCCATCAGTGCCCTAGGAGCTGCAGTTCTCACCCACACCAGCTGGAGTCACTACTCCTCTAAACCTCTGAAAATTAGATAAACCTGGACAAAACTAGATGCCAGAAACCTCTTAAGATAACAAAAGGATGTGCCTGAAGGCTTGGCTCTCTGTTCCACTGTGGATCAATACCTCTGTAAAACAGACCTCTTAGCCCTCTGCTCAGCAGAGATCTGTGAGGTCTCATCAGTACTTGAACAATACATTGGTGGTTGCCTTCTGGAAAGGTCCTGTCCTTGGGTGGTGTCTGGGCACAGCCTTGCTTTGAGTCAATAAACAAGGATCAAAACCACTGTGCGTGTGCAACGCTTTCTAGCACTGGAAATAGATTCCCTGGTGCTTCCACTTGGCAGGCAGATCACCTTCTTTGAAGAGCCCAGAAATTTAACAGCCTCTCTCATTCCCATTGCTGATTTGGCTTGCACCACTCTCCTCTGTGCATGCTTTCAGTGCAGAGCACTCCTTCTTGAGTGCTGAGTTGTTCCTGGAGGTCTCTTCTCTGTACATCACTCCTCATCTTGCCTCTTCACAGGGCACTTGCCTGCAGCATGCTTGCTCTTCACAGCAATACATTTTCTTCCTTATGCTTCTGTTCTTCCACTTGGATATGCTGAGACCACACCATCTCCTGCTTTCCATGGGGTGGGAGCTGCAGGGGGGTGAAGGAGGAGAGGAGTGAAGTTTCTGGGAAAGGACTATGGAGGCAGGGTTGATCTTAAAGCTATGTCTGAGGAGCAACAGGATGAGCAAGTTCAGCAGCTGACTTTGCCAGGAGACAGGAGCTGTGTCTGCTTGGTCTCTGCTTTCCATGAAGGGCAGGGAGGACTGCTGCTTGCACCAAGGATTTTGCAGCCTTCAGTTGTGCATCTCAGTCTGGAGTCAGTGGTAGGGTGAATGGCAGTAAACATCGTTCTCTCTAATTATGGATGTGAGAGAGATTTGGGAGTATAATTCATAAATGGTAATGAGATGTTTAAGGCATAAATCAACTGCATATCAAGAGGAGAACACACTCCTCTCAGCTGTACTCCAAAAGGCCCAGGTAGTGACCCGATTGTAGCACTTTACCTGCCAGGGCTGTAATTACTTTTCATCTCGTGTCCTCGATTTTTGGCAATTATGCAGAAATATCCCATTTCCCCTGGTAAATAAATTTGGACTCGTGTTTTGCCTTGATGTAACTCCTCCTTCTCTAATGTGCTGCATTGTCCATTGATTTGCCTAATTATGTGTATTACAACCGCATAAGGCGCTGGGTAGCAGCAGGGGTCTGTGCTGTGGAGAGGAGGAGGGTGATTGCTCCATCTGTTCCTCTGAGCTGCCGGGAGAAGCGTCGGGGAGTGAAGTGGGAAATGGAGGGAAGGAATTACCATTTAGTGCAGGTGCCTCTGGAAGGGGAATCCCACTGCCAGGTGCTGGCAGGCAGCTCTCCTGAGCTCCTCGCGTGCTTAATTACCCTATAGTGAGACTTCCCATCTCAAATTAGAGCAGGCAATTGCAACCGAAGTCTTGAAAGGGAATGGGGAGCATAGCAGTGCTTAATCTATTTCACTACAGAGACCTGCTTTTCTCATTCAGCAAGATTCATGCCCCATTCGGCTGAATTTAAAAGCAGTTACCTGGAATTAGATGATTAATTTTAAAATCTGAATGTAGAAGAGTAAAAGCAGGCAAGGTCAAAGCATCTGAGCCTGTGAAATCTGGGTTCCAGTAATGATCAGTCTAAAAAGCAAGTGCAGTGCTTTTGTACTGTGGATTTAAGAAGTTGCTGCTCAGGACTGTCACAGCCAGAGCAGGGAGTACCAGGCAGAGCACAGGGACAAGCTGTCATTGCTTTTCAGTATTTGCTGTCCTGGATAAGCAGCTTAATGCCTCCACAGCTGCTTCTCCCTTTCACACTCTCAGCATCACTGATGGATCAATAGTGGCAATAGGGTAACATGTTGCTTGCTCTCCTGCTGATTCCTGCCAGGCTGTGAACAACTGGAAGCGAGGAACTCGTCAGATCAGTTTGTCTGTTAGCCTGGAAAATATCTGAGGAATAAAAACTGGCCAGAACATGTTGTGTGCTACTGTAAAGAGTCATGCACAGGGACTGTCACTCCCTGAGAACAACGCACTTGGAAGAGGGAGGACTAGAGTTCAAGTCATTGTGGTGTGAATCCTTTTGTGTTTTAAATTACCTTAGCACTTTTTTCTGTGCTTCTGCACCTTGGAGGAGTGCTGTGAGGAGTTACACACTGTGTATCTCTGTAGGTTTTATTGTTTCTCTGTGATCCATCCTTGCTTTGCTCTACCTGGCAGATAACTCAGGAGTTACCTAGTCCTGTTGTTAATTTAGGAATTAGTCTGAAATGATCATATAACCAAGAATGCAATAGAAAGTTGAGGTTTTTTGTTCTGTCCTTCCACTCACTTCCCCATGCTCCTTTATACCTGCCTTGGTTAACCAGTCTGTGCCTGATCCCTCTAGCTTGGGTGAAGGAGTGACCTGAAATTACCTCTCCCCAAGACCTAGTGTAAGCTCTAACACTTAATATACTTTTCTTCCTAACTCTATGGAACATGTTCCCCACTCAGGCTGGCAAAGCAAAGGCCATGCCTGCTGCTCTGGGGAAGGCCAGAGGAGAAAGGTGCAGGTGCAAAGTATCAGCCTGCCTGGGAGCTCACCATGGGAAGGATCATGGCTTCATCTGACACCAGCCTGTGCCAGAGCTGTGAGAATCATCTACCAGAGCTATGAAACTAAACCAAGGTGCCTGGCAGTGCTCCAGTCATTCATCCATGGTCTGAAGTATTAGGCAAGGATTTGGTGTGAGAGTTGACAGAGAGTTCCCTTTTGTCTTCAGATGTCCAGCAGCAAACCTCATTGGCCACGGTAGTGGAGGATACATAGTCTCTGAGAGTAAGTGGAATAGTAGTCTAAAAATTGGGGAAAATCTTTATTCCAAGAAGATACTGATGCTAACATGATTATCCTCTGAAATCCTTAGAGATTTGAGTTACGAATAATTACAGTGATGTGTCCTTCCTGGACCTGTTCTGTATCACTGACACAGTAAGCTCCTGGAGCTTTAACACCCTGCTGTTAATGACCCTAATGAAAAGTCCTAAATCACACTTCTCTGAACTGCAAAGCTGATGGAGTATCAATGTACATCTAGCAGAGGCAGCACAGGAAATGTGTGTGCACACAAGTGTGTGTTAATCAATTTGCTTTTCGAAGTGGCTAAAAACAAAAGTCTGAGGAGTGAAATTTCCCTGGGTGCTGCTCAGTTTGCAGCCTTGGTGCTAACTGCTTCTTGTGCTAATGGTGTCCTCTCCCCACAGAAAACATCATACTTCAGATCTGAAGTGGTTGGCAGAAGCTGTAATTGAGGTGTGAAGTGACTTTCCACACAAGAACCTGCCTTGCAGTGTTGGGCTCCTCGTTTGTCTCACTGCAGAACGCTGTCAGTGGAGGCTCTTTGGTAATTAGCTGGTTAGAAATGGGCTTGGAAGCCTATTGCTATTCCTGCTCTTCTGTTTGGATTACTGATCCTCCAATTTGCACCTTAAATCCCTTAAAAATAATACAAACGTGGAAGTGTTAGCACACTGACTGCAGTAATAAATCTAAGAAAACAAAATACTTATCATGTAAATGAATATTTTTGGCCTCAACTTTATAAAAACCAAACTGCAATTAATATGTTTTTTTTACTACATCTGGAATTCTAAACCATTTGAAATATGGTTTAAGATCATTTTTGCTTAGTAAGTTGTCAGCTTTTTTAATTCAGTATAGATTTATCTGGGAAGAAGAGAAACTGAAGGAAATTATGTATTAGGTTGGTAGGAGAAATGATTCAAATGAAACCAAGGAAGCAAGTGAATCCAGAGCAGTCCTGTATAAGAATCAGTTGGATTTTGGCAAGTCATACTTTCATTTATAATGTGACACAGGCTCTGACACATGTGTACATTGGAAGTGCAGGAGAGGTTGTGCTGGGAGCACCAAGCTGTGGGTGTGTTGCCTGCTGCCTCTCTTCGAGGAGTGATGTCTGCCTTTCCCCAGGGACCTCTGATCTAAGCAGGCCCTGCAAAAACATCTAGAGTTGCAGTATCAGGTTTTCCTGGCTGCTAAGATTCTTTTAATATGGCCCTGAGTTCCCTGAAATTGGCCAAATACTTCCACTGGATCCAACCCCAAGCACATCTCAAGGAAAAAGGGGAGGAGGATGCGGGATGCGGGACAGGTGATTTCCACTCATTGCAGCTCTTTTCTTAAGTGACTCTCATTATACTCCTGCTACCATGCTTCCCTTCAAGTGGAAATGGAAAGAATTCCTTGCTGTGAGCGATGCTCCCTAGTGAAAAGCCTGAAGGAGGTGAGATCTGCGTTCGTATTCTATTTTTGTCTTAAACTTACATTTTACTTACAAATTACTTAAATTGCGGGTTAATCGATGGTATAGAGTAGCTGGACAAGCTAGTGTAATGTTGGAGAAAACCAGTGACAGCTACAAGCTGTAGCTGTCAGAGCCCCACTGTGATAGAAATACTAGATGGATGTTTTATAGATTGGGGAAAATGGGCTGGATGACTGACAGCGGTGGGGGAAAATGTAAGTACCTGTAGATACTCAACACTGGGAATGTGGTTTGAGTGCTAAACTGACCATTGCATTACACAAGCAATTACAAGTTGTGTGGTAAGCAGATGTGAGCCCCAGGGAGATTTTAAACTAGTGTAATGCATACGTGAGGTAAGGCAGAAGATGATATACAAAACTCCCCTGGAGAGCATGAGCAGCACACGCTGGAGTCCCAGCTGGAGTTGGTCCATGAACGTGCTGGCGTGATGGTCTCACTCCATTCTGAGGAGCTGGATGCTGCCTGCCTGCTACCCAACCCTGCTGCCTGGCCAGATTGCTGATCTGGAGATGTGGCTCCTGTGAGTAGCCCAGCTGTGGGGCAGTGCCAGACAGGCATGGCAGGAGGCACAGTGTGGGTTTGCTGCCTGGGATGGAGCACCTGGGGCTGGGCTTAATCCATCCTAAAGATACAACAAAAAGGTGTTAAAGCAATGTGTCATAGAATTGTAGACTGGTTTGGGTTAGAAGGGACCTTTAATTAGTGCAACCTCTCTGCAGTGAGCAGGGACATCTGCAGCTAGATCAGGTTGCTCAGAGCCATGTCCAACCTGACTTAGAATGTTTTCAGGGATGGTGCATCTACCACCTCTCTAGAGGGGCAACCTGGGCTAGTGTCTCACCACCCTCATAGTAAACAATTTCTTCCTTCTATCTAGTCTAAATCTCTCTCGTTTAGTTTAAAACCATCACCCCTTGACCTGTCACAACAGGCTCTGCTAAAAACTCTGTCTCCATCTTTCTTCTAGGCCCCTTTAAGTACTGAAAGGCTGTCCTAAGGTCTCCCTGGAGCATTCTCTTCTTCAGGCTGAACAACCCCAAATCTCACAGCAGAAGGGTTCCAGCCCTCTGATTATGTTTGTGGCCTACTCTAGGCTTGATCCAACAGGTCCATGTCTCTCCTGTGCTGAAGACTCCAGAGCTAGACACAGTACTTCAGGTGAGGTCACCCCAGAGCAGAGCAGAGTGGCAGAATCCTCTCTCTAGAACTGCTGGCCACACTGCTGGGGATGCAGCCCAGGATGGGGTTGGAGTTTCTGTGGAGACTGGCTGTATGTTCAGCCACAGGAGATGCCATAGTCCCAGTGGGCTGTAGTTATGTTTTCTACAGCATGTCCCAAGCTCCAGCTCTCCGAGGCTTTAATGAGATTTTCTGGCACTGCTATGAGCTGCAGAAGAACCACCTGTGAGGACATGGGCACTGTGCTCAGGTGAGTAGGACAAGAAACTCCTTTGCTTTTCAAATTCTGTGACTACTGGTATTTTGTCCCTAGAGCTCAACCTTGTGTCCTTACAGCAGCCTGGCACAGCAGATTCAATAGAGTGAGAGGCTGAAGCTGTGCCAGAGGTGAAATCACAGCTTTCCTGGCCTCTTCCCTCAATGTCATGTTTGCATCTTGCCTTGGTGAACACAAACAGGAAAAAAAATGGACACGTTTAGCTTGAACTTAAAAATAAGGTGATGCCTGAAAAATTCCATCAGCTCCATGAGATGCTGAGGTGCCCAGCAGTGGCTTCTGCCTGCTGCGGGCGGGGTGGGAAATCGAAACCTGGAGACTTCACAGGCAACAAAAGGTTGAAGCTTGAAGAGCTATGCAAAACAAACCCAAGGGCTTGATGAAAAACTTTTCCAAGTTGCCATCCTGTGTTCTCACTCCACCCTAGTCCAAAAGCAGCCCCTGGCAGTTATTTGCTGGCTGAGATGAGTGTGTGGGAGTCTTTAATCTCAGGTGCTAAATCAGAGATGCAGTTTCAGGCTGTGCAAGCCCCGAGTTCTGATTTGCTTTTTTTCCGTTACTTTTTTCCCTATTGCCACAACAATTAATTAAGAATGGTTCTGCTTGAACCCTGTTGATTCATTTGGCACTTGGAAGCTTAATGAGGTGTAAACCTGCCGACTGTGGCAACGGTAGAGCTGACATGGTAATTTATATCAATTGCCATGATTAGTCCAGGTCCTCAATCACTGCATTGTTTCTCCCTGCAATCTGTCACAGCCCTAACGGGGGAGACCTTAATGCTGGATTTCTCTGACATCGGTGGTAATGTTCTGGAGGTGCTGCTAACAAGGAAGGTACAACCCATGTGATGCTTTGAGAATAGCAACATACAAATTGCTTTTGTAATAACATGTACTTTTCACTCCAGAGATGACTGAGATCCAGCCTTCAGAGCTGCCTGCTGTCTAATTTGTGTTTGTAGCTACAGCAGCTGCAGCTCTGGTGTGCAGATACCTGCTGGAGGTGGACCTGCCCGCTTCGGTTGGTAGGGTGTTTTGGGTTTCTTTCAAGGCATAGAAAGCACCTGGCCTAAGGTCCTCGTTGCTGCAGACTGTTAGGAGCCTGCTGGGACAGGGCTGTGAAAATCACTCTGTGGTTGCCATGTGCACTCTGCCGTGAGGATGTAGTTCGTTGGTTACTATTAGTTCTGCAAATTCAGTCCAGAGATGTTGGACCCACCCTATATTTCTTCTCCCTTCTGTCACCCATAGTAGAGGGGTTGAGTGAGGGTTGTGTGGCCTCTGTGCAACCACACACACCATCAGGGATGCTACTAGGGCCTATTAACGTCCATATTCCAACAAAAAAACAGCTATTCAGAGTTTAGGAAACAATTTTGCTGATGAACTATGACAAGAAATGGAAGGCAATGCTCCTTTTTGGCAGCCTAGGCTCAGCAAAGCCAACAACAATGAAAACATAAATCAACAGCCACATCTCTGCTCTTCAAAAAGAGCTGGTTTAGGGGTAAGTCTTCAGACAGGCAGTAGGGTTATGCAGACTCTGGTTTGAATTTACATTGCCTGTTGCTGCATTGTCTCCAGGTACCTCCATATGTATATGCCTTGTTTGTGCCCTTCTTTGTGTGAGGGGAGCACTTTGTGGGCAGCAGCAAGGCCATCTCCATATCCTGGCTTGGGGCAAAAGCTGGGAAGAGTAGCAAGAGCATTAGTGAAAGCTGCTGCTGAAAACAGTGTCAGAGCACAGCAGGATGTATGAGGAGTTACTGTACACAGCAGCAGTAAATCAGTCCTGGTAATAGGGAGTGGTTTCCATCAGCCTAATTGTTTGTGCAGTTTGGATGGAGATGGTGCTACTTCTGTTTCTTTTATTTGGTGGGTTGTTTTTTTTTTTTGCCTGATCAATGGAAAAGCAAACAAACCAACCACCCACCCTGCATCTGAAACCAGAAATGTGAGAAAATGAGCTACACCAAATTAAAGTATTCCTTTAAAATGGGTCTCTAATGAGGTTAAAAGTATACATGAATAAATCTCAAAAGCAGTGCAATTAAGGTAAAGATCTTTTTAATGTTTGCAGCACCAGCAGGAAACTTGAAAGCTGATTCTTATGGAGAAGAAAATCTGTCATAAATTCTGCATATTCACTGTTAATGCTTTCAAACTGGGCAATGAGGCAACAGGCAGATCCATTTCTGTACCAGGACTTTTCTGTACCACTGCAGTTGTGTAGACTAATTTTAACACCCTTTCTATTTTCAGTGGAAAGTGTCCTTAGAGTAAATGAGTTTTTGACCTGTAACCACTGAGAGTAGTATTCACTTTGAGGCCTATGTGTAGAGAAATATAATTTATTTTAATGATATTTAAACTAATGAGCTTGGCTAATAGGTATTTTTGAAGCCCTTTATAGGGGTTCAGTCATGGGACAACATGCCACTGGGCATAAATGCTCGTTTACTTGGTGAAATGTCAGGGAATGGCCCATCTATTAGTAAAGTGCATTTTGTTTGATTTTTAAGAATATATTACCATAAATTACTGGCCTCAGAAATAAAATAAATCAGCTAGCTATTCAGTGAAGTCTTAAATGTTAATTGAGAGTCACGGGAGTGACTTGAGTCAAAGGAGAGAAGGGCACGGGGAGGGCGAGCTGTCGGGATGGCTTTGCTGCTCAGAGGCTCTGTCACCCTCATGGTGCCCTTTGCTGACAGCTCTCCTACCAATTCCTTCACCCTAGGTCTCTATTAGCTTCTCCTGATGGACTCTCTGGCAAGAAACCTCACCATGGCTGGGCAAATATCCTGCCACCCTGGCCACTGAGCGGGCTGGGGTTAGTTGACAGTGCCAGGGCTGTTCTCCAGAGCATTTTGGACAGCCTGGATGTGGAAAGTGAGCCTCAGGGGAGGAGGAAGATTGAGCCTGGAGAAGATTTCGGGGGGACCTACTAGTGACTTTCCAGTACCTAAAGGGAACTTCCAAGCAGGCTGCAGAGGGCCTGTTTGCAAAGGCCTGCAGTGAAAGGACAAGGGACAATGGTTTCAAATTGGAGCAGAGTAGATTTAAACTGGCCATTAGAAAGAAGTTCCTCCCCACAAGGGTGGTGGAACACTGGCCCAGGTTGCCCAGGGAGGTGGTTGAGTTCCCATCCCTGGAGGCATTGCAGGTGAGGCTTGCCAGGGCTCTGGGCAAGCTGCTCTAGTTGGGGATGTCCCTGCCCAGTGCAGGGGGGTTGGACTAGATGAGCTCCAGAGGTCCCTTCCAACCCAAACCGTTCTATGATTCTATGAAAGTGTCTCAGGACCAGAAAGGTGACAGTCAAATGAGTCACTGTGGCTCCACCTTGAGTATCTCAGTGTAGGCACTTGAACTGCATCATATGTAGGCTGGCATCTACAGGCTTAGCTGTGTTCCCTTCAGACCTGGTCAAATTCTGTGTCACAATTGTTCCTTACATGTTCCTTTCTACGTATTTATTTTGCTGAATGTCAGCTAACCAAGGTTGCCCTTTGAGGAAAGATGGTTTCTACTACTGGTGCATCAGTGGCCAGCTTGAGCTGGTTACATTTTCATCATCCCCAGAATTTTCCAGGACCACGGAGGGAAAACTGTATCCATAAAGTCGTTGCATCAGGGAGCAGGGGAAGGGAACAGAGCTTGCAAGGTCCATTTTCCTGCCCTCAGGCAGGTTGATCTGTGTCAAAATAATTCCCAACAGCTGTTTACTTAACCCATTCTTGAGCTCTGCCTGTGCTGGAGATCCCACAGCATCTCACTGCCATTGGCATTACAGTTCTGTTTAGAGAATGCCGTGGATGTGTTGTTATGCAAATGCTTCATAACAAGGGTGGTGGGCTTCTCTTCCTCTAGTCACTAGCAGTAGTGATGTGAAGCTCCTTTATGCCACAGAACAGCAGTAGCAGAGGGAGAGGGCAAGGGCAGTAGTTAAATCAGTATGAGTCCTGTCTGTGGGCAAGCTGTCAGGCTGCTCAGCACTGGGGCAGGACCTGGGATCTGAACCACCCCCCCATCTCCTTTCTTCTTTCTGTCAAGTGAAATGGTTTGGGTTTGTGCTGTTCATCCTTCTGCCAGGTCTCAGCTGGGGGAAGGCACCAGCTGAGCTGCTCTGCAGGTAGAGCTGCAACACCTCTAAATGCCAGTAGCCTGGGTCTGTGCTGAGCAGATGAAAGATTATAGTGATCAATTTGGTGAGAAGGGAGATTTTTCTCCATCTGTCTCCCCTCAAGGCTCTATTTCCTCATAAACCATTCCCCGAGACATCAAGAAAATTGAAGCTGTTCAGAAATGGAAAAGATAGTTAGCCCCAAATGAATGAATATCTGACACACTGGCTGGCTCTCCTGGAACAGAAGGGAAGCAGCCAGCTGAACCAATGGCTTTCCTGCAGCATCCTGATTTTTTTTTCTCCACAATAGCAAAGAGCATTTGCAGCCTGTTGTTCTCACCCTGCGTCTCTCATCCCTGAGCTGCACTGAAGTGCCTTGCTAACTCTCCTCCCCCACTGCTCCAAGATGCCTCCTCCCCAAGCTATGCAAAATTGGGGAAGGAGGGGGGGTGTAATCCAGCCCCCAAAGCTCAGCTGCTGTTGTATACCCTGGCTGTGTTGTTAGCTCTCATTAGGAAAGCCTGGGGCTAAGGGACTGGTCCTGGCTGGCCTCCATGACTGAGATTTCCTCATTTGGAATATGGGCTCCCAGGCCCTGAGGCTTTCTGCTCATTTTCATAATCTAATGTATTTGGATTTTATTTTTTTAAGGGAATAGCAGAAGATGAAGAAGAGAAGATGTTTTAAGGGGTATGTGTTTGTGAAGCTTTCATATCCCCTGCTTCAAATCTCTTGGCTTTATTAATGCTTGGTGCAAATTGTTTGGAGCAGGAAGGTCACCTCTGGAGGGCTGCTGCAGATTTCCAGGTGGGACCTTGGGATATAGTAGGGGGCAACCTGCTGGATAAACAGGAGGGATGAAATCCTGTGTCTCTATCCTAGTGTGCTCCCCTCCCCCACCAGTTCTTGCAAGGAATTCAACTGTCTCTTCCTCCTCCATCACTTTGGAGGTTTTTTTTCCTACTGTTAGGATGGAGAACATTTCTTTTACAACCCCACGTGGGCTTCTTGCCAGCTGAATACACACCTCTAATATGCTCATGCATTTGCAGACTTTTCTTAGTGCATGTTCTCTCAAACAGTTTTCAAACCACCTGCCAGGTTTTGGATTTTTTTTTCTTCTCCATCACACTTTTGAGCTCCTAAAGACCACTGAGTGCACATCTAACAAGCTGCAATGACAGGAGGAGAGGTCCTGATGCAAAAGTGCCATTCCCATTCTGTGATACTCTCTGTTGAGTGGCTTCTCTGCCTGTGCAAAGACCTCCAGAAGCTGTAGCTTCTGTTGCTGCTCCGAGCAGGAGATGCCTAGCCAACTGGTGCTCATTCTCTCTCCTTCTTGCTTGTTGATGGCTTCTGTAATACAGGAAATCTTGGAGTTAATATGACAAAATTACACATCCTTAATTTCTGCTTCATCACCTGTTGAGGGAGGGGAAGGGCAGGCAGTTCACCTTCTCTAAGGTGCTGTGTGGCATGGTTTAGCAATGTTCTCAAGGAGTTAACTTCTTTCATGGGGAAATAAGTGGGTGAGAAGATGTGTCTCACTTTATGTCTAACTAAGGTACCTGCTATTTGCAGATGGATAGGGATGCTAAGGAGGGTTCAATGGGAAAGCCAAGACTAGACAAGACTATTTACCACTTGGAGGTATTCAAGGTGAGGCTTGCCAGGGCTCTGGGCAAGCTGATCTAGTTGGGGATGTCCTTGGCCACTGCAGGGGGGTTGGACTAGATGAGCTCCAGACATCCCTTCCAACCCAAACCACTCTAGGATTCTATGATTCTATTTACATGGACCAGTGCAGGCAAAAGTGGCAATTTCCCAGACAGGCCAAGAAAGAAAAAAGGGATGAGACACTGAGTTTGGAAGGAATCTGCAAGTAGAAAGCTGTGGATGGATTTGTGAGTGAACTTGCTGAAGGAAAAATCCAAGGGTTTTCTGTAAGTGTGTGGAGGTGGCTTTCCTGAGGGCCAGGTGTGGCCAGGGAGCATAGAATCCTAGAATGGTTTGGGTTGGAAGGGACCTCTGGAGCTCATCTAGTCCAACCCCCCTGCAGTGGCCAGGGACATCCCCAACTAGAGCAGCTTGCCCAGAGCCCTGGCAAGCCTCACCTGCAATGCCTCCAGGGATGGGAACTCAACCACCTCCCTGGGCAACCTGGGCCAGTGTTCCACCACCCTGGTGGGGAGGAACTTCTTTCTAATATCCATAGAAAATAGCATGAGCTGGAAGATAACTGTTGCTTGTTGCTCCTTGGAGAAGCTGGGAGCTGCAGGGCAGCTCTCAGCCTCCCTCCCAGCCCTCTTCAGCCTGTGGATGCTCCCAAGCTCTGAGGAAGCACTACATGATTTTATTTCTGCCTAAAGCCATGCTTCTCCTAGGAAAACTTCTCCCACGTGTCCTGATCTGACTCTGTGTGGGCAGCCCCTAGCAGCTGGTGCTGTCTCCCACCAAAGTCTGATGGCAGTGACTGTGGCTAGGAGGCCAGAGCTGCACCCCAAAATAGTTGGGGTCTTTATGAGATAGAGGTGACCTCAGTCTGAGGGAATGAAAACCATGTATCCTACACAAATACCTCAGGCATGAGCTGTAGGCAATGCCAGAGGATTAAAGTGCAAGGGAGAACCTTTTGGGAGCACCTCACTGTCTCTCCAGCCCGTTGATGCTGCAGGGCAGAGCTCAGCTTTTCTCACTGTCCCCCTGCTAGCCCCAACCCACAGCTCCCTCTGGGCTTTTGGCTGCCTCTACAATGCAAGTAAGGGTATGGAGCAGCATGCTATTGTAAGCATGAATGCAGGACCAGTCTTTTTCCTACCAGCTGTCAAAAAGTATTATTTAATCTCAAATAGCTCTCAGTAGCCTTTTTTTAGTAGTTGTTGTTGCTGTTGTTTCCTCTAGTTTGTTTTGAGAAGGTTGTTGAGTGTGAGAAGGCAGGAAGCAGTGTCAATAACACAGTGGGTTTTTTTTCTGTTCACAGACACCCTTTGAACTCCCTTTACTCTGCCTCCCCTCCAGTTACATTTACACACCCTATAAATAACCTTCCAGTGCTTTGAAATGCTTTTATTAAAGCTAAAAGGGATTTTTTTTTCCAAATCCACTGTTATTTTCTGCATTATCTGTAGACAACCTTCAGAATAATTATTATAAATGGCTTTAGATTTTAACCCACTTCACTGTGTGTGCTAAATGAGAAGGAAAGCCTTGCATAAAAGCAGCAGAAACTTGCAGAGGTGATGATTGATGTGATGGGACCCAGTGGCAGCTGTGGCTGTGGGGCAAGGGGAGCTGAGGTTGAGACTGGCTTTAACTGCCCATGGTCCTCCTGAGGGAAGCTGCCTTGGATGCTCACACATTCCTCTGTGAGCACTGTGTGTCTGAGTCCTCCAGTCCCTGCTCTGCCTGAGCTCCTGGCAGATGAAATGTGTCCTCTCTGCACCCTGGAAGGGAACCTGGGGACAGCATCCTCCTACTTGGTGTGAATTCAGCACAATTCTGACTTTCTGGGATGGGGGTTTCTTAGTTGTTACTTTAGGCTTTACTTTAGTAACTCCAGNTATTGAGGGCTCCAGAACTGGACACAGTATTCCAGATGAAGTCTCACCAGAGCAGAAGATGATCAAGTCTTCCATATTAATGGAAGCACAAGTGGTGCTCTGTGTGCTTGTTTTCTAGCACTGCAGATCTTGCAATAATGCTTTGGGCTGGTTCTGCTCCAGGTCACCTTCCTTCCTACTGATATCTGTCCCTCACGGTGCAGGAAACTGATGACAGACCCACCCTCATAGCTTTTAGTAACCCTCATTTCTCTCTCTTCCCAGGTTTTTTTATATTAGTCCTCACTCAGGCTGTGGTTTAAGTGCTTGATCTAAGTTTTGCTGTGTCTGTTAGGAGTCAAGTCACTGGAAAACCACCCAGTCCCATTAGTGCAGCACTTAATGAGAGCGGATGAAGCTTTCTGGAAACTTAATGAACCATGAGGTAAGACCACTCCTACCAGCCTTGCAGCCTGCAGAAGTATTTATCTCTGCCTCTTCTTATCTCACTGAGTGATGAAAATCTTGTTCACTGTCATTGATCTTCAGCTTCAACAGGTTGATCCCAATAGGTAGCTGCTGCAGCTCTGGGTGAGGGATGGGGGTGATGAGGTGTCTCTGCAGGGCTTCTCAATGACTGTCACTTGCAGCCACCTGCTATGGTTTCTGGTGAGGGATGGTGTCACCCTGAGATGAAGTGAGTCTGCTCTCCTATCAGGATACCAGATACTCTGCTACAGTGTTTAACACACTTGCCTTTTAGTGAAAGGCTAAGATTTTGTACAGGGGCATTGCTTACCATCTCTCGGAGGCTGTCAAGGCACTTGTCACCTCCATTGGCTAATCTTGTCAGCAGTTTAAGCCTGGCCAGGCAGTCAGTCACATTTTTTGGAGCAAAGCAAGACTTTGACCTGCAGTTTAAAAGAAAAAAAAGCAACAACAACCTAAAACACAAAGAGCAAATTTATTTTGAACCAAAGAAAGAAAAGAAACCAGCAAGCAGTGGGGCTGAATTTGTAGGTCACACCACACGGTCTTCCATAGTTTGGCTTCACTGGCAAAAGTGTCTTCTTTGAGGGGTGATGGGGCCAATTTATGAAGATGTAACTATCTTGCAAGAGTTAACTGGTTAAATCTAAGCAGAAACAAGAGCTGTCCTGTTGCCTACATGAGGAGTGTTGGATATGTGTGTTCTAGCCAAAGCTCTATCACCTACTAGGGATGTACCTTAGCATTTCAGAGCAGGTTACCTACCTCATGCCAGCCTCAAGTCTTGTCTTTTCATTGAACACCATGGAGGTGTTCAGGTGCCTGAGGGTGATCTAGAGGAGCAAAGAAATTATCACTTCTCTCCTGCACACAACTAATTGATTGCATGAGCATTAATAGCTCAGAGAAGTGTGATGAGAGCTCTGCTTAAACCATCCTCTGGAGGGGTTTACTGGAAGCTTTTCCTCTTGAGTGTGTGGATAGACACATCACATTTGTAAAGAAGTTTCTTTGCATTACTTCTAAAAATAACCATTTTTTTAACTGCTTCCCCCCAGTCTATTAATCTCAGATCTAGCAATGGCTCCAGTTCCTTAGCTGCAAAACTCATAATTTATGATGTTGACCTGAAAGTGGGAGGAAGATTAATTTGAAAGGCAGGAGATGGCAAAATCCCAATGTTATTTTGAAATAATAGAAATAATTCTGTTGGTGAGCCTTTCTGCTTTTGTCTTCCTTTGTTAATATCTACAGATGTACAGCTGAAAAAAAACAACAAAGACAGCTCCTTAATATGTAGTGTGAGACTAGAAAATTAAGAGTTCTTTATCATTTATCATCTATTTAAAATAGATTAGAATATTATAATAGCAGCATTGGTGGGTTAGATGTTCTTTGAATTTACATATATTCCCTTACAGTTGATTTTTAACTGGTTTGAGGTGGACACTTTTGGTAAGGTAAAAGAAAACAAACACAGAAAAGAAGCCTCTTGGGAAAATGTTTCTTACTGCCCAAGAATAAACATACTAGTCCTGAAATATTTATAAACACATTGTTGGTATTACTGGGACAGAGCATTTTGGAGGAACTGAATGAAGGAGGAATTTTTCTGACCAGTGTGCTGTAAGCCTGGCAGGTCATTTTCTATTCTAGATGTGGCTTTTGCAGGAGAGCACAAGCGATGAAGGGCATTAGCTAAATAAGAGATGATTTAGTGGTGATGGCACTGTTGGTCTGCATATCCCACAGCTGCTACATTTCAATATCAGCTCCATAACTCTGGATGCAGAAAGAAGTGAACGTGCACAGGAGACTGTTTCTGAATATATTTTTCCCCCTGCTCTCCAATAAAAGGCACAAATAATAGCATATTTTTCAAAGTGCAAAGCACTTTACATTGCAAATAGTTACATTAAATTTACATTTCATGGGTGAGTGGCCGTAGCTGCTGCTTGCCACATCCTCACTGGTGACACTGCAGCACTTGTAGATGATCTACTGCCCACTAGCCTGCACGTGCCTGGACTGCCCAGGATGAGAGAGGGCTGAGGGCAGAGAGCTGGTGAGCTCCAGGAGCATCTTCCACAACCTTGCCTTCAAAGTCAAAAGGAGAAGGAGTAAAAGCTCAAGAGATGAGGTGCTGGGAGAAGGTCTTGTGTAGATATATATAGTGGGTTTTGGGCAAAGCCAACGGTATCCCAGTACTGGAAGGGCATGATTCCAGTTCCCTTAAGGCAACAGGTAGCAAGACACCTTTGTTTTAGGGTAACAAGCAAGCAGCATGCTTCTGCTCTGCAGCAGGAAGCCTGCAGGTACTTGGTGCTTTCCCTGTAAAGGTCAATACACTCTCCATCTCCATTTTCCCCAGGGATAATCGATGAGATGCAGACACTGTGTTGACAGTTATGCCTGCCATGGAAAACTCATTTTCTGCTGCTCCTCATCGGGACATGCTGAGCAGCTGCTGTTACCCCAAGAACAGCTGCACACCTTCCTGCTGTGGCTGATCTCTTTGCTTTGTGTTGGTATAGACCATCTTAACACACTCCTTTTGGGAGCTTACAGGTTGGAGCCATCCTGGCAGTTACAGGCTCCCTGATTTTCCTGCTTAATCAGAAAGAGTTATTCTCCCCTCCTTGTTCCTGCAGATGATTGCTGCTGTGCCTGAGACCACCCAACAAAACCTGGGTACTCTCTGGGGCTGGGTGGGTTGTAGGAAGGAGTGTGCAACCCCCTGGCTATGGCTGTGTCCCTCTGCAAAGTCCCTGAGCCACCAGCATGTCACTGGGAGGCTGTTGAGCAGGAGCCCAGTGCTCCTCCCCTGCCTCCTGCTGCCATAGGGACGTGTGGGGATTTTTCTTCCTCATTTCTTTGCTTATCTGCAACAACCTCAGTTACTTTTCTGGTCAGTCCCTGTGATAATCTTTCAACTCAGCACATGGCTGTATTTCTAGTCTCAAGGTTCATTGTTTGTCATTTATCTATGTTGGTTTTGGCACCTGCTAGCCTAGGGTATGTGCCTGAGTCACTCCTTACCTAGCAAAAGATTATTCCTTATGAGTTGCTGTGCTGGCATTTAGCATCCTGGCAGCCTTGAGATCCTGCCTGGTGTGTGAGGCCAGGCTGAGTCACAACTGGATTTGCTTCTGAGGAGCAGTGCTGGGATCTGGTCCCACCTGTGGAGGAGGCAGTGGGGCAGAGGTGCTGGTGTGGGGAACTCTGGTGGGGATATGTCCATTCCCCAGCCTGGCCCAGGCATGGGGCAAGCATGTATTCCCTGTAGGATTTATCTTGCCATGGATTCATTTAGCAGTGCCCCAAATCACAGATTAAAAATCCTCGTGGGTTTGTTTGCCAGTTTGTGCTGCAGCCATGACTTTGTTGGTGTGCAGCCATAGCTGTTCACTCCTGCCTATTGGGAATTGCTCTTTTCCATTTGTTTGCAGGCTCCTAGTTCTCCATGAGCAGTGATGCAGTGGCACGGTGCCACCGAGCCATGCCGCATCACCGGGCTGGCTCCTGCTCACAGCATCAGAATTTCCAGAACAATCTCTCTATGGAAAAAGTCTTGAGCAGCTCCTTAATAAACTAGTTCAATGTATAAAGTATTTAACTGTTGTGTAATTTCCTGGTAAGCCAGTGGGTCTCCTAGTAAATGCAGGAGCATTGTGCTGGCTCCTGGCCAGCACTCAGGCATCCCTGGCACGTTGCCGTACACCAGCTTGTAAAACCCTCCCTTCCTGTCTCGGGACCCCTGTGGTGGCACAAGGAGCTAGGGAAGTCACTGAGAGCCCCTAAATCTGACTTAAGACTTGTTACCCTATGCTCTGTGAGGAGGTGATGAGGGCAGGATGGTGTCACCTGGCCACTGTGTCCCTATGGCTCTCTTGACAGAACCAGTTTTTCTCCTTGGTGTTTGCACGCACGTGGAGACCTTTCCTTGGGGTCAGATGATTTCTAGCATCTGCAGCAAAGCTCTGGTAAGTATTACTGACTTTGGAGGTTTCTCTCGGTTTTGGCTGTTTCTCACTTTTCTGGGCAGGGGAGAAAGTGTGGGAAAGTGATTCATCCTACCCTTGAAAACCAAACCAAAACCCACCACGGAACCTGCTGAGCCGTAGGCAGCGAGTTAAACCTCCCCAAGCTCTAAAGCAAGAGCATGATTTTGGGGACCTGATTCAGATACCTCAACCTTTAGGGTTTGATCCCAGGCTTCTGGTGACTCACCACAGGGGCTCATCCTCTCTTTCTGCTTATCAATTCCCTGTCATAACCCCTGTAGCTGGTGCACTCCCTTGAGGTGCAGCACCCAGCTGAGATGCTGGGGGTGTGCCCATGGATGTGCTGGGATGCTGCAGTTGCCCATCCAGCTGCTGCCTGGCCATATGCTGCTGGCAATGTGCTGGCCAGCTGATGGAGGCATGCTGTGTTTGAACTGGGAGGGAGGTGGGATTGGGATGCAGCTTCAAAGGCTCTGAACCAATTGCCAAGAAGTTCAAAGTGGCAGTGCAAGGCTGAAGCGATCCAGATTTGGGATTTATTTCAAGCCCTGTGAGTGTCTTGATACCTTAATTTCTGAGCTGTTGGAGTGGTGTTATGGGGTTTGAAAGGCTCTCCTGGTCTGGCTGGCTGCTTGGCTTTGAAACAGGGCATGTGTTTGCTGCAGACCCCCTCTGGTCAGCAAACTCAGGGTGCTGATGGCTGAGCCGGTGCAGTAGCCCATGGCTCCCCCACCCCTGCAAGCTCAAAGAAGAGAAGGAGGCCTGATGCTTTTACGTGTGAAGTAAAACCATCTGGTAACACACAGACAGGCATAGGTGGGAGACTTCAGCTTTCTGGAGGGGGCAATGGGAAGAGGAGGATAGAGGAGTTGGGCTGTGTAGAAACACCCAGCGGTTTCCAGCCAGGCTCAACTCTGAGGGGATTCTCTCTTATTCTTCTGGCTACTGAGACTTGGCAGACTTGGCATGCTGTGCTACCTGGGTTCCCTGCAGCAGGTCCACCGTGGAGGGTGGTCTAGGTCAGGTACTAGGCTGCCTGCCTAGCAGGGTCTGCTGGAAGAGCTTTCCTGTGTCAGGCATCAGTTATGGTTGTCCCATTCTGGACTAGATGGTCTTAAGGTTCTTTTTCAATCTAAATGATTCTTGATTCCACATTTTACACCTTTTTTTTTCTTTCTTGAGACTTTCAACATCTTTAAACAAACAGCCATTTGGGTGTGAGCTAAGATTAAACTACAAGCCACATTTTAATGCTACAACTGCATTAAAACAAAGAGCAAAGGAATTTCCTATGTGTACCAGGTCTGGTGCAAAGTCTGCTGAAGCTGATGGCTTTTTCTGCTAATTTAGTGGACTTTGGACTCTGCCCTTTGCCACATATGGCTGAGTGCTATGGGAAGCAATGAGTCCCCTGTGTGTAAGAGAAGGAGCTGATGGGAAGCTCCTTACATTTTCCCATCCACAGCATTTTCTTTTTTAGAGCTGGATACTTTGTTGTATTAGCATTTATTTATTGGGTAGGTCAGACAAAAGCACATGCAAAATCATTATCCATATTTCTGAAGGAGAATTGCCTATAGGATCTTTCACAGCATTTGAAAGGCAGATTGGTCTGGATCTGCCCAAGAAATGCCATTGTGTTGGGGATGATTTTGATCTGTTTGGGTAATTTGTGCCAAACCAAAGAAGCAGCAAGATCATCATGCTTCTTTTACAGACAGAGTGCTTATTGGAAGGATTTAGTTCCCCTGGGACTTCTGTTAATGAAAGCTGGCTTAGGAGGGGGTGGCACTTCTGAATTTGGCAATTCCTAAATGCGCAAGAAGGTAAAATCTACAGGGAGAATTTCCCTTACAAATGCTCTTAAATCCTCAGCTCAAACTCATATCTCAGCAGCCAGGCAGTTACAGTGAACATATCAGTCCTGCCCATGTTAGTGGGACATGCACTGGCCCTTCCAGGTAAGCCTCTGCCTGTGTTCACCACATAGAAAAGTGCCTGAGCACCTGAGCAGGTGCTGAATCACATCTCTAGAGCATAACTTGTGGTTCTGATACAATTTAAGATTTTATTCACTATTTTATGCAAGACTTGTCTGTACTTTGTTGCTCATTCTGGTTCTTTTTCTCTTCCCAGGCAAATGGCAATGACTGCTTGTCCTGCAGCCATTGTCCTGCTGCCTTCTGTGGTTGAAGGTAGTGTTGGGACACACCATCTCATGAGAAATCAATTGTGTTTTTGTTTGAAATCACTCAGAAGTCAACTAGTTATCCATACTTCCTTATTTTTGTTTAAATGGCCATCATCTCCTAATTGTAGTTTCTCTTTTTTCAACTACTGTACTCAATTTACAGCCAAATTATCCTTACCTTGTTTGTTTAATGAAGCTGATAGAATGATTCCTATGATCTTCATGAAACATTGCGCTGGGATTATATTTTTCACTTTATAAACTGTGATTTTATATTAATCTTTTATAACCTCAGGTTTCTAATCATAAAGTCATAAGGAGTTTAATTGATTTGAAACTAGCCATGCCCTGAAGTGTGTACATGTCAGATTGATTCAAATTGATCCAATGTGTTTAAACAAAGCTCGTGCCAGAAGCACATAGCACCTTATGCTGCCAGATATTTGCCCAAAGCCCTCTGGTAACTTAATTATGCTGCCATCTCAGTGTAATAAATTATTGACTAGGACATGTTTTTATGTGTCTTAGTTGTAGTTTGGGAAGCCAGAGAAATGCCCCAATCCTGCAAGACAGCGTGAGCACATCATGTGGGAGGGAAGTGGTGCAAAGCCAGTGGGTGCTGTTGCCATTAAGAGCACTGCAAGAGCTGAGGTTCCACTCACTGCAGCACTGTGCAAGCCTCTCTTTGCATCCTTGTGTCTTCTCACAGTTTGGGTTTGTCTCAGAATTCTAAGAGGCTACTTATGCCACTTAAGTAAAGGAATGGAAGTTCAGAGAAGAGATCAAGGGAGGTTCTCCTGCCCCTCTACTCTGCCCTAGTGAGGCCACATCTGGAGCCCTGGGCACAGTTCTGGGCTCCCCAGTTCAAGAGAGACAAGGAACTACTGGAGGAAGTCCAGCAGAGGTTACAAAGATGCTGAGAGGACTGGAGCATCTCTGTGAGGAGGAAAGGCTGAGAGCTCTGGGGATGGTTAGCCTGCAGAAGAGCAAACTGAGAGGTGATCTTAACAATCCTTATCGATATCTAAAGGGCAGGGGGTAGGCTGAGACTCATTCCAGTGGTGTCCAGTGACAGGACAAGGGGCAATGGGCACAAAGAGCAACCCAGGAACATGAGGAATAACTTCTTTGCTGTGTGGGTGCCAGAGCACTGGATCAGGCTACCCAGAGACGTTCTGGAGTCTCATTCTCTGGAGAGATTCCAACCTCCTCTGGACAACCTGCTCTAGGAGACACTGCTTCAGCAGGGGGGTTGGACTAGAGAATCTCCAGAAGTCTCTTCCAGCCTCTACCATTCTGTGAGTATGACATTGTGGAGCCAAGCTGAAGCTGACACAGAAATAGCATCTGATTTTAAACTGAGTGGTCAGCCTGGAACTCCTCTACACCTGATCTGCCTGGTGCCACCTTTGTGCATGGACCTGTAAAACATGTTTAGATCTGACAGACCCAAATGGTAACAGACCACAAACATTCAGCTCTGTTGTGCACAGAGGCAAATAGGGTCTGCTAAGGCTGCAGTGCCCAAGTAATTCCTGCAAGCTATAACCAGTGCTACCTCCCACCGGATGCTAAATTTGGTGTCTCTGGCTGAGGGAGGCAGCAGTTATTCCTGCTGTTGAAAACATCCAAGAAATACCAAAAACCTCATTGTTGGATCAACCCTGATGGTGAAAACCCTGCTCATGGGTATGAAACAAAAAGGTAAAGTGATCAGCAGCCATGGGAAATGCCTTTTGGAAAATAAGATGTGATCCATGCAATCCAAGAGGCATTTGGCAAAATTAAATGCTTATTAAGCTGAACTGGCCTGAGCAGTGCTTGTGTCAGATCATCCAGGGATGTCTCATTTGGTGCCCATTCCTCCCTTGGAGTCATTTACATGCCTAAAATGGCCTGACAGGCTGATTTACATGAATACAAATGTGTGAAGTGAAATGAAGACAGTTTAATCTAGCAAGATAGCAACAGGTTTTTGTCTTTAATTAGACTTCAGTATCACTATTGGATTTTTATTTACTCTGTAGTTGGATTAGGTTTTAATAAAATAGTTACATATGTTAGTATAGATGAGGAGAGACAAAACTGCTGAATAGGCTAAAACACAGCAAAGTTGATTACGTTGACCTGTAGTGTGCTGGCTAGGAGTAATGAAGTCATTATGTTGAGTAATTTTTTCCTTAGAGACTTGTCTTGATGATTTTTCTCATGGTAGTGCTGGCTGGGACCTTCTATCTTGCTGGAGCAAAGGAGTCAGGATCCGTGTCTGGTCCCGCTGGAGCAAAGGAGTCAGGATCCGTGTGTCTGTCCCGCTGGAGTTAATCCCCAGCTCCAGCTGTGCTGATGAGAGCCCAGACACAGTGGTGGCCTCCTCCTGCAGCCCATGAAACTCCTCATGGATGAAGAAAATACTTACCTGTTCTTGGGATAGAAGAAANCTGGAGCAAAGCAGTCAGGATCCGTGTGTCTGTCCCGCTGGAGCAAAGCAGTCAGGATCCGTGTGTCTGTCCCGCTGGAGCAAAGCAGTCAGGATCCGTGTGTCTGTCCCGCTGGAGTTAATCCCCAGCTCCAGCTGTGCTGATGAGAGCCCAGACACAGTGGTGGATGTTTGCAATGCATGGCTTAGTTGTGCAGTCTGAAGTTGCCTCCTCGTGCAGCCCATGAAACTCCTCATGGGTGAAGAAAATACTTACCTGTTCTTGGGATAGAAGAAACAAATCCTCAGATTTTTGTTTTTAGCCATCTTGTGTGCAAAACAATAAGAGCTGAGCAGAGAGGCAGGAATAAATACATAAAACAGGTGAATGTTGAGCCCCAGTAAATATTTCTTGACAGATTCCCTCCCCTCATGACCTTCATTGCAAGAAGAGCAAAGTGACTGATCTGCTTTGTAATCACAGGTGAAAGGTTGTGCCTGCAGCCCTCTTTGTGCCCAAGGTGAAGAGCCTGAGCTCAGCTGCTCCTGCTATGGTGAATGGTGAGGTGAACCCTGTAGAAAAGCATCTCTGGAGTCATGGGCCTCTGTGATTTGCCTCAGTCAGCAGAGCATAGACAAGCAACATGGTTGTACTAAAATGCAAAATGCTGTTATCACTTAACCACCTGATTTCCAAGTGTCAGGGTAAGTTTGCTGTGCTGCTTCAAGTTTGGTTTTGAATGCTCTTCTCTGTGTAAACGACACTGATTAACTAAATAAGCTCTGTTCCTCAGACAGGGCTTGTGAACTCAAAGAAATCAGAAGCTGCACCTGGCCAGTGAGTTCAGAAACCCGAAGTTCATTTTCTTTTAGTTAAATTTTTGGTCCCTTGAGAGCCCAGAAGTAAGGGAGGGCTTTGCAACTGCACTGGAGGTGCTACAGAGCAGCCACCGTGGCTTTCAGCTGCATGAGCATCACTTGTGAGCTCTGCAACAGGCAGGGCCAGAGTCTTCTCAGCTCAGATTTTACCCCTGAACACCACAAGACCAAATTAGTCAATGTAGTTCTTATTTTAAACAGCACAAATTCTATCTGTCTTCTATAAGCAAATTGTAATTGATGACCTATGGGGATCTGAACCAGCATCCTCTGAGCTATGAGGAAACTTCATGATGAGTTTCAGATCAGGGCAAGGAGTTGGCATTTCACTGCTGTTCAGCTCAGAAGCAAACCATAACCTGGGCTGCATTAAAAGCAACATGGCCAGGAGGTCAAGGGAGATGATTCTACCTCTCTGCTCCACTCTGGAGAGACCTCACCTGCAGTGCTGGGTCTAGCTCTGGTCCTCAGCACAGGAGAGATATGGACCTGTTTGGAGCAGGTCCAGAGGAGGCCACAAGCATGATCTGAAGGCTGGAACACCTCTGCTGTGAGGACAGGCTGAGGGAATTGGGGTTGTTCAGCCTGGAGAAGAGAAGGCTCCAGGGAGACCTTATTGTGTGCTGGAGACAGACTCTTTAGCAGANGTGTCTGTCCCCCGGGAGCAAAGGAGTCAGGATCCGTGTGTCTGTCCCCCGGGAGCAAAGGAGTCAGGATCCGTGTGTCTGTCCCCCGGGAGCAAAGGAGTCAGGATCCGTGTGTCTGTCCCCCGGGAGCAAAGGAGTCAGGATCCGTGTGTCTGTCCCCCGGGAGCAAAGGAGTCAGGATCCGTGTGTCTGTCCCCCGGGAGCAAAGGAGTCAGGATCCGTGTGTCTGTCCCCCGGGAGCAAAGGAGTCAGGATCCGTGTGTCTGTCCCCCGGGAGCAAAGGAGTCAGGATCCGTGTGTCTGTCCCCCGGGAGCAAAGGAGTCAGGATCCGTGTGTCTGTCCCCCGGGAGCAAAGGAGTCAGGATCCGTGTGTCTGTCCCCCGGGAGCAAAGGAGTCAGGATCCGTGTGTCTGTCCCCCGGGAGCAAAGGAGTCAGGATCCGTGTGTCTGTCCCCCGGGAGCAAAGGAGTCAGGATCCGTGTGTCTGTCCCCCGGGAGCAAAGGAGTCAGGATCCGTGTGTCTGTCCCCCGGGAGCAAAGGAGTCAGGATCCGTGTGTCTGTCCCCCGGGAGCAAAGGAGTCAGGATCCGTGTGTCTGTCCCCCGGGAGCAAAGGAGTCAGGATCCGTGTGTCTGTCCCCCGGGAGCAAAGGAGTCAGGATCCGTGTGTCTGTCCCCCGGGAGCAAAGGAGTCAGGATCCGTGTGTCTGTCCCCCGGGAGCAAAGGAGTCAGGATCCGTGTGTCTGTCCCCCGGGAGCAAAGGAGTCAGGATCCGTGTGTCTGTCCCCCGGGAGCAAAGGAGTCAGGATCCGTGTGTCTGTCCCCCGGGAGCAAAGGAGTCAGGATCCGTGTGTCTGTCCCCCGGGAGCAAAGGAGTCAGGATCCGTGTGTCTGTCCCCCGGGAGCAAAGGAGTCAGGATCCGTGTGTCTGTCCCCCGGGAGCAAAGGAGTCAGGATCCGTGTGTCTGTCCCCCGGGAGCAAAGGAGTCAGGATCCGTGTGTCTGTCCCGCTGGAGTTAATCCCCAGCTCCAGCTGTGCTGATGAGAGCCCAGACACAGTGGTGGCCTCCTCCTGCAGCCCATGAAACTCCACATGGATGAAGAAAATACTTACCTGTTCTTGGGATAGAAGAAACAAATCCTCAGATTTTTGTTTTTAGCCATCTTGTGTGCAAAACAATAAGAGCTGAGCAGAGAGGCAGGAATAAATACATAAAACAGGTGAATGTTGAGCCCCAGTAAATATTTCTTGACAGATTCCCTCCCCTCATGACCTTCATTGCAAGAAGAGCAAAGTGACTGATCTGCTTTGTAATCACAGGTGAGAGGTTGTGCCTGCAGCCCTCTTTGTGCCCAAGGTGAAGAGCCTGAGCTCAGCTGCTCCTGCTGTGGTGAATGGTGAGGTGAACCCTGTAGAAAAGCATCTCTGGAGTCATGGGCCTCTGTGATTTGCCTCAGTCAGCAGAGCATAGACAAGCAACATGGTTGTACTAAAATGCAAAATGCTGTTATCACTTAACCACCTGATTTCCAAGTGTCAGGGTAAGTTTGCTGTGCTGCTTCAAGTTTGGTTTTGAATGCTCTTCTCTGTGTAAACGACACTGATTAACTAAATAAGCTCTGTTCCTCAGACAGGGCTTGTGAACTCAAAGAAATCAGAAGCTGCACCTGGCCAGTGAGTTCAGAAACCCGAAGTTCATTTTCTTTTAGTTAAATTTTTGGTCCCTTGAGAGCCCAGAAGTAAGGGAGGGCTTTGCAACTGCACTGGAGGTGCTACAGAGCAGCCACCGTGGCTTTCAGCTGCATGAGCATCACTTGTGAGCTCTGCAACAGGCAGGGCCAGAGTCTTCTCAGCTCAGATTTTACCCCTGAACACCACAAGACCAAATTAGTCAATGTAGTTCTTATTTTAAACAGCACAAATTCTATCTGTCTTCTATAAGCAAATTGTAATTGATGACCTATGGGGATCTGAACCAGCATCCTCTGAGCTATGAGGAAACTTCATGATGAGTTTCAGATCAGGGCAAGGAGTTGGCATTTCACTGCTGTTCAGCTCAGAAGCAAACCATAACCTGGGCTGCATTAAAAGCAACATGGCCAGGAGGTCAAGGGAGATGATTCTACCTCTCTGCTTCACTCTGGAGAGACCTCACCTGCAGTGCTGGGTCTAGCTCTGGTCCTCAGCACAGGAGAGATATGGACCTGTTTGGAGCAGGTCCAGAGGAGGCCACAAGCATGATCTGAAGGCTGGAACACCTCTGCTGTGAGGACAGGCTGAGGGAATTGGGGTTGTTCAGCCTGGAGAAGAGAAGGCTCCAGGGAGACCTTATTGTGTGCTGGAGACAGACTCTTTAGCAGAGCCTGCTGTGACAGGACAAGGAGTGATGGTTTTAAACTAAAAGAGGAAGATTTAGACTAGATACAAGAAAGAATTTATTTGTGCTGAGGATGGTGAAACACTGACCCAGGCTGCCCAGAGAGGTGGGAGATGTCCCATCCCTGGAAACATTCCAGGTTACATTGGATGTGCCTCTGAGCAGCCTGCTCTTACTGCAGATGTCCCTGGTGACTGCAGGGGTAGTTGGACTAGACTGACCTTTAAAGGTCCCTTGCAACCCAAACCCTTCTGTCATTCTATGATTTAGAAAGTGCTTTTTGATCCTCAGGTGTCAAGAACCTTGAGTGTGATAGTGCCCACATCCAGTATGGACCAAGCTTCACTCTGCACTTCCCAAGGCTGGACACCAAACAGCACTGTTTGTTTCTCTGCAAGAATTCAACCTAGTGCCACACATCTGGAAAGAAGACACAGACGAATATGTCTTATCCAGGTTTGCATGTTCAGTTTTGTGAACACATGGAGAGCTGGAGGAAATTGCTTTGCTGAAGGTATTTAAGATCATAGTAAGAAAAATCACAGGACTGCTACAGATTTTATTATTTCCATCACAGTGGATTTTGTCCTGCTTGGGAATATTGCAGTTTAAAGTATCTGCTACTCTTCTAACAGTAGAGATCCACAGGCCAAATAGAGTCATTGTGCATTGATTCCAAGGGAGAATTCCCCATGGAACACTTGTGCTTGTGCTACCCATGTCGAGGTAGCCCTCTGTGTTCGTGGTGTAAATCACACGTCCCTGTGCTGACTTGCTAGTAAAATACTGGAGCTCTGGAAATAATGTGCATTGCTCTCATGAGAATATTTTGTATCAATTGGCCCATAAAAGTTTGCCAAGGAATTATGTGAGCACCAATATATCTCTCCAACATCCTCCCACTGATGAGAGCATCTCTTTGGTCTAGATGAAAGTGAATTTGAATTTCTTCTATTTCACACAGGGTGTTTTTTTCTGGGTTTATAGACGAGACTTTCATAAAACAGTGAGTGTGTTGGGATTTTGGAGTATATGCATCTCTACTTCTCATGACTTGGTGGCATTGGCTGACTGCAGATATTCCAGGCCATGCACTGTATATGCATGGGCAGCCAGCTCCATTTGCAGCCTCTTGACTGTAGCGTGCCTCAGAATCATTGCTGAATCAATTGGAAGGGACAGATTTCCCTGGGTAGCTGTGGCAGTTGTACCTCCCCTTAGCACCATCCACTGCCCACGCTCTGGACTTCAAAGCACTGCAGGCAGCAGCTGTCTCTCCCTTTATGCACAAGCCAAGATTTGCACTAGCTCCTCGTGCCTGAGGGCATCTCTGTGCTGCCTTCGTGGCTGCAACAGTCCCTGAGCGCCAGCGGTGAAGTGGCCCACGCGAAGCCTGCGCTGCTCTGCCAGCAGCCTGGGCAGTGCACTCATGTGCTGCATCATAGAGTCCTTGGGCTTGGAAAAGACCTTTCAGATCATCAAGTCCAACTGTCAGCCCAGTACTATGCAGTCCACCACTAAACCATGTCTCTCAGCATCACATCTACGGATCTTTTAAACCCCTCCAGGAATGGTTACTCCGTCACTGCCCTGGGCAGCCTGTGCCAGGGCTTGACAACCCTTTTGGGAAAGAAATTGTTGCTAATATCCAACCTAAACCTCCCCTGGCACAACTTGAGGCTGTTTCCTCTTGTCCTATTGCTTGTTTCTTGGGAGAAGTGACCAACCCCCACCTTGCTCTAACTTGCTTTCAGGGAGTTGGAGATAGCGAGAAGGTCTCCCCTGAGCCTCCTTTTGTCCAGGCTGAACAACCCCTGTTCCATCAGCTGCTCCTTCAAAGACTTGTGCTCTAAACCTTTCACCAGCTTTGTTGCCCTTCTTTAGACACACAATGACCTTCATGTAGTGAGAGGCTCAAAACTGAACCCATGATTTGAGGTGTGGCTCAAGCACTCACCAGTGCTGAGTACAGGGGTCAATCCATGCCCTAGCGCTGTGACCCACACTGTTGCTGGTACAAGCATCCATGCAGGAAACACTGACATGCTTTGACCCATAGCAAGCCCTCTTTGCCATAGCAATAGGGCAGACCTGAGCTTTGGCCCACATGATTTTCTGCATCTCATGGAGTGTCTGAGGCTCTTGGAGGTTTCAGGTGGGAAATGCTTGTTGCCCAGCCAGGTGTTGCATGAGGTTTCTGCCCAGTGGTGTGGTGGGGCAGCTGTATACCCTCACCTCCCTGGGACTTGATAGGGAGCTAGGGTTGAAGGTACAAAGGGATGGTGGCACCTGTGATGCTGGTGAGTGTTGTGTGCAGAAAAAGGGGTATTTTCTGGTTGATGTGTGGTCCCTGGCCACCACTCAGACTCCAGCCTTGGGATCCAGCCCACCACAGATCCAAACACTGTTCTTTCTGTTGTCCAGCTAGACATGTATTTAAGCTGCAGTCTCAATAGGCTGTCCAGAGCAGGGCATTTATAGCTGGACTGTAAATTAAGCACTCCCTTCTTTCCCATGCTGTGAGGAGGGCACCAGGACAATTGAAGAAGACCCAGCCACACTCCTTCATCCTAGCTCTCGGAGCTAAATCCTATGACAATTGGAAGGGGCTGAGCAGAGGTTAGGCACAATGGCAGGGTGAGGACAGGATGATTTATCCCAAGTCACTGCTGGGCAGGGGGATATCTTTATCTCTGCTGAGCCCCACAGCTGGCTGATAGAGCACAGCTCTTTCTCCTTTGATAAGCACGTGGGCAGCATGTATAATTCTTGCCAAGGTTTCCTGCTAACCTAAACAGAGATTCTGCAAACTTCATGTGCTCAGAAGATAAAAGGTAATGAGACTCCCCACATTTCCTGGCTGAGCTCCTTTAGCAACTCTTCAATTGCTTCCAAAATGCCCCCTCGTAACCTCTCCATTAGAAATAGATTGGAGGTCTTAATTCTCCTCTTATCACAGACAGTGCCCAGGGGAAAGAGTCATGTCCTTCCCCTCCTGCTCTCCAGGAGGGATTTGCTTCCTGGTCAGGTTGTAACCCAGAGCAGATCCTGTGCTTCAGGCTGTAATGCATGCAGATGGGGAGGTGGCAGGGATTTGTGGCAGTTCATATATCTGTGCTGATGGAGAAGAATTAAAGAAACAGGAGTTCATTGAAAGCAGACAATTGTATTCCTGAGGTCAGGCTATCACATTTTATTTATCATTTAAAAATAATATATCTGCTGCCCTTTGAAGGCTGCTGAAATCCAGCCCTGCTAGTGCTGTCCTTAATTTGCAGAAAAGAGCAATTTCTGTTCTTTAGGAAGCAAAGATGCCATCAGCTTTTGGTTTTGTGGTTCAAAGTTGCTCAAATCTTGATTATTGTAAGGGTCAGGTTGGTTGGGGCTCTGAGCAACCTGCTCTCATTGCAGATGTCCCTGCTGACTGCAGGGGGGGGGGTTGGACTAGATTGACCTTTAAAGGTCCCTTCCAACCCAAACCATTTTGTGACTTTATAAGTAAGCTAAGCTATGGTAAATAAGCTGTTATCTGCCCCTTGAGCCTTGTAGTCTTTCTGGAGCAGCTTGGGAGCAGGTTTGTGTGTGCTGGGTCTGGCTCCAGGGAGCTCTCTGCCAGCTCTCCTCCTGCAGATGCTCAAAGTATCTCTGCTCCTCATTGAGGCCAGCTGTTGATACCTGTTGCTGGTGTAGGCTGGGATGTGTTTCATATAAATCCAACATATAAACCTGTCAAAGCTCTAGTGAGGCTGATGCGAGGTGTGCACCCTATCTAATGGCAGCAGCAAGATGAGCACTGCACTGCTAGGGGAAGGACATAGGGATCTCAAGGGACCAGCCTGCTCTCTGCAGTCTGATGGGCTGGGGCAGTCCCTTGGACAAGAACAAAATGAGGCCCCTGAAGTTTCAGATGGATTTATCTGGCTGTGCTGTTCAAATGGCTTGAGAGTAGCTTCCGAAAGCCAGTTGGAGCCTTACTGATTTTTGCTTATCCTGGAGACTGGCAGAGCAGATCTGCTCTTCTCAAAGCATTGCAATGCAGTGGGCTGAGTGCCAGAATATCACCAAATGACTATTGATTTTCTAGCAGGGAGTCTGAGTTGTAGGCTAGAGAACTGCTCTTTAGCCTGGCTGCTTGTTGTGAAGAAGAGAAAATCAGCCAAGTGCCATTTAAAGACACCAGTGTGCCTTACTGACCCTGTGCACACTGGGTACCAAAGAGATCTTCACTTCCAGAGGCAGCAGCAGGTGTCTGTGGTGTTTCTGCATAATGTTGACTGAACACCTCAGGGGCTGTACAAGCAAAGGAGGCACATGGGGTTTCCTTATTTACGGGTCTGTGCCCAAGGGGATGGTGCAAACTTGGTTGAGCTGCTCCCAGGATGCCCGAAGCAGGCGTGATGCCACACCTGAGAGCTGTCTCTCCTCACCCTTGCCCATGGGTTTTTGGTCTCTGATGTTGCTCAGAGGCTTTGTGGAGTGAGTTACACTTCTCAGGGTGCAGCTGAGAGTTGCATAACTGCTGCTTCTAGCCGACAGTGCCTGTTGCTATAACTACAGTGCTCAGAAATTCAGCCCGTGCTTCCACACGCGTGTCTTGCAGCAGCTCCCAGTGTGGCAGGGTGCAGAAGGGTTTGTTTGGTTTAATATTTATGATATCAGTTAAGGAGAAATAGTGTCTTGAAAGCAAATTCTGCCAGGTTTGTTTCTGTGGTTTGGAGACCATAGGAGAGACTGGATCTCCAGAGCTGGCAGGCAGCAAACCAGGGAGGATGTCCCACAGCTACCATGCTGGCACCTCCGGGTCCTGGCATGATGCTTTCCTAAGCTGCAGGGCTGGCCTCCATCAACAGGCAGGTTCATTGCTCCAATGTCATTGCCAGAAGAGATGTATGTCTGGACCAGGGCACTGAAGTGATGTGCCTCTGGCACCTTGAGACCCATCTGTGCTGCAGAAAGTGCTACCTCAGTTTCCTCTCCATTTCATTTTGAATCATTTAAGTTGGAAGAGACCTCTAAGATCATCGAGTCCAACCATCTACCTATCACTACCATACCACTAAACCATGTCCTTAAGTACCACATCTATATGTTTTTTAAACACCTCCAGGGAGGGTGATTGCACCACTTCCCTGGACAGCCTGGACCAATGCCTAACAACTCTTTCTGTGAAGAAGTTTTTCCTAACATCCAATCTAAACCTCTTGTGGTGCAACTTGAGGCCATTTTCTCTTGTCCTCTCACTGGCAACCTGGGACAAGAGACCAACCCTCACCTTGCTACAACCTCCTTTCAGGTAGTTGTAGAGAGCAATAAGGTCTCCCCTGAGCCTCCTCTTCTTCAGACTAAACAACCCCAGTTCCCTCAGCCACTTCTCATATGACTTATCCTCCACACCCTTATCAGTTGCTTTGCTCTCCTCTGCCCCAGCAAGGTTGATTTGGCTGCAAGAGGGATCAGAGGGCACGAAACCCTCTGCAAAACATAGCCAGGCCAGGTCAGGGTGGTTTGGACCAACTTTTAGCTACTTAGTTAGCATCAGCTCCTCCTCTCTGCTACAGCAGGGCCAAGGTGTCAGCTCCACAGGGCAGTGATTTGCAGCTGCTCTTGCTTTGGGAGACTGAAAGTTTCCTGGGCTAAATAAAACCTCCAAATTGGCTGGCTGTGTAGCTCAAGGAGATGTGTATCCTCTCTCTGTGAAGATCTGAAGCAGGTAATGACTCTGCTTGGCTAATTTAGCCCCTGCCCAAGTCTAAATAATTACAAGCCCTTTTAGCTTTGTTCTTGCACAAGCCTTTAAGTGTTTCCTTTGGAAAAGGTTTTGCTCATACTGAATGCAGAGCCTGTGAGCTTCTCAGAGCCTTTCCAGGATAGCATCAAGTGCAGGCTGCCAATAAACCAGGCTGTAACACGTGTGGAAGAGCTGCCAGGTCTGACATGGGAGTGCCCAGGGCAGGGAAGGTGCTGATGGCAGACAGCAACTTGATTTTCCTCTTCTCCTTGACGAGGAGGGAGGGAGGAGAAGGAAAGCACAGCCACATTGGACAACATCTTTTGACTGCACCTTGAACTGAGTAATAAAACTGTTCTGAGGAATTCATTTTTGGTGCCTCAGGGCACTGCTTGCAGGGGAGCTGTGGGCATAAATTCCTCTGTCAGGCTGAGTGAGGGGGGAGTGTGAGGCAAGCTGCTGCCCCTGGCCACTGCTCTGGTTCCACTGCCACATCTGGGGGGGTGACCTTGTGCATGAAGTGGCTGTATGTTGTGGGACTGGGCTGGGAAGTCACTTGCATCCCACCTCTGGAAAGTGCCAGCTGAGAGGCTTTTTATCCTATAGCTGTGCTGACACAGCTTTGCATGTAAAGATAGGCATTGCAGAGTTACACTCTTGTATTTAGCACTGTTTGATGAATTGGAGGTCGTTTAGATGCATTTCATAGCTGCAGCACCCTGGAGATGGCAGCAGGAAAGGGTCTCCCTGGGAATGTTCCCTGTGGGGAGCAGATCCCAGCCAGAACTCCCCAGCTCCAGGGACACCAAGCAAAGGAGATCCCTGCTGCCTGTCTCTCCAGCACCCCCCACATGTTGGGGCATCTTGTGCCCACATCTTTCCTGATATGGCAGGCTGTCAATCCCCCCCCCCGGCCAAGGCAGTGCAGGGCTGTGAGCTTTGCACAGCCTGGGAAGGGAATGGGGCAGTGATGGTGTGAAAATAAAGCCAATTTGCATGGTGTGGGCGAAGGTGTTTTAAGGCAATAAGTAGCTACCAGAGTTATGAAATGGGTCGGGCAATGACTTGGTGTAATATGCTGTAAGCTGGAGGAAAGCATGGCAGGGTTATCCAGGGATCAGCAACCCCCTCACAATTTATTAATGGCAAAGGTTCAGTATCCATGTCTTAATTGTCTGCTAGACAAAATGCCACAGACAAGAAATGACTGATTTTCTCCCCTTGGCTCTAAAGCATGGCTGACAATCCCTCCCCCACTTTAAGAAGGGCTATAGCCCTGTCTGGAACTGCTGAAGTATTTTAAAATGCCAGTGTCCAGGGTGGTAAGATGGAGAAGGACCTGCCTATGTTTTCAGCATCACAACTTAACTTCTCCTCCAGCACCATGGAATAGCTGGAACCACACAGAACGAGGGAGGTGTGTGCGAGCGTGGCTGTGACACAGAGATGTGTTTATGAATGTAAAATAGTTATTTAGCAAACCACCAGAACTGGAGGCTAACTGATGTTAAATGGAGCAGCTGTTGGCTTCTATTTTCCTCCAGCAGCTTATCAGAGATCATCTCTTCAATCAAAGGCACTTAAAAAATCTCTGACAATCAATTCATATTCTACTCTGTGCTGGGGAGAGAAGAAATACTAATAAAAGACCTCCCATGATTGCCTCTGTAATTTCCTTTGTACAAGATAAGTTTAGGTCCCAGTTTGTAAAGTACAACACGTAGGGCATTAAGTTGTTGTTTTATTCAGAAAAAATGCTGCCTGCCCCTAAAGAATTCAGTTTTGTGATTCATTAAACCTTTATTCCATGTCTCTATATCACACTCTTGGAATACATAATCCCAGACAGACTTGATTGGTAAAAAGATAATCCTATTTTTAGCTTGGAAAAACATCTATACAACAACAAGGAAAACTTTCAGAGCAGGGCATGGAAAAAGATAGAAGATCCTGCAATGTTATAGAGTAACAACAAAACACTCATTAAAACTGACTGCTTTATAGAAGCTAACTGGAGCCAGGGAAAGGACCATACATAAATACATGAATGGCACTTTGTTGTGTCATTATCTCCCATTATTCATGTCCTTGAAGTATCTCCTGCAGAAAAAAAAGTGTGTGTTGGGATCCTAGGGAGATGAGTGGGACTAGTGCTGCCAAAGCAGTGAGAGCAAGCACCAGGCAGGAGGATGCCTTGAACATCCAACTGGGCTATGGGAGAAGTGATGGTCTGGGGGTGTGAGGCAACTCTTCTGCCCAAAGAAACAGGATAGTAGGAAAAATTTCTTCACAGCAAGAGTTGCTAGGCATTGGCCCAGGCTGCCCAGGGAAGTGGTGGAGTCACCATCCCTGGAGGGGTTCAAAAAACATGTAGATGTGGTGCTTAGGTACATGGTTTATTGGTATGGGGGTGATACATTGACAGTTGGACTTGATGATCTTAGAGGTCTCTTCCAACCTTAATGATTCTGTGATTCTGCAAAATTTGGGGGGACATCCTGAGGATTTTCAAGGTTGAGATGTCACTCTGTATTGCTGTGACTTGTTTTACCCTTTGCACCACAGCTTTGCAGTCTTTGTGCTGCTTGGATCTGAGTTTTTCACTTGAAGAATGAACCAGGGTGTGTAGTTTTATTGCTTTTTCATCCTGTGTAAGGTCTTGACAAGAAGGCTGGTTTGTAGCTGACTGCCCCAGAGAGCTGGCAGCAAGCTTCTCAGGATGTTTCAGAAAGCAACTCCCTTCTGCTGCTGAAATAAGACTGTTAGGAAACTTCAAATTCACCAGAGAGCAGGCATCAGGTGAGAAATATTCTATCAGTCCAGGTGTTTGTGCTTAGGTTACAGGCATTTGGGTGTGCTAGCTTGGATTTTACTCTTTCTCCTAATTATAAGTAATGGGAAAGCAGATGTTTAGGGCAATATTCAGCAAAGCACTTAGGTATCTAACTACTGCTGCAGTGTTTGCAAGTCCCATATGAACATCTCCAGCTTCTTTCCTCCAAAATCTCCACAAGGAAGATGATTTGCCTTTTTTTCACATGATGCTTTTTTATCAATTAGAGATCAAATGGAGGAGCAGGGAGCCAGGTGCTGGCAAAGCTGTGCCTGCAACTCCTCTGCTGCCAGCCTCCACCCCTGGCCCAGCTCCTCAGACCTCCTCAGCAAATTGGGGCAGATTTGGGGTTTTACTTTATGATCTGAATTTTTGAACCAGCCAGTGTTGGGCACACAGGTACAAGCTCCAGAAACCTCCAGGCTGGGAGCTGCCAAGCTTGTTGGCACCACTTCTTCAAATTAAATGTGAGTGGCTTAAATAAGACCTGTGGCAGCCCAGTAGCTGGGACATCCTGGCCACAGCCATCATCTCTGCCTGGTCCCTTCCCAGGCTCTGAGAGAAGCTGCATGGGTAATAAGGGAATTGCTACCTCATCCCCAGCACTGCAGTGCTTTACACTGTGGAAGGCATTGGGGCTGGGAGGTCCCAAGGTGCCTACCTCTCCCACCCGAGCCAGGATCCCCCCGCATAAATCCCCAGGATCCCTATGCATCCATTTCTGCCTTGCTGTCTGCCAGTCCTTCTGGGAACAGAGCTGTTTGTGTCTCTTGATTGATGGTGGGCATAAAACCCTTCTGCTGAGACGAGTGTGGTTTATTGCTCTGTAATTCATCCCTCGGGGGAGGCGACTGCCCTGCGCCCTGACCGTGATACCCAGCTGCGGTGATATACAGCCCGAAGGCCACTGCATGCCTGTGGTCCCCTGCTGTGCCCCACAGTGTGACAGGGCTGGTGGCCCTGCGGGGGGAGGGAACCTGGGGCTGCAGAAGGAGTTCAGTTCAGGCTGCTTACTCTGGAGCTCTGCCATGCACTATGTCAGGGTGTATATCTGTATCTATAGATCTCTGTAGCTATCTATCTCCACCTGTATCTCTATCTCTATAGAATCCTAGAATGGTTTGGGTTGGAAGGGACCTCTGGAGCTCATCTAGTCCAACCCCCCTGCAGTGGGCAGGGACATCCCCATCTAGATCAGGTTGCTCAGAGCCCTGGCAAGCCTCACCTTGAATGCCTCCAGGGATGGGCCCCCAACCACCTCCCTGGGCAACCTGGTCCAGTGTTCTACCACCCTGGTGGGGAGGAACTTCTTTCTATATCATCTTCTATATATCTATATCTATATCTATATATCTCTTCTACATCTTTATCATCTATATCTATATCTTTATATATATCTATCTATCTACACATCTATATCTGTATCTCTATCTACACCTGTATCTCTATCTACACCTGTATCTCTATCTACACCTATATCTGTATCTATATCTCTATCTCTATATCTCTATCATCTTCTATATCTATATGTACATCTATATATCTCTATCTATATCTATATACCTAAATCTGTATCTATATCATCATGGCCAGGCTTTGCAAGCAAAGATCTGGGGAGAGCTCCATCCACACTCTTCCCAAGTGCTTTTTCCAAGCGCTGCTGGCTGCAAAGGCCAATTTGGGACAGACCAGAGCGGTTGCAAAAGGCACAGCACAAGGACTCCTCAGGAGGTAGAAGCTGCAAGACACGATTCTTTCTGCGCTGTCTTTTCTCCTCCAGAGTGATCCTGCGTGCCTGCTCCAAACCATGGGCGGCATTCAAACTAGTGTGTGTGCAGAGCTCCTGAGTGGAGGCCAGAGGAGAGCAGTTCAGGGGAGCAATGTGGCCAAGGCTGAGCTGTTGTTTCAGGGAGTCCTTGCATCTCCTCTTCGGGGCTCCTCTCTTGCGATAGCCAGCGGCAAGTTCACCATAGAGCATAATCCTATATCTGTATCTCCATACCTATATCTAAATCTAATCTGTATCTATATAATCTCTGTCTGTATATCTATTATCTACATAGATGCATCTGAAGACCCTCTCTGCAGCATTCCACTCAAGGTGAGGGGGTCCAAAACCTCCTAATTAGCTGCAAATTAGCCCCTGGGCCATGTAAGGAGCAGCAGCAGCAGCCTGTGAGCATCCACAGTTGTCTCAGGGCAACAGGTAGCAGAGGCAGCCACCATGCAGCCAGCATCGCCTCGCCTGCCTCATGCCTGACCTTTATCTGCCTGAGGAAGGAGAGCGATAACTCACCGGCAGCATTGCCACCACCAACTTAATTGGTCTCATCTCACAAGCGAAGATAAAGGTCGCTTCGTAGCTGGCTTCAGCCAATATGTTCTCCATATGGACAAGAAATGTTGCTTTTGTGTTAGCCATGTGCTGAAGCAGGGCTTTTTTTTTCCCCCCACAGGGTTTTAAACTTCAATGTAGCTAAGCACCAGTCATTAAAAAATAGCTCCAGCTATGAGAAGAAGTTATGGTATTTATAGGCAGTTAAAAGAAATCGCTGCTTCCCATTTAATGCTCCAGTTCAGCAAATCACTTAAGTGCATGGTGAAATTGCAGCGTGTGATGAATCCTCCCCACGTTCAGCAGTGTCGCAGCACGTGTGCACCTTCCCTTGCTGTTGGAGGGACTTCAGCCTCCTCTTAAGAAGGGAAGAGCAGTATTTATGAGTTTCACTCAGGGCTGGGCTGGATCGAGGCTGTTTTATTAGCAGAAAGTGTACATCAAAGCAAATGTTCTATATAAAGAGCCACATTCCTTTTCTGAGGACAGGATGGTTGTGGGAAGGGATCAAAGAAGGTTTGAAAGTTAAGGTGAAGTCATTACTTGTAGGGCACATGGGAGAGGACATCCTCACCTGCTCCAGCTTATCTGCTCACTGCTGCTCACAAGCTAATATTTACATGGGTTCCCAAACACCATGCTTAAGGGCAGCCTTGTTTAAGTAGTGGTATTTAACATAACAAACATGGTAATCATTGTATCAACACTCAGGGCTGGGAGATCTTGCATATCTGAGGAGAGCTTCAGCCCCCCTGGAGCTGGTTGCAGAGAGGGCCATTCCTCCTCTAGGTGAGGAGCTCCCCTTCAACCTCTTGTATGTACATCTAGGGATAGCAAAGCATATTTCTGAGGGTTGCAAGCCCACCCTGTCTGACTCTGTCAATCCTGCTACAAAGGACTGACAAAAAAAGGAGCATTTCCCAAGTGGGTGCTAGCTTTCATCAAAGTGTAAATGCCTGAATAACCTCAGCTGATCTTTTCTCACTCCCCTCTCGGGACCAAGGTGTGGAGGATCAAATCCCTCTCTCTCCTTCCTGGAAACACAAGCTTATCCAAAGAAATCCCATTGTTATCCAAAGAAATCCACTTGTTCTCAAGAGAAATGATGTCCATGGGATCTTAGCACTATTGACCAGAGCTTGTGCCCACCTCAGCCAGCCCAGAGAGGTGAGAGTCTGGCAGCTACCCAGCACATGCAGCCTTCCTGCCATGGTGAGCAGCCTGTGGGGGTAACCACCAGTGCTGGCTTGGGATTCACTGGGGTTGAGGTGAGCTTTGATTGCTTCCTTTGCAGATGGTGGTAAGGCTGTGACCCAAAGGCTTGGGAACATCTCCGGTTCCTGAATTTGCTTCCCTTTGAACACTCCATGCCAAAAAGAAAAAAAAAAAAGAAGTAGCAAGATCCCAAGATGTTTTGGCTTCACAGTGCTAGTGTCACTGCAGCTGAGAGCTCATAACCATTTGTGCTGGAGACAGTGAGGGCAGCTCTGCCCCAAAATGGCTAGCTGGTTGGGCAGAGCCACTTTGGGCTGCCTGCAATGGGACATCTGCAACCAGGGCCACTCCTTCTTCAGACATCTGCTAAGGCTTTGAGCCCTTGAAATCCATTATTAAGAACTTTCTTTGACTTCAGCAGGAGCAGGATTTCATCTTAAGGCTGGATTTTGAGCAGGGAAGGGATTTCAGCTTGGGGAAGCTGGGCTGGATTAGTCTTCTGTGTATAGGCTTCAAACATCTTTCACATTCACTTAGCTTTACCTGTGTAGAACCAGGAAATAAATAATGTATATGGGAAGTAGGGTAATGCATTGTGGCACTGAAACCCTGGAGATGGCTGAATAATAAATAAAAGCTTCTCTCTTTTTATCAGTGGCTTATGTCCTTGCTGGCTGAGTATCAAGCTGGGCAGCCAGAAGAACAGTGTAAGGGTGAAAGGAGAGGAGAGGGAAAGGCAGCAGGAGAACAACAGCTCTTCAGGAAAGCCCCCAGGACCTCCCAAGAGCAGCAGTGGGCTGCCAGCAGCACTACTGACCTGGATCTGGTCCTTGGAAGCCACTTTCTTCCCCAAACCCTCCTGCCCAGCATCATTTTGGGGTGCACCCAGAGAGAGTCGTGCCTTACCCACATGGTGTTTTTGTGCAGGGGTTGCTCATCATTTTACATGGCTGTATCACACGCAGGCTCAGTGCACACACTGGTTCTGGTAGGGATGGGGGCTTGTCCTACAAAGCAGTGTCTTCCTCTCTGTGGCTGTGATCTGTATACAGACAAATGCTGAGACAGAGTTTGGGGAGTTCTGCTCATTGCCTAGCTGGGTGGTGCCATTGAGCCATGACAGGGGAACGTCAGCACCTCCAAAATCTAGAGGGGAATTCAGCTCAGAGTGACCAATTTAGAGAGAAGTGTTAAATCCTGATAGCCAAGCACAGAGTCATGAATTGCAGGAAACACTGGGAGGGACTGTGGGGAAGAATAGGGGGGAGGGGAGAGTGTGAGCCTGAGCTGAACCCCAGGAGGAGAATGTGCATTTGAAGACCCTCAGACCAAGACCCATTCCCACAAAAGCAGGACCCAGCCTGCAGTGCCAGACTGTGGGAGCTGTGTGTGCATCCCAGCAGCTGCTCAGCAGCTTCAAACAGAGGATATTTGGAGCTGAAATGAAGTGTTGGCAGCTACAGACATGGGTTGCTTCTCTTTCTGCGCACCTGTCTCCAAACCTTGTAACTGCACTGCTCATATTCAGGTTGTGGCAAGGAAATGTGTTTTCTCCTTAATATTTGTCTCCTCTGAGGAGTGATCCTGGGAGGGCTGGCAGGTTACTGGCTCCTCTTGCCCCTGTGTGTGCTCCTGGAGGATTTGGCCTCAGACATCTGAAAAATGGAGCAAACAAGGGCTCACCCCCCCAAAGCTCTCCTCGGGGAAGGAGGCACAGGGAGATGCCAAACCACCTCCTTAAGGAGAGAAACACGTGGAGGAGTTTGTCTCCACGAGACTTGCTAAAAGCCAGATCATTCCTGCAAGCCTGTGTGGCTGCTGGAGTTAATCGATGCCGTTTGTTTGCCTCTGGGGCAGAGGGTATCGATCTCCTTTGTCTCCCTCCCTCCTTGGCTGATGCCAGGTGGCTGAAACGGGGCCAAGTTGTGCTGGTGCCAGGCCAAGTGGCAGCTGAATTATCACCTGGGTCACTCGGTTGCTCTTGGAAATGCACAATAAGCTCCCAGCTAAGAGAAAGGGAGAGAGAAAAAAAATCAAACAAAACCCTGCAGCAGCTGCTCAGCAGCCCAGGGCAGGCAGATCCTCACTGTGCACTCTGGCCAGCAAAAAGCATGGCAGGAACAATGGCTTGACTCGTGTGCTGCCACTGTTTGGAGGGGGTGTCTTCATTTCTTTGGGGGGGACACTCCCCTCATGAGGGCTGTCTGCAGGGGCTAATCCTGTGTGGGTGCTGCAGCCACAGAAGGTAGCTGTGGCTCCTCTGTGGTGCCTTTCCCTGCTTGGTGGCTGTGTCACAGCTCTCCTCCTCCCAGCAGCTTCACTCTCATCATTAAACAGCTTAATGCAATTCCCCTTCCAGCTTGGCTCTGCAACAGGTACCAACTCTAATGAGGATAACTCGAGGGGCCACGTGCTGTGGCTTGTGAGCTGGCTGAGCCTTTGTGGTGGGATAGCTTCCCCAGCAAGGCTTGTGCAGGGACTGGGTTTGCTGGCAAAAGAAGGGCTCCTGCCCCTCTACTCTGCTCTGGTGAGACCTCACCTTGAAGTACTGCTTCCAGCTAGATGAAGTCTAAAGATCCCTTCCAACTCTTAACCTTTCTATGATTCTATGACCCACCTTGTATATGTGCATTATTAGCAGTGGACCTCCACCTTATACAGCCAGAGAGGAGAGCAGGATGAGGCCATTGGTGCTGGCTCTATTTGTGTGGGTGCTCTGACTGTGATCTTTGTGGCTAGACTTGTACCTATGTGTGCATATATATGTACTGGATAGCTGTACTCTGTGCAGGTGCCTGCTGAGGGGACAGAGCTGCAGCAGCCTCCTCTCTCTCGGGCCTCTAACAGTTAGGACTGTGCCAAGTGCTTAAAAACATTTAATGGGTGCTAGAAATAGTGGTAGTCACCTAAGAATTTGGATTCTAAAATAATACTTACTAGCTGCTTCATTTCTTTTGTGCTGTGGTCATGAGGCATTTTGGGGCAATCTGGAGAAGCAAGAGAGGATTCTATACATCACATGACTTCAGGAATTGGAGGTTTTGCACAAGTTATCATTAATTTCCCAATCAGCTAATGAGAAATGATGATGCTAATGCCCTTTGCATTGGTAAGAGCAAAATCTGGTGGCCACTCTGAGGCTTACTGACCCTGAATGACCAGAAGGGCTCAGCCCACGTAACTACAGCTGGAGTTTCTCTCGTGTTTTAACATAGGAGAGCATCCCAAATGTCTGTCTGTGGATGCTCTACACCTCCCAAAACTGTGCATTTGGCAGCATCCCAAATGTCTATCTTTGGATGCTCTACACCTCCCAAAACTGCCTAAAGCACCCACAAAGTACTTGGAAAGCCTTGAACAGACTGAATTCAATGGGAGTTGCCTGTACACCTCCAGAAGCACAAATGAGCACTGAAGTAGCAAAGTGTGTTATTCCAGCACAACAGAAACCATCACGAGTGCCCCTGCTAAGGCTGGAGAGGCAGGTTTAATGCCTCTTTTGATACACAGCAGAAGCATCCATAGAAAGCAAGGAACATTCATCAAACACCTGAAGCACAGGCTTGCATGGCTGATGGAAGCCAGCTGCAAATGTTTATATACTGGTGCCCTTGCTGGGTGAGCAGAGAGAGGTTTTTATCCGTTGCAAGAAGTGCTGTGTAAGCTGCAAGTAAGTGTGTTTGGGCTGGGGCTGCTGGGTTCTGGTCTGTGTCACTTGGGCTGAGTAGTGTGATGTGGCATTATAGGATCCCAGAATGGTAGGGGTTGGAAGGGACCTCTGGAAATCGTCTAGTCCAACCCCTGTGCTAAAGCAAGGTCACCCATAGCAGGTTATCCAGGAGGGTTATGAATCTCTCTCCAGAGAATGAGACTCCACAACATCTCTGGGCAGTCTGGTCCAGTGCTCTGTCACCCTCAAAGTAGAGAAGTTTTTCCTTGTGTTCTTATGGAAGTTCCTGTGTGGCAGTTTGTGTTAATTGCCCCTTGTCTTGTCACTAGGCACCACTGAAAAGAGTTAGATATTGATAAGCATTGAGCAGATCACCTCTCAATCTTTTCTTCTCCAGGCTGAACAGCCCCAGGGCTCTCAGACTTTCCTTGTCAGAGAGATGCTTCAGTCCCCTCAGCATCTTCATAGCATTCTCTGCTGGACTCTTGCCAGCAGTTCCTTGTCTCTCTTAAAATAGGGAGCCCAGAACTGTATCCAGATGTGGCCTCACAAGGGCAGAATAAAGGGAGAGGAGAACCTACCTCAATCTACTGGCCACGCTGTCTTCTTAATGCACCCCAGGAGACCATTGGCCTTCTTGACCCCGAGGGCACATTGCTGGCTCATTACCATGAGTCAGTGCTGGAATAAATGGCCAAAGGAAGCTCAGCACAGGCAAGTTCCTGAGCCCTGGCAGGCAGAGAGCAGCTCTCTGCAGGCATTACACCAGAATGACTCCATCAATCTGGGTAGCAAAGGAAATCCCAAACCAAGAATGAATTTTCTCTGTAGCAGCTGGGCTGCTCAGGCACATCACTATACCCAGCACTCATATGCCTGGATCACTCTTTTTCATTTTCCTGCGGGAAACAGCAGAGAAAGCCTCCTCCTGTGCCATGTGTCACTGGGGACCTTACAATTTCCCTGTGCAGCTGGGAACATCTTTGCAGTGCCAGGCATCTCGTGGCCCTGGGGTCCCCTTGCTGCAGTAAGCAGGAGATGCACAGCCCTTGGGAGCAGCCTCTCGCAGATGTAGTGGTACCAAACTGATCTGTGCTGCCAGCTGCATCATCTCCCCAGGCACCTTCACTGCAAGAGGCTGTGGGGAGATGAGTGCCACAGGACCAGCAGCACCCACCCTTGGGTGATCACCGTGCTGGGGCTGGTCACCACCTTTGTCTTCTTGTTGCTTGGTCAAGTGTTGAGTTCCACAGCTGCTCACTAGATGCGATTTAAAACCCTGTGTGCACATTATTACCATTCACCAAGAGGTATTTTGACAGTGCTCTGTGATGGACTAATTAGAAACAGTCACTTAAAATCCACATCTGAAACATGTTGTGGAATTGAGGTTCAAGGAGTGCAGGTTTGCTACAGACACTGGATTCCTAAAGAACAATTTCCCACACCTAAATAATGATGTTTTCCATCATGTTACATCCATTAGCTATAGCTTGGCAGTTGCATCCATCATAATATGCTATTTCGGGGAAATAAATGAGTGTATTTTTCTCTCTGAGAACCAAGGCAAAAATATCTCACTGCTGAAATATTGAGTAGGTTTATACAGCCAGACCCAGTGCAGATTATTGCTCTAATACATTGATTCAGCCATTAACATAGAGCATAGACCAGGCTGCTTTCTCACAATCCTGTAACTTCAGAACTAACATTTTCATAGTTACTACTTATTAAGGTTGCTTTTAAACTATGCAATTAGCCCTTAAGAAATGTTTTTAAAGGATACCATGACTCCACCAGAACCAGCCTGCCTGCATTTATAGCTGTTCCAAATAGCTGAGGCACTTTTTAGTCTCCTTGTCCTGGGAGGGTTGTCTGCTTTCCCCTTTGCTTTTTAAAAGCATTTCAATTGAATTTCCTAAGTTCCTCCCCACCATACCTATGTGTCAGCAGGTCCCTGATTTTCTATTTCCAGAATGGGGACTCAGTCAGTGTATTTTGGAGAGAAGAGTGACACAGCTCCAGACACATATGCCTGCCGTGGTCTCCGTGTGCTGTTGATGGGAAGAGCACTGACATTCCCGTCGCACTCCATCAGCATCATCTCTGCTTGGCGTTGGAGCGGGCTGTGCTGCTCTGGTGGGATGAGCCAAGGAGGAGGAGCAGAGGAGTGCTGCTGTGCCCTGAGCAGCATCCCTCATGTATCCTCCCTGAGTATCCCTGGGTGTCTGTCCTCTCTCGTTTTTCCATCTGTAAACTGGAAATGAATGCAGTTCCTTGTCCATCTCGTGAGGATTGACAAGTAGCTTGCAGGGCTCACAGGATGCCAGGTAAAAGCTGCATCTTGCCACTGTGAAAGGACCTCACCCAGCACCCCTGAGACTGGCAGGACTTGAAGTGGCTTTGCCACCCCCTGGAAGAAGAAGATGGCCCATCTGGGATTGATTTAAAACTGGCCCAAGCTGCAGTTTAACTGCATCCATGAGGCTGCTAATGTGAAACCACTCCTTGCCTGGGAGGAGGAAGAAAGAGGAAACAAGAGCTGCCAGATGCTCCCCAGCCCTCCAAGAAATGGTACATCATCTGCTGGGGTACAACTGAATGGTGGCTTAGATTGAAAATGCTGCATGGGAATAAGCAATCAAATACACCACTTCTTCCATGCTCTTGCCACAGTATTTGCCAGCTGGAAATCCTTTCCCTGATCAACAATGGGGGAAAAATATACTGGGGATTGTAGCAGGGTGTCACTTTGCCTCGTGCTGGGTCTGACACTCAGGTGATGTTGCAGAGAAATGGGTGTACTGGGGGATGGAGAACCCCAGGCTGATTGATAAACATCACACCAACAGCAGGGAGTCTGGAAAATGTGGCAGTTAGAGATTTTTCAGCGATATAATCGCAGGCTATTAAAAAAGCTTGATTCTCAGTGAGCCTAATCAAAGAGAAGTTCCTGAACCTCAGCTACAAAGTGAGACCCCATGCCGTAACAACATGAGAGCTAATCTCAGAGGCTTTAACAGACTAAAAGAGCAAAAAATGCTCCTAGGACAGCAACAGCAGACACCACATGAAGCGAGTGAGTAGCAGAGAGAAACAGGCTCTGGAATCAGCACCTTCCTCTCCCACACCGGGTGCTGATACAGGAGATGGGAAACACCAAGGGGATCTTCTACTTCTGACAGTGTGGCACCCGTTGATTTCTAAAGCACTAAAATTGGCCTTTAGTCAGCCACTGCAAAGTTGCATAAAGCATATTTGATGGATTACACCTATCAAAACTTTTAGTGAGAGGAACAGGTACAATTAACAGGCTGCATGCAGGATCTTCTCTGCAATTTTTTCCTTGACATCATCAGTAATTACCTGCACTAAACCTGCTGCTGCTTCGCGTGGGCTTGTCAATCAAGAAGAGGCAGCTCAGGCCCAGAACATCATAAATTCACTGTCATAAACTTGGCTGCTAGATCGAGGGAGAAGAGCTGTCAGAAGGGTAGGTAGCATCTGCAGGGCTTCTTGTCCCTCCCTGTGACCTTGCAGCTGAGGACAGGGAAGGAAATTACCACAGAGCTGTGCCACACACACGGGCTGCAAATGCTGGTGCTTCTAGCTCTCCAGAAGAGCCATCCCACAATTACCTTATGTGAGGCTGGCAGTTCCCTCCGCTGGAGAGATACAAGGTTATTAAGCAAATATGATTAATGAATAAAAGAACCTCTGGCACGCTGGAATGAGGCTCTGAGGCCTGTCAGGCTCCAGGAGGATTCGTCAACTGGTGCTTTGGGAACTGCATCAGGTTTCTGCAGTAATATGATTAACACACTGTGTAATGGGCTAAATCCATCCCAAGTGTCCCTCTGGTTAAGCCTCTGCATGGACACCTGGGATGAATTTGGCCCTTTTACAGTGGATGTGCTTGACAGAGCTGTACTGCTAAGCTGGAAGGAAGGAGGGTACTGAGTTACTGCTACTGCCAGGGAGGAGGTGGTGAAGAGGATGGAGAGGAGAGATGGATCTGGGAGGGATCCAGCCCAGTCCCTGCTCTTGATACCCCCACAGAGCGTGGAGAGGACTGTGGGGTCAGAGCAGATGTGTGCTGAGCCCATGTGCCTGCTCTGCCTCGCCTGCTATCCCCATGGCTGGCTGCCACACTACAGCACCTCCCAGCCAAAGCCATGGGACTTGGCCACGTGCTCATCTGCTGCACAGCACTGCTGTCCCCAGCTCCAGAATACATGGAGCTGCCAGACCTCACCGGCTGGAGGAAAGGGAAGGATGGGGAGTGCTGCTGTCCTTATCTGCGGGGCCAGATTGCGAGCAGCTGTGGGCAGATAAAGAGTGATGGAGATAGGCAGGAGGAAGGCATTTGCTTCCCCTGCAAAGCAAAGTCTCTCTCCTCTTTCCCACTGTACTCTGGCAGGGACCAGGCTGCCTTCTGGGCAGGGAATCTTCTCTGCTGCAGGGGTAAAAGCAAGAGGATGGATGATGTAAGAGCAGGAACTTGAGTGATGATTTCAGTTTATTTGCAGACTTCTGCTTTATCTTGCTCTATCCAGGCTGCTGCTGCTTCCTACCTCCCCCCTGCCTGGGATGGGTGTCCCTCACTGAATGGCAGCATGGCCAGGAGCAACACAGCACAAGGTGCACTGTAGCATCCAGGCTTGGCTGTAGGTTTTGCTCCAGTGTTGCAATGCTCTTTCATAGGTAGGTTCCATCCTGTTGTAGTGTCCTGTACAACACAGAATTATTATGGTTGGAAAAGACCTCTGAGATCATCAAGTCCAAGCATGTACCCAATGCTACAATGCCCACCACTGAATCAACACCACATCCACCCATTTTCTGAACATTTTTGTGGACAGCAATTTCATCAATTGCTATATGATATTTCTTACCCATTCCAATATTCCTTCCATTTCAGGTAAGTTCCATGGTTTTTGTGCTGTTGTAATAATTCCCAGCAAGTACCTTTGTTTTCCAGCCTTGGATACTTTCATGTGCATGTTCATTGTGGTCCCTTACAGTTTGCTTTAGTCTTGTAATTGCTAAGTGATCACAAGGACTCGAGTCATTCAGATGAGCTGCCTAGAAGGGGATTAATTGCAACCAGACCTCATTAAAATCCCGTTGCCACACCAATTCCCCACACTTACAGAACCTGACCACAGTGTGAAAATTGATATTTATGCTGAGGAGTGTCAATGCACAGGCTGTGCACTGTTCCCTGATTCACTGTCCTCTGGGGTTTGAACCCTGGGACTGAAGGGAGATGTGCTGCTTGATTTCCAAGCCCTGAAAATGAACTGACTGTCCAGCCAGACCCTTTGGCACCGAATGTGTTCAGCACATTAACACTGCTAGATTCTGTGGATGATCAGCTTCCAGCTTTAAGTCACCTAGTTTCTTGCAGTCTGATTCCTGCAGACTTGTTGAACTGGATGAGAACAGTAGCAGAACAGCCAGACTTTGTGAAAAGGATTAAAAGGCTGCTGCTGGGCATGATTTAAGTTAATTCCTCTCAGCCTGTGCTTTCCCTCTGTCCCATCATCTAATGGGACCAGCCTCAGTGCACTGGTGGCACATTTCCAAGGAGGACAAAACCATTGGGGGAAGTTCTGCCAGAGGTGAGGTGACTCGCTGGGGTTGCTGGGGACCAACCTTCTCCTCCTCCCTGGGCAGCACATCCTATAGCTGGTTGAAGCCAGATTCCTCCCTAAGGCCAGGAATGGATTTCAGAGGTTGTTGAAAATGATAAAAATCTCTCTTAGTTACCAATGTTATGACACAACAAAAGAGAAGTTTTTGTGATATTCTCTACAGTGGAAAAACTCTGCAAAAAAAAAAAAATCTGTTGGCTTTGAAATGCACTTGCTCCAATACTCTTAACAGATGGATGGCTGCTTGCAGTGATGTGGCTGCTCTGTGGTTGCAACCCTTCAGCTCCCGTGGAGACATAAATGTTTTGTTAGGAAAGAGCAAGTTCTGCCTGAGATCGTGGCTGTGGCCTCTGGGGCATGGGAGGTGTAGATAGAAGAACAGGAGCCTGATGCCCTACACCTGGCAGGGCACAGCCTTGCCCAGCCCCACACTGTACCCAAGGCACTGGCATGACATTTACACTCTGCAGCTCTTCCATGGGATGCTGCTAAGGCCTGGGTGGAGCATCTTGCTGAAAAGAATGCCAAGGCACATTCATAGGAGCAGGGGCAATGGGTGCTACAAATTTTAATGGTTCTGGTTTGACCAGTAGTGGATCTGCTAACCTAGTCTCTGCAACTGGGATAGACAAGTTTATTTCTGTACCTCTCAGGAGACAGGCTGCAGCTATTATAAAGTTATTGAGCTATTATTATATACAGGTATTAAGGCTGAACAAAGAAGCTGAGTGTTATGAGGGCATATGAAAAAGAAAGCTCAGAGGTGTATAGGAGAAGGTAGGGGAAGTGATGGTGAGGTATTTGTAGAAGGAGGGGGCTTGTTTAGCTGTAGGTCCAACCAAAGCTAGACAAGATAATACATAAGTCATCTTCGAGCTCTTGACAAGGTGTGTAAACCATTTTCTTCTGCCATACAGCTGATTTGGGAGGATTCTTACAGGGAGGTGAGCAAAAGAGCAGTCCCTGGGCATCATACTCACCAGATCTCTAAATGCTATTGTGCTCTGTGATATAAGCTGAGACCAGCTAAGCTCTGAAATTCAGGGAAGAGCCCACCTAGGACTGCAATTCTTATGGGCCTCTGCAAAAATTATGTTATACTCTGCAAAGCTTGTGTATTTGGTGTGAATGAGTGTGCAAAGCCTGTAAGGCCCAAATTCAACTGGACATCTGGAGGAGGGAAGCTCAGAGGGAAGGGAGGATTCCTCAAAACGGAGTGTGGGTAGTGTCTTGTATCCACTTAAGAGTTTAGAAGCTCTTAACACATTGGGATATAGCAGCTGGATTTTTTTCCATCAATCTGAATATCCACTACAGGGAGCAGAGCCAAGGCTGTGACACACGAGCACAAAACATTAGTCAGAAATGACAAGTGGAATGCGAAAAACCACCAGAAGCTCCCAAAGTGGGTCAAATTCCTTGATGCATCTAACAATAGATGTAGGATGGGAAGGGCAGGGTCAATCTGGTTGCATGCCCTCCCTGTGCCTCCCAAAATCTGGGTTCCATAGTGGACCTGACTCCATTGTGGTGAAATTCAAAGCAGGTGGCTGAAATCCTGGAAGCCAGAGGCTCTGGCTGTTCCTCCTCCACACCCGCTCTGCCTGGCATAATATTAGCTTCACGCCTGAGCGAGGAGGATGTAGCTTATTAAACTTGCAAACCTGCCTTGTGCTAGCCCTTGGGTATTTAGGACTGCTGAGTCTCTGGGGCAGGATGCTCTAATGCTACTTTTACGCCACATCTACCGCAACGAGGCCTCCTTAATTGGCTTGTGGTTCCCACCAGCACTGCAGGCAAAGAACAAGCAGTGGAGAAAAAGCTGCCAGCACCACAGCTACCATTCGGTGCTGGTGCTTCATTAGTTCACTTGTTGCCTCTGTCCCCAAAGACAAACAAGCTGAGGAGCCAAAGAGGGCTGCAGAAAGGATGTGCAGCAAAATGCAGGCACAAGAAACTGGGGTACACAGGTACTCCTCACCCACTGCCCGGTCTGGTTTTTCCCCTGAGATTTCAGGAGTATGGGGGGTACTTGCAGTGAAGTTTTCTTTTCTACTTTCCTCCCTTATTTTTAAAAAGCCAGCCCCCCCTCTTCCCTGCTTTAATCACTTTAAAGGAACCCCTGAGGAGTGAGACTAGGGTAAATAAATGTGAGAATCAAGGGAGTTCTTGAACTGTTAAAGAAATCAATATAAATCACAGAGTAACCTTGCCCTGATATCTTCCTTATCACCTCTGAGGCTCTACCTGCCTTTGTCTAACAACAATCTTGGTTAATTAGATAATTAATCTAATTATCTAATTAGGTGGAATTGCTAATAACTATTCCACCTAATTAGGCCAGTGGCTGTATCTCAGCAGCAGCAGTTCTCCCTCTCTGGCTAACCTTCTGCCATGCCTGAAACCAGGCTCTGACACAATTCATGGCTCTTTGTTTGCTTTAACCAAAACCACCTGGAAAAGGTTGTACATTTTTACTGAGGCTTTCCTTCAATGAAGCAAAGTGGCCACTTGGAGAGTAGAAAAGGAAGCTCTCAGGAGAAGATTAATTTTTTAGTAATGAATGCAGGAAGGTCTTCATTTTTTTAATTCATTCTCCTGGTGTAAGATTAATTTTAGCTCTGATCACAGCAACCTGTTATAAATTGATCCAAGGGAAACATATTGCTCCAAGGGTGGAGAAACAACGTGACTAGCTTTTTATCCTCTCCCTTTATATTTGGACATGTTTAGCTAACTCACAGCTGAGGTCCCAAACGTGGTCTCTTCACCTGCATGGGATGATCTCTTATTTCAGCTTTCCCATTCTGTTCTATGGGAATGAGATGGCACAAGGGAGCTGGCCAGAATGAAAAGCAGCCTGAGGATGTTGGTCCTGCTGGCAGCAGCTTCCCACTGCTCATCTCTGTGGGGATGCTGTAGCTGGCAGCACCATCATGACATCAGCTTTGGACTGGTGGCAGCAATTCCACTGTCCCCTCAGGAGCTGTGGATGCCTTTGGGGCTGCAAAGCTACCATACAGCACTCACAAGTGGTTTACCCATCAATGCCTAAATTGGATTTAAGAGCATTTTTGTACATTCCATAACAAACCAGCAGCTGTCTGCAAAATGGGCAGCCAGGCTTGGTCCTGAGAAAGGATTGATGTGCTCATGCTTTGCACCCAGAGCTCTGCTTTCTCACAATCCCACCTTATGCATCAGCCTACACACAAGAGAAGCCATTTAGTATCTGAGCAGTCAAGAGTTTAGACTCTTCCAGTCCTAGGAATGTTTGGTGGTTCATGCCATCACTATCAGCTGCTGGAGAACCTTGCTGGAGCCCCTCTGACACCTAGAGTTGTGGCAGGCACCACTTGGTATAGTGCTCAAGGAATGAGGTATTGGGTTCAGAAATCAATGTCGAAAAGTTGATGGGAACCCTGGCTGGAGTCTGGATGAGGTAAAATGGCCAGGTAGGTTCTGCAAGAGCATTTCTGCAGTAGACCACTTCTCTCTCTTGGAAATACTTCCTTTGCATAGTGCTCCCAGGTTAATCTGCTGCAATAACATCTGGGAGCTGGTTCTGGGGAAAGAGTCCTGCTCCTGCCTATGTCCTCTTGCATGACTGGGATGATGGGCAACAGAGGAACCCATGCCTTTTCATTTTGCTTTCTCTGTGTTTTGTGGGGTTTTTTATTGTTTTTTTTTTAATCTCTATATATAACTAAAGCAATGTGAAATGCTTCCTTGAGGTAGTTTGATTCTTCTTTAAAAGAGAAAAAAACCATTATATATAATATATATATATTTGAACTGCTTGGAGCAAAGTTGTCTCAGCATTCTCATTTTGAAACCCCCATATTGAGGTGTTTATTACAGTATTGTGAAAATTCACATTTAACTGAAACTTGGCAAATGTTTTTGGCTTGAAGCAAGTTTTCTTTTGAAGGAGTTTACTATTAAGTGTTTGAGGTGTTTTTTCCCTTCCTCTCTATTTTTCTTTTCAAAAAGCAATGCCTTCCAGAACTGGGCTCAGAAGTAGTAGGCCAGCTCAGCAGCAAGTGTGAAAGCTGCGAGTCAAGTGCAGAGCTGCAGCCATTCATGCTTTTTTTCCCTGACATCTGTTCAGGGAATGGGAGGAAGGGAATTCAGCTGCACTCCATGAGAAAACAGGCTTTTTTGTTGTTGTTGTGTTGGTGAGTCCTGAGTAGCTGCACTCTCACCAGATGCCAGTGATCCTAATGCCAGCTGCACAGAGCAGAGCAACTCTGATTGCCTGGAGCTGGTCCCTTCACACACCCCAGAGCAAGCCAGATTTGCTGGTACCTGGAAGAAAACAGAGTGTGAGGCAGGCTTGTTGCTGTTCTATGACTTAGATGTCTATTGAATGAGGACATCCCTGGCAGGGGCTGGGATCATGTTGTTACAGTTCCGCTGGAGTAAATGCACTTACTGCTGATCTGCTTTGTGCTATGTGCTATGTCATCAGTATTGATGACACAATCCATACTTTGCTTTATACTCACAGGCTTTTCTTTTACTTCAGGTGTGCAGACCCATCTTTTTCAATGTCAGGATGTGGATGTAGATAACTGTTTTTTGTATAGCCTGTGTTCGTGAGCTGCATGTCCCGCAGAGCCAGGAGCAGGAATCACCTACATGGTCCTGTGTTGGGCAGCAGGCCTTTCTGCATCCCTGTTCTGCGTGGAGGAGTTGCTATGAGGCAGCAGGGTTGTGTCCACAGAACTCATGCAGGGAAGTTCTTCCATGTCCCATGTTTCTGCATGCCGGGGTAGGTGTGAGAGGACCAGCCCAGGAACTGGTGTCTGCCACTGGGAGACAATGGCTGTGGCTGACCAGCACTGGCTCCTTGGCTGTCCATGGGAGCTCAGTGGCACTGCCAACCTCTTCTGCCTCTTTTCAGCCTGCAAAATGTGCGATGGGTGGGGATGAGGATGAACAGAACAGCCAGATCTCAGGCAGGAGGACATCAGTAGGGCCAGACTTAATAGCCTTGTGTCTCTATATAGAGATAGCAATTATCTCCAGAGAGAGCCAGTACCTCCTTACTGCCTAACTCTGAATGCAAATGGGATATCTTCTGAGATTCTGAAATACTGTGGACAGGGTTGGGTGGTTTGTTGTTTTTTTTACCGCTTCCACTTTCTAGCAGCAGCCAGAATGGGAAGTACTGAAGTCTTGAGAGTGAGTCTGCTTTCTCTAGCTCTTTCTTGCAAACTCAGGAAGTTTCAAGAGGTCTGATCATCACCCTTACCCTTGCTTATTTATCAGTTTAGTCTCCACCCAAGGGGTTTCCCAGTGCTCCACCAGAGATGGCTCAGCTCCCATGACTGTGCTGGCTGGCTGCCACAGCAGGGAGCAGTGCTCACTAGAATAGTAAAAAGGAGCATTGCTACTTTTGATCCAGTCCTGGTGCTTTCTCTGTTTTTGCTCTCCGGTTAAAGTTGCCACAAAAGAACTGTGCTTGTGCTGTGCAGATAGATACCAACCTATTGCCATCACTTGGTATCACAGATCTGACAATTTCACTGCAGTATTTAAGGCACCTTGCTGGAATACCTGCAGTTGGACAAGTGTGAATTTGGCTTTATTTGTACTGGAGCTTTTCAGCTCCTTCCACAATGCATAATCGGCTTAGGTGGTTGAATTGCCTTGTTGATTTGCTGCCTTCTTTTTCCATGTCATGTTTTCCTAAATTTTTGGGGGTGTATTTTATCAGATATTATTTTTTGACACAGTGTTGCCACATATCATTGCTAAGCAGATGTTACACAGATCTATTCACCATTTTCCACTTGCCATGTTTCATTGATCTATCCAGCAGCTTTGTGTCTTGCCTTGTTGCAGTCTTTGATGTTCTACAACCTGCTTGGAGCTAGATGGTCAAGGTGCCTTTTTCTTGGTTGCCAGGATCTAGCACAAAGGGGGAGGCAGATTTGGAGATGTTATTTGTTTCTATGGATAATAATCAATAAGACCCATTACAGAGACATCTACTTACATCACTAAACTTTGACCTCTGCTCTCCAAAGCAGTCCCAAGATGCCTATTCGTATGCTGGTGACATCCAGATTGCACTAGTGCAAAAGCCTATTTGCTTGGGAAGGGATTACAGATTTAAGTTGCACAGCCTTTGCTATCTGTGGAATACAGTGTGCAGGATGCTTAGCTAGATCCTCTCATTTTTGTTGCCTTTCTTTACTACTCAGCCATTTTCTGTTTAACGCTGTTGCACACACAGTTTTTTTATGCCTTTCTACCTTTGCAGGCTGTTTTCTACTCCTGTCTGGCTGGCATTTTAAGGGTTTGCAGACCCTGTTGATTCTTGGCACTGGCTGTTGCTCCTCATCTTTCAGATCGTTTTTCTGTTACTGTGTTCTTCAGCAGGCTGTTTCTGATAGGAAGTTTTTTGGCTTGCTGTTTCAAGTTCCTGATAGTTGGCATTTGATCGCTTGCTAATTCACTTCTAAAACTGTTCTCCACAGAACCCCTGAAAGACTATCTATAAATAGATTTTATTTTAAAAAAGGGAAACTTTAAAAATACCCTTATTTTGCTGAATAGAGGAAGCTTTAAGTTTTCTGGGAGGAAAAAAAAACCATACCAAATTTAGAAGCACATTGGAAATCCCTGGGTGTTTGAGAAATCCACTTCTAGGCATGAAAGCTGGATGAAGGCTTTTCTTCTCCCTGTACCTCTCCCCTTCTGTTGAGAGAGCATCTACTGAAATCTGTTGGCTGGAAACAGCTCAGATGAGATTATTTGGCGTGGGTGGGTGAGGAGGGAGAGCTAGGACTCTGATGACAGCAGTAGGGTCTGACCTCAGCCGGGTCACAGGGGCAGGAGGAACTGTGTGAGCAGCTTTGCTGTGTGATTCCTTCTGTAAGCAATCAGGGTCCATCTATACATTGAGTGCCTTTGTTCCTCCCATTGTGAGGCTGTTTCTGTTCCTTGCTCCTCTGAAGGTCAGAAACAGTTACCTGGTTTCCAGCCTACATGTCCAGCACAGGTCAGTTGTGCTTTTCATTCCTGTATTTTATTGCTGCAATGCACTGCCTCCTTCCCCAGCCTGTTTTAAAGAGTGGCCATATCCCCTCCCAGCCTTTGTTTCCCTAGGCTGAGCAAGCTGAGTTTGTAGAGACTTCTCTCAGAAAAAAGACTTTTCATTCCTCTGACCATCCTAGAAACTCTTCTCCATGCTTGTCCCCAGCTTGACTACATTTTTTTCTTCAACTGGAGAATGGTAATTCCAACAAGATCTTGCCTGCTCACTATACAGTGTCATATGATTTCTTGTCTCTATTCACTGGTACTTCTTCTGATATCCTCTGCTTGACCCTGGCCTTTTCAGGAGCTAAATCACTCCAGTGGCACACAAACATCTGAGACAGATCTTCTTCCTCCTGTGTGCCATACCAATGAGCTTCTGCTCTAACTTAGAAAGTTTTATTGCAAGCACTCAGGTGCCTAAGTTGTTAACACTATATTTCATCCCATTTCCATTTTGTTCACTCTCAAAGTTATTCTCCCAGAGTGACATTCTGCTTCTCATCTTCAGGTTATTAGCACAATTCTTCCTTTTCCTACTGGGGTCACTAAGGAAAATGCTCATCCCAAAGCAGTTTTTTTGAGGAGCTCTACCAATGATCTTCCTTGAGCCCCAAGGTTCTCCTGGCTTCATCCTTTGCCCAGCACAGCTAAAAATATCCCATCTGAGTAGCCATCTGAGTCTTTACAGAAGTCTGGAAAATAAAGCAGTGTATGGTAACTCTTCCTTATCACTTGTTTCTCTCCCACAATTATCAGTAAAGTCTCTTAGGGTCCCTGTATTAATCTTGTTAATTCAGTATGTTTTGCTGGAGCACACATAAATCTCTGCGGTGCACCAGGGCCATCCATCAGCCAGTTCTGTGTTTACACAATCCCTAGCCCAACACTTTTCCCTAAAAGCTTATGAACTCAGCCTGGGCCACATTCTCAAAGGTGTTGTCAAGTGCTAAGTGAGGCTTCCAAGAGTAGTTTCCTCCTGACTTCTCACTGGCATCAGCACCAGCAGAAGATGGCAGTTAACACTGTGCTTTGAAAGCAAGAGAGGCTGTGGTTAGTTGGTCACCCGTGTCTCTGGCCAACACATGCTTTCTGGTTTGGTATTTTGTTTTGTGGTGAAGACTTCTAGGCTTCTGAGCACAGGCTCCTGCTTCCCTTGCCAAGGATGCTCTTATGGTATGGCAAACATCATGCTACTAGGTATGAAGTCTGCCAGCTTTCACACAAGCTCTTTTTTCTTCTACCCCTTGATATTTTCTCATCCTGGAAACCTAGGGAGGCCAAAGACACTTAATCCCCTTCAGAAGGACATAGCAGAATGAATGCTGGCTGTTAAGGTGCTCTACTGTAGCTGGTTCACCCTATCTACCCTCAATTGCCAATTTCCTTTCTACCCACTTCTACTAAAAGATGCTAATTGTGTGGTGATACACAACTTCCCTGCCCTAGAGAGCAGCAGCATCACTTCTGATCCTTTCAGCTCAGGATAAACTAATAGAGAGACTTGTGTCCTGAGCCTGATTCCAACTCCTGTATAACAAATTCCTTATGAAATCCACAGAAAAGTGATTTACTACTGGTTAGACTTTGGGCTGTTCAGGACAGCAATCACTTCTGAGAAGTTACACATATCTGATGCAAAATTACAAAAATGCATATTTACCACAGTGACCAACAGGACTCAAGCTAGTATTTATATTTGGCATTGAAGCCAATGCACAAATACTGACTTTGGCTTGAGTGCATAGTGTCCTGGTTTATTTTTAAATCCATTTATACTGATGGTCCCAGTGTAGGGAATTATTCCTGTGCTCTCAGCACCCCAGGTTTTGGAGGTCTCACTGCACTGAAGAGGCTAACAGGGTGCTTGGATGCTTGTGCCTCCGAGCATCCCTGGCCAGCAGTTCTGTGGAGGGTACAGATCATGGGTTTGGACTGCTGGCTCTTTTCAGGGCTGAAGCAAGGAAGCAGGAGAAGCTGTGATGCTGCTGGGGTAAGTGATGGTTCAGACGAGGGGGATGAAGGTGATGGACGTGATGCTGAGGGACGTGGTTTAGTGGTGACTTGACAGTGCTGTGTTAAAGGTTGGACTTGATGATCTTAAAGGTCTCATCCAGTGGAAATGATTGTATGAATCTATGAGACTGGGGATGAAGAGGGATAACTGTGCTCTATCTGTCTCATCCCAACATCTCCATACCTGATGTGAAGGATGTACTGATATCAGCCAAGCTTTGCTGGGCAAAGCCATTTGCCTATGAGCTTCTAGTACAGGCTCTGGCAGCCAGGTTGCCCAGAGAAGTTTGTGCCCTGCTCTCAGAGTTGCTGTGAGTGTGCCTGCCCCAATGCCATGTCTCTTATCATGCCCTGAGGGTATCCACTACCAGTGTCTCTTTATGAGGGTTTTGTCATCAAAAATATACACCAAAAAAAGGAGTTAAGAGGATACTTTTGCAATTGATAATGCTCTCAAGCAAGCAGTTGCACACAGTTGGCACTGATGAGAAAGTGGCATCTTCTGAAGGCAAGGGTGGGAATTTCTTCAGCTGGATTTACCACCAGTTGAACAGCATTGTGGAGCCTGAAACTTTTAGCTGTAATGAGTTTGGTTTGAAAACTTGTGTCATAGATTCATGTGAGAGCCTAGAAATGTACTCTTCACTTTTTAGATCCAGACTACTGGAGTTAACGTATTTTAGTTTAAGTGGATTTTCAGCTCTGATTTCTGCCATTGGTTCCTGTCTTGGTGTCTCCAGTGTCTGGAGGGTTCAACAGTGCAGTGCAGCCTGAAGGATGCAGCATCCCCAAAGCTCCAGCTGGATCAAAGTGTGAGCCCACCACTGGTCACGACTCTCCTTCAGGAACCACCTGTGACAGCAGAGACACCCAATCATGGCTTGAAGGGTGTTTTACTCACTGGGAATGACCACTCCTGCTGCATGTACGTGACTGAGTGATGTCGCAGTATATTTGAGTTGCCAAGCTTTAAACATGGCCCCTTGAAAGCATTATTTGCAGAGGAAGGAAGGAAGGAAGGTTTCCAGGGAAATTGATAATAAAGGATGTAGTAGGTTTTTGGAAAGCAAACAACTTTTGCTATGAAAAGAAAACACCAACCCTGAAACTTTTTGAGGCGATAAGTTGCTTTCTAAAAACGGGCTGTAGCTTCTTGGTGTTTCCACAATAACTTACTCTGTGCCTGTGGTGTCTGTTGCTCTTCTTGATGCAGCAATGGGGAGCTAAGGGAAGTAGCTGTGGCAGAAAACACCAGTCAGTGTCTAGATCTCCTCCCAAGTAAAAATTTCAGTGTTTTCCGCCTTTCTGTGCTGCTTGTCAGGTTCTCTGCTGACATTGTCCCCAAGTGCTGTGTTCTTTTGTCCCCATAACCATCATTGCCATGAAATTCTGGTAGCAATTGCTTATCAGACCCTGTGAGCACTGCTGAATTACTGTTCCCACACAGATTCCCAAAGCAAACGTTACTGCTGTAATCTAAAAGAGCAAAAATGTTTGGAAAACAGCAGATGCAATGGGAAAATGACACTTCCTACATGTGATAATTGCGCAACCTTAACTGTGCCCTTGGAGTATGTCTGCTTCTCGCTGCATTGTTCGGGAGCTTGCCTGGTGTAGAAAAAAAGTCACTGAAAGTCTTCATCCATGCAAATTGCAGTTAAATCCGTTGGCAGAGGTGCCAGCAAGGGTTAAATTACCTGTGTAAGGATAAGGGGGGTAGGGTAAGTGGATTACATGAAATACGGGGAGGTGACACTGTCAGCATAATTTAACTGTTAAAATTGGCATTGGTTGAGGGGGAAAAAAAACCTCTCTGGGTTGTGAGTCCAGATCACCAAAGCTTTAAAGTGCAGGACATGGTTATGTTTGCCTCCTGCCATGGTGGGAGCATATCCTGCCTTAAGCCACTTACATTGGTTTGCTTTTTAGGTAACAATTTCCTGTACTTTTCCCTTGTATTCAGCCATAGGTTAACTTTGTTCAGGCTGTCTTCACCCTTCGCTCTGCAGCCCTACTCACCATGCTCCCGGGCACAGCCCTGTGCAGACCACAGACATCCCTCTTGTCTGCTCAGTTTCTTGCCTGGGCATGAAGTTTTCAGTTAGCTTGGCTTAGTTGCCACCGAGAAACTGGCAAAGCACGGTGAAAAAATGTTTGCCCTGCAAGGCTTATGCTTGTGCAGCTAGGAGTGGTTGAACTGACTTTTGTCTTCATTTATCGCTCATTCCCTCTGTTCTTCCCCACCTGTTCATTGCCTCCATCTCCTACTGCAGCTGCTGCCGAGGAACCAGCTCTGCATGAAAAGTGGCTCAGAGGAGATGGGAAGGGCTTGTCCTCGGCACATTGCTGTCCAGCCTGCCATGCCAGAGTCTCCGCAGGCCCAAAGGGGCAGGGGAGGAGCAAGGCCAGGCTTGGGGTAGGATGGTCGCTTTTTGGAAAACGACACTTTTTGCAGAAGCATAGCTTGTGCTTTTGGTGGAGTTAACAGATCACTGAGGGATTGATGGAGACTTTCTGGAAAACTATGACAGTGCTGTTGGAACACCTTTAGCTATGTACTCGCTAGTGACCTGACCCAGAGCTGAAAGGAAACTCACAGAGGTGACAGTTGAGGTATTTGTGAGGGTACAGGAGTCCGTGCCCGAGGAAAGGGCACGGAACATGAGGTTGTTGCCGGCTGCTGCCCAGCCCTAGCGGGTAACTTCGAGCGGCCAGGCGGTGCAGGCTCCGGCCACCTTTCCCCTCAAGGAGCGGGCCTAGCATCCCCCGTAGACTACCGTGGGTACCTGCTACTACCCCTCCCGCTGCCCGGAGTCCGCTCGGACAGGACGCGGCTGCACGGCCGCGCTCTCCCCTCACGGTCTCTCCCTCAGCAGGCCCTGGCGGCACCAGCCTCAGCCCCTGCTGCTCCGGGGACAGGCAGGCGACGAGTCCTCCAAGGGGGAAGGGGGAAGGAAGGTGCCGAAAGGAGCCAGCCCTCCCGCCGCGAAAGAGTCCCGGTGCGGGAAGGGCAGCACCCGTGGCGCTGAGGTGAGGGAAACGGCTCGAAGGGGCTCCTAGCCGGGGGTGGGACCCGCCGGGGAGGCGGCACGGCACTGTGCGGGGTACGCTCCCCGCTCTCCTCACCGCCAGGGCTGGCGGCGGGGCCGCCCCCATTGGCCGCGGCGCGGCGGCGAGCTCCGCCCGCCGAAGCGGCGCGGGGAGGGAGAGGAGGGAGGAGGAGAAGAAGGAGGAGGAGGGAGGGCGCCGGGCTGCGCTGCGCTGCTAGTCTGGAGCGGAGCTTGGCAGCAGCAGGAGCGGCGGCGCGCGGGGGTGAGGAGCAGCCGGAGCCCGCTGGACGGAGGCAGCCCC